>CM062296.1:303700172-304300172 GCA_031216915.1 Pictodentalium vernedei | reverse complement strand
TATTTTCGAGGCAAACGCCTCTTATTGTCATTCTTGCTAATTGTTGCACTGCTTATTCAGTGTTTCCTCTCCCCTAACCTTCTAAAGTCTCCCCTTGCAATTCTCCCATGCTTTTGGCATATTTTTGAGAAGTTTCATTTCTAAAAATTCCCTGGGAGAGTTGCTTGGTTACAGAATGTTTTCTGTTATTTTCCCCATAGTTACGTTTTCACCCATGGGTGTATAACGTTTGTGTTCTGCATCTTCCATCTGATGTTCTGCAGATTCTCCCCTGGGAGTCTCTGTTTTGCATCAGATAGAGTGTAATTGATGACTGATTCCGGGCCAGTTTTTTCAGTGCCTGGAGTCATGTTTTCTACTGTGTTTACACTGTTTGTTTTCATTGGCAACAGCCTTTTTTGAGGGGGGCTGTTTGCCTTTGTGGTAGTTTATCTCATTATAAGATACATTTATATTATCCGAAAGTGTCTCATTAATTATTTTATATAATTTTAAAATTTTTGACCACACTTTGCCATTGGATCCATCGGGGCTCAACGTTACTTTTCAGCAACTTGGGCTTCTCTGAAAAAATATTTTTTCAAAATTATTTTGTTTTGCAATTGTTTTTTCATTTATTAATGGATCATGTTATTATGTATCTTTGTGTCAGGGGTTTTTGCGAGTAACTAGGACTTATTGTTGTTCTTTCACAATGAAGGGACTTTGTTCAAATTGTAATAGGAAGAAATCTTCCTCTGACTTTCATGATTATTGCATTAATTGTAGTCAGTGTTCTCGCATTAATCCCTGTCCTGTATGTGAACATTGGGATGAGAAACATTGGAAACGTGTGTCACGATATGTTGTTTCTGGAGAAAGAGCGATGCCGGCTCTTTCTCCACAAGGTCACTCTACTCTCTCAGTTTCTATTTCAGAGGAACCAGAACAGGGTGATGTTTCCATGTTATCTTCTTCAAGTGTGCGTCCGTCGTCACAAATAAATACAGAGCTAGCGGCAAAAGTGCTCATGGAGATTAGACAAATGTCGTCCGCTAGCTCGCCCGGTGTAGCGTCCATTCACCGAATGGTTCGGCAGCCGGGTTCGTCCGATGCGGTCCAAGAGGAAATTTTGGGTGATGCGAGCACTATAAAAATAATAGATGCACACCCAGTGACGGCGGATAGTGAACGAGAACGGAGGAAGCCTTTTAGTCCGGTTCCTAGCTCGTCCAGGTCCAGCCGGGCCGCGAGCGAGAGAGGCCCCTCTCTCGTACAACAACATCTGGGACCAGATGTTGTGGTACAAAATGTGTCTTTAGCGGAGCATACGTCCGTCGCTCGGGATGCTCCGTTGTATAAGCAGTCCGCAGAGACTGTTAAGGCTTCCTCTTCTCGTCGGCGCACACGACCGCACCTTGGCTGCGTGACCTCCGATATTTTGCCAGCTTCGCCGATGAAGGATTCTTCGGCGACCAGGTCACACCATCCGGCAGCCAGGGATTCGAGACCGATGGACTCCGGACGTTCGCATAGGAAAAGTATGCGGGAGCCATCTGATGCGGAGCTGCCCTCGGCGAAGCAGCGAAAGACCGCTCCTCCGCAGGTCTCGACGTCGGACATTCTAGTGCAGATAGCACAGCTTATCGCAGCATCCCAGCAGCCGACAGAAACGGTGTCGGATCGAGAATTATCCGACGGCGCTGGGTCGGTACGCTCCGCCGAAGCATCGGGGGCGGACGACCGGGAACATCGGGAGGTCCGACCGGATGGTGAAAGGGATACGGATGAATTGGAGCTATCGGAACAACACAAAGCTGCCGTGGACTTCATCCGGCACTTTCTTCCTCAAGTTGTTCCGTCGGGCCAGACTGCTGCGCTTCCGGACAGGAGAATTATAGCGTCATTGGACTCTGATTTTTTCGAGCGGTTCAGGGACATCGCTCCCGAGTTTCCGTCGCAGTCCAATAATGTTGCAAGAACATTTGAATTAATGAACGACGCTATTTTTAAACTTGCTTCCAGGACGGGGAAAGCAGGCTTCTTGTCCGCAAATACTCTCAACCTGCCTTTCATTAATGCAAGGAATAAATTCGACACGGCAGGTCAGGGTATACCGAGAGTTCCTCTGCGTATGGACGACGAGGCGGAAGACTTAGAGCTATCATTACCGTCGTCAGCTTCTATTCCAACCGCAGTGTTGGAAACGGCTATTGCGTCTAACAGAGCCAATTTAGATGCCTTATCTTACGCAGATCACCTTACTAAGGCGTTATCACTGCGTCTTCAAGGGGAAGAGTTTCAGGATATACAATCCTCCTTAAGACTTCTTTCAAGGGCAGTAGCTTATTCCACGTGTAACTCCGCCCTTTCAGTGGCAAATCTGGAGTTGGTTAGACGTGACGCAGCCCTGTCTACATCCACACTAGTGGATTCTAAGGTGAAGAACTCTCTTAGAGTCGCTTCGGTCTCAGGAGATCTTCTCTTTGACGGCAAGCTTTCCGCTATTTATGATAATATTAAAAAGAAAGCTAGTGATTCTCTGTTGTTTAGATCCGCTCCTAAAAGGTCGGATACAGCAGACACAAATAAGGCGGGCACTTCTGGGTCTTATCCGCCCAAGAGAGGTTCCTATAGAGGTTCCGGTGCGTCCTCTAGCTCTTATTCGAGAGACCGTCAGGATAGTGACTCTCGTTCGGGACGTCCTTCAGGCCGGGACAATCGGTCGGACGCCCCGAGGTCGACGAGGCGAGGTGCGGGTCGTGGAAGACGTGGTTTCTCCTACCGCAGGCCTCGCAGATCCAGGAGGTGATGGCTTAAACCTCTATCGCGTTCCGGTTGGCGGAAGGTTGTCGAAGGTCTAAAGATATCCTTCAAACGAAAGCCTCCATTAACTCAAAGTCCAAAGTGGACTCATCTTCCGTCAAACCCTCAGAAAAGAGACGCTCTGCTATCAGAGGTGCAGTCTCTTTTAATGAAGAACGCGGTAGAGGTCGTAGAAAACCAGGAATCGCTGGGATTCTACAGCCATCTGTTTCTGGTTCCGAAACCAGACGGCTCGTTCCGTCCAGTCATAGATTTGAGCTGGATAAACAAGCTGATCGTCGCTCCGAAGTTTTATATGGAGACGATTCGATCGGTCAGAGCGAGTATTCGGGTGAACGATTATGCAACGAGCATAGATCTCAAAGATGCGTACTTTCACGTCATGGTACATCCGACATTCCGAAAGTATCTACGCTTCGCAGTCCTAGGAGTGGTGTATCAGTTCCGGGCCATGTGCTTCGGATTGAATCTAGCACCCTGGGCTTTCACTCGGGTAATGAACTCGGTAATGATCTACTTCCGAGCTCATTCGTCTGCGGTAACGTCGGCCTACCTGGACGACATTCTTCAGAGGTACGGCAACGAGTTAACGCTTCAGAACGATGTTCAGAATCTTCTTCTATTGCTCCGACGTCTCGGTTTCATAGTAAACGAGGAGAAGTCGGATCTGGTGCCGTCCAAGTCATTCACTCATCTGGGAATGAGCTTCGAGACGCACAACAATCTCGTTCGTCTGCCGTTAACCAGAGCGAAATTAGTCAGTTGTTACGCTCGCTATTGTCTGAATACAGACAAAGTCACGGCGAGAGAATTTATGAGACTGATAGGTCTGTGCGGAGCCGCCGCGGATCTCATTCCGATGGGACGGCTACGCACACGGCCTCTTCAAATTTTCCTGACTCAGAATTGGAGTGTGAAAATTCATTCGCTCGATGTAGACGTTCTCTTGTCAGATCAAGTGAAACAAGAGATTCAGACTTGGGCAAACATTCAGTGGTTAACTCAAGGAGTTCCGCTGCAGTTGCCGGATCCGAGTTTTACCATTATGACGGATGCCAGTCAAACAGGTTGGGGTGCATCATTAATCCCAACGGATTCGAGATGCCAGGGTCTTTGGGATCCGCAATTCCTGTGCAAGCACATAAACATCAAGGAAATGATGTCAATTTGGCTTGCGTTACGTCACTGGATGGACATTATTCACGATGCTCATGTCCAAATCCTATCCGACAATATGACAGTAGTGGCGTATATACGGAATCAGGGAGGCACTCATTCAGTTCCGTTGTTCAATCTAACGGAAAGAATCCTTCTGTTTGCGTTGGAACATCACGTTCTTCTTTCGGTCCGTCACATACCGGGTCGTCTGAATGTGCTAGCAGACTCCCTTTCACGAAAGGGTCGCTTGTTGCCGTCGGAGTGGACTCTCAACAAACAAGTATTCAATCAGATTTGCTACCAATGGGAACGGCCAATGATAGACTTATTTGCGACACATCTCAACAATCAGTTGCAAACGTATGTGTCCCCGTGTCCGGATCCAAGAGCATTTGCAGTAGACGCTCTGTCGATCCCTTGGGACGGAATGATAGGATATGCGTATCCTCCAGCGCCGTTAATTCAACAAGTATTGCTAAAGATAAAACAATCTCAATGCAAGATTCTGTTGGTAGCATCTCTGTCGCCACAGAGACCGTGGATAAATCTACTCAGGTGTCTGTTGTGGGACCTACCGCGGAAGCTCCCTCCACGAGAGGATCTTCTTTGGCAGGGGAAATCGCGCCAACTACATCACAACCCGCAAGGTCTCAACCTTCACGTTTTTCCGTTGTGCGGTCCTTCTTGCATGACAAGCACTTTACAGGACGAGCAGTGGACGCGATTTCTAACTGTAGGAGGACCTCCTCTTCGCTAAACTATGCGGCTAAGTGGAAGGTTTTCCGTCGTTGGTGTAGGGATCATTCTGTTGATATATTTGATCCCTCTATACCAGACATTGCTAACTTTCTAGTATACTTGTTTGACGAAATCAAACTGCAACCTGTTACTATAAAGGGTTATAGATCTATGTTATCTGATACCTATGCACATCATGATAGTTTACAAATTGGATCTAATGTCTCTTTATCGAAATTGGTTAGAAACTTTTCGATAAATAGACCCAGAACTCTTAGATTAATTCCTAAGTGGAATTTAGCTTGGGTTCTCCTTAAATTGAAGGAAAAGCCATTTGAACCTCTTGGGACAGTAGATTTCAAATTCTTATCTTATAAGACAGCTTTTCTCTTAGCTTTCTCTTCTGCCAGAAGAGTCAGTGAGCTTCATGCACTATCGGTGGATGATTCTCATTATCGTAGTGTTGGGAACACTATCACCTTCACTACTAATGTCGGTTTTTTAGCTAAGAATCAGGCTCCTAATAAATATCCGGAACCTATTGTTATTAAGGCTCTTCCGTCTTCAGACGGGCGTAGGCCTTTACTCTGTCCTGTTAGAGCACTACGTATCTATAAACAGAGATCTCAGTTCATCAGAAAGGGACGGAAACGTTTCTTTCTGTCTTTGATGCCTAATAGAAAGGACATTTCAGTCCATTCTATTGCTAGATGGATTCAGTTAACTATCCGTACTGCGTATGAAGATTTATCTTCTTCTCAGCAGTCTGTGCTTAAGATTTCTGCTCATGAAGTAAGAGCTCTTTCTACTTCCTGGGCTTATGCTAATAGTGTTGCTATTACAGATTTAATGAAGGCTGCTTATTGGTCTCAGCCATCCACATTTACTAATTTTTATCTCAGAAATATTGAGTCCATTTCTGGAGACCTGCATTGTTTAGGTCCGTTATCTGTTGCTCAGAATGTCGTCCACTAAACAGTTGCAACTATAGTTATGCAGGCTTTCTGTTCCGGCAGTGACTCCGTCCGACTGCCCTCTTCGCTCTGGGCTATTTGACCCAGGGCAAGGGGAAGGCGGGGGGGCGGGTGTTCCCTTAGGTCACCTGCTTTATAGTGAAAAGCAAGGGAATGCCTCCTCCAAGACAGTATTTCTGAGTCGCTTCCGGGATGGTTTTAAAGTGTAATATTAATGTTTAATTTCATTCATGTCTTATTTTTAAAGTGTAGCTCGGTGTGAAGCATTTGTATATGTCAAGTGTCAAACGGGCTTTAATATACAATACTCGGACACTTTTAAATGATTATAAAGAGTCTCAATTCTCTGGACTACTTTATTTATTGGCTTGCTTTAAAAATAATTAGTATAAGGGTTATACTGGATGTTAATAGAGAACATGAATGTTATTGTGCTCAATTATTAAGGGTAGTGTATCTTTCTAATTTAAATATTAAATAAGAAAGATACATGTAAAGCCTAATACTCCTTTTCTCCTTAAGGGGTTACCTCTTTATTTTATAATTGAGCTTATTGGATTTTCCTCTATGTCCTAGGCCCTCCAGCCTGTTTACTATTCAGCTAAGTCTGGGTCATTGGTACAGTATAAAAATGTTAAAAAATTTATAGTAATTTATATATTTTTTATACTTACCAATGACCCAGACGGGGATGGCCCTCCCTGAGTTGGGAACTCTTGCCTCCCCGCTGAGTACATAGTGCTGACCAGGCACTGCCAGTAAGAATGATATTTGGCGCCAATTTCGGGACGACTGCGTCACTGCGCATGCGCAGTAGAGTCGTACTATGGAGGTCCTTTAGGACATGATTTCTTTTTGTTTTGGATGCAAATTTTGGGGATTGGGGGGCAAAATTTGTGTTTGGCCCTGGTTTTTGTGGAGTTAGCACCAGCTAAGTCTGGGTCATTGGTAAGTATAAAAAATATATAAATTACTATAAATTTTTTAACTTTCGAGGCATGGGCCTCTTGTTGTCATTCTTGCTAAAATGTTGCACTGCTTATTCAGTGTTTCCTCTCCCCTAGCCTTCTAAGTCCCCCCTTGCAATTCTCCCATGCTTTTGGCATATTTTTGAGAAAGTTCATTTCTAAAATTCTCTTGGGAGAGTTGCTTGGTTACAGAATGTTTTCTGTTATTTTCCCCATAGTTACGTTTTCACCCATGGGTGTATAAACGTTGTGTTCTGCATCTTCCATCTGATGTTCTGCAGATTCTCCCCTGGGAGTCTCTGTCTTGCATCAGATAGAGTGTAATTTTGATGACTGATTTCGGGCCAGTTTTTTCAGTGCCTGGAGTCATGTTTTCTGGTATTTTACACTGTTTGTTTACATTGGCAACAGCCTTTTTTGAGGGGGGCTGTTGGCCTTTGGTGTAGTTTATCTCACTATAAGATACATTTATATTATCCGTAAGTGTCTCATTAATTATTTAATATAAATTTAAAATTTTTGACCACACTTTGCCATTGGATCCATCGGGGCTCAATGTTACTTTTCAGAAACTTGGGCTTCGCTGAAAAAATATTTTTTCAAAATTATTTTGATTTGCAATTGTTTTTTCATTTATTAATGGATCATGTTATTATGTATCTTTGTGTCAGGGGTTTGTGCGAGTAACTAGGACTTGTTGTTGACTTTTCACAATGAAAGGATATTGTTCAAATTGTAATGAGAAGAAATCTTCCTCTGACTTTCATGATCATTGTATTAATTGTAGTCAGTGTTCTCGCACTAATCCCTGTTCTATATGTCAATATTGGGATGACAAACATTGGAAACGTGTGTCACGGTGTGTTGTTACTGGAGAAAGGGCTATGCCGGCTCTTTCTCCGCAAGGTCACTCTACTATCTCAGTTTCTATTTCAGAGGAACAAGAACAGGGTGATGTTTCCATGTTATCTTCTGCAAGTGCGCTTCCGTCGTCACAAATGAATTCAGAGCTAGCGACAAAAGTGCTCTTGGAGATTAGACAAATGTCGTCCGCTAGCTCGCCCGGTGTAGCGTCCATTCACCAAATGGTTCGGCAGCCGGGTTCGTCCGATGCGGTCCAGGAGGAAATGTTGGGTGATGCGAGCACTATAAACATTCAATGTGCACACCCAGTGACGGCGGATAGTAAGCGAGATCGGAGGAAGCCTTTGAGTCTGGTTCCTAGCTCGTCCAGGTCCAGCCGGGCCACGAGCGAGAGAGGCCCCTCTCTCGTACAACAACATCTGGGACCAGATGTTGTGGTACAAAATGTGTCGCAAGCGGAGCATACGTCCGTCGCTCGGGACGCTCCGTTGTATAGGCAGTCCGCTGAGACTGCTAAGGCTTCTTCTTCTCGTCAGCGCACACGACCGCACCTTGGCTGCGTGACCGCCGATATATTACCAGCTTCGCCGATCAAGGATTCTTCGGCGACCAGGTCACACCATCCGGCAGCCAGGGACACGAGGCCGATGGACTCCGGACGTTCGCATAGAAAAAGTATGCGGGAGCCATCTGATGCGGAGCTGCCCTCAGCGAAGCAGCGAAAGACTGCGCCTCCGCAGGTCTCGACGCCGGACATTCTTGTGCAGATAGCACAGCTTATCGCAGCATCCCAGCAGCCGACAGAAACGGTGTCGGATCGAGAATTATCCGACGGCGCTGGGTGGGTACGCTCCGCCGAAGCATCGGGGGCGGACGACAGGGAGCATCATGAGGTCCGACCGGATGGTGAAAGGGATACGGATGATTTGGAGCTATCCCTTTCGGAACAACATAAAGCTGCCGTGGACTTCATCCGGCACTTTCTCCCTCAAGTTGTTCCGTCGGGCCAGACTGCTGCGGTTCCGGACAAGAGGATTATAGCGTCATTGGACTCTGAATTTTTTGAGCAGTTCAGGGACATCGCTCCCGAGTTTCCGTCGCAGTCCAATAATGTTGCAAGAACATTTGAATTATTGAACGACGCTATATTTAAACTTGCTTCCAAGACGGGGAAAGCAGGTTTCTTGTCCGCCAATACTCTCAACCTGCCTTTCATTAATGCAAGGAATAAATTCGACACGGCAGGACAGGGTATCCCGAGAGTTCCTCTGCGTATGGACGACGAGGCGGAAGACTTAGAGCTATCATTACCGTCGTCGGCTTCTATTCCAACCGCGGTGTTGGAAACAGCTATTTCGTCTAACAGAGCCAATTTAGATGCCTTTTCTTACGCAGATCACCTTAGTAAGGCGTTATCACTGCGCCTTCAAGGGAAAGAATTTCAGGATATACAATCCTCTTTAAGACTTCTTTCAAGGGCAGTAGCTTATTCCACGTGTAACTCCGCCCTTTCTGTGGCAAACCTGGAGTTGGTTAGACGTGACGCAGCCCTAGCTACATCCACACTTGTGGATACTAAGGTGAAGAACTCTCTTAGAGTCGCTTCGGTCTCCGGAGAACTTCTCTTTGACGGCAAGCTTTCTGCTATTTATGATAAAATTACAAAGAAAGCTTCGGATTCTCTGTTGTTCAAATCTGCTTCTAAGAAGTCGGATACAGCAGACAAGAATAAGACAGGCACTTCTGGGTCTAATGCGCCCAAGAGAGGTTCCTATAGAGGTTCCGGTGCATCCTCTTGGTCTTATTCGAGAGACCGTCAGGGTAGCGACTCTCGTTCGGGACGTCCTTCGGGCCGGGACAACCGGTCGGACGCCCCGAGGTCGATGGGACGAGGTGCGGGTCGTGGAGGACGTGGTTTCTCCTACCGCAGGCCTCGCAGGTCCAGGAGGTGATGGCTTAAACCTCTATCGCGTACCGGTTGGCGGAAGGTTGTCGAGCTTTTCACAGGAATGGGCGTCGATTACGGACGACCCATGGGTGAGAGGAGTGACTTCGGGAGGCCTAAAGATATCCTTCAAACGAAAGCCTCCATTCACTCGAAGTCCAAAGTGGACTCAACTTCCGTCAAATCCGCAGAAAAGAGACGCTCTGTTATCAGAGGTGCAGTCTCTTTTAATGAAGAACGCGGTAGAGGTCGTAGAAAACCAGGAGACTCCGGGATTCTACAGCCATCTGTTTCTGGTTCCGAAACCAGACGGCTCGTTCCGTCCAGTCATAGATTTGAGCTGGATAAACAAGCTGATCGTCGCTCCAAAATTTTATATGAAGACGATACGGTCGGTCAGAGCGAGTATTCGGGTGAACGATTATGCAACAAGCATAGATCTCAAAGATGCTTACTTTCACGTCATGGTACATCCGACATTCAGAAAGTATCTACGCTTCGCAGTCCTAGGAGTGGTGTATCAATTCCGAGCGATGTGCTTCGGACTGAATCTAGCACCCTGGGCTTTCACTCGGGTAATGAACTCGGTAATGATCTATTTCCGAGCTCATTCGTCTGCGGTAATGTCGGCCTACCTGAAAGACATTCTTCAGAGGTACGGCAACGAGTTAACGCTTCAGAACGATGTTCAGAATCTACTTCTATTGCTCCGACGTCTCGGTTTTATAGTAAACGAGGAGAAGTCGGATCTGGTGCCGTCCAAGTCATTCACTCATCTGGGAATGAGCTTTGAGACGCACAACAATCTCGCTCGTCTGCCGTTAACCAGAGCGAAATTAGTCAGTTGTTACGCTCGCTATTGTCTGCACGCAGACAAAGTCACAGCGAGAGAATTTATGAGACTGATAGGTCTGTGCGGAGCCGCTGCGGATCTCATTCCGATGGGGGCGGTTATGCACGCGTCCTCTCCAAATTTTCTTGACTCAGAATTGGAGTGTGAAAATTCATTCGCTTGACGTAGACGTTCTCTTGTCAGATCAAGTAAAACAAGAGATTCAGACTTGGGCAAACATTCAGTGGTTAACTCAGGGAGTTCCGCTGCAGTTGCCGGATCCGAGTTTTACCATTATGACGGATGCCAGTCAAACAGGTTGGGGTGCATCATTGATCCCAACGGATTCGAGATGCCAGGGTCTTTGGGATCCGCAATTCCTGTGCAAGCACATAAACATCAAAGAAATGATGTCAATTTGGCTTGCGTTACGTCATTGGATGGACATTATTCACAATGCTCATGTCCAAATCCTATCCGACAATACGACAGTAGTGGCGTATATACAGAATCAGGGAGGCACTCATTCAGTTCCGTTGTTCAATCTAACAGAAAGAATCCTTCTGTTTGCGCTAGAACATCAGGTTCTTCTTTCGGCCCGTCACATACCGGGTCGTCTGAATGTGCTAGCAGACTCCCTTTCACGAAAGGGTCGCTTGTTGCCGTCAGAGTGGACTCTCAACAAACAAGTATTCAATCAGATTTGCTACCAATGGGAACGGCCAATGATAGACTTATTTGCGACACATCTCAACAATCAGTTGCAGACGTATGTGTCTCCGTGTCCAGATCCGAGAGCATTTGCAGTAGACGCTCTGTCGATCCCTTGGGACGGAATGATAGGATATGCGTATCCTCCAGCGCCGTTAATTCAACAAGTATTGCTAAAGATAAAACAATCTCAATGCAAGATTCTATTGGTAGCATCTCTGTCGCCACAGAGACCGTGGATAAATCTACTCAGGTGTCTGTTGTGGGACCTACCGCGAAAGCTTCCTCCACGGGAGGATCTTCTTTCGCAGGGGAAATCGCGTCAACTCCATCTCAACCCGCAAGGTCTCAACCTTCACGTTTTTCCGTTGTGCGGTCCTTCTTGCATGGCAAGCACTTTACAGGACGAGCAGTGGACGCGATTTCTAACTGTAGGAGGACCTCCTCTTCGCTAAACTATGCGGCTAAGTGGAAGGTTTTTCGTCGTTGGTGTAGGGATCATTCTGTAGATATTTTTGTTCCCTCTATACCAGACATTGCAAACTTTCTAGTATACTTGTTTACGAAATCAAACTGCAGCCTGTTACTATTAAGGGTTATAGGTCTATGTTATCTGATACCTATGCACATCATGATAGTTTACAAATTGGATCTAATGTCTCTTTATCTAAGTTGGTTAGAAACTTCTCGATAAATAGACCCAGAACTCTTAGATTAATTCCTAAATGGAATTTAGCTTGGGTTCTTCTTAAATTGAAGGAAAAGCCATTTGAACCTCTTGGGACAGTAGATTTCAAATTCTTATCTTATAAGACAGCTTTTCTCTTAGCTTTCTCTTCTGCTAGAAGAGTCAGTGAGCTTCATGCACTGTCGGTGGACGATTCTCACTATCGTATTGTCGGGAACACTATCACCTTCACTATTAATGTGGGTTTTTTAGCTAAGAATCAGGCTCCTAATAAATATCCGGAACCTATTGTTATTAAGGCTCTTCCATCTTCAGACGGGCGTAGGCCTTTACTCTGTCCTGTTAGAGCGTTCCGTATCTATAAACAGAGATCTCAGTTTATCAGAAAGGGACGGAAACGTTTCTTTCTGTCTTTGATGCCTAATAGAAGGGACATTTCGGTCCATTCTATTGCTAGATGGATTCAATTAACTATCCGTACTGCTTATGAGAGTTTATCTTCTTCTCAGCAGTCTGTGCTTAAGATTTCCGCTCATGAAGTAAGAGCTCTTGCTACTTCTTGGGCTTATGCTAATAGTGTTGCTATTACAGATTTAATGAAGGCTGCTTATTGGTCTCAGCCATCCACATTCACAAATTTTTATCTCAGAAATATTGAGTTCATTTCTGGAGACCTGCATTGTTTAGGTCCGTTATCTGTTGCTCAGAATGTCGTCCACTAAACAGTTGCAACTATAGTTATGCAGGCTTTCTGTTCCGGCAGTGACTCCGTCCGGCTGCCCTCTTCGCTCTGGGCTATTTGACCCAGGGCAAGGGGAAGGGGGGGGGGGGGTGTTCCCTTAGGTCACCTGCTTTATAGTGAAAAGCAAGGGAATGCCTCCTCCAAGTCAGTATTTCTGAGTCACTTCCGTGATGGTTTTGAAGTGTAATATTAATGTTAAAATTCATTCATGTCTTATTTTTAAAGTGTAGCTCGGTGTGAAGCATTTGTATATGTCAAGTGTCAAACGGGCTTTAATATACAATACTCGGACACTTTTAAATGACTATAAAGAGTCTCAATTCTCTGGACTACTTTATTTATTGGCTTACTTTAAAAATAATTAGTATAAGGGTTATACTGGATGTTAATAGAGAACATGAATATTATTGTGCTCAATTATGAAGGGTATTGTATCTTTCTAATTTAATATTAAATAAGAAAGATACATGTAAAGCCTAATACTCCTTTTCTCCTTAAGGGGTTACCTCTTTATTATATAGTTGAGCTTATTGGATTTTCCTCTATGTCCTAGGCCCTCCAGCCTTTTTACTATTCAGCTAAGTCTGGGTCATTGGTACAGTATAAAAATGTTAAAAAATTTATAGTAATTTATATATTTTTTATACTTACCAATGACCCAGACGGGGATGGCCCTCCCAGGAGTTGGGAACTCTTGCCTCCCCGCTGAGTACATAGCGCTGACCAGGCACTGCCAGTAAGAATGATAATTGGTGCCAATTTCGGGACGTCCTTGACACTGCGCATGCGCAGTGGGGGGCGTAGTATGGAGGTCCTATAGGACATGATTTCTTTTTGTTTTGGATGCAAATTTTGGGGATTGCGGGGCAAAATTTGTGTTTGGCCCTGGTTTTGTTAGAGTTAGCACCAGCTAAGTCTGGGTCATTGGTAAGTATAAAAAATATATAAATTACTATAAATTTTTTAACTTTCTTCAATTTCCGTCAAAAAATGTTGCCGCGGCCAACGTTTTTAGAACTCAGTTTAGTCAGATCACAATATTTCTCTTTGGCTCACCCTACAGGGCACATTTATGATTAGATTGCTTTGAAACCTGGTATGCTTATTTACGGTGACCTCTAGATGGGAGCTATCGATTTTCTTCCATTCTCATCAAAAAATGTTGCCACGGCCAACGTTCTTAGAATTTAGTCTAGTCAGACCACAATATTTCCCTTTGTACACCCTGCAGGGCACATTTATGATTGGATTGCTTTGAAACCTGGCATGCTTGTTTGGGGAGGCCTCCAGATGGGAGCTATCGATTTTCTTTGGTTTCTGTCAAAAAATGTTGCCACTGGCAAAAAAAATGACATTGGTACCAATGATCTTCAATTTTGCCATTTCATTTATAACTTACCAAGTTCAAGTTTGTCAAGTTGAGCTACAGTGTCATTGACACTTTCATTATTATTATGCGACTTACTGAAATTAAAATTTAAAATTTTGTTGGATTTTCATTTAAATTTTGTGAAAATATTAAATACAATGTAGTTGAAATTGAACGGATTTTATGGTATACCAGGAAGGGGGGGGGGGGAGCGGGACGGGGGGGGGGGGGGGGGGTGTGGGGGGTTCGAAGAAAAATTCTGAAAACCCATTGAAATGCGTGTAGGTCGTATCCGTGAAGAAGTTAATCAAAATCTGGATTATCAATCTCGATTAATCCAGATTTGCGACGGAAACGCACCCATTGTTTGTTTATGCCAAGTCTGAGTTGTTTGAACCTTTATAATGCAGATAAGTTCAATTGTGTTAATTTCGGAAGCCGTCAGTTTATTCGCGCGTCAGATTTAGCGCCACTTGTCTGTTTTTTAGAGCCAAATTGTAGTCTTTTCCAACTTCTTAGCACCAGTGGTGCATTGGCGTGCGTGTAGGATGGTCTCTGCCAGTACATTAATATCATAGAAGCATGTATTTTATTTTTATATCAATTAAAAAGTGTGGGCAACTTGGGTGAGGGACAGAACGCTTGCATGAATTAACGGCATCTTTGAAGTTGTACATCAAAGTATTTTTCTTCAACACGTACCAGTGATTAGGTTAGGTGAAATCAGTGCCTGTAATGCTGCTGAAATCTAAGTTGTAACATTATCGGCATCAACAAACGTCAATGATTGCATTGATATCCACTTCTCAATACAATTTAAAATAGGTCCACCATGAAGCAGAAACGTCTCATGTTTGTAATCATTAACCCCCAATATTGGAATTTTACGATTTCATCTTTGAGTTTCCCGACTAGTTGACTGGCGGACTTCAGAGTCGATTTTTCCGAAAATCGAATCGACTTCGACTAGTCGACTAATGGTTTCAACACTAGTGAACCAGTTGGTGGATACTTATAATCCATCTATACCTCAATTGTCAAATTTTTGGTCTACAGTTTTGACGTATTAAACTGCAGCCCGTTTCTGGCTCACCAATGTTAGTTGTGTGAGCCTATGGCATAGCCCTCACGTCGGCGTCGGCGTCCGCTCACAAATATTTTGAACTTTTGTGTACAGGTTTTGATTTTTTGGCTTTTTAAATTTTTTTTTAGTTTCTGCATATTGCTATGGTGGTTCACTATAACATTTAACTCTTTTCCAGGGTATTTTGTCTTAATTTTAAACCTTTTGAATCAAATTTTAGACTTATTTTGATGTTTGCGTGCAGGTTTTGATGGGTTTTTTTCCTTTCTTCCAAGTGGAGATTTACCTTGCAGCATATGTCCATGCTTTCTATTGTATGTAAACATGCATCTTAGGGCTATGTTTGTATTATTTAACCCTTTTCCTGCTGAATTACTTCAATTTTGGACTTTTATGTACAACTTTTGGACTTAGCCTTACAACTTCTTACTTTTATGTACAGGTTGTGATAAAAAAAAAACAATTTCAAGTGAGGTTGACCTCACTGCATATTGCAGTGGTGGTTATTATAACATTGATATCTTTCCAGTGCATTTTTAAAAATTTTTTAACCCTTTGAATAGATTTTTAGACTTATTTTGACGTTTGCGTGCAGGTTTTCATGGATTTTTTTTTTTCCTTTCTTCCAAGTGTAGAGTTTCTGCATATTGCTACGATGGTTCACTATAACATTTAACTCTTTTCGAGGGTATTTTGTCTTAATTTTAACCCTTTGAATCAAATTTTAGACTTATTTTGATGTTTGCGTGCAGGTTTTTTTTTCCTTTCTTCCAAGTGGAGATTTACCTTGCAGCATATGTCCATGCTTTCTATTGTATGTAAACATGCATCTTAGGGCTATGTTTGTATTATTTAACCCTTTTCCTGCTGAATTACTTCAATTTTGGACTTTTATGTACAGCTTTTGGACTTTGGCTTACAGCTTCTTACTTTTATAATATACAGGTTGTGATAAAAAAAACAATTTCAAGTGAGGTTGACCTCACTGCATATTGCAGTGGTGGTTATTATAACACTGATATCTTTCCAGTGCATTTTTAAAAAATTTTTAACCCTTTGAATAGATTTTTAGACTTATTTTGACTTTTGCGTGCAGGTTTTCATGGATTTTTTTTTTTCCTTTCTTCCAAGTGTAGAGTTTCTGCATATTGCTATGGTGGTTCATTATAACATTTAACTCTTTTCCAGGGTATTTTGTCTTAATTTTAACCCTTTGAATCAAATTTTAGACTTATTTTGATGTTTGCGTGCAGGTTTTGATGTTTTTTTTTCCTTTCTTCCAAGTGGAGATTTACCTTGCAGCATATGTCCATGCTTTCTATTGTATGTAAACATGCATCTTTGGGCTATCCTTTTCCTGCTGAATTACTTCATTTTTGGACTTTTATGTACAGCTTTTGGGCTTAGGCTTACAGTTTCTTACTTTTATGTACAGGTTGTGATAAAAAAAAACAATTTCAAGTGAGGTTGACCTCACTGCATATTGCAGTGGTGGTTATTATAACATTGATATCTTTCCAGTGCATTTTTAAAAATTTTTTAACCCTTTGAATAGATTTTTAGACTTATTTTGACGTTTGCGTGTAGGTTTTCGTGGGTTTTTTTTTCCTTTCTTCTAAGTGTAGATTTACCTTGTAGCATATGTCCATGCTTTCTGTTGTATGTAAACATGCATCTTAGGGCTTCGTTGTATTCTTTAACACTTTTCCTGCTTAATTACTTCAATTTTGTAAATCTTTTGTTTACAGGTTTGGATTTTTGTGCTTTTAAAAAAAATTTTGTCTTCTTTGCATATTGCTGTGGGGGTTCACGATAACATTTAACTCTTTTCCTGGGTATTTCGTCTTAATTTTAACCCTTTGAATCAAATTTTGGACTTATTTGGACGTTTGTGTGCAGGTTTTGATGTTTTTTTACTTTTAGGTGCAGGTTTTGAGGTTTGTCTTTCTTCTCTTCCAAGTGGCGACTTACCTTGTAGCATATTGCCATGGTTCCTATTTTATGTTAGGATGCTTCTTGGGTCTATTATTATATTATTTAACCCTTTGGCTGCTTATTTACTTTAATTTTGGACTTTTGTGTGCAGGTTTTGATATTTTTTTTTTAAGTGGAGTTTTACCTCGCTGGCATATTGCCATGGTGGTTACTGTAACATTTTCTGGGTATTTTTTCTAAATTTTAACCCTTTGAAGCAAATATGATACTTTTATGTGCAGGTTTTGAGGTTTGTCTTTCTTTTCTTCCAAGTAGATATTTTTCGAGTAGACTTTCACCTTACTGGCATATTGCCATTGTGGTAACTGTGACAGGGTATTTTTCTCAATTTTAACCCCTTGAAACAAATGTGATACTTTTTTTTACTTTTATGTGCAGGTTTTGAGGCTTGTCTTTCTTTTCTTCCAAGTGGTGACATACCTTGTAGCATATTGCCATGGTTCCTATTTTATGTTAGGATGCTTCTTGGGCTATTTTTATATTATTTAACCCTTTAGCTGCTTATTTACTTTAATTTTGGACTTTTCTGTGCAGGTTTTGTACTTTTGTGTGCAGGTTTTGATATTTTTTTTAACTGGAGTTTTATTTCACTGGCATATTGCCGCGCTGGTTATTGTAATATTTTCAGGGTATTTTTCTAAATTTTAACCCTTTGAAACAAATGTGATACTTTTTTTACTTTTATGTGCAGGTTTTGAGGTTTGTCTTTCTTTTTTTCAAAGTGGAGACTAACCTTGTAGCATATTGCCATGGTTCCTATTTTATGTTGGCATGCTTCTTAGGGGTGGTTATTATATTATTTAACCCTTTAGCTGCTTATTTTCTTTAATTTTGGACTTTTAGGTGCAAGTTTTGAACTTTTTTTTTACTCCAGCCACTCCTTTACATTGGCCACCTGTTGGTGAGCCACGGGGTACTAATACCCCCTCTAGTTATTATGGCTATAGGTCTATGTTTTCAGACACATATGCTCATCATGATCATTTGGCTATTGGATCAGATCTTTCTTTATCCAAGCTTGTCAGAAATTTCTCTATCAATAGACCTCGAACCTTAAGTTTAATTCTTAAATGGAATTTAGATTGTTTTTTTTCTAAGTTGCAGGAAGCTCCTTTTGAGCTGTTAGAGGGAGTTGAATTTAAATATCTTTTAATGGCTTTTCTCTTAGCCTTTGCTTCAGCTTGAAGAGTTAGTGAACTTCATACTTTATTAGTAGAAGATTCTCATTTCCGTAGTGTGGGTAATACTATTACTCTTACTACGGAAGTGGGATTCTTGGCTAAGAACCAGATTTCAGATAGACGACTGGAACTGATTGTTATTAAGGCTTTACCATCTTCGGACAACCTTCGACTGGTGTTGTGTCCAGCAAGAGCGCTTTGTATTTATAAACGTCACTCTAACTTTATTAAGAAAGTCAAAAAGAGATTCTTTCTTTCTCTTTTTCCTAGCAGTAAGGATATTTCATTCAGTTGCTAGGTGGATCCAATTGGCAATACGTATTGCCTATGAGAATCTTTCTTCAGATCAGCGTCCTGTTAATAAGATCTGAGCTCACGAAGTTAGAGCATCTTGGGCTTATTCCAATAGTATTGCCGATTTAATGAAAGCGGCTTACTGGACACAACCTTCTACTTTTCTAAGTTTTATCTTGGAAACTTAGAGTCTGTTTCCAGCGACCTTATATCCTTGGGTCCTCTTTCTGTAGCACAGAATGTCGTCCATTAAGGTAACATCTTTTAGATGTCTTAGGCAGCCCACTCGAGCACTGACGCCGGTCTGCTGCCCTCTTCATTCTGAGGATTCTTCCTTCAGAACAGGGGTGGGTGGGGGGGGGGGGGGGGGGGACGGTTTTTCCCTTATTATCATTTGGCTTTATAGTGAAAAGCAAGGGAATGCCTCTCCCAAGGACAGTAGTCGAGGGTCGGTGCTCAGTGGTTTTAATGTGTAGCTCAGTGTGAAGCAACAATATTGTCTTAATATGTATTATGCTTTTAAAGTGTAGCTCAAAGCATTTGTATATGTCACATGTCAGACGAGTGTTTATATACAATCCTTGGACACTTTTATTTCAATATAAAGCATCTCATTCTCTGGACTAGCTTTATAATTGGTTTCCTTCACTGTTTTAGCATGAGGGTTATGTTGGTATTGAATGGAGAATTATATTTTTATACTGTACCAATGACCCAGACTTAGCACCAAGCTGGTGCTAACTCTTAAATTCTAGGGCCAAACACAAATTTTGCCCCCCCCCCCCCCCCATCCCCAAAATTCGCATCAAAATCCAAAAAATATATGTCCTATGTGGTCCTCCATACTTTTATCCACTGAGCATGCTCAGTGTCAAGGAAGTCAGAAATTGAAGCGAAATCCTCATCCTTTGTTTGGCCCTTCAATCAGTAACATCTCACTGATATCTGTGCTTATAATCTCAGTTAAAAATGATGCCAGACACAAAATCATGAAAGAAATGGTGGATCTAAGGATGAAATAAGAGGATGAGAGGAAGAAACAGTGGAAGGATGTGTTCAGGACTGTAACTTATAATTTTTATGCAAAATTATTTCATGTTCTCTAATTTCAGGGCATAGGCCTGATGTTTACATTCTTGTTATGAAATTTCCACAGTTTGTTCAGAGTTTCCTCTCTCCCTTTCCCTTACACCCCCCTTGCTATTCTCCTATGCTTTTGGCATAATTTTTGTAATTTTTTAACTGAAATTTCTTGGGAGTTTTGGCTTGGTAACAGAATATTTATTCTGTTTTTCCCCATGGTTAGGCCCTCACCCTAGGGTGGTTAGGCGTTTCGGTCATGCATCTACCATCCGATGTACTGCAGTTTCTTCTCAGGAAGCCTCTGTTTTACATCGGCTAGTGTTAAAATTGGTTACTGATTTCGGGCCATATTTTCAGTGCCTGGAGTCTTGTTTCCAGTTTTTATTCACATTTGTTTATGTTGACAACGGTTACTTCTGACAGTGATTCCCTGTCTTCTGTTAGTTCTACTCATAGCCAGATACATTAATATTGTCCGTATGTGTAACATTAATTTTTAAACATGTTTTAAAAATTTTTGTCCACACTTAGGCTTTTTTGGGATCCATTTGGGCTCATCGTTCTCATTGGGAACTTTGGCTCATATTGAAATTTTTGCGAAAAAATGTTTTTCTTTTGAATTAATTTTCGAAATGTTTGTAATGGATTATTATTATTATGTATCTTTGTTTTCAAGGGTTGGTGCGAGTACGATGACTATTTAATATTTTTTCAAAATGAAAGAATATTGTTCAATTGTAAATCGAGGAAGTCTTCCTCTGATTCTCATGTTCATTGTATTTGTTGTAGTCTGTGTACTCGCGCACTAATTCTTTCTCAGTGTGTGCCAATTCAGATGACAAACGTTGGAGACATGTGTCACGGTATATTGTTAGTGGTGAGAGGTCCATTCCGGTCCTCTCTCCACAGGGTCACTCTAGTTTTTTCAGAGGAACAAGAATAGGGTGATGTTTCCATTATATCTTCAAAAGTGTGCTTCCGTCGTCGCAATAATGAGCTAGCGGCTAAGTGCTCAAAGAAATGCGGCAAGTGCCTGAGAGGTCCCACGTAGGATCGACGGTCATTTGTCGCCCGCTAGCTCCCCCGGTGAAGCAATCATTCACGAAATGGTTGTGATGCCGCGTTCATCCGTTGCGGCCCAGGAGAGGAGAAGGGGTGTTGCGAGCACTATAATCTCGGATCACGCACACCCGGCGACGGCGGATCGGAGGATGGAACGGAGGAAGCCAGTCAGTCCGGTAGCTAGCTCATCCAGGTCTGCCCAGACTGCGAGCGAGAGAGGCCCCCTCTCTCTTACAACAACATCTGGGTCCAGATGTTGTTGTATGTAACGTTCGTTAGTCGGAGCATACGTCCACTCCTCCTGCTTGGGACGCTCCATCGCATAGCCAGTCCGACGTGGCTTGTCTATTGGCTTCCTCATCCTCACGTCAGCACACACAACCGCACCTTGGCTATGTGACTGCAGATATCCAGCCTGCTTCGCCGACCAGGGAGTCCACACCGACCAGGTCACACCATCCGCTTGCCAAGGACACGAGGCCTTTCCAGTCGGGACGTTCGCATATGAGAAGTATGCAGGAATTAACGTCCCAGGAGCTTCCAGCGACTAATTTACGCAAGACCGCGGCTCCACAGGCCTCCGTGACGGACTTGCTATCACAGATAGCTCAATTTTTAGCAGCACCCCAGCAGCCATCAGAAACTCTTTTTCAGTAAAGAAACTGTCTGAGGAAGCTGGGTCGGTTCGCTCCCCTGCAGAGTCAGAAAGGGACGACCGAGATTCTTATGTGGTCCAGGCAGATGGTAAAAGGGAATCGGCGCAGCTGAAATTTTCCCTTTCCGAACAACTTAAGGTGGCCGTACATTTTATCCGGCAACACCTTTTAGAAGTTGTTTCTCCAGACCAATATGCTGCGTTACCTGATAAGGAACTGAAAGCGTCACTGGACACAGATTTATTCGGCCGGAATAGGGACATTGAGCCTGACTTTCCGACCCAGTCCAGAAATGTCACGGACATTTGTACTTCTTAATGACGCTATTTTCTAATAGAAAAATCAGTTTAGCCACATTATCTTACGCAGATCACCTTACCAGAGCATTATCATTACGTCTCGAAGGAAAGAATCCCAGGATGTTCAAAACTTCCTTGAGAGTTCTTTCGAGGGCCATAGCATTTTCTACGTATAACTCCGCCCTTTCAGTGGCAATATGGAATAGTCAGACATGATGCTGCCCTGGCTGCATCCACAAAAGTGGATAGTAAGGTGAAAAACTCTCTTCCAGTCGCTCCGGTCTCAGGAGAGCTTCTCTTCGACGGTAAGCTTTCTACAATCTATAATCAGATTACTAAGAAAGCTTTGGATTCTCTGCTTTTAAATCCGCTTTGAAAAAGTCGGACTCAGCAGGGAGGAGTAAGGCAGGCACTTCGGGGGCGAATACGTCCAAAAGAAGTTCCTATAGAGGATCTAAGAAAGCCTCTACGTATTACTCCGGAGACCGTCAGAGTAGCGACTCAGATAGGGGTCGTAATGCTGGCCGAGATAACCGGTCAGACATCCTAGGTCGACTGTGCGAGGTGCGGGTCGTGGAGGACGTGGTTTCTCCTCCTGCAAGTCTTGCAGGGCCAGGAGGTGATGGTCTAAACCTCTATTGCGTTCCAGTGGGCAGAAGGCTGTCAAGATTCTTAACCAATTGGTTGTCAATTACGGATGACCCATGGGTACAAGGGGTTATTTGAAGGTCTAAAACTGTCCTTCAAGGAAAAACCTCCGTTAACTCGAAGTCCACTCAGGTCTCAGCTTGTGTTAAACATTCAGAAGAGAGATTCGCTTCTATCAGAAGTTCAATCTCTTCTGGACAAGAATGCTATAGACGCCGTAGAAAACCAGGAATCTCCAGTTTTCTACAGACACCTGTTCCTGGTTCCAAGACCAGACGGCTCGTTTCGTCCAGTTATAGATCTGAACTGGATAAACAAACTGATCGTGGCTCCAAATTATATGGAGACCATCCGATCGGTCAGAGCGAGCATTCGAGTGAACGATTATGTTGCGAGCATAGATCT
Source organism: Pictodentalium vernedei (assembly GCA_031216915.1). Taxonomy (NCBI): domain Eukaryota; kingdom Metazoa; phylum Mollusca; class Scaphopoda; order Dentaliida; family Dentaliidae; genus Pictodentalium; species Pictodentalium vernedei. Next base: position 304,277,671 of record CM062296.1, on the reverse strand, counting down.
CAAAGATGTGTACTTTCACGTCATGGTACATACGGGGTTTAGAAAGTACCTTCGCTTTGCAGTCCCAGGAGTTGTTTTCAGTTCTGAGCAATGATGCTCTGGTCTGAATCTAGCGCCCTGGGCCTTCACTCGAATAATGATCTCGGTAATGACTCATTTCTGAGCTCATTCATCTGTAGTAGCGTCGGCCTACTTGGACGACATTCTTCAGAGTTACTGCAGCAAGTTAACGCTTCAGAGCGATGTTCAGAGTTTGCTTCAATTGCTCCGACATCTCGGTTTCTTAGTAAACGAAAAGAAGTCAGATCTAGTGCTGTCCTATTCATTCACCCACGTGGGAATGAGCTTAGAGTCGCACAACAATCTCATTCATCTGCCGTTAACCAGAGCGATATTAGTCAGTTGTTACGCTCGCTTTTGCCTTCATTCAGATGTAGTAACAGTGAGAGAATCAGACTGACAGGTTTGTGCGGACCCGCTGCAAATTTTATTCCGATGAAGCGGATACGCACTCGTCCACTCCACAGATATTTTATCTCAGAATTGGAGTGTGAAGACTCATTCGCTCGAATCGAACTTTGTCTTGTCGAATCAAATGAATAAGAGTTTCAGACTTGGGTAGATTTTCAGTGGTTAACTCAAGGAGTACCACTGCAACTGCCGGATCCGAGTTTAACGATAATGACGGATGCGACAGGGTTCTCGCAGGGCCTTGAAAACCTGGAAAAGCCTGGAATTCATCAAAAGGTCATTCAAGGCCTTGAAAGCCTTGAATTTCCAATCGGAGCCTTGAAAAGCCTGGAAAATCTGAGAATTTTGTGATGCGTAATTTAATCCGAACATATTTTACGGCATTTACAGCAAATGTAACTGTGTGGTTTATTAATCCGGTCATATTTTGTAGTATTTAGGGCAGTGCCAATGCGTGCATTATTGATAGAACTTTGCAGTGATGTGACACTGAAATCCTTTGAATCAAGCATTGTCAGTGGTTGCTATTGATGTGGGCGAGCACAATGGTGTATATTTAAGCCAATGGGAAGATTTATTGTAAATTCTGCCTGTTCGAATGCTGATCGCACGTGCGTAGATAATTTATTCATATTGAAAATATTACAAATGGATGATTGTTCAGTTGAACTATTTGAGTATTTCCGAAGCATGTATGTCTGATGAATTTGCCACAACGTCATCTTAAAGTCCTGGCATGGGCAGTCGCCATCACGATGGATTCCGAGTTTGGATTTCCAAATGAAAGTGTTATTGTCTTATTCACCTCAAATGTTAACATGTGCGATTTTAAGGATGATTCGCCCATGTATGAAACATTAAAAACTTTTCGACACCTACTGCATTTAGCTGAATACCGTTCAACTGGAACAGGCAGTAACCAGTTATAGTATGTAGTTGATTTAATCCAAGCTTGTTGGAAGGTACACTTCCCCACAACAGAATTACATTTTGCTTTTCGAATGACATTTCCGGAGACATTGTGGGTTACGAAATGTATCATTTACATGTAACATGTAGTTTACTCATTGGGAGAAAGGATGACATCAAATCATTTGCATTCAGTAAGTATTCAGTTAGAATAGCGGTACATGTACAAGAGACATAGCTAGTGTGCCACCTGGTAATTACACTGCAGTTGTAGGATAAACACAAGAAAATGTCTTTCTCAGGCTCACTAATTCTAATCAGTGATATCATTGCTTGGATAGCTTTCAGAAAGAGTTTTCCAAGAAATGATGTCAAGTGTTAGAATTACCAACAAAAGGAAATATAAGAGAAAGTTTCTAGTCGTTATCTGATAATTTAGAGTACTTTGCCAGCCTCGGCCTTGAAAAGCCTTGAATTTCATAAATGGGGGCCTTGAAAATCCATGAAAATTTCCGAGAAATGGCCTGGAATGTCCATGAATTTTAAAAATTTTAACCTGGAGGGAACCCTGTGCGAGTCAAACAGGTTGTGGCGCAACTCTGAGCCCAACAGATTCAAGGTGCCAGGGTCCTTAGGATCCGCAGTTCCTAACAAGTACATAAAAATCAAGAAATGATGTCAATATGGCTTGCGCTATGTCAGTGAATGAACATTCTTCAGAATTGGTATGTTCAAATTCTGTCCAACAATTCGACAGTAGTAGCATATATTCGGAACCAGGGAGGTGCTCATTCCATTCCGTTATTCAGTTTAACTGAAAGGATCCTTCTGTTTGTCCTAGAGCAAGTTCTTCTATCGGTCCGTCATATTCCGGGTCATCTGAACGTTCTAGCGGACTCCCTTTCTCGGATAGGTTGTATGTTGTCGTCAGAATGGACTCTCAACAATGATTTTTCAATCAGATTTGCTACTAATGGGATCGTCCAAGGGTAGACTTTTTTGCGACGCATCTCAACTATCAGTTGCAAATGTATGTGTCGCCGTGTCCAGATCCTCGAGCGTTTGCAGTAGACGCTCTCTCGATCTCTTGGGACGGAATGATAGGATACGCGTATCCTCCAGCGCCATTGATTCAGCAGATATTGCTCGAGATAAAGCAATCTCACTGCAAATTCTGTTGGTAGCATCTCTGTCACCCCAGAGACCATGGATAAATCTTCTCGGGTGTCTGCTGTGGGACATGCCGCGGAAGCTTCCTCCACGAGAGGATCTTCTTTCACAGGGGAAATCGTGCACACTGCATTACAACCCGCAAGGTCTCAACCTTCACGTATTTTCATTTTGCGGTCCTTCTTGAATGGCAAGCAATTTACAGGACAAGCAGTGGACGCAATTTCTAACTGCAGGAGGACCTCCTCTTCGCTAAATTATGCTGCTAAGTGGAAGGTTTTCTCATGGTGAGGTAGGGATCATTCTGTTGATACCTATGCACATCATGATAGTTTACAGATTGGATCTAATGTCTCTTTATCTAAATTACGGAAAACTTTTCGATAAATAGACTTAGAACCCTTAGATTAATTCTCTAAGTGGAATTTAGCTTGGGTTCTTCTTAAGCTTAAAGAAGCGCCATTGGAGCCTCTTGATACAGTGGACTTCAAATTCTTATGTTATAAGACAGCTTTCTCTTAGCCTTCTCTTCGGCTAGAAGAGTTAGTGAGCCTCAGGCACTATCTGTTGATGATTCTCACTTTCGTAGTGTAGGTAATACTATTACCTTGACTACTAAGGTTGGATTTTTGGCTAGAATCAGGCTCCTATAAGTATCTGGAACCTATTGTTATTAAGGCTCTTCTGTCTTCAGAAGGGCATAGGCCTTTAATCCGTCCTGTTAGTCCTATATGTTTTTTTACAATCTTAGATCTGAGTTTATCAGAAAGGGACGTAAACATCTCTTTCTGTCTCTGCTGTCTAATAGTAAGGACATTACGGTCCATTCTATTGCAAGGTGGATTCAATTAACTATCCGTACTGCTTATGAAAAATTATCTTCAACTCAGCAGTCTGTGCTTAAGATTTTGGCGCATGAAGTATCTGTTCCGGCAGCGTATCTGTCCTGCTGACCTTTTCGCTCTGGGGTATTTGACCCAGGGCTAGAGAAAGGGGGGGGGGGGGGGGGAATGGTGTTCCCTTATATCACCTGCTTTATAGTGAAAAGCAAGTGATTACCTCCTCTGGAGTCAGTAATTCCGAGTCGGTGCCAGGATGGTTTTAAAGTGCAAAGTTAATTCATATAATATTTTTAAAAGTGTAGCTTGGTGTGAAACATTTGTACATGTCACGGATCATACGAGCGCTAATATACAATCCTCGAACACCTTTTAATGAGTATAAAGAGTCTCATTATCTGGACTATCTTTAATTATTGGCTTTTCTTTAATAAGATTAGTATAAGGGATTATACTGGATGTTAATAGAGATCATTGATGATTATTGTGCTCAATTACGGAATGGTATTGTGTCTTTCTTTTTTGATACAAACAAGAAAGATAGATGTAAAACCTGTTCTCCTCTTCTCCTTGAGGGGATAATTCTGTTTTCATGTAATTGAGTCTATTGGAATTTCTTTTATGTCCTAGGCCCTCCAGCTTTTTTTCTATTCAGCTAAGTCTGGGTCATTGGTACAGTATAAAAATGTTAAAAAATTTATAGTAATTTATATATTTTTTATACTTACCAATGACCCAGATGGGGATGGCCCGCCCATGAGTTGGGAACTCATACCTCCCCGCTGATTACATAACGCTTACCAGGCACTGGTTGTAAGAATGACATTTATGCCAATTTCGAGAGCTCCTTGACACTGCGCATGTGCAGTGGATAGAAAGTATGGAGGACCATATAGGACATTGAAATTTCGGTTTTTGATGCAAATTTTGGGGATTGGGGGGCAAAATTTGTGTTTGGCCCTATAATTTAAGGAGTTAGCACCAGCTAAGTCTGGGTCATTGGTAAGTATATAAATTACTATAAATTTTTTAACTTTTCTGAATTTTGTTGAAAAACATGGCTGCCAGCAGCCATCTTGGGTTTGGATATAAACTGTCCAACACTTCCTGTAGCACACCCCACAGGTAGCGGCTCTGACCCTATCAGTCTAAAATTTTATATGTGGCTTTGGGAAAATGTCTAGATGGGAGCAATCTAATTTTTCCAAATTTCGTTGAAAAATATGTGTGCCAGCTTCCATCTTCGATTTGGCATATAAATTGTCAAAAGTTCCATTAGCACACCCTACAGGCTGCATCTCTCACCCGATCTTTTACAAATTTTATATGTAGCTTTGACATGATGTCTAGATGGGAGCTCTTGAATGTTTCTGAAATTTGTTGAAAAACATGGCTGCCAGCAGCCATCTTCGATTTGGAAATAAATTATCCAATTCCTTTAGCTCACCCTACAGACCGTGGCTCTCACCCGATCAGTCCAAAGTTTGATATGTGGCTTTGGGGCAATATCTAGATGGGAGCTATCAAATTTTTCCAAATTTTGTTGCAAAACATGGCCGCCAACAGCCATCTTAGATTTGGCATACAAATTATCAACATTTCCATTAGCACACCTACAAGCTGCATCTCTCACCCAATCTTTTTCAAATTTCTTTTGTGTCTTTGGTTTGGTGTCTAGATGGGAGCTGTCAAATATTTCTTAATTTTGTTGAAAAAACATGGCCGCCAGCAGCCATTTTGGATTTGGATATAAAATAAATTCTCAACAATTCAATTAGCACACCCTGTAGTCCGCATTTCTCACCTGATCTTTTTTGAATTTCATATATAGCTTTTGGTGTGATGTCTAGATGGGAGCTATCAATTTTTTCTGAATTTTGTTAAAAAATATGGCTGCCATCTTGGATTTGGCATCTTGAATTGTCAACAATTCCATTAGCACGCCCTGCAAGCCGCATCTCTCACCCAATCTTTTTAAAATTTCATGTGTAGTTTTGGTGTGATGTCTAAATGGGAGCTATCAGATTTTTTTTAATTTTGTTAAAAAACATGGCTGCCAGTGGCCATCTTGGATTTGGCATATAAATTGTCAACAATTCCATTAGCACATGTACACCCTACAGGCCACATCCCTCACCCATCTTTTTCGAAATTTCATATGCAGCTTTGTGTGATGTCTGGATGGGAGCTATCAAATTTTTCTGAATTTTGTTGAAAAACATGGCTGACAGTGGCCATTTTGGATTTGGCAATTAAATCATCAACAATTCCATTAGCAGAGGCCATACCTCTTGCCCGATTTTTTTTCAGATTTTATATGTAACTTTGGTATGATGTCTAGATGGAAGTTATCAAATTTTTCTGCATTCCAATGAAAAAGATGGCCTCAACTGGTCATCTTGGGTTCGACATATAAATTGTCAACAATTCCATTTGTACATCCAACAGGCCTCACCCCTCACCTGATTTTTAGCTCACCTGACTGAAAGTCAGGGTGAGCTATTCTGATCACTTTTCGTCCGTCGTCCGGCGTCTGTCGTCCGGCGTCCGTCGTCCGTCGTGAAGGTGGTGTTTGGGCCTTTTTCTCCCAAACCACTGGCCACATATTAATGAAATTTCATGTGAGTAGGGGTTATATAAGGGCATTTTGATTTTTTGTCAAATTAGGTTTCAGCTCATATTGAGCAGAGGGATGGGGCAAAAATGCTCCAATTCTTAAAAAATCTTCTTCTCAAGAACCAGCAATAGCAGAGACTTGATATTTGGTATGCAGCTTCCTTTTGAGGTGTAGACTCAAATTTGTTCAAGAGAAGTTTGTCGGGCATTATTTGCCTTCGTTATGGGAGGGGCAAAAATTTTGGCCACGCCTAAAATTTCTATTTTTCGAACCGTCAGGTCGATTTGAACCAAATTTGACATGAGATGATAATGGGTCATAAGTAGTTGATTGATACAAAAAATTTTTTTCTCATTGCCCCTTGGGAACCTCGGGAGCTAAAAATAGGAAAAACCTTAAAACTGCCATATCTCCAAAACTACACGGCACAGAGAATTCTTATTTTGTATAAAGCTTACTTTTATCCAGTAGAATAGAATGGTTAAAAAAAATCCTTATCGGTTTGATCACAAGGTACTTTTTTCAGGACTTTGAAAAAGTGCTGAGTCAGCACTTTTTAACACTGTAGGCAATGGGAAAAAGATTAAAAAATCTTCTTCTCCAGATCCAGCAGGCAGAATCTTTTAATATTTGGTATGCAACATTGTAGGGTGGATCTGATTCAAGTTTGTTCAAATCGGCCCCCTGGGTTCATATTTGGGCTTAGTATAGGAGCCCGATTTCGAACTTAGTGCATTTCAGGCAAATTTCTTAAAAAATCTTCTTCTCCAGATCCAGCAGGCAGAATCTTTTGATATTTGGTATGCAACATTGTGGGCTGGATCTGATTCAAGTTTGTTCAAATTGGCCCCTTGGATTCATATTTGGGCTCAGTATAGAAGCCCGAATTCGAACTTAGTGCATTTCAGGCAAATTTCTTAAAAAATCTTCTTCTCCAGATCCAGCAGGCAGAATCTTTTGATATTCGGCATGCAATATTGTGGGGTGGATCTGATTCAAGTTTTTCAAATCGGCCCCCTGGGTTTATATTTGGGCTCAGTATAGAAGCTCGAATTCGAACTTAGTGCATTTCAGGCAAATTTCTTCAAAAATCTTCTTCTCCAGATCCAGCAGGCAAAATCTTTTGATATTTGGTATGCAACATTGTGGGGTGGATCTGATTCAAGTTTGTTCAAATCGGCCCCCTGGGTTTATATTTGGGCTCAGTATAGAAGCTCGAATTCGAACTTAGTGCATTTCAGGCAAATTTCTTCAAAAATCTTCTTCTCCAGATCCAGCAGGCAGAATCTTTTGATATTTGGTTTGCAACATTGTGGGGTGGATCTGATTCAAATTTGTTCAAATCGGCCCTCTGGATTCATATTTGGCTCACTATAGAAGCCCGAATTCGAACATAGTGCATTTCAGGCAAATTTCTTAAAAAATCTTCTTCTCCAGATCCAGCAGGCAAAATCTTTTGATATTTGGTATGCAACATTGAGGGGTGGATCTGATTCAAGTTTGTTCAAAATGGCCCCCTGGATTCATATTTGGGCTCACTATAGAAGCTCGAATTTGGACTTAGTGCATTTCAGGCAAATTTCTTAAAAAATCTTCTTCTCCAGATTCAGCAGGCAGAATCTTTTGATATTTGGTGTGCAACATTGTGGAGGGGATCTGATTCAAGTTTGTTCAAATCGGCTCCCTAGGTTCATATTTGGGCTCACTATAGAAGCTTGAATTCGAACTTAGTGCATTTCAGGCAAATTTCTTTGAAAATCTTCTTCTCAAGATCCAGCAGGCAGAATCTTTTGACATTGGGTATGCACCATGCTTAGGGGGGTAAGATTCAAGTTTGTTCAAGCCAAGTCTCTAGGTCCATATTTGGACTCACTGTAGGAGCTTGAATTATAACTTAGTTCAAAATGAGGAATTTTCTTTAAAAATCTTCTTCTTCAGATCCAGCAGTTGGAATGTTTTGATATTTGGTGTGCAGCATCCTTAGGGGGGGTGAGGTTCAAGTTTGTTAAAGCCAAGTCCCTGTGGGAGCCCGAATTATAACTTAGTCCAATATGAGGAATATTCTTTAAAAATCTTCTTTTTTTTTTAGCTCCACTTGTCAGAATCTTTGGATATTTGGTATAAGCTTTTCTTAGGAGGAGCAGATGCAACTTGTTGAAATCAATTCTCTGGGTTGATATTTAGGCTACCATGTCAGGTGAGCGCCCTCAGGCCCCTTGGGGCCTCTTGTTCAGATTTCATATGTAGCTTTGGTGTGATGTCTTTTCTGTAGAAACTTGAGTGAATGATTTGGCATTACTGGATCTTTCTATTTAGTTCAGTCCCTTCTTTGACAAATTGAGCAGCAGTGTCATTGACACTTTCATTTAATCGTAGATTTAAGTAATCACACATTGCTTCTGTAAGGAAACATTTTGCACACAATGGTTTCTTTTCATACTCTTTCACATGCAAGCAAAATCAGAGAGTGTATATTTTTTTCAGATCAGCAGCTTATTGTCCCTTTCACTGATTACCTCTTAGCTGATAAATGGAATTGACTTAAAATTGATTAATCAGGTGACCTGTGCTTCATTTATAAAATAAGTCACTTGCTGTTGCATTGAATTTAGTGAAAGAAACCTTGGCCAATTTTTCTCCTCCTGAAAACTCAACTTCTCATGGATTATTTTATATAGTGAAGTGAAATCAATTAATGATTCCCTGAGTACATATCTGATGAGGATCGACTTGATCAGACATAGAAGAAATGGATTTAAGAATTTCAGTTTCTAAATGTATTGTTTACTCAAGCAAAAATCTACATTTAGCATAAAACTTGTAGTTTTACAGAGGAATCCATTGAATTGAATATCCATTTTTGTCAGTAAAAAAACATTCAAATAAAATGACACCATTCATTTTATTTCGCTATCTAAATTTGGGGTATTTATAAATTTATGCTGACGAAATATTAAGAATTGCATTCATGATGTGCAGGTTGAGAGATTCAATGAATTCAGTACTTAATTCTTCGGTGTTAAGACACAGTTGTATTTTTCTAGCTGGTGAAATTTTATGCAGACCTCATGGATGCGATTAAGATAAAAATTTGTTCATTTAGCTATAAATTAATTTTTAGCTCAACTTTGGCAAAGCCAAATTTGAGGTATTGTCATTGCCCATCGTCCTTCTCTCCATCCGTCCGTCGTGCCGTACACACGGCTCGGGCTAGAGGCCGTATTTATGAACTGATCTTTACGAAACTTCTTGGGTACCTTTGTTATCACCGTGGGACAAGAACGAGTGTTTTGGGGTCCGGTCTGAAATTCAAGATGGCTGCTGGCAGCCATTTTGTACAAAATTAGGTGTGATCAGATTTTTGTGCAGAACTTCCATTTGAAAGCGCTGATTTGAATAATTTTGTGTGTGAATGTTTAGTACCATGGGATACATCACATATAATACGGGTTTTTTTCTCGTGCATAAATTATGCCAATTAGACTAACTTTGATCTATTTAATGTTACTTTCAGGACTGTAACTGCAAATGCCAATACGGCTCAGGCTAGAGGCCTTATTTATGAACTGATCTTTATGAAACTTCTTGAGTACCTTTGTTATCACCATGGGATGAGAACGAGTGGTATTGGGCGTGGTCCAAAATTCGAGATGGCCGCCAGCAGCCTTTTTGTATCAAAATTAGTGCAATCAGTTTTTTGTACACAACTTCTATACGGCTCATGCTAGAAGCCGTATTTATGAACCGATCTTTACGAAACTTCTTGGGTACCTTTGTTATCACCTTGGGATGAGAACGAGTGTTTTTGGGTGCGGTCCAAAATTCAAGATGGCCACCAGCAGCCTTTTTGTACCAAAATTAGTGCAATCAGTTTTTTGTACAGAACTTCTGTATGAAAGTTCTGATTTGAATAAATTTCTGTATGAATGTTTAGTAACATGGAATGCATCACATATAATACAGATTTTTTTTCTCGTGCAGAAATTATGCAAATTAGATGAACTTTGATTTATTCAGTACTACTTATACACAGTAAGTGCACATGTCAATATACGGCTAGGGCTGGAGGCTGTATTTATGAACCGATCTTCACGAAACTTCTTGGGTACCTTTGTTATCACCTTGGGACAAGAAGGAGTGTTTTTGGGTGCGGTCCGAAATTCAAGATGGCTGCCGGCAGCCATTTTGTACCAAAATTAGTGCAATCAGTTTTTTGTACAGAACTTCTGTATGAAAGTTCTGATTTGAATAAATTTCTGTATGAATGTTTAGTAACTTCATCACATATAATAGGGGTTTATGTACAGACCATTACAATACTTTACATGTACCTTTGTTATCAGGTCATTACCTAGTTGTTTGTCATTGCTGTGTCACATACTATACATGTACATGTCTTAAACAAGTTGAACTACAGTGTCATTGACACTTTCATTATTAGCTTAACTTGACAAAGTCAAGATGAGCTATTGCCATCATGCATGAGGAAGTCTGTCAGTCTGTTCACATTTTCTTTGCCACAGGCTACATACACCCTGTAGTTCTTGTTCGATCATCACGAAATTTGACATGCAGGTTCGAGGTCATATCTAGATGAGAACGTTGTCTTTCCATTGCAATCAGTTAACTGCGATGGCTGTGAGAGCCCGAAAAACCTGAAAACCTTTAACACAGTCTACAGGTCGTATTTATGTAGGGATTTCATTGTAACTTGGTAGGATGGCGCTGTATAATGTCTAGATGAGAATGTCCACTAATGGTCGCGATCGGTCAACCGTGATGGCTGGAAGAGCCCGAAAACATTTAGCACAGTCTATAGGTCAAATTTATGAAGGGATTTCATTCTAACTTGGTAGGATGACACTGTATAATGTCTAGAGGGGAACTTCCCCTTTTGATTGCGATCCATCAGCTGTGATGGCTACACAGGCCAGAAGCCCGAAAACCTTTAGTACAGTCTATAGGTTGTATTTATTGTAACTTGGTTGTATTTATTGTAACTTGGTAGGATGACTCTGTATAATGTCTAGATGAGAATGTCCTCTAATGGTCGTGATCGGTCAACCGTGACGGCTGCAAGAGCCCGAAAACCTTTAGCACAGTCTATAGGTCATATTTATGATGGGATTTCATTGTAACTTGGTAGGATGACACCATATAATGTCTAGAGGGGAATGTTCCCTTTTGGTTGCGATCGGTCAACCATGATGGCTACACAAGCCGGAAACCCGAAAACCTTTAGCACAGGTCTACAGGTTGTATTTATGAAGGGATTTTATTGTAACTTGGTAGGATGACTCTGTATAATGTCTAGATGAGAACGTCCTATTTTGGCCATGATCGGTCAACCATGACAGCCGCACAGGTGCAATACTGCATGACCTACATTTGTAGCACAGTCTACAGTTCATATTTATGAAACTATTTCATTGTAACTTGCAAGGATAACTTGGTATTATGTCTAGATGAGACTCATATTTTGGTCACAATCAGTCAGCTGTTACCACTGCCTGATCACTTGACCTAGATTCTTTTAGCACTGCTTATAAATCGTGTTTATGAAGGGATTTCATTTTCCTTGATAGGATTATTTGGTATGATATCTAGATGAGACTTTCCTATTTTGGTCATGATTGATCAACCATGACTGCCGAACCATCACATGACTCAGATTCCTTTAGCAAAGTCTACGAGTTATATTTATGAAGGGATTTCAATGTAACTTGGTAGGATGACTTGTTTTGGAATGATTTTACTGCAACTTGGTAACTTTGGTTGACATACGTTAACTGTTAGGGCCACATCAACCCAGGTCTGAATTCTTTGGTACAGTCTACACTCAAATTATTCTTATTGAAAACATAGCATACAGGGAACAGAAATTAACATATTCTCAGTTATCACAATTCTTGTTGTATTTCATAATCCTTTCATAAACATTGAACATTATCCTTTTCATTTTACTGTAACTTGATAACTTTGATTGACATACATTAACTATGAGGGCCACATTAATTCTTTAGTGCAGTCTATACCTCAAAATATTCTTATTGGAAACAGCATGCAGGGAACGGAAATTAACATATTGTCAATTATCACAATTCTTGACTTATTTCATAATCCTTTCATAAACATTGAACATTATCCTTTTCATCAAACACCACACACAGTCAAGTTAAGCTACAGTGTCATTGACACTTTTATTGAATATGCAATTAACAATTTGAAATTGTACTAACTCTGTGGTGAATGGATTCATGCTTTTAAAATATATTCTATTAACAGGATGATTTCATAAACGAGTATTCAATAAAGAATTTATTTAGTAATCATTCATATTTTTATACTGTACCAATGACCCAGACTTAGCTGGTGCTAACTCCACAAAAACCAGGGCCAAACACAAATTTTGCCCCCCAATCCCCAAAATTTGCATCCAAAACAAAAAGAAATAATGTCCTAAAGGACCTCCATAATACGACTCTACTGCGCATGCGCAGTGACGCAGTCGTCCCGAAATTGGCGCCAAATATCATTCTCTGTTTGGCCCTTCATCAGTTAACATCTCACTGATCTTTGTGCTTGTAAATCTCAGTTTAAAGGATGCCAGACACGTAATTCTTGGAGAAAATGTGATTCTAAGGAGGATAGAAGGAGGAGAGGAAAAAAGAAGTGGCAAAAAATAATCAGGGCTGTACTTAAAATTTTTTGTTAAAATTATGTTAAGTTGCCTATTTTCGAGGCAAACGCCTCTTGTTGTCATTCTTGCTAATTGTTGCACTGCTTATTCAGTGTTTCCTCTCCCCTAACCTTCTAAAGTCCCCCCTTGCAATTCTCCCATGCTTTTGGCATATTTTTGAGAAGTTTCATTTCTAAAATTTCCCTGGGAGAGTTGCTTGGTTACAGAATGTTTTCTGTTATTTTCCCCATAGTTACGTTTTCACCCATGGGTGTATAACGTTTGTGTTCTGCATCTTCCATCTGATGTTCTGCAGATTCTCCCCTGGGAGTCTCTGTTTTGCATCAGATAGAGTGTAATTGAGGACTGATTCCGGGCCAGTTTTTTCAGTGCCTGGAGTCATGTTTTCTTCTGTGTTTACACTGTTTGTTTTCATTGGCAACAGCCTTTTTTGAGGGGGGCTGTTTGTCTTTGAGGTAGTTTATCTCATTATAAGATACATTTATATTATCCGAAAGTGTCTCATTAATTATTTTATATAATTTTAAAATTTTTGACCACACTTTGCCATCGGATCCATCGGGGCTCAACGTTACTTTTCAGCAACTTGGGCTTCTCTGAAAAAATATTTTTTCAAAATTATTTTGTTTTGCAATTGTTTTTTCATTTATTAATGGATCATGTTATTATGTATCTTTGTGTCAGGGGTTTTTGCGAGTAACTAGGACTTATTGTTGTTCCTTCACAATGAAAGGAACTTGTTCAAATTGTAATAGGAAGAAATCTTCCTCTGACTTTCATGATTATTGCATAAATTGTAGTCAGTGTTCTCGCATTAATCCCTGTCCTGTATGTGAACATTGGGATGAGAAACATTGGAAACGTGTGTCACGATATGTTGTTTCTGGAGAAAGAGCGATGCCGGCTCTTTCTCCACAAGGTCACTCTACTCTCTCAGTTTCTATTTCAGAGGAACCAGAACAGGGTGATGTTTCCATGTTATCCTCTTCAAGTGTGCGTCCGTCGTCACAATTAAATACAGAGCTAGCGGCAAAAGTGCTCATGGAGATTAGACAAATGTCGTCCGCTAGCTCGCCCGGTGTAGCGTCCATTCACCGAATGGTTCGGCAGCCGGGTTCGTCCGATGCGGTCCAAGAGGAAATTTTGGGTGATGCGAGCACTATAAAAATAATAGATGCACACCCAGTGACGGCGGATAGTGAACGAGAACGGAGGAAGCCTTTTAGTCCGGTTCCTAGCTCGTCCAGGTCCAGCCGGGCCGCGAGCGAGAGAGGCCCCTCTCTCGTACAACAACATCTGGGACCAGATGTTGTGGTACAAAATGTGTCTTTAGCGGAGCATACGTCCGTCGCTCGGGACGCTCCGTTGTATAAGCAGTCCGCAGAGACTGTTAAGGCTTCCTCTTCTCGCCGGCGCACACGACCGCACCTTGGCTGCGTGACCTCCGATATCTTGCCAGCTTCGCCGAGGAAGGATTATTCGGCGACCAGGTCACACCATCCGGCAGCCAGGGACTCGAGACCGATGGACTCCGGACGTTCGCATAGGAAAAGTATGCGGGAGCCATCCGATGCGGAGCTGCCCTCGGCAAAGCAGCGAAAGACCGCTCCTCCGCAGGTCTCGACGTCGGACATTCTAGTGCAGATAGCACAGCTTATCGCAGCATCCCAGCAGCCGACAGAAACGGTGTCGGATCGAGAATTATCCGACGGCGCTGGGTCGGTACGCTCCGCCGAAGCATCGGGGGCGGACGACCGGGAACATCGGGAGGTCCGACCGGATGGTGAAAGGGATACGGATGAATTGGAGCTATCCCTTTCGGAACAACACAAAGCTGCCGTAGACTTCATCCGGCACTTTCTTCCTCAAGTTGTTCCGTCGGGCCAGACTGCTGCGCTTCCGGACAGGAGAATTATAGCGTCATTGGACTCTGATTTTTTCGAGCGGTTCAGGGACATCGCTCCCGAGTTTCCGTCGCAGTCCAATAATGTTGCAAGAACATTTGAATTATTGAACGACGCTATTTTTAAACTTGCTTCCAGGACAGGGAAAGCAGGCTTCTTGTCCGCAAATACTCTCAACCTGCCTTTCATTAATGCAAGGAATAAATTCGACACGGCAGGTCAGGGTATACCGAGAGTTCCTCTGCGTATGGACGACGAGGCGGAAGACTTAGAGCTATCATTACCGTCGTCAGCTTCTATTCCAACCGCAGTGTTGGAAACAGCTATTGCGTCTAACAGAGCCAATTTAGATGCCTTATCTTACGCAGATCACCTTACGAAGGCGTTATCACTGCGTCTTCAAGGGGAAGAGTTTCAGGATATACAATCCTCCTTAAGACTTCTTTCAAGGGCAGTAGCTTATTCCACGTGTAACTCCGCCCTTTCAGTGGCTAATCTGGAGTTGGTTAGACGTGACGCAGCCCTGTCTACATCCACACTAGTGGATTCTAAGGTGAAGAACTCTCTTAGAGTCGCTTCGGTCTCAGGAGATCTTCTCTTTGACGGCAAGCTTTCCGCTATTTATGATAATATTAAAAAGAAAGCTAGTGATTCTCTGTTGTTTAGATCCGCTCCTAAAAGGTCGGATTCAGCAGACACGAATAAGGCGGGCACTTCTGGGTCTTATCCGCCCAAGAGAGGTTCCTATAGAGGTTCCGGTGCGTCCTCTAGCTCTTATTCGAGAGACCGTCAGGATAGCGACTCTCGTTTGGGACGTCCTTCAGGCCGGGACAATCGGTCGGACGCCCCGAGGTCGACGAGGCGAGGTGCGGGTCGTGGAAGACGTGGTTTCTCCTACCGCAGGCCTCGCAGATCCAGGAGGTGATGGCTCAAACCTCTATCGCGTTCCGGTTGGCGGAAGGTTGTCGAGTTTTTCTCAAGAGTGGGCGTCGATTACGGACGACCCTTGGGTGAGAGGAGTGACTTCGGAAGGTCTAAAGATATCCTTCAAACGAAAGCCTCCATTAACTCGAAGTCCAAAGTGGACTCATCTTCCGTCAAACCCTCAGAAAAGAGACGCTCTGCTATCAGAGGTGCAGTCTCTTTTAATGAAGAACGCGGTAGAGGTCGTAGAAAACCAGGAATCGCTGGGATTCTACAGCCATCTGTTTCTGGTTCCGAAACCAGACGGCTCGTTCCGTCCAGTAATAGATTTGAGCTGGATAAACAAGCTGATCATCGCTCCGAAGTTTTATATGGAGACGATTCGATCGGTCAGAGCGAGTATTCGGGTGAACGATTATGCAACGAGCATAGATCTCAAAGATGCGTACTTTCACGTCATGGTACATCCGACATTCCGAAAGTATCTACGCTTCGCAGTCCTAGGAGTGGTGTATCAGTTCCGGGCCATGTGCTTCGGATTGAATCTAGCACCCTGGGCTTTCACTCGAGTAATGAACTCGGTAATGATTTACTTCCGAGCTCATTCGTCTGCGGTAACGTCGGCCTACCTGGACGACATTCTTCAGAGGTACGGCAACGAGTTAACGCTTCAGAACGATGTTCAGAATCTTCTTCTATTGCTCCGACGTCTCGGTTTCATAGTAAACGAGGAGAAGTCGGATCTGGTGCCGTCCAAGTCATTCACTCATCTGGGAATGAGCTTCGAGACGCACAACAATCTCGTTCGTCTGCCGTTAACCAGAGCGAAATTAGTCAGTTGTTACGCTCGCTATTGTCTAAATACAGACAAAGTCACAGCGAGAGAATTTATGAGACTGATAGGTCTGTGCGGAGCCGCTGCGGATCTCATTCCGATGGGACGGCTACGCACACGGCCTCTTCAAATTTTCTTGACTCAGAATTGGAGTGTGAAAATTCATTCGCTCGATGTAGACGTTCTCTTGTCAGATCAAGTGAAACAAGAGATTCAGACTTGGGCAAACATTCAGTGGTTAACTCAAGGAGTTCCGCTGCAGTTGCCGGATCCGAGTTTTACCATTATGACGGATGCCAGTCAAACAGGTTGGGGTGCATCATTAATCCCAACGGATTCGAGATGCCAGGGTCTTTGGGATCCGCAATTCCTGGGCAAGCACATAAACATCAAGGAAATGATGTCAATTTGGCTTGCGTTACGTCACTGGATGGACATTATTCACGATGCTCATGTCCAAATCCTATCCGACAATACGACAGTAGTGGCGTATATACGGAATCAGGGAGGCACTCATTCAGTTCCGTTGTTCAATCTAACGGAAAGAATCCTTCTGTTTGCGTTGGAACATCACGTTCTTCTTTCGGTCCGTCACATACCGGGTCGTCTGAATGTGCTAGCAGACTCCCTTTCTCGAAAGGGTCGCTTGTTGCCGTCGGAGTGGACTCTCAACAAACAAGTATTCAATCAGATTTGCTACCAATGGGAACGGCCAATGATAGACTTATTTGCGACACATCTCAACAATCAGTTGCAAACGTATGTGTCCCCGTGTCCGGATCCAAGAGCTTTTGCTGTAGACGCTCTATCGATCCCTTGGGACGGAATGATAGGATATGCATATCCTCCAGCGCCGTTAATTCAACAAGTATTGCTAAAGATAAAACAATCTCAATGCAAGATTCTGTTGGTAGCATCTCTGTCGCCACAGAGACCGTGGATAAATCTACTCAGGTGTCTGTTGTGGGACCTACCGCGGAAGCTCCCTCCACGAGAGGATCTTCTTTGGCAGGGGAAGTCGCGCCAACTGCATCACAACCCGCAAGGTCTCAACCTTCACGTTTTTCCGTTGTGCGGTCCTTCTTGCATGGCAAGCACTTTACAGGACGAGCAGTGGACGCGATTTCTAACTGTAGGAGGATCTCCTCTTCGCTAAACTATGCGGCTAAGTGGAAGGTTTTCCGTCGTTGGTGTAGGGATCATTCTGTTGATATATTTGATCCCTCTATACCAGACATTGCTAACTTTCTAGTATACTTGTTTGACGAAATCAAACTGCAACCGGTTACTATAAAGGGTTATAGATCTATGTTATCTGATACCTATGCACATCATGATAGTTTACAAATTGGATCTAATGTCTCTTTATCGAAATTGGTTAGAAACTTTTCGATAAATAGACCCAGAACTCTTAGATTAATTCCTAAGTGGAATTTAGCTTGGGTTCTCCTTAAATTGAAGGAAAAGCCATTTGAACCTCTTGGGACAGTAGATTTCAAATTCTTATCTTATAAGACAGCTTTTCTCTTAGCTTTCTCTTCTGCCAGAAGAGTCAGTGAGCTTCATGCACTATCGGTGGATGATTCTCATTATCGTAGTGTTGGGAACACTATCACCTTCACTACTAACGTCGGTTTTTTAGCTAAGAATCAGGCTCCTAATAAATATCCGGAACCTATTGTTATTAAGGCTCTTCCGTCTTCAGACGGGCGTAGGCCTTTACTCTGTCCTGTTAGAGCACTACGTATCTATAAACAGAGATCTCAGTTCATCAGAAAGGGACGGAAACGTTTCTTTCTGTCTTTGATGCCTAATAGAAAGGACATTTCAGTCCATTCTATTGCTAGATGGATTCAGTTAACTATCCGTACTGCGTATGAAGATTTATCTTCTTCTCAGCAGTCTGTGCTTAAGATTTCTGCTCATGAAGTAAGAGCTCTTTCTACTTCCTGGGCTTATGCTAATAGTGTTGCTATTACAGATTTAATGAAGGCTGCTTATTGGTCTCAGCCATCCACATTTACTAATTTTTATCTCAGAAATATTGAGTCCATTTCTGGAGACCTGCATTGTTTAGGTCCGTTATCTGTTGCTCAGAATGTCGTCCACTAAACAGTTGCAACTATAGTTATGCAGGCTTTCTGTTCCGGCAGTGACTCCGTCCGGCTGCCCTCTTCGCTCTGGGCTATTTGACCCAGGGCAAGGGGAAGGGGGGGGGCGGGTGTTCCCTTAGGTCACCTGCTTTATAGTGAAAAGCAAGGGAATGCCTCCTCCAAGACAGTATTTCTGAGTCGCTTCCGGGATGGTTTTAAAGTGTAATATTAATGTTTAATTTCATTCATGTCTTATTTTTAAAGTGTAGCTCGGTGTGAAGCATTTGTATATGTCAAGTGTCAAACGGGCTTTAATATACAATACTCGGACACTTTTAAATGATTATAAAGAGTCTCAATTCTCTGGACTACTTTATTTATTGGCTTGTTTTAATAATAATTAGTATAAAGGTTATACTGGATATTAATAGAGAACATGAATGTTATTGTGCTCAATTATTAAGGGTAGTGTATCTTTCTAATTTAAATATTAAATAAGAAAGATACATGTAAAGCCTAATACTCCTTTTCTCCTTAAGGGGTTATCTCTTTATTTTATAATTGAGCTTATTGGATTTTCCTCTATGTCCTAGGCCCTCCAGCCTGTTTACTATTCAGCTAAGTCTGGGTCATTGGTACAGTATAAAAATGTTAAAAAATTTATAGTAATTTATATATTTTTTATACTTACCAATGACCCAGACGGGGATGGCCCTCCCTGAGTTGGGAACTCTTGCCTCCCCGCTGAGTACATAGCGCTGACCAGGCACTGCCAGTAAGAATGATATTTGGCGCCAATTTCGGGACGACTGCGTCACTGCGCATGCGCAGTAGAGTCGTATTATGGAGGTCCTTTAGGACATTATTTCTTTTTGTTTTGGATGCAAATTTTGGGGATTGGGGGGCAAAATTTGTGTTTGGCCCTGGTTTTTGTGGAGTTAGCACCAGCTAAGTCTGGGTCATTGGTAAGTATAAAAAATATATAAATTACTATAAATTTTTTAACTTTCAGGGTATCCATTCAGCATGTGAATATTCATAAACCTAAGAAAGTGAGGTTAAGTGAGAAAGAGGAAGAGGACACTTCTGAAGCAAGAATATATGCCATCAGCTCTCAAGGAGGAAACGTGATCTATCATGTCAGTCCTCATGGTAATAAAGATTCTGCAAAAAGTGATGAAGAGCTGAAGTCTTGTTCACTAACAGTTGTTAGCGACAAAGGTGCAACCTCTACTACTCCTGTCAGATCTTTACCCGAGAGTGAAATGACTTATGAGAAGGTCAATCCAAGTGATTTAAAACTGAGAGTCAATCC
Organism: Pictodentalium vernedei; assembly: GCA_031216915.1. NCBI lineage: Eukaryota > Metazoa > Mollusca > Scaphopoda > Dentaliida > Dentaliidae > Pictodentalium > Pictodentalium vernedei. The sequence continues at coordinate 304,257,894 of CM062296.1, read as the reverse complement.
GTTTGGTTCACAGAGTTCCCTTGATAAGATTATTTTTGAAGGATTTGATATTCCAAAATCATACCCTCCGAATCTTGATGGTGCTCATAGGCTTGATAGGGACACATGTAAGAAGGAAGGTATTTCCTTTGATGATGTTGAAGAGAGCAATATTTCTTCCATGGAGAGTAGTGTGGATACTTTGGAGGGGGATAACTTAAGTTCAGAAGATTTTATTAGACAGATATTGGATGAGATTTTATGTCATGTTGTTTCAGATTCTGAGGATTCATCATCATCTTCGGAGCACATGAGACTTGACAGAGTGTTTAGTATTACATCAAGAGACAGTAGTAGTATAGGTGATCAGGATTTACTGAACTCTATCGACAGAAGAGGTGTTGAAATAGACTCACTCTCTGGCAGTGAAAGTGATTTTACGCAAGGAGAATATGTTGAAGGAGTACATAATACAGATATACATGCCCTCCATATGCATCTTCTGTTGTATACACAAAAATATGACTATCAAAGAACTGTGTATGCATTGACGACACTCAAGTCCCTGCTTACTGCTTGTCCACGTTTAGTTGTTACTGCAATGTCAACTACAAGTATTAGTTCAGTGAGAACGCCACATTTAGCAAAGTTGCAGACGTTACTTGCTAGACACAGAAAGTCAGTATTTGGTAAGAATTTTTTTGGTGAACTACCACCTGAAGTTCTTTCCAGCTATCGAAGTAATATGTTTATTGAAATCATTATATCAGTTTGTTTATATTTCATTCGAAGTTACTATCCTAATTTAATGATGAGCAAATTAGCAAATGAGGAACTACTGGGGAATAAAGAAGTTCACATTGTTGCAACTGAAATTCTAACTTTACTGATGTCAGAACTTGTGAGTATTATGAAAGACAGTGGGAAGAACTTTATTTCCTACATAGCTGACCTCTTGTCAAGGTGTAAAGTACAGAAAGCATTACTGCATTGTGTTCTAGCAATAATCTACAATTCTATTAGGAGGTCAGATTCCATGAAAATGTCTAAATTGACTGATGTTATTATATCATTCAATGAAGAAAATTTAGATCCATCCACAAATGAAACATTCCAGATAAAACTCCTAAATCTTCTGTTGATTGTTATAATGTTAGAGCATCAGCTATATAAAAACAAAGATGATATGGAAAGCAGCTCAGCTTCTGATTGGGACAGAATGAAGATAAATTTTAAAATTTCACTACAGAATGTCAAATATTTGTTTTCAAAACCAATAGTTCAACAAGCAATGTTTATTTCTGGAATTCTGAGTGCTCTAAAACAAAAGCACATGAGTCATATGCACAGACACTGGATTGCTCTAGTGACGTCTTCTTTACCATATATGGGTAAAGCATTAACAAATGTTGTCCTGAGTGTTGTATCACAGTTATGCAGAAATTTAGAAGAATTGGCAGAGTTTTATTCATCATCACAGAACAGGAGGTATGTAGAATTATATAAAAGCTAATATCTTTTCCAAATCACATCTTTACTTGGGTTTGTACTGCATTAATTGGCAATTGTCTTTTCATTGATGGAGTGCTAGATTTTTTATAAACCCAGATTTGTTCATGTGGATTTGATTTGTATTGATTTACTGGAGATGGCCGATAAGCTTTCTCCAATAAATTGTAATGTGACAAGTTAAGATGTACTGAATATTTTTGCTTCTTACTGAATATGAAACGAATCCACATAATATGAAAGTGTAAGCTACCTCATGGTCCTTGAATTGCAGTTTTGTTTGATGAGACATCAGGTCAAGGAAGCTGCAGTATGGGCTGGTGTCCCAATGATCAAAGTTGCAAAACACATTGAGTTTACCATATTTTCTGATTGTTACACTGAATATCATAACTTTATATTAAGAATAATCATATTTCAGTGGTAATATTTATTCAAAATATACAGTTATATGCAGCACCTTTTAGCTTTATATACAGAATATTTTTATACAACCAATGGCCCAGACTAGCTGGTGCTTACTCAAAAATTTATCTAGGGCCAAACACAAATTTTGCCCCCCAATCCCCAAAATTTGAATGCAAAACCAAAAAATTGATGTCCTATCTGGTCCTCCATACTTTTCAGATCTGTGCATGCACAGTATCCTGGAAGGAACCGAAATTGGCACCAACCATCATTCTTTCTTTGTTTGGCCCTAAAGTCAGCAACAATGAACTGACATCTGTGCTTTTAAATCTCATTTTTGAGGATGCCCGACACAAATCAATGGTAAAATTGGTGGATCCAAGGACATAATTGGATGATGGAAGTGAACAATGGTGGTTAGGAACATTCAGGGCTGTAACTTTATAATTTTTATCAAAATTATTTCATGTTTCCCAATTTCGGGACAAGTACCTGACATCATCATTCTTGCTAATGATTTATCCACTGTTTGTTAATTTTTCCTTCACTATCCTTCCTTGAAGCCCTCCTGTTAAACTCCCAAGCTTTTTGGCTTCTTTTTATTGAAATTTTTTATAAAATTTCTTGGGAGTTTAACATGTATAACAGAATGTTTATTCTGTTTATCCCCATGGTTACGTCCTCACCCAAGGGGTGTTGGGTCATTTGGGTCATGCATCTTTTATCCTATCCGATGTATGTTTTTTTCTTCATCTGAAGATCTTGCTTTACATCTGGTTGCTTTAAAATCTGTTACTGACTTTGGGCCTTTTTATTCTGTGCCTGAGGTCTTGTTTCCATTTTATTTCCTTGACGTTGTTTACATTGGCAGTGTCCTTAAATATATGTAGTATGTACTTATTGTTACTGTAGAATTGTTGTAAGATACATGTTTTAATATTCTGGTAGTGTAGCAATAAATTTTGGATTTTTGTCCACACTTAGGCTCTATCGAGATACCCTTGGGCTCTTCATGTTCACTTTGGGAACTTGGGCTTTTGTCAGAAAAATTTCGAAAGATTTTTTTAAATTAATTTTTCGATTTGTATTTTGATTGTTGATTATTATGTATCTTTATCATATATATTTTGTGGAGTTGGTGGGAGGCCGATCAACTTTGTTTGATTAATTATGAAAGCTTATTGCTCAAAATGCAAGGCGAGAAAGTCTTTCTCAGATTTACATGCTTCTTGCCTTGCCTGTAGTCAATGTACTCCCACTAATTCTTGTCCTACATGTGTTGATTGGGATGACAAATGTTGGACGCGGGTGTCACGGTATGTTGTTAGTGGTGACAGGCTAATGTGGTTCTCTCGCCGCAGAGTCATTCAAGTTTCTTTTTCAGAGGAACAAGAACATGGTGATGGCTATGTGACACCTACCAAAAGTGTGCTACCGTCGTCGCGCTCTGATGAGCAAACAGAGCTAGCTGCTAAGGTGCTCCTGAATATTAGGCAAGGGATAAAGCCACTGGGCGGTGGTTTTAATCCTTTGCCAGCAGCTAGCTCAACCGGTGAAGCGGTTACTCCGTCCATGGGTGCCGTGACACCGGGTATGTCCATTGTGGTCGAGGAAGTGTAGTGGGTAAAGCAAGCACCTTAAAATCTAAACATGATCACCCAGTGGCGACGGAACTAGGGAAGAAGCCAGCAAGTGTTTTCGGAAGCTCGGCGAGGTCTGAAAGAGCAGGAGAGGTCCCTCTCTATCCCAACACCATCTGGGGCCAGATGTTGTTATTGAGAACTTGTGCGGCCGAAGCATACGTCCACACCTGCCTTTCGGGATACTCCATCTAGATTGCAGCTGGCCTTTTCCACTTCGATTATAAAGCACACTTGACTGCATCCTAGCTACCCGACTTCGGATATCTAGCCTGCTGTGCGAAGAAGGGACCACTCTTCGCCTGTGAAGTTGGACCATCCAGTATCTAAGGAGACGAGGCCTCGATCATCGGGACGTTCGGAGAAGAAATCCATCTCCGACATGCCATCCCAGGAGCAGTAAGTGGCTAAGAAACAGAAGACTGCTGCTCCTCAGGCCTCAATGATGGACTTGCTGTCGCAGATTGCGCAGCTGATCGCAGCATCCCAGCAAGTGCAGGAGCAGCCTCCCTCAGAGCTGTCGGATGGTGCTCGGTCGGTCCAGTCATCTGTTCATGCAGATGTAATGGACCGAGATTCGCAACTGACTCTCTCGGATGGTGAAAGGGATAAGGAAGTGGATTGCCCTTCCCTTTCGGAACAGCACATGGTTGCGATGGATTTCATCCATAAATACTACCCTGAATTTGTTCCACCGAATCAGAATGCTGCGACAACAAGAAAGAAACAGCTGGCGTCGCTAGACACAGACTTTATACGGAGAAAGGAAGAAGTTCTTTCTTTTCCGGTTCAGTCCAGGCAGGTGTTGCAGGCTTTAGGCCATGTAGACGATGCCATATTCAACCTCTCGAGTGTGAGGAAAAAAGGCGGTTTCTTATCTACATCTTCCATAAATATACCGTTTCTTGGACCACGTCCATCTAAAACAGTTGGAGAAGATGTTCAGAGAGCTCCTCTGCGTTTGGATGAGCAGGCCGGGAATCAAGATGTATCCTTACCTGCATCATTCACTATTCGCTCAGATGAAATGGAAACGGCAATTTCATCAAATAGAGCGAGTTTGGATGCAATGTCCTCTGCAGATCACCTTACTAGAGCTATGGGCAACGTCTCAACGGGAAGGTATTTGAGGACATCCGTACCTCTCTTAGAGTTCTTTCCAGGGCAATTATGTATACCACGTATAACCCCGTCCTAACAGTGGCTAATCTGGAGTTAATTAGACGTGATGCTACCCTTGCTTCATCATCACTTATAGATAACAAGGTGAAAAGCTCTCTCTGGGTCGCTCCGGTCTCCGGACATACTATTTTTGACGACAAGCTTTCGTAAGTCTATGAACAGGCTACTAAGAAAGCATCAAGTGCTCTGCTTTTGAAGTTGGTGTCTAAGCAACCCACTTCAACAGACAGGAGTAAAGGAGGATGTTCTAAACCTAAAACGTCAAAAGGGAACTCCTCATGAGGGTACAAGAAGCCCTCTTACAATTACTCTGGAGGTTGTTAATATAGCGACTTGGAAAAGGGGTGTAGGTCTGATCGAGACTATCAGTCAGATGGCCCTAGGCCGATGGGACGAAGTTCTTCGCAGGGAGGATGTGGTTTCTCTTCCAGTAGGCCTCGCAGGCCATACCGGTGATCTTCAAAACCTCTATTGCTGGCCAGTTGGCGGAAGGATATCAAACTTTGCGAGAAACTGAATAGCAGTCACGGAAGATCAGTGGGTGAGAAGTGTAGTCTCGGACAGCTTACGGCTATCATTCCGAGCGAAACCCCCACTAACAAGATGTCCGCTTTGGCCAAATCTTTCGTCGGATCCTTTCAAAAGAGAATCTCTCTTAGCGGAGGTACAGGCTCTCTTATTAAAGGAAGCAATAGAGGTTGTCAAGAATCAAGATTCTCAGGGTTTTTACAGTCACCTGTTCCTCGTACTGAAGCCAGACGGCTCGTTCCAACTGGTAATAGACTTGAGCTGGATAAACAAGCTTATCGTGGCTCCAAAATTCTATATGGAGACCATTCGGTAAAAGCGAGCATTCGAGTGAAGGACTATGTGGCAAGCATAGATCTAAAGGATGCATACTTTCATGTCCTGGTACATCAGGCATTCAGAAAGTACCTGCGGTTCGCCGTACAAGGGAAGATTTATCAGTTCAGAGCAATGTGCTTTGGTCTGAACCAGGCTCCCTGGGCATTCACTCGAATAATGAACTCGGTAATGTCATACTTCCGAGCTCATTCGTCTGCAGTAACATCTGCTTGCTTGGACGACATTCTGCAGAGATACGGCAACAAAATTATTCTTTAGAACGTTCAGAGTCTGCTTCTATCACTCTGATGTCTCGGTTTCATCGTAAATGAGAAAAAGTCGGATTTAGCTCCGTCTAAATTGTTCACTCACTTGGGAATGAGCTTCGAGACTCACAACAATCTGGTTCGTCTGCCGTTACCCAGAGCGAAATTAGTCAGTTGTTATGCTCGCTTTTGCCTACAGTCAGGTGCATTAACAGTGAGGGAATTCATGCAACTGATGGGGCTCTGCAGAGCGGCTGCGGATCTTATTCCGATGGGCCACCTGTGCTCGCATCCCCTCCAGATATTCTTTACTCAGAACTGGAGTGTGAAGACGCATTCACTTGAAACCAGTATTGTTTTAACAGATCTAGTAAAACAAAAGGTTCAGATTTGGACAGATATTCAGTGGTTAACTCAGGGAGTTCTGCTGCTACTGCCGGATCCGGTTTTCATGATTATGATGGATGCGAGTCAGACGGGTTGGGGCACAACCCTAGGTCCCACAGACTTGAAGTGTTAGGGTCTTTGGGACCCTCGGTTCCTAGAGAAACAAATAAACATCAAAGAGATGATGTCAATATGGCTGGCTCTTCAACATTGGATTCGCATAATAGTGAATGTCCATGTTCAAATTTTGTTGGACAATTCGACAGTGGTAGCTTACATCAGGAACCAAGGCGGCTCTCATTCGATTCCATTATGCGAATTAACGGAGAGGATTCTCCTATACGTCATGAATCATCATGTTCATCTTTTGGTCCGTCATATACCTGGTCGTCTGAATGTACTAGCAGACTTGCTCTCTTGGAAAGGTCGCCTGTTACCATCGGAATGGACTCTCAACAAGCGAATATTCAGACAGATTTGCTACGAGTGGGATCGTCCCTAGGGCTGCACGGTATTATGGTATACCGGTTGGTACCGGTATTGAAATCGTCACTGGTTAAAAACGGTCCATCAAAAATGAATACCGGTATACCGTGAGTAACGGTATACAATTTTTGGATCCGGTATTATGATTTGAAATTCACGTTTTCTTGAAATAAAAATATAAATAATGCGCGATAATCGGGCAAACACATATTAAATGCAAGGGATATCATGAATAAAAAAGATACTTCTGGAGCAATAGACAGAAGTATTACTTACTGCTCTGGGACAATGAGTGATTTGAATGGAAGAACGACAATAATCCCTTTCTAAAAAGTTATTGAACCTATTGTTTAATACGAAAATAAGCCATAAAATTATCATTGGGTTTACTGGCTTTCATCTGAATCTCGGATACAAGTAAATTTGTCTTTGTCAATTTAATTCCTGTAAAAACATGGTCAACCTCTCTTGACTGATAAGCGTTTAATTACTGAGCCAGTCATTGTGCTAATTGCGTATATCTGGCTTCATGAAAAACAGTGGGAAACAAAACTTTTTTTATCAAAACGTGTGTCCAGTTGATGGAATTCCAAGGGCCTGGTTACACAAACAACCAGTAGTAGCTCCTCCCCTTCTATCTTCCTGCAGTAAACTTCCTCAGATGACAATGTCAAATGTCAGCTGTCATATGTCAGGCCAGTCTGTCTGTTGATATTAAGCATGCCTCCAAGACGTGATCACTCTTCAGTTTCATGACAGTCTGCAGGTGTCAATCACAGCCGACAATGTTTTCTCCCAGTCACATGTCTGTCATATTTGACAAAAATTGTTGCACATTTCGCAATTGTGAATATGTGTGATCTGAAACATTTTTTTGTCAGATTGCCGACAAACAACGAATTAATGAACTCCAAAATTCTGTTACATTCAGAGTAAACTCAGCACTTAGAACGTACCGAATTACATGAGTTGTTTTTCACCTAGGACCTTGTAGTTGTACATCACATTTATCAAGCACTTTCATAAAAGTAAGGTACATGTATTTCAGTTTTATTTTGTTTTCAATCTGAACTGTTTCACGGTATACCGGTATACCGCGGTATTGTTTTCAATACCGTCACCGGTACCGAAATCCGAATACCGTGCAGCCCTAATAATCCCATGATAGATCTGTTTGTGACACACCTGAACAATCAGTTACCGATGTTCGTGTCGTCACGCCCAGATCATCGAGCATATGCAGTAGACGCTCCGTCGATCTCATGGGACGAAGTGATAGGATACGCATATCCTCCAACTCTGTTGATTCAGCAGATTCTGTTCAGATCAAACAGTCCTGTTGCAAAATTCTGCTAGTAGCACCTCTGTCGTCACAGAAACCTTGGATCAATCTTCTCAGGTGTCTGTTATGGGACATTCCCCAGAAGCTTCCTCCGCGAGAGGACCTTCTTTATCAGGGGAAGTCATGCACACTGCATCACAACCTAGAGGTCTCAACCTTCACGTATTTCCGTTGTGTGGTCCTTCTTGCACAGAAAACAGTTTACAGGATGCGCAGTGGACGCAATTTCTAACTGCAGGAGGTCCTCCTCTATGTTGAACTCTGCAGCGAAGTGGAGGGTTTTCTTCCGTTGGTGTCAGGATCAGTCGATAGACATATACGTTCCGTCCATACCAAATATTGCCAATTTCCTGGTCAACTTGTTTGATGTTCTGAAACTGCAGCCCATTACTATTAAGGGCTATAGGTCTGTTATCACTTACGCTCATCATGATAATTTGGCTATTGGATCAAATACTTCATTGTCCAAGCTGGTTAGAAATTTCTCTATTAATAGACCTAGAACCCTCTGATTAATTCCTAAGTGGAATTTGGCTTGGGTTCTGTTGAAGCTCAAAGAAGCTCCGTTTGAGTCATTGGACGTTGTAGAGTTCAAGTTCTTGACCTATAAAACGGCATTTCTCTCAGCCTTTGCATCTGCTAGAAGAGTCGGTGAACTTCATGCTTTATCTGTTGATGAATCTCTCTACCGTAGTGTGGGTAATACCATTACCCTCACTACGGAATGGGGTTTTTGGCTAAGAATCAGATTCCAGACAAGTGGCCGGAGCCTATTATCATTAAGGCTCTGCCATCCTCGGATCACCGTAGACATTTGCTGTGTCCAGTCAGGGCTATGCGCATTTATAAACGTCGATCAGATTTTATTAGAAAAGGAAGAAAACGTTTCTTTCTTTCATTGATTCCTAACAGAAAGGATATTTCTGTTCATTTAGTAGCTAGATGGATGCAGTTGGCAATACGCGTTGCCTCTGAAAGTCTATCTTCGGATCAACGTTCGGTTAATAAGATATCAGCGTACGAGGTTAGAGCACTGTCCGCTTCTTGGGCTTATGCTAACAGTATGGCCATTACTGATCTCATGAAGGCTGCGTACTGGACACAGCCCTCTTCATTTACCAAGTTTTACCTGAGAAGTTCAGAGTTCATCTCCGGTGACCTTAGATCTTTGGGTCCTCTTTCTGTTGCTCAGAATGTCGTCCATTAATGGTTACATCTATAGGTATTTAGGCTGTCCATTCCAACATTGACTCTGTTCCACTGCCCTCTTCGTTCTGAGGATATTTACCTCAGAACAAGGGGAAGGTAGGGGGGATGTTTTTTTCCCTTATGGTCATCGGGCTTTATAGTGAAAAGCAAGGGAAGACCTCCTCCGGTGTCAGTAGTCCTGAGTCGGTGCTGAGATGGTTTTAATGTGTAGCTCAGTGTAAAGCAATAACTATGTCTCATTTATGTATGGTTTTTTAAAGTGTAGTTCACTGTGAAGCATTTGTAGAAGTCATGTGTCAAACCGGCATTAATATAAATCCTCGGACACTTTTAAATGAGTATAAAGAGTCTCATTCTCTGGACTATCTTTATATATTGGTTTTCCTTTACCGAATTAGCATAACGGGTTATGCTGGCATTAAATGGAGAATTATATATTATGTAATACTCAATTACATTGTTGGTGTTATGCCTTTCTCTTTTCTTGTAAAGGAGAAAGACATATATGATTCCTATCTTCTCCTATTCTCTTGTAGGAGCTATCCTTTGCTGAAGTAATAGAGAGATTGGATTTTCCTTTATGTCCTAGGCCCTCCAGCCTTTTTACGATTCAGCTAGTCTGGGCCATTGGTTGTTGAATAAAAATATTATAAATTTTAAGTAATTTGTATATTTTTTATACGTACCAATGGCCCAGGCGGGTGTGGCCCTCCCGTGAGTGGGCACTCATACCTCCCCGCTGTTTATAACATTTAACAGGCAATCTGTAGAAAGAATGATGGTTGGTGCCAATTTCGGTTCCTTCCTGGATACTGCGCATGCGCAGATCTGAAAAGTATGGAGGACCAGATAGGACATCAATTTTTCGGTTTTGCATGCAAATTTTGGGGATTGGGAGGCAAAATTTATGTTTGGCCCTGGATTAATTTTTGAGTTAACACCAGCTAGTCTGGGCCATTGGTAAGTATAAAAAATATACAAATTACTTAAAATTGATAAATTTTTACACTGTAAACCAATGGCCCAGAGTAGCTGGTGCTTAACTCAAAATTATTAAGGGCCAAACACAAATTTTGAAACCCCCCCCAATCCCCAAAATTTGCTAAAACCGAAAAACATGCACAGACGTCAGGAAGTGACCGGAATTGGCGCCAACATCATTCTTTGTTTGGCCCTAAAGTCATCAACAATGAAATGACATCTGTGCTTTAAAATCTCCTTTTTTGAGGATGCCAGACACAAATCAATGCAAGAATTGGTGGATACAAGGCTGTTATTGGATGACGGAAGTGTTCAACCGTGGTTTTGGACGTTCAGGGCTGTAACTTTATAATATTTAGTTTCCCAATTTCAGGACATATGCCTGACATCAACATTTTTAAAAATGATTATTCCACTGTTTGTTAAGTATTCCTTCCCTATCCTTCCATGAACCCTTCCTGTTAAACTCTTAAGCTTTTTGGCTATTTTTTATTGAAATTTTTTATTATATTTCTTAGGAGTTTAACATTTATTACAGAATATTATTCTGTTTCTTCCCCAGGGTTACGTCCTCACACTAGGAGTGTTGGACCGTTTAGTCTTGCATATTCTATCAGATGTATCGTTTTTTCTTCGTATGAAGATCTAGCTTTGCATGGATTGTTATTTCGGTAGTGTAGCTTAAAAATTTTGGATTTTGTCCACACTTAAGCTCTCTCGGGATGCCCTTGGGCTCTTAATGTTCCCTTTGGGATGACTGATGTTGGAGTCGGGTATTGCGGTACGTTGTTGGCGGTGAGGTTCTGAGGATCAGAGCCTCTCACTGCATTTTAATTCATTCTGTCAGTTTCTATTTCAGAGGAACATGAACATGGTGATGATATTCTGACACCCATCCAAGTGTGCTACCGTCGTTGCGCTCTGTGGAGCATTATAGAGCTAGCTGCAGTGCTCATTATTGCAAGAGTTAGAGCCTTTTGTTAAAGGTTTTAATCTCCTGCAAGCAGCTAGCTCGACCGGTGAAGCGGTACTCCATCCGTGGGTGCCGTGATGCCGGGTTAGTGTTGAAACGATTAGTCGACTAGTTGAAGTCAATTCAATTTTCGGAAAAATCGACTCTGAAGTCCGCCAGTCGACTAGTCGGGAAACTCAAAGATGAAGTCATAAAATGCCCATATTGAGGGTTAATGATTACAAACATGAGACGTTTCTGTTTCATGGTGGACCTATTTTAAGTGGATATCAATGCAATCATTGACGTTTGTTGATGCCGGTAATGTTACAACTTAGATTCAGCAGCATTACAAGCACTGATTTCACCTAACGTAATCACTGGCACGCGTTGAAGAAAAATACTTTGATGTACAACTTCAAAGATGCCGTTAATTCATGCAAGCGTTCTGTCCCTCATCCAAGTCGCCCACACTTTTTAATTGATATAAAAATAAAATACATGCTTCTGTGATATTACTGTACTGGCAGGGACCGTTCTACACACGTCAATGCACCATTGGTACTAAGAAGTTGGAAAAGACTACAATTTGGCTCTAAAAAACAAACAAGTGGCGCTAAATCTGACGTGCGGATAAACTGACGGCTTCCGAAATTAACACAACTGAACTTGATCTGCATTATAAAGGTTCAAACAACTCAGACTTGGCATAAACAAACAATGTGATTGACAAGCATCAAATAGAACTTTGCCTTATGCATTGAAACATTCATTATACGGTCTATCAGTAATGTTACAATAACATTATTTTACCACAAAGGCGAATCCAGGCATTGATGACTTGGTGAAGTAAACAGGGAAAATAAAAAGGGAAAAATATATGGGTGAGCTTATTCTCGAGGGAGCAGCCTGCAGGAAAATTAGGACCTAAAGTTGACATGAAATTAGGCCACCTACGGACATCAATTTGTTCACCTGGTACTGGTAAGTTTGAAATGTCTTACAGAAACATCCAAGAGAAATTATGGAAGAACACATACCAGTTTGTATTTGGAACAATTCGTTATCACTAAAGAACCAATTACAAAATCCATGTGGTTTTTATTTTCATTTTGTAAATACATGCAGACAAATTCCTGGAAATCTGCGAGTTTCCGGGAAATTGAAAGTGAAACTAGCTTTTCCTCGAACTGCAACTGAGTTAAGAGGAAACTCAATCAGGTCAGGTGACGATTTTCAAAGCAGACAGTATGGAAATTATTAGGCGTGTTCGATGTATGCATAATTATGGACAGACGAGAGGTTAAGTCATAATACGAGAAGTTGTGTGGGAGTGTTCTGTGTACAATTGTTGACAGACTGATGACTGCTGTGGGCGTTAACTGTGCTTAATTTTTGATGGGATGTGCATCACGCATGCGTAAAGAGCACTTCCTTTTGTTGACATTCAGTGGGATGGAATGAATTAAAAAAAAACCTGAATAATGATTTATTTTATTAAAATATCAGTGGCTGTATTGAGAAAAAATGATTTTAAACAGAAGCTACCAGCGTTAATTCTCTCTCGAAACTGAAAGAGGTTTTGAGGACTTTGAAAGCTTCACTTGCCATTGTTTCATTGCAATTATTACTATTAGTTTTAACCAGGGAAGAACGGTGGTACACGTGTTCGATAACAATAACATGGGGGCTTCGACTAGTCGATTAGTAATTGATTACTGCTGGCGACTAGTCGATTCCTGAAAATCACTAATCGTTTCAACACTACGCCGGGTAAGTCCGAATGTTCTATGGCGACCTCATGGGCACATCCTCTTTTTAGTTGGTTAGTTTCCTGTGATTGTTCGTCTATATGTCATATACGAGCGCATAATTTATCATAAATAAATTGCTAGTCTTTGGGTTCCTCGGAGGCTGCATAGCCAGTTAACTGGTATTCAGATGATTACATGCAGGTTTTCAATGCTCACACGCATAATAATGCAGACGCATTGTTGTATGTTATGGACCTTATAAATTATGAATTATTTCGGGGGTGGTCTGGGTCGAGCCTGTTAATCATACCTACTTCCATTTCTGGATCCAGGTTTCTATTAATGTCAGTACTCAATCAAATACACCTTGTTTACACTCTCGTATATTCGTACGTTTATAGTGTCATAGATTATCGGATAGTACACGTCGGGGAGTGTTGTTACTGGAATTTATTGTATGCCTGAATGGGGTCACCTGTGGGTTACCTCGGAAGTGTATCACTTTCCAGAGATCGTTCATTGTGGTTCTATTGGACATGTATATGTTATACATTATATCTCCGGTTTTCGACCTATCTGCGTATGCCGAGTTCGGTGTACGTTATATAGTGGGCGATATTAATTACCGGGATCGTCTCTATAGCCTTAGCCTCTGAAGTGGCGTTAAGCACCATTTATTAATAATAATTAATACCTGAGTGCCTGTTCGCCGAATATTTATATTATTGTTTGGTACCACTTTTTACTGATTCCAGAGCGCTTCCCTCTTTCTTTTTGAAGATTCCTTCAAAAGAAAAGGGAAGGGGGGATTTTTTACCTTTCCTCCGGCTTGATAGGTATTTAACTATGAGGGAAGCTGTTTTGTCCGTAATTATATCCTGCATACAGCTGGAGTTTTATTGTATATGGCGTATGTTTGTGGGGGATATTCTCTCATTCTCATATACGCCATCCTAATTTTTGGGGCTTAGTCCTGGCTAACCTTAAAAATTGGGATCTTGTTACATCCAATTAGCATAGTCTTCATGCTAAGTATATGGAATTACTTGAACTGGGCTCCTTTTTGTATGATATGTCTTCTCTATTACTGTATAGAGGGACAGACATGTAATTCCTAATAATTTTAATTTCCTTTCACCTTGGATTACATGATTGGAACTATGTTGATCTACTAATTCTGAAATCCTAGGCCCTCCACCTTTTTATGATTCAGCTAGTCCGGGCCATTGGTTTACAGTTTAAAAATATTATAAATTTAAAGTAATTTGTATATTTTTATACTTACCAATTTTTATGTAGTACTCTCTTCTACAAAGAATGATGTTGGCGCCAATTCCGGTCACTTCCTGATGTCTGCACATTCACGGAGAGTAAATGTATGGAGGGCCAGATAGGACTTTTAATTTTCGGTTTTGCAAGCAAATTTGGGGGATTGGGGGGTTCAGAATTTGTGTTTGGCTCTTAATAACTTTGAGTTAAGCACCAGCTAGTCTGGGCCATTGGTAAGTATAAAAATATACAAATTACTTGAAATTTATAATTTTTTTTTAAGGTATAGCAGTTCTAAATATTTTCCCTTTTGCGACCATTGTAACATTCATATGAAAAAAACCCTGATTTCATTATACCCCCACTTTTTTCAAAATGTAGCGTATACTGGATTGCGCCTGTCTGTGTGTCTGTCAGTGCATCCATCTGTACATCTTTCCATCCGCACTGAGATGTCTGTTCGTGTTATAACTTCAACATCACTGCTCAGATTTTGATAAAATTTCATACAGATGTTCACTATCATGAGATCTTTAAGGAGCATCCGCTGTTTTGCTGTTGGAATATTTTTTCTGTGAGTTATGGCCCTTTGAATGTACAAAAATAGGCTATTTTTTGTCTGTTTGCCTCGTATCTCAGGTTTGGGTTCTTGGATCTCAATGAAATTTGGAATGAAGATTGTTTATGGGAAAAGCTTTCAAATGAGTCTCTAATAATATTTCTTACTTTTCACTTTTTCGACTTATCCCCCTTTTTAACTTTAAAATTTACTGTTTGCCTCATAAAATAGCCAATTTTATGTCTGTTCGCCTCATATTTCAGGTTTGGGTTATCAGATTTCAATGAAATTTGGAAGATTGTTTATGGGAAAGGCTGTCAAATGAGTCATGTCCCTGCAGTAAACCA
The DNA here is from genome assembly GCA_031216915.1 of Pictodentalium vernedei. Lineage (NCBI taxonomy): Eukaryota > Metazoa > Mollusca > Scaphopoda > Dentaliida > Dentaliidae > Pictodentalium > Pictodentalium vernedei. Next base: position 304,242,778 of record CM062296.1, on the reverse strand, counting down.
AAGAAAATACCTGCAAATCACCTCCCCACATGTGGCATAATGTCTTTGTTCTACATCTCTTATGTAGATGGCCCGATCGCCACTAGACTTCAGTAACAGGTGTTTCTGACCTTCACAATTACCTTGCTGTAATACAAAGACAATAATTTTGCTGTTTGCCTCTTAAAATAGACAATTTTTGGTCTTTTTTGCATCGTATCTCTGGTTTGGGGTTAGCAGCTTTCAGTGAAATTTGGAATGAAGATTATTTATGGGAATAGCTTTCACCATATCCTGGTTAATTTCTTCTCTTGTCATTGTTGGGGAGGGGGGAGGGGTTTGTGCCCTGTCAATATTTCCTACCCGTCAAGAGAAATATTGACGGGTAGGTAACTGACAGTCACAGGCACATTTCTTTCAGGGAATTCCCATCAAAAACACAACGACAGTCAGTTGTATTTTTAGGCCTCAAAATTCATCAAATCACCCTTTTTTCTCTCTCTTGTGATCTGTGTTCCTGTATTCAACAGGTAGAATCAAGTTTAATAGCACTTGACCCTTGGGATTCTGTTATTCATCATTGATCTTCTAGTTCAATAAACAAATACAGATTTTAAGGCCACACAAAATAACTCAGATTGATTCTCAGGTAATTTTTGTTCAAATCCGCGACAAAGAGAGGGTTTTATTTTTTATATTTTTTTCTTGCATATGATGAGCATGGATTGAGAGGCTTTCTGCTGTCTTTTCACACACAGAATATAGAGAAAGTGCATAATTATGCAAATATTTTCATTTAATTTTAAAGATAAACTGTTTTGTATCTTTTATTTATTTATTTATTTATTTATTTATATATTTATTTATTTATTTATTTATTTATTTATTTATGAGCTCAACTTTGGCGAAGCCAAATTTGAGCTTATGCCATGGCCCGTCGTCCGTCGTCCATCTGCCCGTATGTCAACAATTGTATACGGCTCGGGCTAGAGGCCGTATTTATGAACCGATCTTTACAAAACTTCTTGGGTACCTTTGTTATGACTGTGGGACGAGAACGAGTGTTTTTGGGTGTGGTCCGAAATTCAAGATGGCTGCCAGCCGCCATTTTGTACCGACGATGCAGAAATCTGTTTTTTGTACAGAACTTCCATATGAAAGCGCTGATTTGAATAATTTTTTGTATGAATGTTTAGTACCATGGGATACATCACATATAATACGAGTTTTTTTCTCGTGCTTAAATTATGCAAATTAGACTAACTTTGATGTATTTAGTGTTACTTTTAGCACTGTAAGTGCAAATGCCAATACGGCTCGGGCTAGAGGCCGTATTTATCAACCGATCTTCACGAAACTATTGGGACGAGAACGAGTGTTTCTGAGTGCGGTCCAAAATTCAAGATGGCTGCCAGTGGCCATTTTGTACAGAAATTAGGTCTAATCAGTTTTTTGTACACAACTTCTATACGGCTCAGGCTACAGGCCATATTTATGAACCGATCTTTACGAAACTTCTTGGGTACCTTTGTTATCACTGTGGGATGAGAACGAGTGTTTTTGGGTGTGGTCCGAAATCAGATGGCCACCAGCAGCTATTTTGTACCAAAATTAGTGCAATCAGTCTTTTGTACAGAACTTCTGTATGAAAGTTCTGATTTGAATAAATTTTTGTATGAATGTTTAGTAAAATGGAATACATCACATGCAGTACAGGTTTTTTTCTCGTGCAGAAATTATGCAAATTAGATGAATTTTGATTTATTTTGTGCTACTTATACACTGTAAGTGCACATGTCAATACAGCTCGGGCTAGAGGCTGTATTTATCAACTGATCTTCACGAAACTTCTTGGGTACCTTTGTTATCACCTTGGGACGAGAACGAGTGTTTCTGAGTGCGGTCCAAAATTCAAGATGGCTGCCAATGGCCATTTTGTACCGAAATTAGGTCCAATCAGTTTTTTGTCACAACTTCTATACAGCTCGTATTTACGAACTGATCTTCACGAAACTTCTTGGGTACCTTTGTTTTCACCTTGGGACAGGAATGAGTGTGTTTTGGGGTGCCTTTGTTATCACTGTGCTATGAGAACAAATATTTTGGGGTTCAGTCAGACCCACTCTGGGACTCCAAGATTTCTTTTCTAATTTAGCATCTGACTGTCACCCACCTTTACAATACTTTACCTATACATTTGTTACAGGCTACGGTCAGTATTTATGTACAGACCGTTACAATACTTTATATGTACCTTTGTTATCAGGTCATTACCTAGATGTTTGTCATTGCTGTGTCACATACTATCCATGTACATGTCTTGACAAGTTGAGCTACAGTGTCATTGAAACTTTCATTTATTTATTTATCATGGATTAAGTGACCATATATACTGGGGCCAAATATTTAAACACACATGGGGAATTCACTGGCTGTCAGAGTAAATCTTGGATGGATCACAAGATTTTTTATTCAATTATGAATTTACTCTTTAACTTATATGCAATTAACAGATAATTTGTATTGAAGCTTTGATAAATGGTTTGGTGTTTGGACATTATATTCACTAAACAGGGATTATTCGATAAAGAAATATCCAACTAAATGGGCTCCACTGTACTGCACACATCTTTTTTTTAATGTTTTCCAGTAAATCATCATTCAGAAATATCCCACCAGATCACCTGATTACTATGTTAGAGGGATTAACAACTTTGTCACATTACTGCCTATTAGACAATCTATCTTCCATTTCCATTGGCCAACCTAGTCCATCCCCTCTACCGAGTGGGTCTTCTGATGCTACAGGAACAAGAGAAATTCTGACCAACTTGATCCATGTTTTTAATCCAGGTGCAAGTAGGGTGAGTATATTTCTGCTATAAGACTTAATACTTAACATAAAATTTTGTTATATCCACTGACTATCTTTGTTGTCTATAATAATTATTTTGTTTAACTATTTAGCTAATTAATTCTTTGTTTTACATCAGTCTTTGATTCTGATAGATAGATACAACTTGTGTTAATTATTATTTATTTGGTGGCAAATATCCAAACATTTAATGTATATACCATCATCTGAAACAATCTGGGTTAGAAATGCAAAACTAGTTTTGTAACTTTGAAAAGACGTGTGCATAACCTGTACAGAACTCTCCTGTCACAAGTGACAACACCCAAATCTTGGAATTCTCTAGAACTGCCTGCAGGCAGCATTTATGCAATTTTCAGCTCACCTGACTGAAAGTCATGGGGAGCTTAAGTGATCACTTTTTTGTCAGCCATCTGTCCATCCATCATCCGTCCAGCGTGAACTTTACATTATCGACTTCTCATAAACCACTGGACCTAATTGAACCAAATTTGATGTACATGTTCCTTATATGTCAATTCAAGTTTGTTCAAATAAAGTTGCCACACCCACAGGGGGCACCACAAGGGGCATTACTCTGGTAGCACCCATAAATTGTTTTCCAAAATTAAAAAAATCTTCTCCAGAACCATCAGTTAGAATCTTTTGATATTTGGTATATAACATCTCTAGGGGGTCAGATTCACGTTTGTTCAAATTGAGTCCCAGGATTGATATTTGGGCTCCCTATGTGGGCCCGAATTTTAACTTAGTGCAATATGAGGAAATTTCTTTAAAAAACTTCTTCAGATCCACCAGTCAGAATCCTTTCACATTTGGTATACAACATCTCTAGGGGGAGGGGCAGATTAAAGTTTGTTCAAATCGAGTCCACAGGTTTATATTTGGGCTCCCAATGGGAGCTTGAATTTTAACTTTGTGCAATATGAGAGAATTTCTTTAAAATCTTCTTCTTCAGATCCACCAGTCTTTGGTATACAACATCTCCAGGAGTTCTGATTCAAGTTTGTTTGTTCAAATCAGGCCTTTGCATTAATATTTGGGCTCTCTGTTAGAGCCCAAAGTTTAGCATAGAGCAATATGAGAAAATTTCTTTAAAAAACTTCTTCTTCAGATCCACCAGTCAGAATGCTTTAATATCTGAAGTTTTTTTTCAAATTGGGTCTCTGGGCTAATACTTGAGCTCTCTATGGAAGCCAGAATTTGAACTTAGTGCATTTTTTTAGAATTGCTGGAAATTGCAATACATTCTCAGACTTTCAGAGTTTCTGAATAAAACAACTTGCATTCAATATGGAATACCTTGATATCTGTACAGAGCAATATTAACGAGAAGATGCATTTCTAGTAACACTTTATACCATGCATACCAGCTGCACATACTTCCATTTTCAACTTCTAATGACGAAAACGGATGTAATTTCTATTCTCAGTCTTAAGCCTTATTTCTCCTCTTCTTAACACTCCTTTGGCATTCTCCTCCACGGTAATTTATATTTATTATCACGTGACACTTATCAGTTAATGCCTTCCACCTATCTCGATTCCATTCTCCAATAATATACAGCAATACTATCAAATATTCTGGAGTAAAATGGTGGTTCATTCTCAAATCTACTTCAGTTGGTACCAGTGACGACACCATAAGGGGACCTGGGCCCCCACACTTTTCCTTTTGGGCCCCACAATTTTCAATTGCCCAATCCCCCCACCCCCCCCCAACCCCACCCCCTCAAATCAAACTTCAAATTGCTATCTGACCATGGTTTTCACAACCAGTATCACTCCCGCACAATCTGGGGGCCTTTGATGACTAGGTCAGGTGTTATAGAAATGCTCAGATATTGCTCCCAGGGCATCCAAATATGAACATTTTTCCTGGGGGATTCCCCACACCCCCACCAATTATTTTGAAAACACATGTTAACTGGTTGAGTGCTAGAAGCCACTATCATGGCTCTATTGAAAAGTGCTGAAAGCAACATTAACTTGATGGTTGCTCAGCAGTAGAACAAAGAATATTTGTATGAAATTGTTTTATAATTTATTGGAGAGTGCCAACAGGCAAATAATAACAAATTATTTATCAAGAAAATTTTGCTAAACTAAGGTTTTCTTGCTGGTAACAATAGAATCTTGTGATAAATATACATGCTACAAATTGCCTTTGCAAAATAATTTAGCACTCTACCAGTTAAGAGCTAAAACCAAATTGGTTTCCAGGTAATAGCATACAGGTTAAGAACTAAAACCAAATTGGTTTCCAGGTAACACCACAATTCGACTTTGTGCTATTACCTCTCATTGGATTTCTAACTGTTAATAAAGTCAGAATCAATATGAGTTTTATTGATGTAAAGCCTGTTTGGTTAGCTGTCTCAGAGGTAGATTCCACTATCAGGAAAAGTACTGGTCCTATGATGCATTCATATTCTTTAGTTTGGATTCATATTCAATTATCAACAAATGATACTTTGTTTACATGGATTGATTTGCAACAATTTATAGTAGAGTACTTCAAGATTTAGTACTTCAAGACTTTCTCAAAGAAGTTGTAACAAAACAGTTACTGATGTATAAATTCCAATACCCAAATTAATAATGAGAGTTGTGAGCAGCCAAGACTTGACTAAAAGCTACTGCCACAATAATTTGACAGTTACAGAACTGTGGTCCTGGAAGTAGATAAGGAATGTTGGCTGAATTGTGATTTAGCCGTGATCCAGACAAAATCTTCTGTCCGTTTTCCTGCCCATAACACTGTACAATCTCACCTGTAGAAAAAAGAAACTCAGAAATATTGCTCCCTGAATGCCATTTTCATTTGTTCTTCCTTGCTGATGTCATAGCATTTTTAGCTCACCTGAGCAAAGTTCAAGGGGAGCTTTTTAATGAACTCATTCGGTCTGTCATTGGGCATTGTCTGGCGTAAACTTGACATTATTGACTTCTAAAAAACTGCTGGACCAAGTTAAATGAAATTTTATGTGCATGTTCCTTATCATTTGTGAATTCAAGTTTATTCAAATTAGGTTGTCACACACACAGGAGGCACTGCAAGTGCATAACTCTATTAGCACCCAAAATCTTTTTTTTCAAAAAGTAAAATATCGTCATTCGGACCACCAATCAGAATCTTTTGATATTTGGTATACAACATCCTTAAAGGGGTCAGATTCAAGTTTGTTCAACACAAGCTATTGGGTTCATATTTGGGCTCTCTATGGGAGTCCGAATTTTAACCTGGTGCAATAGAGGAAAATTATTTAAAAATCTTCTTCAGATTCACCAGTCAGAATCTTTTGATATTTGATATAGAGCATGCTTAGTGATTACATAGTGCCCTAGTCTCTTAACTCTTAGTTTGTTCAAAACAAGTCCATTAGTTCTTATTTGGGCTCCATATAATACAGGAAGGCCAATTGGGGGCCTCTTGTTTATTTTGAAATCTTCATCCACCAGTGTAAAACTGTTGTGATCAGATTAAATAAGAGACTTCATTTGTGATCACAGTACCGTATATGTCCGTGTATATGTCACACTTTTTTACCTGAAATGTTATGTCAAAATTGGGGGTGCGTCTTATACATGGGTACGACTTGTTTCAGAGAATATTCAGGGCAATGACTTCTTCGGACAAACGTACAATCGTGTGGTTTTGACTGAGTGCAGATTCACCAAAATTATTTTCTTTTCATTTTATTTCAGTTTAAATTGTTCAGAAAATAAAATGTCAGTAAAATATTATGTGTGTTGTCTGTTACTTTTATCCATAAATAATAATAAAGAAGTATTCTATTTAGTCGTTGTTGTTCAATCGCCCATGTGTTTACATCAGTGCGTATATCGGAAATCAACAGGTTTGTGTGGCCAATATGGATGAAACCATAAAAAATACAAAATCATCAAAATAACAACGAAAAAATAAATAATAACACATTAAATGTATGCCAGCAATTCCTGGAGAGACGTATTTATTTATTCCATGAACTCCAATTCACTGATGTGTAATGTCTGGTTATAAATTACGCACACATGCACCAGGTAAAGTTAGTTTCAATAGCACCAACAATGCTTAAGTGGGACAATTTGAAAACGATTTGCTCTGTGACCTGCACTTTTGTTGTATTTTTATTGGTTTTTCCGGAATGCGAGAACGTTCTGGAAAAACCAACTTAATCACAACAACTGCGCAGGTTACGGCACAAATGGTGCTCTGATTCTGAAACTATGAAGTTTCAGTCACAAACGAGCGTTAGATTTTCTTTACAGGGATGAAGACATTGGGGTGATAAACAAACAACGAAAAATAAATAAATGCGAGTATTTTTTAAATCTTTAATAATAATTTTCCTTTATTCTTTTATCTTATTCACCACGTAGTAACTCGTGAAAACTTACTTATTTCCGTTGCATCCCAAACTGCCCCAAATTGGCAAAACGTAACTTGCAACTAATTCTTTTTGACTGCATATACTTAAAAATGGGGGTGTGACTTATACATGGGCTTCAGGCAAAAGGGAGGAATTCCAAGTGTGAGTTGGGGGTGCGACTTATACATGGGGGCGACTTATACACAGACATATACAGTACTGTATTACTAATACTCCCTTATAATTACATACTGCAGAACATGTTTTGAGAATATAATCTTTGACAAAGTTGTTCCAGAGATTTCAGAGGTGAAATTGGATTGTGTGCTGGTTAAAGAAGTCAGAAACATTCATTTTTATGTTCACAACAAGTGTGCTCAGGTTTTTGTTTTTCGTTTAGTTATTCAGTGATCGTTTTTCACACAGAAATGCAGCCTATTCCAGTAAGCATGTATGTACATTTTAAGTCAGACCAAATTGGACTTTTTAGTTTAAACAGTTATTTATCTCTGATACTATTTCAGAAAAGTCAGTGCTTTTTGCAATTATCTTTGGCTGTTGTATATGCTCTGCATTGTTTTCCACATGTCTGCAAACATTATTTCTTCATATGCTTATTATTGTCAAGAGATTGAAAAAGTATGGCAAATATTCAATACATGTAGATGTTATCAAACCCAGACATTATCTTATCACAGAAAAAGAAGCTTTTGAAATTTGCTTCAAAAGAAAACACTCGTGAGACTGATGGATGTATCCATACCTCAGCATGTCTTTGCAATTTCATTCTAGATAAAACTGCCAGAGAAGCCGTTCCCAATTCTCATTATTTATTTTGTTTTGGTTTCCATACAGATTTGTGTAAATCTGTAGTAAACACAAGATCATAAAAATTAATGTTTTTTATTTCAGTGTTAAGCAACTGACCATCTGGTTTATTTGAGGTTTTGTGTTTCATTTTCTTTTAGGAGGTGGGAAGATAGTGAGGTAAGTTAAGAGAGTGGTGGCTGATTACATAGTGCCCTAGTCTCTTAACCCTTAAAGGCTGGAGATATTTTTATACTATTAAGCAATGGCCCAGACTTAGCTTGTGTAATCTTATTAATTTCCAGGGCCAAACACAAATTTTGAATCCCCAATCCCCAAAATTTGCATACAAAACGGAAAAAGAAAAGTCCTAACTGGTCCTCCATACTTTTGCTTACTGCTCATGCACAGTAACCAGGAAGTGACCGAAACTGGTGCCAACATCATTCTTCTGTTTGGCCCAAAGTCAGCAACAACTGAACTGACATCTGTGCTTCAAATAATCTTTTCTGAAGATGCCAGACACAAATCAATCATGATTATGGTGGACTCAAGGAACTGAAAGGATGCTGGAAGTGAACTACAGAGGTTTTGGCCGTTCAGGGCTGTAACTTATTAATAATTTTGTAAAATTATTCACGTTTCCCATTTTCGGGACATGGTCCTGAACGTCATCATTATTACTAATGAAAAACCTACTGTTTGTTAAATGTTCCTTCCCCCTCTTCCCATGAACTGTCCTGTTAAACTCCCAAGCTTATTGGCTTTTTTATTGAAATGTTTTTATTAAATTTCTTGGGAGTTTAACGAGATCTACGGAATGTTTATTCTGTTTATCCCCATGGTTACGTCCTCATCCTGGGGGTGTTAGGACGTATATTGTCTTGCATCTTCTTCCAGATGTATTGTTTTTTCTTCTCAGGAAGATCTAGCTTTTCATCAGGTAGTTATTGACCAGTTTCTGACTTGGGGCTTATTCTATAGCCTATTGTTTAGTTTTCGGTTTATCCTGTTGACGTTTTTCACTTGGACAATGCTTTAAATTATTGTATTATTAGTTTATAGTGTAACACAGAGATCATATTTATAGTAGGATACATGTAGTTATTATGCCGGTAGAGTAGCTTAAATATTTTTACACTGTAAACCAATGGCCCAGACTAGCTGGTGCTTAACTCAAAGTTATTAAGGGCCAAACACAAATTTTGAATCCAATCCCCAAAATTTGCTTGCCAAACCGAAAATTAAGTCCTATCTGGACCTCCATACATTTACTCTCCCCGCATGCGCAGACGTCAGGAAGTGACCGGAATTGGCGCCAACATCATTCTTTGTTTGGCCCCAAAAGTCATCAACAATGAAATGACATCTGTGCTTTAAAATCTCCTTTTTTGAGGATGACAGACACAAATCAATGCAAGAATTGGTGGATACAAGGCTGTTATTGGATAAAAGAAGTGTTCAATGGTGGTTTTGGATGTTCAGGACTGTAACTTTATAATATTTATAAAATTATTTTATGTTTCCCAATTTTGGGACATATGCCTGACGTCATCATTTTTAAAAATGATTATTCCACTGTGTGTTAAGTATTTCTTCCCTATCCTTCCATGAACCCTTCCTGTTAAACTCTTAAGCTTTTTGGCTGTTTTTTATTGAAATTGTTTATTAAATTTCTTAGGAGTTTAACATTTATTACAGAATATTATTCTGTTTCTTCCCCAGGGTTACGTCCTCACCCTAGCGGTCTTAGGCCGTTTAGAATTGCATCTTCTATCCAATGTATTGTTTTTTCTTTGTATGAAGATCTAGCTTTGCATTTGATAGCATTTCAATTGCTTCTGCATTTGGGCCTTTTTGTGTGCCCGATGTTTTGTTTACATTGACGTTATTTACATAATCAACGTTTTCATATTTACATTACGTGTACATTCCATATAAAAAAAATATCCCAATATTGACTGAGTGTGTTATGTATGATTATATAACAGCAGGCATTTACTCACTAATCAGTGTTGATTGGGAAAACACCTCGCAATTTACATAAAAAGTTCTCTTCACTAAATCCCTTTTCTGTGCCTGAAATATTTTGGGGGGCGATTTTCTATGTCAAAAAAATCCTTTAAACGTGAAAATCGGTCCAATAATTCACGTTTTGTGTTTAAATATAAATCTTGGAAAAAAATGCGAATTTTTACTATCCCATGAAGCAGTGTGGCTGTTCCATCTATTGGATTTACATGACATAAATTAGTCTGAACTCGCTTAATCGAGGTCATTGTTGTTGAAAAAACATTCGGATTCTCAGCCGAAGCGGACGGGTACAGATAACTATACATTTTTTCTTTTGGACATCATGGCAATTTATCTGCTTTTCGCCTGGGATATAACATCATAATCCGCCGAAATGTTAAATTAAAACGCACTTTTTATTCTTTCTGACAGCCGCTATTTAACCCCAAGCAGGGTGGAAATTATCTTCAAAACACGGATGAGATCCAATTCGATTAAAACCGGACCGTGCTTCTCTTCTCTTTTTACGGAGCTTCTTTAAAACACGGTATAAAAATTCAACTCGGCATTTGTCCGATCAGGCTATGAAGTGTGTCCCCACGGAACGAAACGTCGCCACCCAGGAATACTTGAGTTTATGGTCACGAGAACCGTGACACCGCCGTGACATCTTATTCAACCTGGGGAATCAGTCATCTCAGCGGTGACTGATACAGGTGATAAAACGAGTTTTGGCTCCCATTTGGGGGGGGGGGGGGGGGGGGGGGGTTGAAAAGATTAGGACCAAAACGCATGCTCTATTCAATTCAGTTGAATTCGGTCGAACTCAAACGTTCTCGCCCTAACTCGGTGATAATGTTGCGGCATCGTACTATGATGAGGATAATTAATGCTTCTCCCCCCTAAAAACATTCTTTGGTGTGAACAAGTGTAAATGAATAACCTTTCCAATTAAATGATATAACATTAATGCAAATGTGTTTTTTATTCAGAATCTAGCCCACCAAGTAGCTAATTAAAACAGTTGTTGTTCAGCGCAAGATTTAATTGGTTGGAATTGGCCCGTCTGTAACAAAAATTTCACGCCCAAAAGTACATCAAATGTGCTTTGCCGGCAAAAAATATATAGATTCTTTTTAAATGTCAAGTTTGCGTAGGCTTTGGGGATTAACAACAGACAAAGGATTTAATTTAACACGCCACTGAACAGAAGCAACTAATTAAGCTTAATTGTATACTGGTATGTCATATCTTCCAAGGACGGCAGCTAGTTTACTTATTAATCTGTCAAAGGACCGGAGCATTTGATGCATCTATTGAAAAGAAACCCATGCTGGCTGGGGAGGATTATTATTACCAAAACACCAACAGATGACAGCGTCTGGCCAAAATGTTTTCAGTCTACTAGTACTCCGACCGTTTCCAGCCCGGTGGCGGCGCTACAGGGGGCATGAGGGTATTTGCCCCCCCCCCAAATGTGTGCTCTGCCCCCCCCCCCCCCCACTTGCCCCCCCCCCCCATCCACCAAACACACACACACACACACACACTCTCCCCTCTCTCTCCCTCTCCTTCTCCCTCAGCTCTCTATATCTCTCCCATCTCTCTCTCCATCCCCCTCCTCTCTCTCTCTCTCACTCTCTCTCTCTCTCAGGGGACGTGGGAAGGAAATGTGGGCAAAATCTACGTTTACAGAGCGAATGCCTACAACCCCCCCCCCCTCCAGCCCTCAGAGACGTCACCAATTTTCCATACCTTTTTTGAGATATTGGAACTTGACAAGAAAATCCCACTATAACTTGAATTTGTTTACCGTAGGCCATGATTCGTCCATCCCTTGCTTCTAAATTTTCATGATTCCGAAGGCTGAACTTAATTTGAAAAATCCGCCAGAGTTGTTACGAAAAAGACTGGAAGGAGTAGATGGATTTATTTATTTATTAATTCTGTTCCATTCTCAATTTAGTTCGTCAAAAATAATTACTGATGTAAACGCGAAACAGCGAAACAGCTTAGAAATCTACAATATTAAAACATATGCCGGTTTCTTAATGATTCGGAGTCTCAGTGAAAAACAGGGACCGCACTTCGTAAAGACAGGATGTATCACCGAGACTGTCACATTATTGTTCTAAAAAACATAACAACGCACGGAATAAGTTTTATTTTTAAAATTCTTCTTCTATTGGGTAATTTTATTTAAAAATGTCTCGACGAACTGTTTCGAGAATGAAGGATGGACAAGATCATGTTCGACTCGGATGGCAACAAACTTACCTTTAATTATACAGGGGGGAATCCAAATGACATATCGGCAAAACATTTTATTTTAACACGGAAACAAGTTCAATATCTCGAAAAATACTGGGCGGATTGTTTAAAATTGGACATTTTTCCGGGGTACAATGATCTGGAAAAGACAGATATAGTATTTTTATGTCATTATTTTATGAAATGCGGGTTTTAGAAATTCGCTGACTGAAGACTAATATTGCTAATCAAGTTCTGACTCTGGAAGAAATTTCTCGTCGATCACTAATTGATTATGTAATGCTTCTCTCCTAACCGCACTTGGGTACCCCACTTTTCCACACAAAAAGTGGGGTACGCCAAGTGCGGTTTTATATGGAGTGTACACGTAATGGGTAGTTTTTTGTATTCTATTACTATAATATACTGTAGAATACATGGATTATTATTCCGGTAGTGTAGCTCATAAAATTTTGGATTTTGTTCACACTTAGGCTCTATCGGGATGCCCTTGGGCTCTTCATGTTCCGAACTTGGGCATTTTTTCCAAAAAATTTGTTGTTTACAAAAAAAATTTTGAATTTAATTATGATTGTTATTATTCATGTATCTCAGTTATATTTATATATTGTTGTGGAGTTTGGAGGACTGATATCAACTTTAGTTGATACACTCCTGCAGATTCTTGTCATTCTTGTGTAGCACTCGGATGACTGATGTTGGAGTCGGTGTCGGGGTACGTTGTTGGCGTTGAGGTTCTGAGGATCAGAGACTCTTACCGCGTTTTAATTCATTCTGTCAGTTTCTATTTCAGAGGAACATGAACATGGTGATGATATTCTGACACCCATCCAAGTGTGCTACCATCGTCGTGCTCTGTGGAGCATATAGAGCTAGCTGCAGTGCTCATTATTGCAAGAGTTAGGGCCTTTGGGTAAAGGTGTTAATCTCTTGCAAGCAGCTAGCTCGACCGGTGAAGCGGTACTCCCTCCGTTGGTGCCATGATGCCGGGTAAGTCCATTGCGGTCTAAGAGGTGGATTGGGTAGAGCGAGCACTATATTATAAATGCTCACCCAGCGACGACGGAAATAGGGAGGAAATAGGCAGGAAGTCTGCAAGTTCTGGTACTTGGTGAGGTCTGATAGACCGCGAGCGGGAGAGGCCCCCTCTCTAATATAGCAATGTCTGGGGTCAGATGTTGTTTTGAGAAACTTGCACAAGCCGGAGCATATGTCCACCCTCCACTCGGCAGTCTGCACCCGGGGTCGGCTTCAGTCAAGGCTTCCTCTGCTACGTTTCACAAGGCCGAAATGAAGTTTTCTGGTTGGAAACTTGCACGAGGCGGAGCATATGTCTGCCCGCCACTCGGGACGCTCCGTTTGGTCTGCGGCCTGGGTGGGGTTCAGTCACGGCTTCCTCCGCTACGTTATTTAAGCACACACGACCGCATCCTAGCTACTCGACTTTGGATATCCAGCCTGCGGCAAGAAGAAGGAACCACTCTTTGCCCGTGAAGTCCGTTAGCCAGGAAGACGAGGCCTTGATCATCGGGACGCTCGGAGAAAGGATCCGTTACCATCCCAGGAGCAGCATGCGGCTAAGGAATGGAAATCCACTGCTCCTCCGACCTCGATGACGGACTTGCCGTCGCAGATTGTGCAGCTAATCGCGGCATCCCAGCAAGTGCAGATGCAGCCTCCCTCAGACTCAGAATCTGAGCTGTCGGACGGTGCTGGGTCGGTCCAGTCATCTGTTCGCGCAGATGCAATGGACCGAGATTCGCAACTGATTCTCTTGGATGGTAAAAGGGATAAGGAAGAGGATTACCCTTCCTTTTCGGAACAGTACATGGTTGCGATGGCTTTCATCCATCAATACTACCCTGCTTTTGTTCTGCCGATTCAGAATGCTGCGACGACGAGAGAAACCGCTGGCGTCGTTAGGCGCAGACTTTATCCAGACAAAGGAGGAAGTCCTTTCTTTTCCGCTTCAGTTTATGCAGGTGTCGCAGGCCTTCGGCCATATAGACAACACCGTATTTATCCTCTTGAGTGCGAGGAGGAAGGCAGTTTCTTATCTTCATCTTCCGTATACATACCGTTTTTTGGACCACGTTCAGTTAAAAACGGTCGGGGAAGATGTTCAGAGAGTTCGTCTGCGTTTGGATGAGCAGGCCGGGGATCTAGAGGTATCCTTACCTGTATCATTCACTATGCAATTGAGATGGCAATTTCTTCAAATAGAGCGAATTTGGACGTTATGTCTTACGCATATCACCTTACAAGAGCTATGGCGCAACATCTCAAGGGAAAGGAAGTGGCATTAAGCACCATTTATTAATAATAAATTAATTCCTGAGTGCCTGTTCGACGAATATTTATATTGTTTTTTGGTACTGCTTTTACTGATTCCAGAGCACTCCCTTCTTTCTTTTTGAAGATTCCTTCAAAAGAAAAGGGGGGGGGGATTTTTTACCTCTGCTCTGGCTTGACAGGTATGTAACTATGAAGCAAGTTGTTTTGTCCGTAATTATATCCTGCATACAGCTGGAGTTTTATTGTGTATGGCGTATGTTTGTGGGGGATATTCTCTCATTCTCTAATACGCCATCCTAATTTTTGGGGTTTAGTCTGGGCTAACCTTAAAAATTGGGAACTTGTTGCATCCAATTAGCATAGTCTTCATGCTAAGTATACAGAATTACTTGAACTGGGCTCCTTTTGTAGGATATGTCATCTCTATTTCTGTATAGAGAGAAATACATGTAATCTAATATATAAATGCGAATGTCTGTATCTATCACTCTATCTCTCTATCTTTGTTCCGGGTGAACTCCTCCGTTTCTCGACCGATCAGTCTCAAATTTTCTACACAGGGGTAATTCGTCCCTGCGAGTAACATGGGATGGTGCCGTGCCCATGCGGGGTGACCTTAACCTTGAAATTGATGACTTGACCTTTTATTTCAAAAATGGCTGGGCCGGTCGGGCTAAAATTTCATATGTGTGGGTATATTGACCCATCGATCATTTTGACGTTATCGGGGTGCCCGTGTGGGGTAACCTTGACCTTGAAATTGGTGACCTTGACCTTCTATTTCGAAAACAGCTGAGCCGATCATATCTGAGGGTATATTGATATAACCATCTTCTCCCGTGCAACGCTGGGTATTCACCTGCTAGTTCCTAATAATTTTAATTTCCTTTCACCTTGCATTACAGAATTGGAACTATGTTGATATTCTAATTCTGTAGTCCTAGGCCCTCCACCTTTTTACGATTCAGCTAGTCTGGGCCATTGGTTTACAGTGTAAAAATATTATAAATTTACAGTAATTTGTATATTTTTAACTGTGACTAGCAGCTCTATAAGTGGCAATGTCGGTCTGTCGATCTGTCTGTCGGTTGGTCTGTCGGACTGTCTGTGACCAACGAGTTTCAAAACTCAATAACTTTTGAAATACTTGATGGAATGACTTTATATTTGGCATGTAAGTGTATCTTATTGATGTCTAGCCACTGTTCAATGCATGTGTTGTTCCAAATATTTTTCTTGGAGTTATGGCCCTTGATGAACTTAGAATTTTGTGACCAACGCGTTTCTAAAAGAATAACTTTCAAACTACTTGGTGGAATGACTTCATATTTGATATGCAAGTGTATCTCATTCATGTCTAGCCCATGTCCGATGCAAATGTTGTTCCAAATATTTTTCTTGTTTTTTTTTCACCATCACCTGTAAATTGCCCCTGAGAATATTTTTTGGACTTGCAGATTGCACCACCCATCGCAGCTACGGTGTCAATGTCACGATTTTTATACTTACCAATGGCCCAAACAGAGATGGCCCTCCCATGAGTGGGCACTCATACCTCCCCGCTGAATTTTTATGTAGTACTCTCTTTTACAAAGAATGATGTTGGCCCTAATTCCGGTCACTTTCTGATGTCTGTGCATGTGTGGCGAGTAAATGTATGGAGGGCTAGATAGGACTTTTAATTTTCGGTTTTGCAAGTAAATTTGGGGGATTGGGGGAGTTCAAAATTTGTGTTTGGCCCTTTATAACTTTGAGTTAAGCATCAGCTAGTTTGGGCCATTGGTAAGTATAAAAATATACAAATTACTGTAAATTTATAATTTTTTGGTGTTTGTCCACACTTAGGCTCTATCAGGATGCCCTTGAGCTCATGAGGTTCCCTTTGGGAACTTAGGCATTTTAAAAAGAAAAAATTTGAAATTTTTTTTTTCATTTTTGATTCTTTTTTTCAAAATGATTTTGATTGCTGTATATTTTCACTATCCTTAATATGTGTATTTTATATGATTGTTTGGGAGTGCAGTGGACTTGGTCTTTGGCTTAAATATTATTATGAAATCTTTTTTGCACTAAGTGTAAGGCAAGGAAGTCTGCCTCTTATGTACATGCTTGCTGTCTTGCTTGTAGTCGCTGCACTCCTTCTGATACGTGTGCTACTTGTGTAGTTTGGGATGCCAAACGTTGGAGGCGGGTGCTACATTATGTGCACAGCGAAGGTCTGATGCCGGAGCTGTCTCCGCTGGCTAATTCTAGTTTTTCAGTCTCTTTTTCAGAGGAACAAGAATATGGTGATGGTTCAGTGACACCCATCCAAAATGTGCTGCCATCGTTGCGCTCAGATGAGCAAACAGAGCTAGCTGCAAAGGTGCTCATGAATGTAATACAAGGAATAAGGCCATTAAAAACAGCTAGGTTGACCGGTGAAGCGGTGACCCTGCCAGTGGGGGCTGTATCATGGGAATAAGTCCGTAGCAGTCGAGGTGAGTGTAGATTTGGGTAGAGCGAGGACCTCAAAATCAAAAACTCACCAGCGACGATGGCAAAAGGGAAGAAGCCAGTAAGTTTCTTAATGTGACGCTCGGCGGATCTGGGGTCAGATCGCGAGCGGGAGAGCCTTCTCTATCCCGTCAACAGTCGGGGTCGACTGTTGCGGTTGCTAGAAACTTGACTGAGTCGGAGCTAACGTCCTTGTGGCCGGTCGAGGCACCCCGTCCACACTGCAGCCAGTGTCGGCAACAGTTACGGCTTCTTCCACATCGAGTACCAAGCATATTAGACCGCTCACTAGCTATCCAACTTCGGAAATTCAAGCTGTTCCACTAAGACTCTCCCAGTCTTTCCCTCCGAAGTTGGGTCATCCGGTAGCTAGAACATCGAGGCATGAATATGCGGAGCATTCGGGAGTCTGGCGAAAAGATCTTGGGACAGATCGCCGTTCCGAGAGCATCATGCGGCAAAGAAACATAAGACCGCAGCTCCGCAAGCCTCAGTCACAGACTTGCTGTCGCAGATAGCGCAGCTTATTGCAGCTTCCATGCCAATGCAAGTGCGACCGTCAGCAGATTCTGGGAGTGAGCTATTGGACGGTGCTGGGTTGGTACAGTCATCCATTCACTCGGAGGGAGCCAACCGAATTTCACAGCCTGACCAAGCGGATGATGATAGGGAGGTGAAGGAAGATTCTCCAACCTATACGGAACAACATATGGAAGCGATAAATTTTATTCATCAGTTTTTTCCTGAATTAGTTCCCTCTGGTCAGCAAGCTGCGTCTGCTAGGCAGAGATTGCTTTCATCCCTAGATAGGGATACCCTGCGGAGGAAAAAGGACGTTCTTTCCTTCTCGGGTCAGTTGGTCCATGTGTCGGAGGCTTTCAGCCCCGTTGGCGATGCAAAATTTAACCTAGCAAGTTCAAGAGAGAAATATCCTTTCTTGTCAACATCTTCCATTTGCATACCATTTCCTGGACCTAGCAAATTAAAAACGGTTGGAGAAGATGTACATAGAGCGCCTCTGCATTTGGATGATTGGGCTACGGACATGGACATATCGTTACCCGCATCATTCAATGTCCGCTCAGATGTGATCAAATCTACAATTGATTCTACTCGGGCAGTTTGGGACGCTATGTCTTATGCAGATCATATCACCAGGGCTTTGGACCATCATCTTATGGGGAAAGAATTTGACGATATTAATGCGTCTCTCAGAGTTCTTTGAAGGGCAGTTATGTATGCCACACATCATTCTGCCCTTACAGTGGCAAATATGGAATTAATAAGACGTGATGGAGCCTTGCATCATCTTCCTTGATTGACGATCGGGTGAAGAGCTCTCTTAGAGTTGCTGCGGTTTCTGGACATACGTTGTTTGATGACAAGTTGTCCTTGGTGTAAGATGAAGCTACCAAGAAAGCTACCAGCACTCTTTTGCTGAGGTCAGCTACCCAGCATCAGCCATATGCTGGACGTGGTAGGCAAGGGGGCTCCAGTTCGCAGCCAGCAAAGAAAAGCTCCTCGTGGGGTTATAATAAACCCTAGTACAATTATTCTGGGAACCGGCAGAGCAGCATCTCTGGAAAGGGCCGTAAGTCGTACAGAGACTATAAATCAGGCGCCCCTATGCCGTCGGCATGAGGTGGTTCTCGGGGAGGACGTGGTTTCTCCTCCTGAAGGCCTCGCAGGTCTTACAGGTGATGGTCAAAACCTCTATTGCTCTCCAGTTGGCAGAAGATTGTCAAACTTCGCGATATAACGGAAGATCAGTGGGTCAGAAATGTAGTCAGAACGGGACTCTGACTATCATTCAGATCAAAGCCCCCACTTAAAAGAAGTCCACCTTGACAGTTCTTCCGGCAAATCCTTCAAAAAAGGAGTCTTTTCTTGCAGAAGTTCAGTCTCTCCTGCTAAAAGAAGCAATAGAGATTGTAGTAAATCCCAACTCACCGGGATTTTACAGTCACCTGTTCCTTGTGCCAAAACCAGATGGCTCGTTTCGACCGGTCATAGACTTGAGCTGGATAAACAAACTGATTATCGCTCCAAAGTTCTATATGGAAACCATTCGGTCAGTAAGAGCGAGCATTCGAGTGAACGACTTTGCGGCAAGCATAGATCTAAAAGATGCATACTTTCATGTCATGGTTCATCCGGCTTCCAGAAAGTACCTGTGCTTTGCCGTCCAAGGGAAGGTTTATCAGTTCAGAACGATGTGTTTTGGTCTGAACCTGGCTCCTTGGGCATTCACTCGAATAATGAACTCAGTAATGCCGTACTTCCAAGCTCATTCAGTTGTGGTTACATCGGCTTACCTGGATGACATTGTTCAGAGATATGGTGACAAAGATGCACTTCAGAATGATGTTCTGAGTCTGTTTCATTTATTCTGATGTCTCGGTTTCATAGTAAACAAAGAGAAGTCGGTTTTAGCTCCGTCCAAGTCATTCATTCACTTGGGAATGAGCTTCGAGACTCATTGCAATCTGGTTCGCCTTACGATAACCCAAGCGAAATTGATCAGTTGCTATGCTCGCTTTTGTCAAAACTCTCTAACAGTATCGGCAAGAGAGTTCATGTGGGTCTGTGCGGAGCAGCGGCGGACTTGATTCCACTGGGGCATTTATGCATGCATCCTCTCCAGATATTCTTCACTCAGAACTGGAGTGTCAAGACGCATTCGTTAAAACACCAGATTGTTTTAACAGATCTGATAAAACAAAAGGTTCAGATTTGGGCAGATCTCGAGTGGTTAACTCAAGGAGTTCCGCTTCAAGTACCGGATCCAGTCTACTATTATGACGGATGCGAGTCTGACAGGTTGGGGTGGGTCCCTGATTCCTGCAGACCTGAAGTGCCAGGGTCTTTGGGACTCTTTGTTCCTGGAAAAGCACATAAACATCAAAGAGATGATGTCTATTTGGCTTGCACTGAAACACTGGATTACTCATGTAGCCAACGTCCATGTGCAGATTCTGTCAGACAATTTGACAGTAGTCGCGTATCTCAGGAACCAGGGCAGCACTCATTCAATTCCTCAATGTGAATTGATGGAGAAGATTCTCCTTTTTGCTCTGACTCATCACGTTCATCTCTCAGTCCGTCATATTCTGGGTCGTCTGTATGTAGTAGCAGACTCGCTCTCAAGGAAAGGTCGCCTGTTGCCATAAGAGTGGACTCTCAACAAATGAATATTCTGGCAGATTTGCTACCACTGGGATCATTTCATGATAGATCTCTTTGCCATGAACCTAAACAATCAGCTACCAACGTTCATGTCGCCTTGTCCGGATCATCGAGCGTACCCAGTAAACGCTCTGTCGATCTCATGGAATGGAATAATAGGATATGCATATCCCCCAACTCCTCTGATTCAGCAGATTCTGTTAAAAATCAAAGTCTCTCTGCAAAATCTTGCTGGTAGCCCCTCTGTCATCTCAGAAACCCTGGATCAACCTGATCAGGTGTCTGTTTTGAGACATTCCCCGGAAGCTTCCTCCTCTCAAGAACCTTCTGTATCAGGGGAAGTCCCACACACTGCATCATAACCCAGAAGGTCTCAACCAGCACGTATTTCCGTTGTGCGGTCCTTCTTGCACAGGAAGCAGTTTACAGGATGTGCAGTGGTTGCAGTTTCTAACTGTAGGAGGACCTCCTCTTCACTGAATTACGCAGCGAAGTGGAGGGTTTTCTTTCATTGGTGTACAGACCAGTCGGTGGATATCTATAATCCATCTATTCCTCAGATTGCCAATTTTCTGGTCTACTTCTTTGACATACTCAAACTGCAGCCTATTACCATTACGGGCTACAGATCTATGTTACCAGACACATGTTCCCATCATGATAACTTGAGTATTGGATTAGATCCTTCTTTATCCAAGCTAGTTAGAAATTTCTCTATCAATAGACCTAGAACCCTCACATTAATTCCTAAGTGGAATTTGGCTTGGGTTCTTTTGAAGATTCAAGAAGCTCCTTTTGAGCCGTTAGATGATGTAGAATTTAAATTCCTCACTTATAAAACGGCTTTTCTCTTAGCCTTCGCTTCTGCCAGACGAGTTAGTGAACTCCATGCTTTATCTGTCGAAGATTCCCATTACCGTAGTGTGGATATTACTATTACTCTTACTACGGAAGTGGGATTCTTGGCTAAGAATTAGATTCTGGATAAGTGGCTGAAGCCTATTGACATTAAGGCCTCACCATCCTTGGACAACCGCAGACCACTGTTGTGTCCAGTGAGAGCGATGCGCATATATAAACATCGATCTAGCTTCATTAGAAAAAGAAGAAAGAGGTTTTTCCTTTCTCTTATACCTAACAGAAAGGATATTTCTGTTCATTCAGTCACTAGATGGATTCAGCTGGCAGTAAGAATCACTTACGAAAGTCTATCGGCGGATCAACGTTCTGTCAATAAGATTTCAGCGCATGAAGTTGGGGCACTGTCTTCTTCTTGGGCTTATTCAAATAGTATTGCTATTACTGATTAATGAAGGCAGCCTACTTGATGCAACCGTCTTCATTTACAAGTTCTATCTTAAAAATTTAGAGTCTATCTCCGGTGACCTGAGGTCCTTAGGTCCTCTTTCTGTTGCACAGAATGTCGTCCATTAATAATACATCTCAGTGAGGTCTTCAGCAGTCTGCTGGAGCACTGACGTCATTCCTCAGCCCTCTTCATTCTGAGGAATTTCCCTCAGAACAAGGGGAAGGGGGGGGGGGGGAGGGGTTTTTTCCCTTTATATCATCTGGCTTTATAGTGAAAAGAAAGGGAATACCTCCTCCAGTGTCAGTGGTCCAGCGTCGGTGCTGGGTGGATTTAATGTGTAGCTCGGTGTGAAGCAACAATTATGTCACATTCTTGTATTGCTTTTAAAGTGTAGCTTAGTGTGAAGAATTTGTATATGTTACGTATCATATGAGCGTTATTATACAATCCTCGGACACTTTTAATGAGTATAAGGCGTCTCATTCTCTGGACTTCCTTATAATTGGTTTCCTTCACCGAATTAGCATAAGGGTTATGCTGGCATTAAATGGAGAAATTATTATGTCTTACTCCAGTATATATTGGGTGTTATGTCATTCTCTTTTTTTATTGGGGAAAATGAGGAAGACATGAGTAATTCCTATTTCTTCTCCTATTCTCATGTAGGAGCTATTCTTTATTATGGAGTAATTGAGATACTACAGCCTTCTAAAGTCCTAGGCCCTCCAGCCTTTTTACGATTCAGCTAAGTCTGGGCCATTGGTTATTAGTATAAAAATGTGATAAATTTAAGGTAATTTGTATATTTTTAGCTCAACTTTGGCAAAGCCAAATTTGAGGTATTGCCATGGCCTGTCGTCCGTCAGTCACGCCGTACAAACGGCTCGGGCTAGAGGCCGTATTTATGAACCGGTCTTTACGAAACTTCTTGGGTACCTTTGTTATCACCATGAGACGAGAACGAGTGTTTTTGGGTCCGGTCCGTCATTTAAGATGGCCGCTGGCAGCCATTTTGTACCAAAATTAGGTGCAATCAGATATTTGTTCAGAACTTCCATATGAAAGCTCCGATTTGAATAATTTTTGTGTGTGAATGTTTAGTACCATGGGATACATCACATATAATACGTTTTTTTTTTTAAATTATGCATATTAGACAAACTTTGATTTATTTACTGTTACTTTCAGCACTGTAAGTGCAAATGCCAATACAGCTCGGGCTAGAGGCCGTATTTATGAACCGATCTTTACGAAACTTCTTGGGTACGTTTGTTATCACCGTGGGACGAGAACGAGTGTTTTTGGGTCCAGTCTGAAATTCAAGATGGCCGCAGGTGGCCATTTTGTACAAAGTTAGGTGCAATCAGATTTTTGCGCAGAACTTCCATATGAAAGCACTGATTTGAATAATTTTCTGTGTGAATGTTTAGTACCATGGGATACATCACATATAATACAGGTTTTTTTCTCGTGCATAAATTATGCCAATTAGACTAACTTTGATCTATTTAATGTTACTTTCAGCACTGTAACTGCAAATGCCAATATGGCTCGGGCTAGAGGCCGAATTTATGAACCGATCTTTACGAAACTATTTGGGCACCTTTGTTATCACCTTGGGACGAGAATGAGTGTTTTTGGGTGCAGTCCGAAATTCAAGATGGCTGCCGGCGGCCATTTTGTACCAAAATTGGTGCAATCAGTTTTTTGTAGTCTTCCTCAGATTTACATGCTTGTTGCCTTGCTTGTAGTCAATGTACTCCTGCAGATTCTTATCCTATATGTGTGAATTGGGGTGACAAATGTTGGAAACGGATGTCACGGTATGTTGTTGGTGGTGAGATGCCTATGCCAATGCTCTCACCGCAAGATAATTCAAGTTTTTCAGTTTCTTTTTCAGAGGAACAAGAATATGGTGATGGTATTGTGACACCCACCAAAAGTGTGCTACCATCATCGTGCTCTGATGAACAAACAGAGCTAGCTTCAAAGGTGCTCATTAATATTAAGCAAGGGATAAGGCCTCTAGTTAGTGTTCTTAATCCCGTGCAAGCAGCTAGCTCGGCCGGTGAAGCGGTTACTCCATCCGTGGGAGCCGGAACACAGGGTATGTCCGTTGCGGTTGAAGGAAGTGTAGATTTGGGTAGAGCGAGCACCTTAAAAACAAAAGCTCACCCAGCGACGACGGAAATAGGGAGGAAGTCAGAAAGTTTCTTGTGAGGTTCGGCGAGGTCTGAAAAGGCCGCGAGTGGGAGAGGTCCCTCTCTAACCCAGCAACATCTGGGGCCAGATGATGTTATCAGAAACTTGCACCAGCCGGAGCATACGTCCACACCCACCGCTCGTGAAGCTCCGACTAGATTGCAGCCAGTCTCGGCTACAGTCACTCCTTCCTCTGCTACGTTACAAAGCACACACGACCGCATGCTAGCTAGCCGACTTCGGATATCCAACCAGCTGTGTGAAGACGGAGCCAGTCTTTGGCCCTGAAGTCGGACCATCCGGTAGCTAGCGATCCGAGGCTTCGATCATCGGGACTTTCGGAGAAGAGATCCATCTCCGGATCTTCATCCCAGGAGCAGCAAGCGGTGATAAAACAGAAGACCGCTGCTCCTCAAGCCTCGGTAATGGACTTGCTGTCGCAGATTGCACAATCGCTGCATCCCAGCAAGTGCAAGAGCAGCCTCCCGCAGACTCTGGTGGTGAGCTGTCGGGTGGTGCTGGGTAGGTCCAGTCATCACTCGTAGATGCGATGAACCGAACGTCACAGCTGAATCAGCCGGATGGTGAAAGGGACAAGAAAGGGGATTACCCTTCCCTTTCGGAACAGCATATGGTAGCGATGGATTTTTTTCGTCAATACTATCCTGAATTTGTTCCACCTGATCAGCAAGCTGAGACTACTGGAGAGAAACCGCTGCCGTTTTTGGATGCAGACTTCATGCATAGGAAAGAGGATGTTCTTTCCTACCCGATACAGTCTAGACAGGTGTCGCAGCCCTTTGGCCATGTTGACGACGCCATATTCAACCTCTCTCATGGGCCGGAGCATACGTCCACACCTGCCGCTCGGGACGCTCCGTCTAGACTGAGTTCGGCCTCGGCTACAGTCACGGTTTCCTCCGCTGCGATTCATAAGTACACACAACCACATCTTAGCTACCAGACTTCAGATATCCAGCCAGCTGCGCGAAGAAGGAGCCACTCTTCGCCCGTGAAGTCGGACCATCCGTTCGCTAGGAAACCGAGGCTACGATCATCGGGACGTTCTGAGAAGAGATCCATCTCCGGAATGCTGCCCCAAGAGCAGCAAGCGGCTTAAGAAATGAAAACCGCTGCTCCTCAGTGTCGGACTTGCTGTTGCAAATTGCGCAGCTGATCGCAGCATCCCAGCAAGTGCATGAGCAGCCTCCCGCAGACTCTGGAAGTGAGCTGTTGGATGGTGCTGGGTCGGTACAGTCATCTGCACACATAGATGCAATGGACCGAGATTCACAGCTGATTCAGTCGGATGGTGAAAGGGATAAGAAAGAGGATTACCCTTCCCTTTTGGAACAACATGTGGTAGCAATGGAATTTATCCATCAATACTATCCTGAATTGTTCCGCCGAATCATCAAGTTGCGACAACAAGGGAGAAACCACTGGCGTCTTTAGACGCAGACTTTATACGGAGGAAGAAAGAAGTTCTTTCTTTCCCGGTACAGTCTAGACAGGTGTTGCTGGCCTCCGGCCATGTCGACAATGCCATATTTAACCTCTCTAGTGTGAGGAAGAAAGGTGGTTTCTTATCAACATCTTCCATAAATATACCGTTCCTTGGACCACGTTCATTTAAAACGGTCGGAGAAGATGTTCAGAGAGCTCCTCTGCGTTTAGATGAGCAGGCTGGGGATTTAGATATATCCCTACCTGCTTCATTCAATATTCACTCGGATGTGATGGAATGTACTATTTCTTCGAATAGGGCGAATTTGGTTGCTATGTCCTATGCAGATGACCTTACCAGAGCTATGGCGCAACATCTCAATGGGAAGGAATTTGAGGACGTGTGTACCTCGCTTAGGGTTCTTTCCAAGGCAATCATGTATGCCACATACAACTCCGCCCTGGAGTTAATCAGAAGTGATGCTGCCCTTGCTTCGTCATCACTTATAGATGACAAGGTGAAAAGCTCTCTCCGGGTCGCTCCGGTCTCGGACATACTTTGTTTGACAAACTTTCGTTAGTCTATGAACAGGCTACTAAGAAAGCTTCCAGTGCTCTGCTTTTGAAGTCAGCGTCTCAACAACATGCTTCAGCAGACTGGGGTAAGCGAGGACGTTCTAAATCAAAACCATGAAAAGAGAACTCCTCACGAGGGTTCAAGAAATCCTCATATAATTACTCGGGAGGTCATCAATACAGCTACTCTGGAAAGGGACATAAGTCTGATCAAGATTATTGGTCAGATGCCTCTAAGCCGACGGTACGAGGATCTTCGCAAGGAGGACGTAGTTTCTCCTCCCATAAGCCTCGCAAGTTCTACAGGTGATGTTCAAGACCTCTATTGCTTGCCAGTTGGCGGAAGGTTATCAAACTTCGCGAGAAACTGGATAGCAGTCACGGAAGATCAGAGGGTGAGAAGTGTAGTTTCAGAAGGCCTACGGCTATCATTCCGAGCGAAGCCCCCACTAACAAGATGTCCACGTTGGACAAATCTTTCTTTCAAAAGAGAGTCTCTCCTAGCGGAGGTACAGGCTCTCTTATCAAAGGAAGCAATAGAGGTCTTCCGAGAATCAAAATTCTCAAGGCTTTTACAGTCACCTGTCCTCATAATCGTGGCTCCAAAGTTTTGCGGTTTGCCGTACAAGGAAAGGTTTATCAGTTCAGAGCAATGTGCTTTGGTCTGAACCTGGCTCCTTGGGCTTTCACTCGAATAATGAACTCGGTAATGTCATACTTCCGAGCTCATTCGTCTTCGGTAATGTCGGCTTACGTGGACGACATTCTTCAGAGATAGGCAACAGAATTATTCTCAGAACGATGTTCAGAGTCTGCTACAATTGCTCCGACAGCTCAGCTTTATAGTAAACGAGAAAAAGTCGGATCTAGCTCCGTCCAAGTCGTTCACTCACTTGGGAATGAGCTACGAGACTCACAACAATCTGGTTCGTCTGCTGTTACCCGGAGTGAAATTAGTCGGTTGTTATGCTCGCTTTTGTCTAAACTCGGATGCAATAACAGTGAGGGAGTTCATGCTGCTGATAGGGCTGTGCAGAGCGGTGGCGATTCTTATTCCGATGGGCCGCTGCGCACGCGTCCCCTCCAGATATTCTTTACTCAGAACTGGAGTGTGAAGATGCATTCGATCAAAACCAGTATTGTTTTAACGGACCTAGTAAAACAAAAGGTTCAGATTTGGGCAGATCTTCAGTGGTAAACTCAAGAAGTTCCGCTTCAACTGCCGGATCCGGCTATCACGATTATGACGGATGCGAGTCAGATGGGCTGGGGTGCGACCCTAAGTCCCGCAGACTTGAAGTGCCTGAGTCTTTGGTATTCTCGGCTCCTAGAGAAGCACATAAACATCAAAGAGATAATGTCAATATGGCTAGCACTACAACATTGGATTCGCCAAACAGCGAACATCCACGTTCAAATTCTGTTGGACAATTCGACTGTAGTTGCTTACCTCAGGAACCAAGGCGGCACTCACTCGATTCCATTATGCAAATTAATGGAGAGGATTCTCCTATTCGTTCTGAATCATCATGTTCATCTCTCAGTCCGTCATATACCGGGTCGTCTGAACGTATTAGCAGACTCGCTCTCTCGGAAAGGTCTCCTGTTGCCATCGGAGTGGACACTCAACAAGTGAATATTCAGACAGATTTGCTACCAGTGGGATTTTCCCATGGTAAATATTTTTGCGACGCACCTGAATAATCAGTTACCGACGTTCATGTCGCCATGTCCAGATCATCGAGCATACACAGTAGATGCTCTGTCGATTTCATGGGATGGGATGATAGGATATGCATATCCTCCAGCTCCATTGATTCAGCAAATTCTGTTAAAGATCAAACAGTCTGATAGCAAAATCCTGCTAGTAGCACCTGTGTCGTCACAGAAACCGTGGATCAATCTTCTCAGGTGTCTGTGATGGGACGTTCCCCGGAAGCTTCATCCACGAGAGGATCTTCTTTATCAGGGGAAGTCACGCACACTGCATCACAACCCAGAAGGTCTCAACCTTCACGTATTTCCTTTGTGCGGTCCTTCTTGCACTGAAAACATTTTACAGGACGAGCAGTGGACGCATTTTCTAACTGTAGGAGGGCCTCCTCTTCGTTGAATTATGCAGCGAAGTTGAGGGTTTTCTTCCATTGGTGTAAGGATCGATAGACGTATACAATCCGTCCATACCACATATTGCCAATTTCCTGGTCTACTTGTTTGACGATCTCAAACTGCAGCCCGTGACTATTAAGGGCTATAGGTCTATGTTATCAGATACTTACGCTCATCATGATAACTTGGCTATTGGATCAGATACTTCGTTATCCAAGCTAGTTAGAAATTTCTCTATCAATAGACCTAGAACCCTCAGATTAATCCCTAAATGGAATTTGGCTTGGGTTCTGTTGAAGCTCAAAGAAGCTCCTTTTGAGCCGTTAGACGTCATAGAGTTCAAATTCTTGACCTATAAAATGGCGTTTCTCTTAGCCTTTGCATCTGCTAGAAGAGTCAGTGAACTTCATGCATTATCTGTTGATGAATCTCATGACCGTAGCGTGGGTAATACCATTACCATCACTACGGAAGTGGAATTTTTGGCTAAGAATCAGATTCCGGATAAGCGTCCGGAGCCTATTGTCATTAAAGCCTTGCCGTCCTCGGATAACCGTAGACCTTTGCTGTGTCCAGTTAGAGCAATGCTCATTTATAAACATCGATCAGATTTTATTAGAAAGGGAAGAAAATGTTTCTTTCTTTCTTTGATTCCTAACAGAAAAGATATTTCTGTTCATTCTGTCGCTAGATGGATTCAGTTGGCAATACGCATTGCCTACGAAAATCTATCTTCAGATCAACGTTCTGTCAATAAGATTTCAGCGCACGAGGTTAGAACACTGTCCACTTCTTGGGCTTATTCTAACAGTATAGCCATTTCTGATCTCATGAAGACTGCTTACTGGACACAGCCCTCTTCATTTACCAAGTTTTACCTGAGAAATGAGTCCATCTCCGGTGACCTTAGATCTTTGGGTCCTCTTTCTGTTGCTCAGAATGTCGTCCACTAATGTCACATCTATAAGATCTTTAGGCAGTCTGCTCCAGCACTGACACTATTTCCCTGCCCTCTTCGTTCTGTGGAATTTTACCTCAGGACAAGGGGAAGGGGGGAGGGGGACGGTTTTTTCCCTTATGATTATCTGGCTTTATAGTGAAAAGCAAGCGAATACCTCCTACAGTGACAGTAGTCCTGCATCGGTGCTAGGGTGGTTTTAATGTGTAGCTTGGTTTGAAGCAATAACTATGTCTCATTTATGTACTGCTTTTAAAGTGTAGCTCATTGTGAAGTATTTGTATATGTTACATGTCAAACAAGCGTTAATATACAATCCTCGGACACTTTTAAATGAGTATATAGAGTCTCATTCTCTGGACTTTATTTATATATTGGTTTTCCTTCACTGAATTAGCAAAACAGGTTATGCCGGCATTAAATGGAGAATTATATATTATGTAATACTCAATTATATTGTTGGTGTTATGCCTTTCTCTTTTCTCGCAAAAGAGAAAGACATATATAATTCCTATCTTCTCCTATTCTCCTGTAGGAGCTATCCTTTTCTGAAGTAATTGAGAGATTGAATTTACCTTTAAGTCCTAGGCCCTCTAGCCTTTTTACGATTCAACTAGTCTGGGCCATTGGTTGTTGTATAAAAATATGATAAATTTCAAGTAATTTGTATATTTTTTTATACTTACCAATGGCCCAGACGGGTATGTCCCTCCCATGAGTGGGCTCTCATACCTCCCCGCTGTTTATAACATTTAACAGGCATCTGTAGAATGAATGATGGTTGTCACCAGTTTCAGTACCTTCCTGGATACTGCGCATGCCCAGATCTCAAAAGTATGGAGGACCATCTAGGACTTAATTTTTAGCTCAACTTTGGCGAAGCCAAATTTGAGCTTTTGTCATGGCCTGTCGTCCGTCTGTCCGTCTGTCCGTACGTCAACAATTGGATACGGCTCGGGCTAGAGGCCGTATTTATGAACCGATCTTTACGAAACTTCTTGGGTACCTTTGTTATGACCGTGGGACGAGAACAAGTGTTTTTGGGTGCGTTCCGAAATTCAAGATGGCCGCCAGATGCCATTTTGTACCGACGATGCAGAAATCTGTTTTTTGTACAGAACTTCCATATGAAAGCTCTGATTTTAATAATTTTTTGTATGAATGTTTAGAACCATGGGATACATGACATATAATACAGGTTTTTTTCTCGTGCGTAAATTGTGCAAATTAGACTAATTTTGATGTTTTTTGGTGTAACTTTCAGCACTGTAAGTGCAAATGCCAATACGGCTCGGGCTAGAGGCCGTATTTATGAACCGATCTTTACGAAACTTCTTGGGTACCTTTGGTACCACCGTGGAACGAGAATGGGTGTTTTGGGGTCCGGTCCGAAATTCAAGATGGCCGATGGCAGATCAGATTTTTGCACAGAACTTCCATATGAAAGCGCTGATTTGAATAATTTTTTGTGTGAATGTTTAGTACCATGGGATACATCACATATAATACAGGTTTTTTTCTCGTGCAGAAATTATGCAAATTAGATGAACTTTGATTTTTTCAATGCGACTTACACACAGTAAGTACACATGTCAACATGTCAATACGGCTTGGGCTAGAGTCTGTATTTATGAACTGATCGTCACGAAATGTCTTGGGCACCTTTGTTATCACCTTGGGACGAGAACGAGTGTTTCTGGGTGCGGTCTAAAATTCAAGATGGCTGCCAGTGGCCATTTTGTACCGAAATTAGGTCTAATCAGTTTTTTGTACACAACTTCTATACGGCTCAGACTAGAGGCCATATTTATGAACCAATCTTTACAAAACTTCTTGGGTACCTTTGTTATCACAGTGGGATGAGAGTGAGTGTTTTTGGGTGTTGTCCGAAATTCAAGATGGGCACCAGCAGCCATTTTGTACCAAAATTAGTGCAATCAGTCTTTTGTACAGAACTTCTGTATGAAAGTTTTGATTTGAATAAATTTTTGTATGAATGTTTAGTAACATGGAATACATCACATATTGTAAGGTGTTTTTTTTTCGTGCAGAAATTATGCAAATTAGATGAACTTTGATTTATTCAGTGCTACTTACACAATGTAAGCACACATGTCAATACGGCTCAGGGTAGAGGCTGTATTTATGAACCGTTCTTCACAAAACTTCTTGGGTACCTTTGTTATCACCTTGGGACGAGAATGAGTGTTTCTGGGTGCGGTCCAAAATTCAAGATGGCTGCCAGTGGCCATTTTGTACCGAAATTAGGTCCAATCAGTTTTTTGTCACAAGTTCTATACAGCTCGTATTTATGAACTGATCTTCACAAAACGTCTTGGGTACCTTTGTTTTCACCTTGGGACAGGAACGAGTGTGTTTTGGGGTGCCTTTGTTATCACTGTGCTATGAGAACAAAAATTTTGGGGTTCAGTCTGGGACTCAAAGATTTCTTTTCTAGTTTAGCATCTGACTGTAGCCCACCTTTACAATACTTTACCTATACATTTGTTACATGCAACGGTCAGTATTTATGTACAAACCGTTACAATTCTTTATATGTACCTTTGTTATCAGGTCATTACCTAGATGTTTGTCATTGCTGTGTCACATACTACACATGTACATGTCTTTGTCTTGACAAGTTGAGCTACAGTGTCATTGACACTTTCATTTTGTTTTTGCATGCAAATTTTGGGGATTGAGGGGCAAAATTTGTGTTTGGCCCAGGATTAATTTGAGTTAGCACCAGCTAGTCTGGGCCATTGGTAAGTATAAAAAATATACAAATTACTTAAAATTTATCATGTAAGAGGCACCACATCTAAGATTGTCAAAGTTCTCCAAAGTCGGAAATAGGCTTTTAAATGTTAAACCCCAAGGTTCCAGAATGATCCTTAATTGGAAAAAAATGCCCACTCTCTGGCAACATTAATTATGGAGTTGGTGCTGTAGCAGCACACCTTCCTG
Source organism: Pictodentalium vernedei (assembly GCA_031216915.1). Lineage (NCBI taxonomy): Eukaryota > Metazoa > Mollusca > Scaphopoda > Dentaliida > Dentaliidae > Pictodentalium > Pictodentalium vernedei. The sequence continues at coordinate 304,210,916 of CM062296.1, read as the reverse complement.
CTGGTTAGGGCATGTGGAATGGCTGTCCCATGTGGAGAGAGAAATGCTCCAGGCAGGCTGAAAATCCATAGTGTGCACAAAAGTATAGGTAGGCCATGGATTTGTCCCCACAGAAAGAATGCTACAAATTCTCATATGTGGCAAGAAATAAGTTAAAGAATCTTAGTGGCTATGGGTATATAAAAATCTAACATGGGGCTGTGTAACCTGCCAAACACCTGCGAAACTAATTATGTCTGGCAGATTAGATATTATATGTTTTTCATGTTGTTGTTGAAACTTCACAATAAGCCATGTCACATGAAGAGATACTACTACAATCCATGAAAATTAGCTCTGGTACTTTTTATTAAATGATATGCAGAAGTTCAATGTAAATTTCTATTGGGTTTTCTGTGGTGCTTTTAACCCTTGACCTAACATAGGAGCCATATCCAGTCAGTGCATTTCACAAAAATCTCCATTCAAGTTATGATTTATTTACAATTTTGCTTCCAAAACATAGCTTATGATCATAGTTGGACTGAGCTGGGTAGGCTGATTACAGTGAAGTGTCATAACCTATCTTTTTGGAGCAAAAATGAAATTTTAAGTTATTCAAGAAAAGAAAATAACGGGTGTCTTCTTGATCTGTGTTAGGCAAAGGGTTCTTGTAATTTGTTACTGGGTGTATTCAATTGTAGTTAAAGAATTGCTTCATATGTGTTTTGCCTTGTTTCTGCATATTTTTTCAAATTAACTCAAATTTTCTCCTTATGCAAAGGCACAAAAAGAGTTTTAAAGCATGAAGGCCATATGGAAGTTGTTTAGAAGCACTGACCAAACTTCTCCAAGAATTTAAACTAATTTTTAACATAATCATCTCACTTTTTTATTATAAATCTGTACTTTCTAAAGAGCTCTAACATTTAAAAATTTGTTTCTACATCTTGATTGTTATTACCATCATACATCTCTTGTTTTCTAAAATGTGTTGGTGAAATAACAAATCTGAACAATTGTCTTTAATGACAAGGTTGTTCAACCAAGGAATAAACAGAGATGAGATTTTTCATTTTTTTGGTCTGATTTCAGTTTTTCTGCTCTAAGAAATAGACAGAACGTGATATGTGTTTGAATCGTGGGTGTTGTACATAACGAGTTGGAGTGGTGTAGTCATATTTCATGAGAGCCATACAGTTAAAACTAGAAGTCCTGTCACGAATAGTGCGCTTATCTAGACTTAATTGCGCGTTCGAATTGCGTGCAATTGCCATATCGAATGACACCCAAAGCACGGCAGGTTCTCAATGTTACTCATAGCAAACACATGCAATGTCTCTGCCAATGGACGTCCGGGTTACCCGGAGGTCCATTGGCTGAAACATTGCTTGTGCACAGGTCATATGTACAGAATTTGATAGCTTTACTTGGGCCATAACGCGTACATTAACGCGCATATCAACGTGCTATTTGTGCGCATTTCATGACAGGACTTCTAGTTTTAACTGTAGGCTCGAGTGAAATATGACTATGCCATTCCAACGAGTTATGTAAAACACCCACTGATTCAAGCACACATTGCGTTCAGTGTTTATTACACATCCTATGCACTAAAATTCATTTAAATAAACAGTCCATTTGTTTTGTTTGAAGCTGTACTGATCAAATGGATCAATAAAAAATCAAAACAACCTGTTGGAAACCAGTCCAAATTACATTTGTTATCTTTTCTATTGGGCTTGTTTGTTGAAATTCATATCGCTGTTTCTCTTTGGCTGGTGTCCATTCATGCCTAACCATTTGGTGTAATTTGTTACTGGGTGTATTCAATTGTAGTTAAAGAAGTTCGAAGCATGTCAAGATGTCCAAAGATTTACCGAAATATAGTTGACCAATTTAGAACAGGATCTGCAAAATGAGACAGCCACGGGACTGGGTTAATATTGTGGTTGGAAATGATTGTTTTTTTTAATATCTCATTTTTGTTTTACTAAGTTTTTGTGAACCGACTTTATTTTGCTTTGGAGGTTTTAATTTTCACACTACGCGACAGACGATCGATAATTGTATTACGAACATTGGAAACTTTTTAAAGCATAACTAATGACTCGATGGGAGAGGAACTGGTATATATGGTGGTGGGAAAAAAGTTCCGGCTTGTACATCACCTGTTGAATATAGAAACATTTATGCCATAGCAGCCATTCCGTTAAATACAAGGGTTTAATGTTTAATGGATGTGTAATAAAATGACAGAGGTTTTTTTTTTTATTATTAAATTGACATGAAAATGGTATTTCATATTTTGAAATAGTTAATAGTATGAGATTCAAGTCCCCAGGGATGTTGTTAAGGGTTCTCAGATAGGGGGGTCTCCCTCCCTCTCCCCTCCTCCTAACCCCCTGGGAGAAAAAATCGCAGCTACCACTACATAATTTTTGACAAGTTGGAAATTACATTAGCAATCAATTTTCCCAACTACAGGTTTTAACTGGTTGAGTGCTATATTATTTTGGGTTGTCTGAATTTGTTCATCAAAATTTGTTTCATTACAAATTATTGGAGAGTGCCCATCAGCACTCTCCAATAATTTATAATAAAACAAAGATAAAAAAATATTATATGCGTGTGACAGAATTGGAAACTTGAGCAACAAAAATGTTGACTTTTGCTCTGGTACCCTCATTTTTCTGAAAGCCCTGATAGTGGCTTGAGCAAGGAAATGTTGACTTTTGCTCTGGTACCCTCATTTTTCTGAAAGCCCTGATAGTGGCTTCTAGCACTCAACCTGTTGAGATGCAGAATTCCCTTTGTACACCCGACTAGACTGTAAATTATGCAACTGAGGCTTTTGGTAGTCACAAATTCCAACTACAAATCAATACTTAGGTGGATTTTTACTGCCTTTAAATCAATATTTGGAGGACTTTTCAGTCTAAAAATTCATAATTTGGCAAAATTCAAGACATGTTTGGAAAAATTACACAAGCACCCTCTCTGAAATGTCCAACCTTTTTCAATTTAGGGCTACAATTTCCCAACTATTTTAAGTTTGATAAATGATAAAAAGGGGGGGGGGGGGGTGGCACTCCCTGTGGTGAAATCCCTGCAAGTTTCAGTTTATTTTATAAGTCTGTCTCATCTCTGAATAAGAAAATTGAAACTGTAGTCTGAAAAACTGTCTTTCACAACAGATGTTTTTGACACTGGTCACTTTTGATAAACTAATTATTATTGTTTCTTTAATTAACACATTGTTGCCTGTCTGGCAAGATAACTTCTCACTTCTGTGGGATTGTTGGGTTTTCAAACATGTAACCAGTGCTTTCAATACAGTGTATTCTAATTAATAAAAGATCCCTGTTCATCTAATATTCTTCTTCAGCTCCCATCCATTAACTGGTGGGGTGCTGGAAGCCAATATTTGGGTTTTATAAAATACCACAGTTTGTGAGAAAAATTTGTACACTCTATTTGAAAATATTTCATATTAGCTCTGGCAGGAATCTGATTTTTTTAAAGAAACATTGCCCAATTACATTTGATTGGATAGTGCCTATTACTTCGTTAGGTAAACAATTTAAATTTAATACACAATTGGGTGTCCTGAAGTGGTGGTTTTCTCAGGTCTTATGACTACCCAGTTCAGTGCACCAATTGAGCATTAAATTTTTGTTTGAGTGGCGATTGGGATTGTGAATTTGGGGGTTATGAATTGGGAAAAATCATACCTTTTTGACATTGATAAATGGTCACATATTTGACCGATGTAGAGACCCAAAAGAATCCCTGGAATCTGAAATGTATTAATAGAAATCTGTCGTCAATAAAAATGTAGCACTCTACCAGTTAATAACCAAAAATGTAATAAAAATTGTCTTCTCATTGCATTTTGATTACAGACAAAATCTCCATTAATACTATGTAGTGTTGTTCCAAAATTTGTGAAAAAAATTGTATTATCTGTGTTTAAAAAACCCCACCTGACCTCAAACTTCGAAAATTAAAATATGTTATTGATGATATCTTGTTTCACACAGCTATTGAACTCTGTCAAATGAGATAAAATGAATGAAATACCTAATTTATCATGAGAAATTTACGAAAATTTAGGTTAATAGAATAGCCTTGATACTTGAGAAATTTGGGCTCACAGTTTTGGTATCCATTAACAGCTCAGATATTTAGTTAACAGTTTTCCAATGTATGTTCTATTTCAGGGTTTAAAACTGAAATTCAAGATCCTTGAAAGTCCTTGAAATATAGTTTGGGTAACTGCGCGACTCATTTTGCATGAAATGTGTTTATATAAATGGTGGCATTCATACACTTGGTTTTGCATAAATTGCATTGTTTTTTATCTACTGAAATAATACTTGCACTTGTCACTGATCCTTGGGAAGCTGTCTTGGAGAGCTTTCCAAGGATCATTGTCAGGTGCAGGTATTATTGGCTTGATACATGAATAAGAATTGTTAACTAGTATCTATACAAACATCAGAGGGAAGTAAGTAAATTCAGACAACGATCTCATAAAGTGCCTAGAAAAACTCTGGAAAGTCATTGATTTTCTTCCTCTAAAGATTGTTCGAACCCTCTATTTGTCTATTTTAATCTGATGGAAAGAGTACTGGAAATTCTGTAACAGATGGACTATTGCACATAGATATAATGAAGTAGCATCTTTTTCATCTTGGCACATATATCACTAAGATGCATAGTTTAGGATAAGGTTGACTACATTATTAATGAATTTTATGGATGTTGTAATGTAAATTAAATATTTTTAATTTTCAGATTTTGTTATACATGTTCTGGTATAAAAAAACACAATGCAAGAGTTTTCACGATTATTTCTTGATCTAAAAAGACGTAACTACTTGTTGCATTAGTAGCCTTGATTAATTAAATTTGCAGTGAAAAGGCAATTATTGAGGCCTTTTTCAGCAGAAAAGTGTTAAATCTTCTAAAGCTTACAATTTGTTGTAGTCTAGTAGCATTTCAGTGCCATTAATACAGTCCAGTTTCAATTTTTTATCACAACACCCAAATGAAATACCGTTTTATAGGACTAGTAAGAATCTGTACATTTGAGCTTCAGCTGAGAAAAATGTTCTACTCATAAAGTACAATGGGGAGTATGATTGCACTCCAAACATCTGTCCCAGATCTGAATCCAGGGATTCCCTCTTTGGGAAAGGGTCTAGAGCCCATTACATTGGGAAAACATGTATCATGGTGATTCCAACTAGGAATGTTTTGGAGGGGAAGAAACATACAAAGACTAAGAAATTTTACATTTCAAATTGAACAGAGACCATTAAGACCTGCATGTATACTACAAGTAAGTTTTATAACAAACTAGCGGGTGTTACCCGGCATTGCACGGGAGAAGATGGTTATATCAATATACCCTCAGATATGATTGGCTTAGCCATTTTCGAAATATTAGGTCAAGGTCACCAATTTCAAGGTCAAGGTCACTCCACACGGGAACCCCGATAAAGTCAAAATGATCGATGGGTCAATATACCCGCACATATGAAATTTTAGGCCGATCGGCCCAGTCGTTTTCAAAATAAAAGGTCAAGGTCACCCCGCACAGGCACTCCAATAAAGTCAAAATGATCGATGGGTCAATATTCCCGCACATATGAAATTTTAGCACAATCGGCACAGCCGTTTTTGAAATAAAAGGTCAAGGTCATCAATTTCAAGGTCAACGTCACCCCGCACAGGCACGCCCCCCATCCCATGTTACTCGCAGTGACGAATTACCCCCCGTGTAGAAAATTTGAGATCGATCGGTCGAGAAAAGGAGGAGTTCACCCGGAACAAAGATAGAGAGAGATATAGATACAGATATTTGCATTTATATATTAGATAGTCACATGGAATCATGTTCACCACACTCTTTATTAAAGAAGAATTTTGCATTTGCCTTTGAATTCAGACATTTTCTAAACTTTGTTAGGTAAACATTTTAAATTTAATACACTATTGGTGTCCTGAACTGGTGGTTTTCTCAGGTCTTATGACTACCCAGTTCAGTGCACCAGTTGTGTGTTAAATTGTTGTTTGAGTGTGGTCTGGGATTGTGAATTTTGGGGTTATGAATTGGGAAAAATCTTACCTATTGACATTGGTAAAGGGTCACATATTTGACCGCTGCAGAGACCCAAAAGAATCCCTGGAATATGAAATGTATTAACATAGTGTTATGTGGAACATTGTAGAAAAGAGCAAATCAATGTATTTTCTATAGCAAGTCCTCAAAGAACATTTTACATTTATCAGGAAAGACAAAGGTATACCAGGTTCAAGGTTCATCCTGATAATTTTTATTCTGGGACAATAGAAGGCAAAGAACCTCTCCAATGTATAAAGTGTTGCATTGGGGAAGATTTAGTGGTTGTTAGAAATGGAATTTTTAACCCTCATGATAGTGAGAAGTATCAAAGTATCATTCACACTCAACTAGCATCAACAAGTGTGCACATAATCTTGAAGTTTCTATTATTTGCACATACTGTTGGCTGGTTATCATATTATGTTGGGTAAAGGAGGTTTTTGAAAGACACACAGCAATAAATTGTGATGACTGGTAAATGACGTTACAGTACAAGGAGAGTGGATCTCTTCAAAAAACATGCTTGGACATATTTTCCATCGAAGATCACAAGAATCACCAAATTTCTAGCACAAAAATCAAAAGATATAACCAGAGATTCAACAGGTGGAAATGTGCAACTGCTTCTTGTGTTTTGTTATTAAAAGCTGTGAATATCCATTGAGTGGAAAATCCCCCACCTTTTTCAAGTAAATGTCATCTCTCCTTTACTTTGGATGTCCAGTTATTAGCTCACCTGACTGAAAGTCAGGGTGAGCTTTTCTTATCACTCTTCGTCCGTCGTCCGTCGTCTGTCGTCCGTCGTCCTGCGTGAAGGTGGTGTTTGAGCCTCTTTCTTCTAAACCACTGGCCACATTTTAATTAAATTTCATGTAAATAGTGGTTATATAGGGGCATTTGGATTTTTATCCAAAATAGGTTTCAGCTCATATTGAGCTGAGGTGTGGGAAAAAATGGCAAAATTTTTTGAAAATCTTCTTCTAATGAACCACCAGTAGCAGAGACTTGATATGTGGTATACAGAGTCCTTTTGAGGTTTAGAATCAAGTTTGTTCAAGAGAAGTTTGTCGGGCATTATTTGCCTTCGTTATGGGAGGGGCAAAAATTTTGGCCATGCTATTTTCAGAACCGTGAGGTCGATTTGAACCAAATTTGATATGAGATGATAATGGGTCATAAGTAGTTGATTGATGCAAATAGGAAAAACCTTAAAACTGCCATATCTCCAAAACTACACGCACAGAGAATTCTTATTTTGTATAAAGCTTACTTTTATCCAGTAGAATAGAATGGTTAAAAAAAATCCCTATCGGTTTGATCACAAGGTACTTTTTTCAGGACTTTGAAAAAGTGCTGAGTCTGCACTTTTTAACACTTTAGGCAATGAGAAAAAGATTAAAAAATCTTCTTCTTCAAATCCAGAAAGCTGAATCTTTTGATATGCAACATTGTAGGGTGGATCTGATTCAATTTTGTTCAAATCGGCCCCCTGGGTTCATATTTGGGCTCAGTATAGGAGCCCGATTTCGAACTTAGTGCATTTCAGGCAAATTTCTTAAAAAATCTTCTTCTCCAGATCCAGCAGGCAGAATCTTTTGATATTTGGTATTCAACATTGTGGGGTGGATCTGATTCAAGTTTGTTCAAATCGGCCCTCTGGATTCGTATTTGGGCTCACTATGGAAGCCCAAATTCGGACTTAATGCATTTCAGGCAAATTTCTTAAAAAATCTTCTTCAGATCCAGCAGGCAGAATCTTTTGATATTTGGTATGCAACATTGTGGGGTGGATCTGATTCACGTTTGTTCAAATCGGCCTCCTGGGTTTATATTTGGGCTCAGTATAGACGCCCGAATTCGAACTTAATGCATTTCGGGCAAATTTCTTAAAAAATCTTCTTCTCCAGATCCAGCAGGCAGAATCTTTTGATATTTGGTATGCAACATTGTGGGGTGGATCTGATTCAAGTTTGTTCAAATTGGCCTCCTGGGTTTATATTTGGGCTCAGTATAGAAGCTCGAATTCGAACTTAGTGCATTTCAGGCAAATTTCTTAAAAAATCTTCTTCTCCAGATCCAGCAGGCAGAATCTTTTGATATTTGGTATGCAACATTGTAGGGTGGATCTGATTCAAGTTTGTTCAAATCGGCCCCCTGGGTTTATATTTGGGCTCAGTATAGAAGCTTGAATTCGAACTTAGTGCATTTCAGGCAAATGGTATGCAGCATCTTTGGGGGGGGGGGGGGGGGGATTCAAATTTGTTCAAGCCATGTCCCTAGGTCCATATTTGGGCTCACTGTGGAAGCTTGAATTGTAAGTCAGTTCAAAATGAGGAATTGTCTTAAAAAATCTTCTTCAGATCCAGTAGTTGGAATGTTTTGATATGTGGTGTGTAGCATCCGTAGGTGGGTGAGATTCAAGTTTGTTAAAGCCAAGTCCCTGGGTTCCAAGTCCCTGGGTTCCTATTTGGGCTCACTGTGGGAGCCCGAATGATAACTTAGTTCAAAATGAGGAATTTTCTTTAAAAATCTTCTTTTTCAGATCCAGCACATGAATGCTTTTGATATTTGGTATGCAGCATCCTTAGGGGGGTAAGATTCAAGTTTGTTTAAGCCATGTCCCTAGTTCCTTAAAATTTGTCTCTCATGACATCATTCCTTTGTAGTGTTGATGAACCATGTCTAACTGAATGTGACCCCAAATATTTCTTTGAACCACTTTGGCCGGTGAGCGATTAAGGCTCCTTGGGGCCTCTTGTTTATTATACCCCCACTGTCAAAGAGAATGGGGAGTATACTGGATTACATGCATACTTCTCCCTCTGCATCCATCCATCCATCCATCCATCCATCCATCCATCCATCCATCCATCCATCCATCCATCCATCCATCCATCCATCCATCCATCCATCCATCCAGTCCATCTGTACATCCATCCATCTGTCTTGCCATCCAGCCATCTGTCTATCTGCCTGTCTGTCTGTCTGTACGTACGTAATGTACATACGTACGTACGTACGTATGTACGTCCATCCATCTGCAGAAGATCGATTTCATTGAAATTTGGTATGAGGGATCCTTGTGACGAGCCACTCCTGCACATGTTATTAAAAAGTTGTATGCGTATTTTAGTTACAGTTTTTGGTTACAGTTCGTACTTTGTAAATTTTTTTCAAATTTTTGGGTCCTTACTTTGTTTTTAATTCATTTATGCTTCAGCACTTTAGATTGGTTTTATATTCAAATGTTTACATTTCATGTTTCCCTTTGGAACCCATGGAAGTGGAGCAGTGCTTGTTTATCATGAAAACAAGTTCTTTGATTTATTGGTAAAATAAGACTCAGTAACTCAGTGAATGATGGGCTAAGCTTGATTTCATACCTCTGTTGTGGTCATGATTTATCCACAGATGCCAAAAGTGACCATAAACACCAATAAATAAATAAATAAATAAATAAATAAATACATTTTATATAGGGCTCACAACATGGAAAGATATAAACTCATTGTGAGAGGGCATAAGCTATATTTTTGAGGCAAAAAATGAAATGTTTCAGATATGCATTAACAGAAGTATATCTAGTGGGTCGTCATACATGTATGCTATGTTTTGAGGGCAGAAAATTTAAAAAATAATAAAATTTGACTGAGTTTTTGTGAATAGTGCTGCCTGGTTATGAATATTACATTAGATCATGGATTACCCCTTTACCTTATGAATTGGCCATATCCCTCACAAAATTTGCAAATTTTTATACTAATAACCAATGGCCCAGACTTGCTGGTGCAAACTCGGTATTATCAAAGGCCAAACACAAATTTTGAACCCCCCAATCGCCAAAATTTGCATACAAAACCGAAAATTAAAAGTCCTATCTGGCCCTCCATACTTTTACCATCTGCACATGCGCAGTGGTCAGGAAGAGACCGGAATTGGCGCTAACATCATTCTTTGTTTGGCCCTAAAGTCACTAACAATGAACTGACATCTGTACTTTAAAAAATCTCCTTTTTTGAGGATGCCAGACACAAATCAATGCAAGAATTGGTGGATCCAAGGCTGTTAATGGATGATGGAAGTGAACAATGGTGGTTTCAGTCGTTCAGAGCTGTAACTTTATAATAATTATAAGAATTATTTCATGTTTCCCATTTTCGGGACATATGCCTGATGTCATCATTCTTGCTAATGATTATTCCACTGTTTGTTAAGAGTTCCTTCCCTATCCTTCCATGAACCCTTCCTGTTAAACTCCTAAGTGTTTTGGCTATTTTTTATTGAAATTTTTTATTAAATTTCTTGGGAGTTTAACGTGTATTACAGAATGTTTATTCTGTTTATCCCCATGGTTACATCCTCACCCTCGGGGTGTTAGAGGTCCCTCTCTAACCCAACAACATTTGGGGCCAAATGTTGTTTTGAGAAACTTGCACCAGCCGGAGCATACGTACGTTCACACCCGCCGCTCAGGACGCTTTGACTACATTGCAGCCGGCCTCGGCTATAGTCACGGCTTCCTCCGCTATGTTATAAAGCACACACAATCGCATGCTAGCTACCTTTGGATATCCAACCAGCTGCACGAAGACGGAGCCAGTCTTCGCCCATGAAGTTGGACCATCCACTAGCGATCTGAGCTTCGATCATTGGGATGTTCGGAGAAGAGATCCATCTCCGGATCTTCGTCTCAGGAGCAGCAAGCGGTGATAAAACAGAAGACCGCTGCTCCTCAAGCCTCGGTAATGGACTTGCTGTCACAGATTGCGCAGCTGATTGCAGCTGATCGCAGCATCCCAACAAGTGCAAGAGCAGCCTTCCGCAGACTCTGGTGGTGAGCTGTCAGATGGTGCTGGGTCGGTCCAGTCATCTGCACATGTATATGCGATGGACCAAACGTCACAGCTGAATCAGTCGGATGATGAAAGGGACAAGGAAGAGGATTACCCTTCCCTTTTGGAACAGCATATGGTAGTGATGGATTTTATTCATCAATACTATCCTGCATTTGTTCCACCTGATCAGCAAGCTGCGACTACTAGAGAGAAACAGCTGTCGTCTTTGGATGCAGACTTCATGCAGAGGAAAGAGGATGTTCTTTCTTTCCCGATACAGTCAAGTCAGGTGTCGCAGGCCTTTGGCCATGTTGACAACACCATATTCAACCTCTCTAGTGCTAAGAGGAAGGCGGTTTCTTATCGACATCTTCCATAAATATACCGTTCATTGAACCCTGTTCATTTAAAATGGTTGGAGAAGATGTCCAGAGAGATTAAGATGTGTCCCTACAAGCATCAATCATTATACGCTCGGAAGTGATGAAATGTGCTATTTCATCCAATAGAGTGAATCTGGACACGATGTTCTACGCAGATCACCTCTCCAGAACTATGGCGCAACATCTTAATGGGAAGGAATTTGAGGTTGTTTGTTCCTCACTTAGAGTTCTTTTTCAGGGCAGTCATGTATGCCACGTACAACTCTGCCCTGACAGTGGCAATTTGGAGTTAACCAGACGTGATGCTGCCCTTGCGTCGTCATCACTTATAGATGACAAGGTGAAAAGCTCTCTCAGAGTCATTCCGGTCAAGGGACACACACTATTTGACGACATGCTTTCTTTAGTCTAGGAACAGGCTACGAAAAGCTTCAGGTGCACTGATACTTAGATCAGCGTCTCAACAACATGCATCAGCTGGCCGGAGTAAGCGAGGTCATTCCAGTTCACTATCATAGAAGGGAGCTCCTCGCGGGGGTCTAGGAAACCCTCTTACATTTGCTCCGGAGGTCGTCTGTTTAGCGACTCAGAAAAGGGGCGCATGTCTTATAAAGAATATAAGCCAGATGCCCCTAGATTGACGTGACAGGCTTTTTTTGCGGCAAGGACGTAGTTTCGCTTACCGCAAGACTCACAAGTTGTACAGGTGATGGTCTAGACTTCTGTTGCTTTCCACTTAGCGGAAAGTTATCAACCTAGCATAAAGTGGATGAAATTATGGAAGATTAGTGGATGAGAATGTAGTCTCGGCAAGCCTGCAGCTATCAGTCCGAGCAAGCTCCACTTACAGAAGTACATGTTGGACAAATCTTCTGGCGAATTCTTCCAAGAGAGTTTCTCCTTGCGAAGGTATAGGCTCTCCTATTGAAGAAAGCAATAGAGGTCATCGATAATATGCTCCAGGTTTTTTCAAGTCACCTGTTTCTCATCCCAAAGCCAGGCGGATAGTGCATAGATAGGCTGTGACATCTGTCTTGTGTGGAATAGAGCCGTTAGAGGGAATACATATGTCTTTTCCCTCCCGGTGTTGTATTCCTTGGCATCAAGACATTCAATGCCATTGTGAACGTCATAGTAGCCTTATGTACTGCTACAGCGTTTTTTTTCTTATTATTAGCGGCTAGTGTTGTAGGTCTCCATTTTTTGCTCAACTTTGGCGAAGCCAAATTTGAGCTTATGCCATGGCCAGTTGTCCGTCGTCCATCAACAATTCAATACGGCTCGGGCTAGAGGCTGTATTTATGAACCGATCTTTACAAAACTTCTTGGGTACCTTTGTTATGACCGTGGGATGAGAACGAGTGTTTTGGGGTCCGATCCGAAATTCAAGTTGGCCGCTGGCAGCCATTTTGTACAAAATTAGGTGCAATCAGATTTTTTGCACAGAACTTCCATATGAAAGCGCTGAGTTGAATAATTTTTTTGTATGAATGTTTAGTACCATGGGATACATCACATATAATACAAGTTTTTTTTCTCATGTGTAAATTATGCAAATTAGAGTAACATTGATGTATTTTTGTGTTACTTTCACCACTGTAAGTGCAAATGCCAATACGGCTCGGGCTAGAGGCCGTATTTATGAACTGATCTTTACAAAACTTCTTGGGTACCTTTGGTATCACCGTGGGACGAGAACGAGTGTTTTGGGGTCCGGTCCAAAATTCAAGATGGCCGATGACAGCCATTTTGTACAAATTTAGGTGCAATCAGATTTTTGCACAGAACTTCCATACGAAAGCACTGATTTGAATAATTTTGTGTGTGAATGTTTAGTACCATGGGATACATTTGTTATCACCTTGGGATGAGAATAAGTGCCTTTGGGTGCGGTCTGAAATTCAAGGTGGCCGCCGGCAGCCATTTTGTACCAAAATTAGTACAATCAGTGTTTTGTACAGAACTTCTATATGAAGGTTCTGATTTGAATAAATTTTTGATTGAATGTTTAGTAACATGGAATACATCACATATAATACAGGTTTTTTTCTCGTGCAGAAATTATGCAAATTAGATGAACTTTGATTTATTCAGTGCTACTTTTGCACAGTAAGTAAACATGTCAATACAGCTCGGGCTAGGGGCTATATTTATGAACGGATATGCACGAAACCTCTTGGGTACCTTTGTTATCACCTTGGGACAAGAACGAGTGTTTTTGGGTGCGGTCCAAAATTCAAGATGGCCACTGGTGACCATTTTATACCGAAATTAGGTATAATCAGTTTTTTGTACAGAACTTCTATATGAAGGTTCTGATTTGAATAAATTTTTGAATGAATGTTTAGTAACATGGAGTACATCAATATAATACAGGTTTTTTTGTATAGATGTTCTTGGACTACGTTTATTATCATCATGGGATGGTAACGAGTGCTCTTGGGCTCGGTCAAGAATTCAAAATGCCTGTCGGCAGCCATATTTACGGAAATTGTGTGTATTACATTTTTGTACAGAACCTGTAAAGAATATTTTTTATGTCAGTAATGTTTGCTATAAATTTATTGGGTGCCTTTGTTATCACTGTGGTATCAGAACAAATATTTTGGGGTTCAGTCATACCCACCCTGGGACTCAAAAAGGGTGAGAATTAAGTCTTTTCCAAAAACACCAGACAAAGTAATGTTTCTTGAATTCAGCATCTCTAGGATGTGTATATTCAAATGTGTTGAAGGCAAGTTCCTGTGTTAATATTTGCTTTTGTTTGGGGAGGGTAAATATTATTAGCATAACCCGATTTTCTATTTCCAATGAGAAAAATAAAACCACCTCACCTGTGGGAACCTTATGAGCTAAAGATAAAAATTCAAATACCTATATTTTAAGAAGGACTTGTCAAATATTTATTAATTAGTATGAATCAACCTTAGAAGGGTCTGAATCAAACAGACCAAAACAATTGCTAACATTTGGCTTATGGTGCACCATACAAGGATCCCCATTGTAATATTAACCCCATGGAGATTTCTTCTGTATTTTAGCATCTAACTGTCACCCACCTTTACAATACTTTACCTGTACATTTGTTACATGCTATGGTCAGTATTTATGAACAGACCTTTACATTACTTTATATGTACCTTTGTTATCAGGTCATTACCTAGATGTGTGTCATTGCTGTGTCACATACTATACATGTACATGTCTTACACAAGTTGAGCTACAGTGTCATTGACACTTTCATTTAAAATTTTTCCAAAAATTTCAGCAAAACCGTATCATGTGACCCCTTCATTGGAATGCACTTGACGGGCTCGTTCCAAAGAGGGGCCACATGATATGGTTTTGTTGAAATTTTTTGAAAAATAATATTTTTTCAGCTGCTGAATTTGCATATTACATGGGCGGATATGGCCGATTCGTTGGGTAAAAGGTTAAGCAAGAGTGATTTGCTGCAATCTTATAGTGCTAGCCTATTACAATCCTAACTCTATTTTGAGTGGTGATTTGCCACAGGCCTTTTTTTACATCATGGATGGCATATAATCAGCTGTTGTATAGTTTATTTTTTAGCTTAACTTGACAAGTCAAGATAAGCTATTGCCATAACGCGTGCAGAAGGCTGTTAGTCTGTGAATCTGTGAGGCTGTGAGTCTGTTCACATTTTTCTTTAGCACAGGCTACACCCGTAATTCTTGTCTGATTGTCACGAAATTTCATATGCAGGTTTGGTGTCATGTCTAGCTGAGAATGTCCCCTTTTGGTCGCAAACGGTCAACCGGTATGGCTGCCCGAGCCCAAAACCTGAAAACCATTAGCACAGTCTACAGGTCGTATTTATGAAGGGATTTCATTGTAACCTGGTAGGATGCCTCTGTATAATGCCTAGATGAGAACATCCCCTTTTGGTCATGATCTGTCAACTGTGATGGTTGCCCAAGACCGAAACCCAAAAACTTTTAGCACAGTCTTCAGGTCATACTTAACATGGAGGGATGTCATTGTAACTTGGTAGGATGACTCCAGATGATGTCTAGATGAGAACTTTCCCATTTGGTCGCAATCTGTCAACCGTGACGATTGACCGAGCCCAAAACCCGAAAACCTTTAGCACAGTCTACAGGTCATATTTATGGAGGGATTTCATTGTAACTTCGTAGGATCACTCCAGATGATGCCCAGATGTGAATTCCCCTTTTGGTTGCGATCATTCAACCATGATGGCTGCCTGAGCCTGAAGCCCGAAAACCTTTAGCACAGTCTACAGGTCATATTTATGAAAGGATTTCATTGTAACTTTGGTAGGTTGACTTCATATAATGTCTAGATGAGAATGTCCCCTTTTGGACACGATTGGGCAACTGTGATTGCTACAGGGGCCCGAAGCCCAAAAACCTTTAGCACAGTCTACAGGTCATATTTATGAAGGGATTTCATTGTAGCTTGGTAGGATGACTCCAAAAAATGTGTAGATGAGAACGTCCCCTTTTGGTCGCGATCATTCAGCCTGAGCCCAAAAACCTTTAGCACAGTCTATAAGTCGTATTTATGGAAGAATTTCATTGTAACTTGTTAGGTTGACTCCATATAACGCCTAGATGATGACATCCCCTTCTGGTTTTGATTGGTCACCTGTGACGGCTGCAGGGGCCCGAACCCTGAAAACCTTGAGCACAGTCTACAGGTCATATTTATAAAGGGATTTCATTGTAACTTCGTAGGATCACTCCAGATGATGCCCGATGAGAATGTCCCCTTTTGGTTGCGACCATTCAACCATGATGGCTGCCTGAGCCCGAAGCCCAAAAACCTTTAGCACAGTCTGCAGGTCATATTTATGAAGGGATTTCATTGTAACCTGGTAGGTTGACTTCATATAATGTCAAGATGAGAACGTCCCCTTTTGGACGTGATTGGGCAATTGTAACGGCTACAGAGGCCTGAAGCCCGAAAACCTTTAGCACAGTCTACAGGTCATATTTATGAAGGGATTTCATTGTAACTTGGTAGGATGACTCCAAATAATGTCTAGATGAGAACATCCCCTTTTGGTCGCGGTCATTCAGCCTTGATGGCTGCCCGAGCCCAAAAACCTTTAGCATAGTCTATAGGTCATATTTATGGAAGGATTTCATTGTAACTTGTTAGGTTGACTCCATATAATGCCTAGATGATGACATCCCCTTTTGGTCGTGATTGGTCAACTGTGACGGCTACAGGTGCCCGAAGCTCGAAAACCTTGAGCACAGTCTACAGATCATATTTATGAAGGGATTTCATTGTAACTTTGTAGGATCACCCCAGATGAGAATTTCCCTTTTGGTTGTGATCATTCAACCATGATGGCTGCCCAAGCCTGAAGCCTGAAATCCTTTAGCGCAGTCTACAGATCATATTTATGAAGGGATTTCATTGTAATTTGGTAGGATGACTTCATATGATGTCTAGATGAGACCTTCCCCATTTGGTCACAATCTGTCAACCGTGACGACTGCCCGAGGCCAAACCCCAAAACCTTTAGCACAGTCTACAGATCGTATTTATGGAGGGATTTCATTGTAACTTGGTAGGATGCCTCTGTATAATTAGATTAGATCAGAACGTCCCATTTTGGTCATGATCTGTCAACCGTGATGGCTGCCCAAGCCTGAAACCCAAAAACTTTTAACACAGTCTGCAGGTCATATTTAATATGGAGGGATTTCATTGTAACTTGGTAGGATGACTCCGGATGATGTCTAGATGAGAACTTCCCCATTTGGTCGCGATCTGTCCACCATGACGACTGCCCGAGCCCAAAACCCAAAAACCTTTAGCACAGTCTACAGGTCATATTTATGGAGGGATTTCATTGTAACTTTGTAGGATCACTCCAGATGACAATTCCCCTTTTGGTTGCGATCATTCAACCATGATGGCTGTCTGAGCCTGAAGCCCGAAAACCTTTATGAAGGGATTCCATTGTAACTTTGGTAGGGTGACTTCATATAATGTCTAGATGAGAACGTCCCCTTTTGGACACGATTGGGCAACTGTGATTGCTACAGGGGCCCGAAGTCCGAAAACCTTTAGCACAGTCAACAGGTCATATTTATGAAGGGATTTCATTGTACCTTGGTAGGATGACTCCAAATAATGTCTAGATGAGAACGTCCCCTTTTGGTCGCGATCATTCAGCCTTTATGGCTGCCCGAGCCCAAAAACCTTTAGCATAGTCTATAAGTTGTATTTATGGAAGAATTTCATTGTAACTTGTTAGATTGCCTCCATATAAGGGATTTCATTGTAACTTTGTAGGATCACTCCAGATGATGCCCAGATGAGAATTCCCCTTTTGGTTGCGACCATTCAACCATGATGGCTGCCTGAGCCTGAAGCCCGAAAACCTTTATGGAGGGATTTCATTGTAACTTTGGTAGGTTGACTTCATATAATGTCTAGATGATGACATCCCCTTTTGGTCGTGATTGGTCACCTGTGATGGCTTCAGGGGCCTGAAGCCCGAAAACCTTGAGCACAGTCTACAGGTCATATTTATGAAGGGATTTCATTGTAACTTCGTAGGATCACTCTGGATGATGCCCGATGAGAATGTCCCCTTTTGGTTGCGACCATTCAACCATGATGGCTGCCCAAGCCTGAAGCCCAAAAACCTTTAGCACAGTCTACAGGTCATATTTATGAAGGGATTTCATTGTAACCTGGTAGGTTGACTTCATATAATGTCTAGATGAGAACGTCCCCTTTTAGATGTGATTGGCCAATTGTGACGGCTGCAGAGGCCCGAAGCCTGAAAACCTTTAGCACAGTCTACAGGTCATATTTATGAATGGATTTCATTGTAACTTGGTAGGATGTCTCCAAATAATGTCTAGATGAGAACATCCTCTTTTGGTTGCGGTCATTCAGCCTTGATGGCTGCCCAAGCGTATTTATGGAAGGATTTCATTGTAACTTGTTAGGTTGACTCCATATAATGCCTAGATGATGACATCCCCTTTTGGTCGTGATTGGTCAACTGTGACGGCTACAGGTGCCCGAAGCCCAAAAACCTTGAGCACAGTCTACAGATCATATTTATGAAGGGATTTCATTGTAACTTTGTAGGATCACTTCAGATGAGAATTTCTCTTTTGGTTGTGATCATTCAACCATGATGGCTGCCCGAGCCCGAAATCCTTTAGCACAGTCTACAGATCATATTTATGAAGAGATGTCATTGTAACTTGGTAGGTTGACTTTATATAACGTCTAGATTTCATTGTAACTTAGTAAAATGACACAGTATAATGTCGAGATGAGGACGTCCCCTTTTAGTAGTAATCAGTCAACTGTCATGGCTACACAGGCCTGAAGCCCGAAAACCTTTAGCACAGTCTACAGGCCATATTTATGAAGGGATTTTAATGTGACTTGATAGGATGACTCGTTTTGGAAGAATTTCACTGTAACTTGGTAACTTTCATTGACATATGTTAACTGTGAGGGCCACATACATTAACTGTGAGGTCATATTAACCCACCCCTCCACCCTTTAGTACAGTGTACACCTCATATTATTTTTATTAAAAACATAGCATACAGGGAACAGAAATTAACATATTCCCAATTATCACAATTCTTGTCTTATTTCATAATCCTTTCATAAATATTGAACATTATCCTTTTCATCAAACATAACACACAGACAAGTTAAGCTACAGTGTCATTGACACTTTCATTGTATTTTATTACTGAGAAAAATATCTTGAGAGATGGTCAATAGTCATTCTACAAAAATTGTAACAGAAAGTTTACCTGAAGAAAATCATTTTTATTTCTTAGTTAACTGGTAGAGCTAGATTATTTTGGATTATTAGAATAGATTATTCATAAAAAATTGTTTTGCTGTTGGCTCTCCTCAAAACAATGTAACAATACAAATCTTGAACAAAATACCACTTGTTTCTAGATGAAAGTAAAGATCATGCTTAGAATATATGAACCTGAACATGGCATCAATATGTTCTAAGAAAGCCCAAATATGGGATTCTAACAGCATTTCCGTTAACTAGGATTCCGTGTGGGAACCCTGGGAAGTGAAGCCGTGTTTGTTTACTGTGTAGAGCTCTTCAAATCACACATTTTAGATTTGAATCGAATCTCAAATCGAATCGGGTCTTTTATTCGAAATCAAATTGAACCTAGAATCAAATCAGGGGTGTCTAGAAGGTGACTGATTGGCGGAAGGGAGGGTGCTGTAAATCTGATTTGTCGTGACTGTGATGGCTGAAGAGCTGTCTGATAAAATAATCCTGCTACATCATGAAGGCATGCCTTTATGATGTAACTGGAATATTACCCAATAAGTGTTACAGTTCAAAAACAGAAACAAGTGTGTGAATTGCATGTACTATGTACTGCACAGGACTAGCCGCTAGCAACAGTTGTTTGTCGAGATTGCTTGGAAACTATAAATCTGCTTCCAACAGTGGTAGTGACTGGTGCAACATGAATTAGCATGGGTAGCGACATTGGTGCAGATGCTATTTATGTTAATATAGCAGAAATTACACCCAGTCCACTTTCAACATTATTTATGTACAATTTCCATCTGCACTACTGGCCGACAAATATGACTGATGCCAGGCTATATTCCAGTGAAAGGATTCGAAGGGAAATTGAAGTGGGGAAACCAATTTCAAATCGAACCGAATACCTAATTGATTGAAATCGATTGAAATCGATTGAAATCGATTCAAATCTTGAAGAAGCTTTGCAGGGCCCTATTACTGTGGTAAATAAACTCTGTTTTTAGCTTTAAAGGTGAGCTTTACTAATCGCTTTCCGTCCGTTGTCGTCCGGCATAAACTTTACAAAACCAACTTCTCCGAAGAAACCACTGGCCCAATATTTTTCAAATGTTGGTTAAATGTTTATTACCTAATGTCAATTCAGATTTGTTCAAATGAAGTTGCCCCTTTCCCTGGTTGGGGCCACGCCCCCAAGGGGCACCAAAATCTTTGAAAATCTTCTTCTCATGAACCAGCAGTAGCAGAGACTTGATATTTGGTATGCAGCTTCCTTTTGAGGTGTAGAATCAAGTTTGTTCAAGAGAAGTTTGTCAGGCATTATTTGCCTTCGTTATGGGAGGGGCAAAAATTTTGGCCATGCCTAAAATTTCTATTTTCTGAACCGTGAGGTCGATTTGAACCAACTTTGATATGAGATGATAATGGGTCATAAGTAGTTGATTGATGCAAAAAAACATTTTTCTCATTGCCCCGTGGGAACCTCGGGAGCTAAAAATAAGAAAAACCTTAAAACTGCCATATCTCCAAAACTGCACAGCACAGAGAATTCTTATTTTGTATAAAGCTTACTTTTATCCAGTAGAATAGACTTTGAAAAAGTGCCGAGTCAGCACTTTTTAACACTGTAGGCAATGGGAAAAAGATTAAAAAATCTTCTTCTCCAGATCCAGCAGGCAGAATCTTTTGATATTTGGTACATTGTGGGGTGGATCTGATTCAAGTTTGTTCAAATCGGCTCCCTAGATTCATATTTGGGCTCACTATAGAAGCTCGAATTCGAACTTGGTGCATTTCAGGCAAATTTCTCTAAACATCTTCTTCTCCAGATCCAGCAGGCAGAATCTTTTGATATTTGGTATGCAACATTGTGGGGTGGATCTGATTCAAGTTTGTTCAAATCGGCCCCCTGGATTCATATTTGGGCTCACTATAGAAGCCTGAATTCGAACTTAGTGCATTTAAGGCAAATTTCTTAAAAAATCTTCTTCTCAAGATCCAGCAGGCAGAATCTTTTGATATTGGGTATGCACCATGCTTAGGGGGGTGAAATTCAAGTTTGTTCAAGCCAAGTCCCTGGGTTCATATTTGGGCTCAATGTGGTAGCCAAATTATAACTTAGTTCAAAATGAGGAATTTTCTTTAAAAAATCTTCTTCAGATCCAACAGTCAGAATGTTTTGATATTTGGTATGCAGCATCCTTGGGATGGGGGGGGAGGGGGGGGGGCTCACTGTGGGAGCCCGAATGATAACTTAGTTCAAAAATGAGGAATTTTCTTTAAAAATCTTCTTCAGATCCATCAGTCGGAATGTTTTGATATTTGGTTTGCAGCATCCTTAGGGGGTGAGATTCAAGTTTGTTCAACCCATGTCCCTAGGTCCATATTTGGACTCACTGTGGGAGCTTGAATTGTAACTTAGTTCAAAATGAGGAATTTTCTTTAAAAATCTTCTTCTTCAGATCCAGCAGTCGGAATGTTTTGATATTTGGTGTGCAGCATCCTTAGGAGGGTGAGATTCAAGTTTGTTAAAGCCAAGTCCCTGGGTTTATATATGGGCTCCCTGTGGGAATCTTTGGATATTTGGTATAAGCTTTTCTTAGGAGGAGCAGATGCAACTTGTTGAAATCAATTCTCTGGGTTGATATTTAGGCTACCATGTCAGGTGAGCGCCCTCAGGCCCCTTGGGGCCTCTTGTTCTGGTAAAATAGGACTCCAGTCATCAATACTCGGGGTCCTCTAAAATGGGTATAAATGATTCACTAAACATGACTTTATCTTCATGTTGCAGTCAGGATAAGCCATTGTCCAGAAATATGTGACCTTAAACACCAATAAAATAAATAAATAAATATTAACTGGGAAAGTGCTGGATTGTTGAAGTTTGTTGAGAATTTGTTTCTGACTAAATATTTGTACTCCCATGTGAACCCGTTCAGTGCTTATTAGTCCACCATGGTTTTTCTGTTTTGGGGGACTATTGGATTGTGCTCCATCTGTCAGTCTGTCCATCTGTCTGTCCTCATTTATGTTACCACCTGTATCTCATATATGCTTCGATGCTGTACTTTCATTTTTATACCATTATTGACACATAATAGGAGGATGATGTAAGTCCAAAATTTTGGAAAAAAAATTCAAGATGGCCGACTGGCAGCCATTTTTGTCATCATTTTTTGCTTCATTTGATGTTACCACCTGTATCTTAGACATGTTTTGATATATTTGCTTCAGGATTCTAACATTGTTCATAGATGCTATGAGGATGATGCACCTCAAAATCGTTTGAAAAAAAAATTCAAGATGGCCGAATGACGTCCATTTTTGTTCATTTTTTGCATTCTCAAGTTACTTTATCACCCGTACCTTAGAGATGTTTTGAGATGTTAGTTTTAAGGTATCAACATTTGTCAGACATCATAGGAGGAGGATGCATGCCAAAATCTTTTGAAAAAAAAAATTCATAATAGCTGAATGGCAGCCATTTTTGTTGTCATTTTTTTGCTATATTTGACGTTACCACCTGTATCTTAGTTTATGTTACCACCTGTATCTCATAGATGCTTCGAGGCTGTACTTTCATTTTTATGCCATTGGTGACACATAATAGAAGGACAATGCACGTCAAAACTTTTTGAAAAAAAATTCAAGATGGCTGACATTTTGTTATCATTTTTTGCTTCATTTGATGTTACCACCTGTATCTTAGACATGTTTCAGTATATTCATTTCAGGTTTCTAACATTGTTCATGGATGCTATGAGGATGATGCACGTCAAAATTTTTTGAAAAAAAAAATTCAAGATGGCCGGGCCATGTTTGTTCATGTTTTGCATTCTCAAGTTACGTTATCACTCATATCTTGGAGATGTTTTGAGATATTGGTTTTAAATTTTCAACATTTGTCAGACACCATAGGAGAATGATGCATGCCAAAATCTTTTGAAAAAAAATTCAAGATGGCCGAATGGCAGCCATTTTTGTTGTTATTTTTTTGCCATATTTGACGTTACCACCTGTATCTTAGACATATTTTGAGCTATTACTTTCAGATTTCTAACATTGGTCAGATATGCTAGAAGGGTGATGCACGTCAAAATTTTTTGAAAAAAATTCAAGATGGCCAAAATCTTTTGAAAACAAATTCAAGATGGCTGAATGACAGAC
Source organism: Pictodentalium vernedei (assembly GCA_031216915.1). Taxonomy (NCBI): domain Eukaryota; kingdom Metazoa; phylum Mollusca; class Scaphopoda; order Dentaliida; family Dentaliidae; genus Pictodentalium; species Pictodentalium vernedei. The sequence continues at coordinate 304,187,629 of CM062296.1, read as the reverse complement.
TTTTTTGTTGTACTTTTTTTTGCCATATTTGACGTTATCACCTGTATCTTAGACATGTTTCGAGCTATTACTTTCAGATTTCTAACATTGGTCAGAGATGCTAGGAGGAGTTCCAAAATTGGTCAGAGATGTTAGGAGGAGGATGCACGTCACTAGGATGATTTCTAACATTGGTCAGAGATGCTAGGAGGATGATGCATGTCAAAATTTTTTGGAAAAAAAATTTAGAATGGCTGAAGGACGATCATTTTCATTGATTTTTTTGTGTTCCTATTTTACGGTTACCACCTGTATCTAACAAACAGATGCTTTGAGACTGTACTTTCATATTTATAGCATTGGTGACACATAATAGGAGGATGATGCACATCAATAATTTTTGAATAAAAATGCAATATGAAATGATTACATTGTTGTTTCTGTTGTTAAATGGAAGGTGCCTGAGAACAGATACATGATGAGAGAGAGAGGACTTCAATTCCCACTTGCTGTTGAAATCTTTTATCCATTTCATAATGTGCAACTTATTTTTTAAATGCCCAACAGGCCTAAAAAATACTTTGCATATTTTATAGAACAGACCATCCACCATGGGGGACTAGAGTCTGATCGCCTGCGATCGGCATTGCACTTGTTGACCATAGTAAACAAGCTCTGTTTTACTGGGAAAATAGAAAATAAATAAATACATAAATAAATAAATAGTTTTGTAACAATCTTGTAGAGAAGGCTGGCTTGTCCTCTTCAGTAAATTGTAACAAATTTAATCCTTATGAACAAACCTAACTAAATATGATGCACATTAATCTTGTACTTAACATGACTAGAGGATGCCACTTGAAAAAATATTGTCCACTAACTAAATATTTTCAATTTTTTGGCCTCAAAAACATAGCTTCTTCATTGGAACAAGCTCAATGAGTACACTCCACCAGCACTGAGAGGTCAGAAGCAAAGTTTTTGAGATAGTGAATATTTAATAAAAGGCTAAGAAAAGTTGAAAGGCGTTTTGTGTGAATGGCACTGACTGTTTTTCCAATAAAGTTTGAAAGGGGTTAACCTTGTAAATAACATTAATAGAAGATAAAAGCAAAATGTTTTGCATCCAAACATAACTTATGACTCATCTCTTGCACATTGATTTAAAAGCTAAAACATTTTCTTCATGTCGACTTGGTCTTGCTGCAACATAAAGTGAAGTACCCTATGGCACTCTCCATGGAATACATTGTAACCATATGAATTCAATTAAACAAACTCTGCAGTCAAAATTAATCAAGCACACCAGTTAATTAACGTTTTGTAGTATTACAAATATGGTTGCGCATTTCAGAGGAACATTCACTTTATTCTGGTGGTTTGTTTTGTTTCCTTGTTTATTGGGGTTTAATGACACTTTTGGCAGTCAGGATCATATTGTGTCTTGACACTTTCATGGGTGGAAGAAGCTCAAGTAACCAGAGAGATCCACCAAGCAGCAAGTAATTTCTGAACTTTCCAGCCTACTGATTTGGCACAAGCAGTGACAGCATTATTTGAAGAGAAGCGTACACTTGACATGCTGTTTGCATTAGTACACAGCATTACCATGCTCCAACTTGGGCAATCAGGATTAAGTGTTATGCCCAAAGATGTAATGCAGATGAGTTGGGTCAGAGCCAATCCATCGACCTTTTGATCTGAAGTTCAGTGTGTTAACCTATGATCCACTGCACACATTGGTGATTTGTAACACGGCGTAGTATTTTTTGCATGAAACAATATATTAAGCTTGAATGCGTCTTACTATTAATGTAACAGAAATTACTGGATAAATACTAAATTAATTTAACCCTTCCAAAAATGAAAAGCAGACGACACTTGAAATAAAATTCTTGAATAATTATTTTTTTTCATTTTTTGTCTCAAAAACATAGGTTATGACCCCTCATTGGAACGAGCTCCTTCCAATGAGGGGTCATAACCTATGTTTTTGAGACAAGAAATGAAAAAAATAATGAAAATTAATTGGCAATTTTTGAGAATAGCGCTGGCCGGTTCTGGCCCTTACATTGGGTAAAGGGTTAAAATTATCATACAAATCTGCACATTTTGTTTTGTGTATCATATGGTCATACTAGACATTTCAAACTTCTGTGAACAGGAACTTTTGTTCAGTGAAGTAGATTTCATGTTGAAGACACATGCATTGTATGCAAAGAGGGATTTGTATTTTAACCGATGTTTTTGAGACAAACTTGAGAAAAATATTAAAATTTGAATGGCTATTTTTGTATTGGCCTTGTTTACTGTAGTAAGCAAGTTCTGCTTTACTGGTTAAATAGGATCCAGTAATCAGTGCCTGAGATGGAAGTCCTCTAAGTGTGCATCCTAGGTATAAACAACTGGATAAACTTGATTTCGTACCTATATTGCTGTCGTGATAGAGCTATAGATGTTGAAAGTGTCCTTAAACACCAATAAATGAATAAATATTTGTACTAGTGCTGGCCACATATCACTGCTATGTTGGTTGAATTGTTAATAGTGAAATTGTTCAGGCACATGATGGTAATGATAATTGTACATTAACAGTTAATTTAAAAAAAAAAACCTTTTAACTTGTGTGCTGTGTTTTGTGAAAAATCTGAAATATCCATACATCCAAATAAATTGTTTTACTATTTCACAGGAGACAAGTCCACAGAGAGATTCAACACCATTGCCACCTGTGTTGGAAGCAAGACGAGCATTATTAAGTATTATGCCAAGAATAACTGCCTGTATGGCTACACTCTGGAAATCAGTTAATGTTGTTGACAAAAGGATGAATGAACCTCACTCGGAAGTTTCAAGCATCACACTGGGTCTTCCAAAGGTAAGCACAGAAAATTACTTAAACTTTTGAAGGTGAATTTTATTTAAAATATAAAATAGTCACACAGCTGAATTTTGTAACTGGTTGAGTACTGGAAGCCATTCATGTGCTCCATTGTGAATTGCAGGAACCATAACTTAAAGACTTCATATTTTGTTGGTGTGCTTTGTATTATCTTTGACGTGAACTTATTTTAGATGTATAGATTTGTTTTACTACAATTTATGGTAAATTTTTAAAAGTTGTATCTTGGCAAAGACTGATCATGATTAGCCATTGTGCAGAAATATGTGACCTTAAACACCAATAGATAAATAAATAAATAAATAAATAAATAAATAAATAAATAAATAAATAAATAAATAAATGGCAAAGACATGTGAATTAATTTTGATGACCAAAAATAAATTAGCACTTCACCAATTAAGAGTGATTGTTTTACACTTTTCCATATTTTTATACTAGAACCCAATGGCCCAGACTTATCTGGTGCCACCTCAGTAATATCAGGGCCAAACACAAATTTGGACCCCCCAAATCCCCAAAATTTGTATACAAAACAGAAATTTGTAAATCCTACCAAGCATCATTCTTTTGTTTGGCCCAAGTCCGTAAACATTTGAACTGACATCTGTGAATAAATTCTCATTTTTGAAGATGCCAGACACAAATGAATGATGGTTTTCATGGAATCAACAGTGTAGCAGGATGTTGGTAGTGAATAACAATGGTTTCGGATGTTCAGGGGCTGTAACTTTATAATTTTTATATAAAATTATTCAGGTTTCCCATTTCGGGATATGCATCTGAATGTAGTCATTTTTATTATGACTCCACTGTTGTTTTGTAGGTGTTACTTCCCTTTCCTTTCCTGAACCCTCCTGTTATACTCCCAAGCTCTTTTGGCATTTTTTAGCTCATCTTGACTAAGTCAAGCTGAATTAATCTCATCACTCTCCGTCCATCGTCTGTCCGTCGTCCGTCTATCATCCATCCACCGTCCGTCAAAACCATGTTTTGGTCTTCTCCAAAACCACTGGGCCAATTCAAGTGAAAGTTTGTGTGAGTGATGGTCCTGAAGGGGCATTGCATTATTATTCAACTCAACATGCCCTGCCCCATAGGGGAGGGAGTGGGGGAAAATAATCCAAAATATTTTTTCAATCTTCTTCTCAAGAACCAGTGTGTACAGTGACTTGATATTTGTTATGGAGCCTCCTTTTGAGGTGTAGAATCAAGTTTGTTCAAACGAAGTTCGTGAAGTTTGGTATGCAACATTGTAGGGTGGATCTGATTCAAGTTTGTTCAAATCGGCCCCCTGGGTTCATATTTGGGCTCAGTATAGGAGCCTCGATTTCGAACTTACTGCATTTCAGGCAAATTTCTTTAATAATCTTCTTCTCCAGATCGAGCAGGCAGAATCTTTTGATATTTGGTATGCAACATTGTGAGGTGGATCTGATTCAAGTTTGTTCAAATCGGCTCCCTAAATTCATATTTGGGCTCACTATAGAAGCTTGAATTCGAACTTAGTGCATTTCAGGCAAATTTCTTCAAAAATCTTCTCCAGATCCAGCAGGCAGAATCTTTTGATATTTGGTATGCAACATTGTAGGGTGGATCTGATTCAGGTTTGTTCAAATTGGCCCCTGGATTCATATTTGGGCTCACTATAGAAGCCAGAATTCGAACTTAGTGCTTTTCAGGCAAATTTCTTTAAAAAATCTTCTTCTCAAGATCCAGCAGGCAGAATCTTTTGATATTTGGTATGCAACATTGTAGGGTGAATCTGATTCAAGTTTGTTCAAATCGGCCCCTGGATTCATATTTGGGCTCACTATAGAAGCTTGAATTCGAACTTAGTGCATTTCAGGCAAATTTCTTAAAAAATCTTCTTCTCCAGATCCAGCTTCAGAATCTTTTCATATTTGGTAAGCAACATTGTGGGGTGGATCTGATTCAAGTTTGTTCAAATCGCCCCCCCCCCCCCCCCCCCCCCCCCCCCCCGGGTTCAAATTTGGGCTCAGTATAGGAGCCCAAATTTGAACTTAGTGCATTTCAGGCAAATTTCTTAAAAAATCTTCTTCTCCAAATCCAGCAGGCAGAATCTTTTGATATTTGGTAAACATTGTGGGGTGGATCTGATTCAAATTTGTTCAAATCGGCTCCCTAGATTCATATTTGGGTTCACTATAGAGGCTCGAATTCGAACTTAGTGCAATTCAGGCAAATTTCTTCAAAAATCTTCTCCAGATCGAGCAGTCAGAATCTTTTGATATTTGGTATGCAGCATTGTGGGGTGGATCTGATTCAAGTTTATTCAAATCGGCCCCCTGGGTTTATATTTGGGCTCAGTATAGGAGCCCAAATTTGAACTTAGTGCATTTCAGGCAAATTTCTTTGAAATCTTCTTCTCAAGATTCAGCAGGCAGAATCTTTTGATATTGGGTATGCACCATGCTTAGGGGGGTGAGATTCAAGTTTGTTCAAGCCAAGTCCCTGGGTTCATATTTGGGCTCACTGTGGTAGCCCGAATTATAACTTAGTTCAAAATGAGGAATTTTCTTTAAAAATCTTCTTCAAAATGTTTTGATATTTGGTATGCAGCATCCTTAGGGGGTGAGATTCAAGTTTGTTCAACCCATGTCCCTAGGTCCATATTTGGACTCACTGTGTGAGCTCGAATTGTAACTTAGTTCAAAATGATGAATTTTCTTTAAAAAATCTTCTTCTTCAGATCCAGCAGTCGGAATGTTTTGATATTTGGTGTGCAGCATCCTTAGGGGGGTGAGATTCAAGTTTGTTAAAGCCAAGTCCCATATAGTGGGATAGTGAGTGATATAGTATAGTGAGTTCATATATGGGCTCCCTGTGGGAGCCTGAATTATAACTCAGTTCAATATGAGGAATATTCTTTAAAAATCTTTTTTTTAAAGATCCACTGGTTAGAATCTTTGAATATTTGGTATAATCTTTTCTTAGGAGGAGCAGATGCAACTTGTTGAAATCAATTCTCTGGGTTGATATTTAGGCTACCATGTCAGGTGAGTGCCCTCAGGCCCCTTGGGGCCTCTTGTTTAAGTTACCGGTAACTCCTTTTCAGGATTATATTCCTGCTATAATCGGTACGAGGTGCAAGGAGTTCATCTAGGTTTTTATGATCAGGTGCTGGAACATAGTTTTCGTCTCCCGCTTCATTTTTATCAAATCTATTGTTGTGAATTATATTTCCACTCGATGGATTGGATATTATGTCTGTATGGTGTATTATTTGACGACATGGCATACTGTCTTGATTTCAAGAGATATGTCGACGCCGTTTCAGCGGGTATATTCCTTGCAATAGTGCCATGTTCATCACGTCCCCCTCTGTCCTTAGTGGCATTATGGAGTCACTCAGCCGTGAGGGATCCCTATGGTTTCTACACTATTCTAGATAACTAACACTAAAGCGTTACGAGTCGCTCCAGGTTAGTGTCATTATTTTTGCTTTTGCTAACTATAAGCTTTTTGTGTGTACCCATACTATGTATAGTACACATAATGCTGGCATCCGGGGTGACCATCCGTTGTTCGTCCATCCTTTGTCAGTCCGTCTGTCCATCTGTCTGTCTGTCCGTCTGTCCGCCCGCCCATCCATCCGTCTGTCCGTCCGGCATCCGTATCCATTTCTTTGGCATTCGATAACTTGAAAAATATTGCTTGTATTGTCAAGTTACTTTATATTTGTATTCAGGTTACTGATGTGCCAAGCTGTATAGTTTTTGGTATAAATCGGATAATTTGATCCTGAGATATTAACCCTTTATCCTTCAAATTGAAAATTCTTCCAGTCCCTTTGGCATTAGATAACTTGAAAAATATTGTTTGGATTGTCTAGTTACTTTATATTTGTGTTCAGGTTACTGGTTTGCCGAGCTGTATAGTTTTTGGTGTAAATCTGATGATTTGATCCCGAGATATTAACCCTTTATCCTTCAAATTGAAAATTCTTCCAATCCCTTTGGCATTCGATAACTTGAAAAATATTTCTTGGATTGTCAAGTTACTTTATATTTGTGTTCAGGTTGCTGATGTGCCGAGCTGTATAGTTTTTGGTGTAAATCTGTTATTTTGATCCTGAGATATTAACCCTTTATCCTTCAAATTGAAAATTTCCCCAATCCCTTTGGCATTCGATAACTTGAAAAAATTGCTTGGATTGTCAAGTTACTTTACATTTGTGTTCAGGTTACTGATGTACCGAGCTGTATAGTTTTTGGTGTAAATCTGTTATTTTGATCCTGAGATATTAACCCTTTATCCTTCAAATTGAAAATTCCTCCAATCCCTTTGGCATTTGATAACTTGAAAAATATTGCTTGGATTGTCTAGTTACTTTATATTTGTGTTCAGGTTACTGATGTGCCAATCTGTATAGTTTTTGGTGTAAATCTGATGATTTGATCCCGAGATATTAACCCTTTATCCTTCAAATTGAAAATTCCTCCAATCCGTTTGGCATTCAATAACTTGAAAAATATTACTTGGATTGTCAAGTTACTTTATATTTGTGTTCAGGTTACTGATGTGCTGACCTGTATAGTTTTTGGTGTAAATCTGTTTTTAATTGAAAATTCCTCCAATCCTTTTGGCATTCGATAACGTGAAAAATATTGCTTGGATTGTCAAGTTACTTTATATTTGTGTTCAGGGTACGGATGTGCCAAGCTGTATAGTTTTTGGTGTAAATCTGATAATTTAATCCTGAGATATTAACCCTTTATCCTTCAAATTGAAAATTCCTCCAATCCCTTTGGCATTCGATAACTTGAAAAATATTGCTTGGATTGTCAAGTTACTTTATATTTGTGTTCAGGTTACTGATGTACCGAGCTGTATAGTTTTTGGTGTAAATCTGTTATTTTGATCCTGAGATATTAACCCTTTATCCTTCAAATTGAAAATTCCTCCAATCCCTTTGGCATTTGATAACTTGAAAAATATTGCTTGGATTGTCAAGTTACTTTATAATTGTGTACAGGTCACTGATGTGCTGAGCTGTATAGTTTTTGGTGTAAATCTGATAATTTGATCCTGAGATATTAACCCCCTTTATCCTGAAAATTCCTCCAATCCCTTTGGCATGAGATAACTCAAAAAGTATTAATCCAATTGTCATGTTACTTTATATATTTATTCAGGTTACTGATGTTCTGTGCTGTATAGTTTTTTATGTAAATCTGATAATTTGCTCCGGAGATATTAACCCTTTATCCATCAAATTAGACACTCCTCCAATTCATTTCTATATGTACCCATACCTTGTATGGTGTACATAATGTCGGCATTCGTGGTGGCCCTCCGTCATACAGCTTTCTACTAGTTGCGCGTATGGGTACACATCTGCCGATTTCATCGGCCTATTTTTAGCTGCATTTATCTTTATTGAGAATAGCAGCAGCAGTGTTGCTTGAGAATGTAGCGTGAAGTTTCTTTTTCATATAGTGAAAAAGGAATTTGTCACTGTTCCAAGCTTTAATATTACTGCGCCGGCCTTACTTATCTAGCGATTCAAGTAATGCGGGTAAGGGGGGTTCGATATGCTTTATTCGTCGAATTCACCACCCCCCCCCCTCCCCCCTCCCAATATGTTAAGATGCGATTACAGGGCAGGATGTAGTGCCCTTCCTGTAAGCCTCGGATGCATTTATTTATATGCATATCTTTCATTGCTCTTCGATTGGTGTGTGAGTTGTGGTCTAACGGCAACATCAGGGGCACATCCACTCCAGTTGCTTTGCTATAATCGTTCATAAGTTGTATATGAGCATATGATTCCTGAACAGTAACTGTTTTTGGATTCCAAATTCTATCATGAATATATTCAGTTGATATTGCTAGCCTTTGTGTTCCTGTGTGGCAGGCATGTCGGTTATCTGGGCGACATTCTCCAAATGTGGAAATTAGTCCTATCTGAAAAGTTACGTTCAGAGTTGTCTGTTTTTCTTACAACGTATAAGTCTATTCATTAACGTTGTTTTATTCCTTCAAGTTTCCTGGTTAGTTTTTGTATCGCCTGGTCATGCCTTTGATACAGGCTGTATTCAGATGAGGGTCCATGCGCGATTCTGTTGATTGCGTGCATAATATGTGTATATTATGGCCAAAAAAATAAATAACCCAGGTTCTCAGGCACCGCCCGCATCACCAAAAAGTCCGCCGCATCATATTTTTTTTTATAGACATTTTTGGTCCCCGGATAATATTTTAGGAGCACCAGCACATTTTTTAGTAGCACCGTTGACACTATTAAGCTAATTTACTAAATCAATCTGAAAAAAAACCCTCCCTTCCTCGTCTGATGTTTCAGCCCAAAATGCCTGAGAACACGTTTTTTTTTAATGGCCTATTAGGCAGACGTATTACGGAATAGATTCTCTTAAATTCTGGCTCTGTCTTAGTATAGAGCTTATGAGAATTTTGGGGCTAGTTGGATCAGTTATGGAGTTTCCAACAGGCCATCTATGCATATGTTCTCTATTTTTGTCTTCATTATTCGGAGTGGTTTTGCCTTTCTCTGAATAGTCATTGGTTTTGGCAGACTTAGGGAACACTGAATTATTTGGGGACGGTCCGTGACAGGTTTTTTATGTGTACCCATACTATGTATGGTACACTAATGTCGGCATCCGGGGTGGCCATCCGTCGTTCGTCCATCCTTTGTCCATCTGACTGTCTGTCCATCTGTCTGTCCATCCATCCGTCCGTCCGTCCATTCGTCCATCCATCTGTCTGTCCATCCGGCATCCGTATCCATTTCTTTGGCATTCGATATCTTGAAAAATATAATATTGCTTGGATTGTCAAGTTACTTTATATTTGTGTTTAGGTTACTGATGTGGCGAGCTGTATAGTTTTTGGTGTAAATCTGATAATTTGATCCTGAGATATTAACCCTTTATCCTTCAGATTGAAAATTCCTTCAATCCCTTTGGCATTCGATAACTTGAAAAATATTGCTTGGATTGTCTAGTTACTTTATATTTGTGTTCAGGTTACTGATTTGCCGAGCTGTATAGTTTTTGGTGTAAATCTGATGATTTGATCCCGAGATATTAACCCTTTATCCTTCAAATTGAAAATTCCTCCAATCCCTTTGGCATTCGATAACTTGAAAAATATTGCTTGGATTGTCAAGTTACTTTATATTTGTGTTCAGGTTACTGATGTACCGAGCTGTATAGTTTTTGGTGTAAATCTGTTATTTTGATCCTGAGATATTAACCCTTTATCCTTGCAATTGAAAATTCCTCCAATCCCTTTGGCATTTGATAACTTGAAAAATATTGCTTGGATTGTCAAGTTACTTTATATTTGTGTTCAGGTTACTGATGTGCCGAGCTGTATAGTTTTTGGTGTAAATCTGATAATTTGATCCTGAGATATTAACCCTTTATCCATCAAATTGAAAATTCCTCCAATCCCTTTGGCATGAGATAACTCAAAAAATATTAATCCGGTTGTCATGTTACTTTATATATTTATTCAGGTTACTGATGTGCTGTGCTGTATAGTTTTTGATGTAAATCTGATGATTTGATCCGGAGATATTAACCCTTTATCCATCAAATTAGACACTCCTCCAATCCATTTCTATTATGTACCCATACCATGTACGGTGTACATAATGTCGGCATCCATGGTGGCCCTCCGTCATACAGCTTTCTACTAGTTGTGCATATGGGTACACATCTGACGATTTCATCAGCCTATTTTTAATCGTATCCCGTTCCATGTTCTGAATCCAGTTTTCAACCAGAAACGGTACACAAGGCATATTCCTATTCTCATATATTTGTACGGTTACAATTTGGAGGTTCATTATTGGAATTAATTGTATACCTGAACGTGGTCACCTGTTTGTTGGCTCAGAAGAGTAAAAGTTCTATCAGTTAACTTTCCATTGGGATTCAATTGGACAAGTTTAAGGTTGAACATGTTGATATCACCGTTTTTCGACCTGTCTACGTATTCTGGATGCAGCATATGTTTGAAGCTTGTGATTTTAATAACCGAGATCGCCACGATATAGCCTTAGCTTCTGATGTGGCGTTAAGCACCAATAAATTAATAATATTTAATAGCCGGGTGCCTTTTAGATGAATATATATATTATTTGGTTCCGCTTTTTCTCTGATTCCAGACCGCTTCCCTCTTTGTTTTGAAGTTTATTCCTTCAAAATAAAGGGGGGTGGGGATGGGGTGATTTTCTCTTTACCTCTTCTGGCTTTATAAAAAGCGTGTAACTATGAGTGAAGCTGTTATAGTCTGTAGGTTATTCTGATCTTACGTACAACTTGATACATTATATATGGCGTGTGTTTGCGGGCATTAGTCTCTCACTCTCGGGCACACTTTTTCTAATTTTAAGTGTCGTATTCTGGACTAGCCTTAAAATTGGGGGCTCGTTGCACCCAAGTAGCGTAATCAATTATGCTAAGTAATAGGGAATTACTTGGATGTTGCTCCTTATTTCGGTGGTATGTCTTCTCTATTGTTGTACAGAGAGACATATAGGTAATTCCTTAAATTTTTAATCTCCTTTTCACCTTGGGAGTTCTAATGCAGGCTAAGGAGCTGTATTTTGGTCTGCTATTTCTTTAAGTCCTAGGCCCTCCGCCTTTTTACAATTCAGATAAGTCTGGGCCATTTTTTTGGGGGGGGGGGGGGGGGATTGGGGGGTTCAAAATTTGTGTTTGGTCCTTAATAATATTGAGGTTGCACCAGCTAAGTCTGGGCCATTGGTAAGAATAAAAAATATACAAATTACTTTAAATTTATCATTTTTCAGACAATGCATTATCTTCGAACACTGAAGGAAGGTTTTGTTTATGAAAGAATTTTATTACAAGTGTAAACCAAAATGTGTTGTCATTTGTCAGAAAAAACATCAGGCTATGTAAATGGCTAAAACACCATTGGATTGTTTTGATATACTCTATACTTTATTTTTAGCACAATCGATTTGATATTTTATCTCACTGGGTGTTCGCACAGATATGTTGACATTGCGTGCCCAGTTACTGTTTGCACAAAAAATAGAAATGGTATATCCAAGTGTTAGACGGCTTGGAACATAACATTGCTTGATGATGGCATAAAAATTGTAATCTAATGAACTGGGCATTTGTTTTTTGTCCACATTTGCTAAATATAACAAATGCATACAAACAGGGTTCCCGCTACCGACTTCAACTTCGACTTCAAAAATTCATTCTTTTAGCTCACCTGGCCTAAAAGGCCATATGAGCTTTTCTTATCACTTGGCGTCCGTCGTCTGTCGTCTGGCATGCGTAAACTTTTCACATTTTCATCTTCTTCTCTGTAACTGCTGTGCCAGTGTGAACCAAACTTGGCAGGAATGGTCTATGGGAGGTCCCCTACAAACGATCCTCATTTTGTTCCCGTCGGATGAAAAACATGGCTTCCAGAGGCATTATTTGATTCTGGTTGGTGGATTTTCAAAAATCTTCTTCTCTGAAACTGCCAGGCCAAATGTTTTGAAACTTCACATAAATGATGACTGGGACCCCCTCTACCAACGATCCTCATGTAATGTTGTTTGGGTCACAAACATGGCTACAATTGCGGTTTATAGTTACTGTAGAAACCCTATGAGAAATCACATTTTCATCATCTTCTCTGGAACTACTGAGCTGACATGAACCAAATCTGGCAGGGATAGTCTATGAGAGGTCCTCTACAAACGATCCTCATTTTGATCCCACGGGTTTGAAAACATGGCTGCCAGAGGCATTCTTTGATTCTGATTGGTGGATTTTGAAAAATCTTCTCCTCTGAAACCACAGGTCCAAATGTTTTGAAACTTTGCATGGTTGATGACTGGGACCCCTTCTACAAACGATCCTCATTTAATGTTGATCGGGTTGCAAACATGGCTTCAGTTGCAGCTTATAGTTACTATAGAAATCCTATGGGAAATCACATTTTCATCTTCTCTGGAACTACTGAGCTGACATGAACTAAATCTGACAGGAATGGTCTATGGGAGCTCCTCTACAAACGATCCTCATTTTGTTCCCGTGGGTTAAAAGATATGGCCGCCAGAGGCATTCTTAATTCTGGTTGGTGGATTTTCAAAAATCTTCTCTGAAACTGCCAGTCCAAATTTTTTGATCCTTCAGATAAATGATGCCTGGGACCCCCTCTACCAACGATCCTCATTTAATGTTATTCGGGTTGTAAACATGGCCATAATTGCAGCTTATAGTTACTATAGAAACCGTTTGGGAAATCACATTTCCATCTTCTTCTCTGGAACTACTGAGCTGACGTGAACCAAACCTGGCAGGGGCAGTCTATGGGAGGTTTTCTACAAAGGCTCCTCATTTTGGTTACCGTGCATCGAAAAACAAATCGAAGCATTTTTTGATTCTGATTGGTGGATTTTTAAAAATGTTCTTCTCTGAAACCACAGGGCCAAATGTTTTGAAACTTTGCATGGTTGATGACTGGGACACCTTCTACCAACTTCCCGCATTTAATGTTGATCGTGCTGCAAACATGGCCACAATTGCGGTTTATAATTACTATAGAAAAACTCGATTGGAAATCCCATTTTCATCTTCTCTCTGGAATTACTGAGCCGACGTGAACCAAAACTTGGCAGGAATGGTCTGTAGGAGGCCCTCCAGGTTCGAATCGGGGTGCGGTCTGACAAATTTTACCAGAGTTATGTCCCTTTTTACCTTGAATTGCACACTTTCTTTCGGAGGACATGTGACTGAGAGGTCTTTTATGTATATTTTATTTATCCACAATTGAATTCTCCAAGAAGTCTTAATGATCTTAACTAAAATCCACACTGACTAATATTCCAACTACACCATCAAGGTATGTTTGTGTTGAAGGCACGCTTTGATGAAGTAGTTGAAATATTTTATCTGTTTGGACTTGAGTTACTAAAGTCTGGACAAATCATGTTTACACCCCTTCCTCTTCATCCCTCTGTCATCTTCGCGATGCCACTGACTGTTGGGCATGGTCATGGCTTGTCATTCCAATGAAAAATTAATAGAAAGTGGGGCAGAAGATACCCCAAGCAGTGGAAATAAACAAATTTTATTTTTATTGGTGAATTATAACAATACTCATGAGGATTCATCTTGCCGGGATCGTTTTTGTTTGTATGATTGGGATTCACAAAAATGTGTATGCCAAACCCGAACTGAGAAAATAGGTTTACAAAAGTTTGCTGTAAATGTCACTCATGCTTGAGGGGGTAGAAACAGAGTGTACAGAATTGATCCATTTGTAGGTTAACTGTTTATGAGGCTAGGTTCATACTGCCTCTTTCAGAATGGAGGCTTTTCATTTAACGGATGGAATAAAATCTTGGCCAGCCGCTGATTTGTTGCGGTTAATGAGACGGCCTGCCAATTAAGATCACCCAATCCCAACCATCAACACACCTCACCCCAACCAGATTCCTCCCCTCCCTTCCACACCCTTCCTGATCATCATTGTCCATTTCGCAGCAAAACCACTAAGTTTTACAAAAAGTTACCAAGAAAGATCGGGGACTGTCTGGTCATTACCTTTATTAGTATAGGCTTAGTATTATATCCCTTATGGAAATATTCAATTTTCAATCTGTTAAAGTCTGGCATATTGTTTTTCTGTGCAATCATTAAGATATTGTCATGACATTCATCAATTTGGCAAATGACGATTGGCGAATGATGACATGTGATTGGCATGTCATCTCAAGAACTCCACAGAAAGCCACTTTAGTACAAAAAATGTTTGTTTTGCTACAATTTATATGAAGAGTGCAAATAAATTGTAACAAAACGAACGAACTGCATGTCATGGTGCAGTTGTCTTCAATCAATGCTAACACTACCTGTGTGGAGTTAGTATGTTGAGGAGTCTGACAGTTGCTGCTTGGTGGTACATGAAGTGATCCTGGCTGTCAAAAGTGTCCCAATAAAAAAAATTGTAACAAAATAGTTTATTTGGAACAAAATCTTGCTAAACAAAGGCTTCCGTTACGGCTAACATGGTATTTTTTTTCTAAAAATACATGCTACAAATCATCTTTGAAAAATGATTTCACTATCTACCACTTAACCATAAGTATGTTATAAAACTTCACTTTGTTCAATCTGCTTGTTATATGGATGTTATATCAATGCATTTTGGATGTTATAGCCAGAAAAGTCCACAGCGATAAGTCTGTTACCAGACTATCTTGTTCCCTTGGTGGTATTGACTGACCTTGTGTCAATGATCTCAACCTGCATTCTTTGAACAGAAAATTGGATTATCTTTTGTTGCTTTTCCCCTCATTTGTTTGGCAGAATTGAGTTCAGTTGGTTGATTATCTCATAATTGTTCTCTTTCAGGTAATTAAGCAGTTTGTTTTAGAGTTCCTAAGTCCTCTATCAAGACCTCATGGGGTTCATTTAATAGCAGCTTTAGCTGTAGCATGGAATGATAGAAGGAAGAATTCTGCTGGTGGAGGAAAAAAGGTATATTCTTATGTTTCTTGTGAAATACTTATTCTGTTGATCAGTGCATTTATTGCAAAATTTGATTTACCAATATTTTCATTTTATATGCATACTACTGTGATTGCAAAAAATGGACAGCAAATTATGTGTGAATTGGGACTGGATCAAAATCCGGATGAAATTCTTGGTCCGCTTCCTTCACACATAACTGTAGAATCTCACTTTCTCAAAAAAGGAAATTCAAGAACATTGAATCCGTTATGCTTTTCTCTTCATTGTTCTTGTCTTTATCAAATTTTGATTTTGCAATAGAGTTTTATTCATGAAATCTAGATTCACTGGTGTAAATGTACCCTGACCAGACTGCGATCTGATCGACGCAGAGAAAACTTTTGTGATCACAGTACATTATCTTGCATAATATAATATACTGTTTAACTCGTAACCCATTGAGTATTTTTAAGATATTTTTATCAAATCTAGTCATGACTGCTTCAAAGCAGACATGACAAAATGAAAAATTCTTTTAAATTTTAATCAAGAAACCATTGGCGAAAAATGCATGCATTGTATCAGGTAGAAATTGGCTAAATATGCCCAAAGTATACATATTTCAGTGGCAAGAGAAATCCTGTCCTGGGCAGGAATATACACCAGCAGCATGCAAGGAGTTTATTTCTTTGTTATGAGATCAAACTTATTTATCTGGATTACCCCTCAGTTTAAAAAAAAATCAGGAAAGTAATAAATTTTATCAAAAGCATAATATAGCAGGAAATATCTTAACAAATATTTTTGATATTTGTTGTCAAGATAGATACAAGAGAATATCTAATTGGCAATGTATTATGCAGTAAGTTTAGCTCGATACTGCTGTTTGTTTTTGGTGTTTGTGTATTTTAATTGCAATTAAAACATGTTTTAAAAATTTGCAATTAAACATTGTAACACATACGATAAAAAGAATACCTACTGTTTTTAGTAGATGCCAGGTTTATCTCATTCGTGACAGATATAATAGTGATAGTATTATGGACAACTGATGACTAGTTGTGGTTCTCAGAAGAGAAGACCTTCATTATCCTGGCACCCCATAAGGTGCTCACTCCTCTCTGCTCTTTTCAGCATTAAGAAAGAAGGAAATATGTAATGGTATTTCTAATTCCCCTGTCTACAGTGGGTGCTCTTTAGTAATCAGCCTGTCCGTCCATCCATACATCTATCCATCCCATGTTTTCCGCATTTTTTTCAGCTATTGATAGAAATGTTGAAATGATTTTTAGCTCAACTTGACAAAGTCAAGCTGAGCTATTGCCATCACTTCTCGTCTGTGCGTACGTCCACAATTTCCTTTGGCACACCCTACAGGGCACATTTATGATCTGATCGGTTTTGAACTTATGCTTGTTTGGTGTTACCTCTAGATGGGAGGTATCGATTTTTTACGATTTCAGTCAAAAAATGTTGCCACTGGCAATGACCTTCGATGAACTTAGTGGAGTTATGGATCAATATTTCCCTTTGATGCACCCTGCAGTGCACATTTTTGACCAGTTCGCTTTGAAACTTGGTGTGCTTGTTTAGGGTGACTTCTAGATCAGAGCTATCAATTTTCTTCCATTTCATACAAAAACTGGCAACCTTATTAGAACTTAGTTTAGTCAGTGGTGAGTAGCATCCTTGGGGGGTTGGGGGGTGGGGTGGGGGGGGGGTGAGGGGGATTCAAGTGTGTTAAAGCCAAGTCCATGCATTTCAGGCAAATTTCTTTGAAAATCTTCTTCTCCAGATCCAGCAGGCAGAATCTTTTGATATTTGGTATGCAACGTTGTGGGGTGGATCTGATTCAATTTTGTTCAAATCGGCCCCCTGGGTTTATATTTGGGCTCAGTATAGGAGCCCAAATTTGAACTTTGTGCATTTCAGGCAAATTTCTTTGAAAATCTTCTTCTCAAGATCCAGCAGGCAGAATTTTGTGATATTTGGTATGCAGCATCCTTGGGGGGGGGGGGGGGGGGGGGAGATTCAAGTTTGTTCAAGCCATGTCACTAGGTCCATACTTGGGCTCACTGTGGGAGCTTCAAGTTTGTTCAAGCCATGTCACTAGGTCCATATTTGGGCTCACTGTGGGAGCTTGAATTGTAACTTTGTTCGAAATGAGGAATTTTCTTAAAAAATCTTCTTCTTCAGATCCAGCAGTCGGAATGGTTTGATATGTGGTGAGTAGCATCCTTGGGGGGGGGGGGGGGGGGGGGGGGTGGGGGGGGAGGGGGATTCAAGTGTGTTAAAGCCAAGTCCATGGGTCCATATTTGGGCTCCCTGTGGGAGCCCAAATTATAAAATAGTCAATATGAGGAATTTTTAGCTCAACTTTGACGAAGTTGAATTTGAGCTATTGTCATGGCCCGTTGACCGTCCGTCCGTCCGTCCGTCCATCCGTCCGTCCGTCCATCCGTCCGTCCGTCCGTCCGTCCGTCTGTCCATCTGTCCGTCTGTCCGTACGTCAACAATTGGCTATGGCTCGGGCTAGAGGTCGTATTTATGAACCGATCTTTACGAAACTTCTTGTGTACCTTTGTTATGACCCTGGGACGGGAACGAGTGTTTTTCGGTGTGGTCCGAAATTCAAGATGGCTGCCAGCGGCCATTTTGTACCGATGATGCAAAAATCAGTTTTTTGTACAGAACTTCTGTATGAAAGTTCTGATTTGAATAAAGTTTTGTATAAATGTTTAGTACCATGGGATACATCACATATAATACGGGTTTTTTTCTCGTGCATAAATTGTGCAAATTAGACTAATTTTGATGTTTTTTGGTGTTACTTTCAGCACTGTAAGTGCAAATGCCAATACGCCTCGGGCTAGAGGCCGTATTTATGAACCGATCTTTACGAAACTTCTTGGGTACCTTTGGTATCACCGCGGGATGAGAACGAGTGTTTTTGGGTCCGGTCCGAAATTCAAGATGGCAGATGGCAGCCATTTTGTACAAAATTAGGTGCAATCCAATTTTTGCACAGAACTTCCATATGAAAGCGCTGATTTGAATAATTTTTTGTGTGAATGTTTAGTACCAGGTGATACATCACATATAATACGGGTTTTTTTCTCGTGCAGAAATTATGCAAATTAGATGAACTTTGATTTTTTCATTGCGACTTACACACAGTAAGTACACATGTCAATACGGCTCGGGCTATGGTCTGTATTTATGAACTGATCTTCACGAAATGTCTTGGGTACCTTTGTTATCAGCTTGGGATGAGAACGAGTGTTTCTGGGTGCGGTCTAAAATTCAAGATGGCTGCCAGTGGCCATTTTGTACCGAAATTAGGTCTAATCAGTTTTTTGTACAAAACTTCTATACGGCTCAGACTAGAGGCTATATTTATGAACCAATCTTTACGAAACTTCTTGGGTACCTTTGTTATCGCCGTGGGATGAGAGCGAGTGTTTTTGGGTGTGGTCCGAAATTCAAGATGGCCACCAGCAGCCATTTTGTACCAAAATTAGTGCAATCAGTCTTTTGTACAGAACTTCTGTATGAAAGTTTTGATTTGAATAAATTTTTGTATGAATGTTTAGTAACATGGAATACATCACATATTGTAAGTTTTTTTTTTTCGTGCAGAAATTATGCAAATTAGATGAACTTTGATTTATTCAGTGCTACTTACACAATGTAAGCACACATGTCAATACGGCTCAGGGTAGAGGCTGTATTTATGAACCGATCTTCACAAAACTTCTTGGGTACCTTTGTTATCACCTTGGGACGAGAATGAGTGTTTCTGGGTGCAGTCCAAAATTCAAGATGGCTGCCAGTGGCCATTTTGTACCAAAATTTGGTCCAATCAGTTTTTTGTCACAAGTTCTATACAGCTCGTATTTATGAACTGATCTTCACAAAATTTCTTGGGTACAATTGTTTTGACCTTGGGACAGGAACGAGTGTGTTTTGGGGTGCCTTTGTTATCACTGTGATATGAGAACAAATATTTTGGGGTTCAGTCAGACTCACTCTGGGACTCAAAGATTTCTTTTCTACTTTAGCATCTGACTGTAGCCCACCTTTACAATACTTTACCAATACATTTGTTACAGGCAACGTTCAGTATTTATGTACAGACCGTTACAATACCTTTGTTATCAGGTCATTACCTAGATGTTTGTCATTGCTGTGTCACATACTATACATGTACATGTCTTTGTCTTGACAAGTTGAGCTACAGTGTCATTGACACTTTCATTCTTTAAAAATCTTCTTCTTCAGATTCAGCAGTTGGAATGTTTTGATATTTGGCATGGAGCAACCTTAGGGGACTGAGATTCAAGTTTGTTCAAGCCAAGTCCCCTGGTTCATATTTGGGCTCACTATGGGAGCCTGAATGACAACTTAGTTCAAAATGAGGAAATTTTTATACTGTACCAATGACCCAGACATAGCTGGTGCTAACTCTTAAAATATAGGGCCAAACACAAATTTTGCCCCCCAATCCCCAAAATTTGCATCTAAAACCAAAGAAAACATGTCCTGAAATGCCCTCCACACTTCGCCCCTACTGCGCATGCGCAGTGTCAAGGACGTTCCGAAATTGGCGCCATTAATCATTCTAAGTTTGGCCCTTCATCAGTTAACATCTGACTGATCTTTGTGCTTATAAATCTCAGTTTAAATGATGCCAGACACATAAATATTAGTGAAATGGTGATTCTAAGGAGGATAGAGAAGGAGGAGAGGAAAAAAATGTGTGACAGAATATTATCAGGGCTGTAACTAAATTTTTTAATGAAATTATGTTAAGTTACCTATTTTCGAGGCAGCAGCCATTTTGTTGTCATTTTGATTATTTAGTTACACTGATTTTTAAGTGTTTTCCTCTCTCCCTGTCCTTTAAGTCCCCCCTTGCTATTCTCCCATGCTTTTGGCATAGTTTTTGTAATTATTATTACTAAATTTTCTTGGGAGTTTTAGCTGAATAACAGAATGAATTCTGTTCTTTTCCCCATGTTTACGTCTTCACCTACGGGTGGTTAGGCGTTGTGTTCTGCATCTACCAGCTGATGTTCTGCAGTTTCTTCCCTGGAAGTCTCTGTTTTGCATCAGATAGTGTATTTTTGGTAACTGATTTCGGGCCTGGGTGCCTGGAGTCTTATTTTAGTGTTTTTACACTCATTGTTTACATTTACAACAGCCCTCTGTGTGAGAAATATCTTGATGTTATTTTAATCATAACTAGATACATTATTATTGTTCGTAAGTGTTGAATAAATTGTTTAAAATATTTTTAAAATTTTTGTCCACACTTAGGCTTGGGATCCATTGGGGCTCAACGTTACTTTTCAGAAACTTGGGCCGTTCTGAAAAAATATTTTTTCAGAATATTTTGATTTCAATTATTTTTTCTATATTAATGGATCATATTATTATTATGTATTTTGATTGCCAGGGGTTAGTGCGAGTACCAGGACTTGTTTTCTTTTCACATTGAAAGGATATTGATCAATTGTATTAAGAGGAAGTCTTCCTCTGACTTTATAATCATTCTATATGTGGTCAGTGTACTCGCATTAACTCCTGTTCTGTATCGTATGATTTCGATGACAATATGGGAAGCGTATGTCACGGTATGTTATTGGGGATTTGGACACTCCGGTCCTTTCCCCGCAGGGTCACTCTGCTTTATCAATTTCTATTTCAGACAATCAAGATTAGGGTGATGTATCTGTGATGTCTTCCAACAGTGTGCCTCCGTCGTCACAATTAATGAAGGGCTAGCGGAAAAGTGCTCATGTAAATACGCCAATTGCCTAAGAGGACCCTAGTAGGTTCGACGGCCTTTGACGTCCGCTAGCTCGCCCGGTGTAGCGTCCATTCACCGAATGGTTCGGCAGCCGGGTTCGTCCGTTGCGGTCTAGAAGGAATTTTGGGGTCATGCGAGCACTATAAATTAACCTAATGCACACCCAGTGACGGCGGATCGGAGGGAGAACGGAGGAAGCCTTTTAGTCCGGTTCATAGCTCGTTCCGGTCCATCCGGACGGCAAGCGAGAGAGGCCCCTCTCTCGTTCAACAACATCTGGCCCCAGATGTTGTGGTACAAAATGTGTCGCAAGCGGAGCATACGTCCGTCGCTTGGGACGCTCCGTTGTATAGGCAGTCCGCGGAGACTGCTAAGGCTTCCTCTTCTCATCAGCGCACACGACCGCACCTTGGCTGCGTGACCGCCGATATATTACCAGCTTCGCCGATCAAGTATTCTTTGGCGACCAGGTCACACCATCCGGTAGCCAGGGACACGAGGCCTGCAGACTCCGGACGTTCGCAAAGGAAGTGTGCGGGAGTCAACGTACACGGAGCTTCCGGCGGCAATGCATCGTAAGACCGCTACTGCACAGGCCTCGGGAACGGAAGTGCTTTCCTTAATAGCACAGTTTATCGCAGCATCCCAGCATCAACTGAATCTGTCGCATATATTTTATCCGACGATGCTGGGTCGGGACGCTCCGCGGAAGCGGGTACGGACGTCCGAAAGTTTCATCCGGTCCGACGGGATACCGAAAGGGATTTGGAGGATTTCGTGCTTTCCCTTTCGGAACAACATATGCTGTTGTGTATGTCATCTGACTTGGTCTTCTACAGCTTCTTTCGTCGGACCAGAATGCTGCGATGCCGGATAAGAAACTGATAGCGTCGGTGGACTTAGAAATTTTTAGTTCGGTTCAGGGACATCGTCCCTCAGTTCCGACATAGTCCAATAATGTCACACAAACTTTCGAATTATTGAATGACGCTATATATATTATTATTTTATGCTTGCTATAACCAAGCATTTCTGGTTTCTTGTTCGCAGAGTTATGGAGATGTCTTTCAAAAGTGTGCCTCTGTCGTCATAGTTAATGAAGAGCTAGCGGCAATAAGTGCTCATGGAATGTGTCTATCGCCTACGGAGTGACATTCGCTAGCTCACCCGGTGTAGCGTACATTCATCGAATGGTTCGGCTGCCGGGTTCGTCCGTTGCGGTCTAGGAAGGAGATTTGGGTGATGCGAGCACTTTAATTACTTTAGTACTCACCCAGTGACGGCAGATTGAGGACAGATCGGAGGAAGCCTGTTAGTCCGGTTCCTGGCTTGTCCAGGTCCGTCCGGGCTGTGAGCGAGAGAGGTCCCTCTCTCGTCCAACAACATAGGGGACTGCATGTTGTGGTTCAGATATTTTACATTCGGAGCATATGTCCGTCGGTCGGGACGCTCCGCTATATTGACAGTCCGAGAGACTGTCCTTAATGCTTCCTCATCCTCACAGCAGGGCACACGACCGCACATTGGCTACGTGACCTCGAGTATCCGATCAGTTTCGTCATTCAGTGATTACACGGCGAATAGGTCGCGCCATCCGGTAGCCAAGGGACACGAGGCCTATACACTCCGTTCGCTCGCATATTGGTAGTATGCACGGGGTAACGATCACGGAGCTTCCAGCGGCAATGCATCGTAAGACCGCTTCTCCTCAGGCCTCAGTGACGGACGTGCTATCCGAGTTAGCACAGTTGTTTCGCAGCATCCCAGCAATTGACAGTTTCTCGGTCGAATCAGGAATTATCCGACGGCGCTGGGTCGGTGCGGTCCGCGGTTGCATCAGGTACGGACGACCGAACGCTTTATAGGGTCCGACAGGATGGCGAAAGGGATTCGAAAGATTTCGAGTTTTCCCTTTAGTAGTATCGGAAGCTGCCTTCATATCTTCTGGCATTATCTTCCAGTGATTGTTATTTCGGACTTCATTGCTGCGATCTTGGATAAGAGACTTATAGCGTCATTGGACTCGGATTTTTCGATCGGTTCAGGGACATTGTCCCTGACTTACCGACGCAGTCCAATATTGTCATTACAACATGTGTTTTATTTTTCGACGCTATATATATATATATACAAGCCTGCTACCAAGCATGATAGTTTAGTTTCTTGTCCGCGTTGCTCATTTCTGCCATTTTATCATTTATACGAATAGTTTATTTTGGCAGAGCAGGGCATACCGAGAGTTCATATGCGTCTAGACGGTGTGGTTAAAGACTGCATATATTCTTTTTCGCCGTTTATGTCTTTCCCAATTTCAATGTTGGAAACGACATGATGTATAGTAGACTTAACTTAGACGCTTTATCATACGTAATCCGAGCAGGGCATACCGAGAGTTCATATGCGTCTAGACGGCGTGGTTAAAGACTGGAAATATTCTTTTTCGCCGTCTATGTCTTTTCCAACCACCATGTTGAAAACGACAGTGATGTCTAGTAGACTTAACTTAGACGCTTTATCATACGTAATCCACCTTACTGAGGCGTTATCATTACGTCTTCAAGAAAAGATTTACGGGATATTATTCTCAATGTAATTTCTTTTGAGGGCAGTAGTTTTGTTCACGTATAACTCCGCCCTTCAGTGGCTGATTGGAATTGGTTAGACGTGACGCAGCCCTAGCTACATCCACACGCGTGGATAGTAAGGTTAAGAACTCTCTCGGAGTCGCGTCGTTCTCGGAGGAGCTTCTCTTCGACGGCAACTTTTCGGCAATCCATGAATTGCTCGATTTACATGTTCTCTTGTCTATCTAGTGTTACAAGAGATTCAGACTGGGGCAAACATTCGGTGGTTGACTCAGAGAGTGCCACCGCAGTTGCCGGACCCGAGTGTGGCTGTTATGACGGTTGCCAGTCAAACAGATTGGGATATAATACTGATCCCTACGGATTCGAAGTGCCAGGGTCTTTGGGTTCCGCAGTCTCTTAGCAATCAGTTTTCTTCTGCGGAATAATGTTTTTTAGGCTTGCTTTATGTCATTGCATGAACATTATTCAGAAACGCATGCCCAAATCCTGTCCTTTAATTCGACAGTAGTGGCGTATCTCC
This sequence comes from Pictodentalium vernedei, assembly GCA_031216915.1. Taxonomy (NCBI): domain Eukaryota; kingdom Metazoa; phylum Mollusca; class Scaphopoda; order Dentaliida; family Dentaliidae; genus Pictodentalium; species Pictodentalium vernedei. The sequence continues at coordinate 304,163,343 of CM062296.1, read as the reverse complement.
GGAACCAGGGAGGCACTCTTTCGTTTCCGTTATTCAATTTAATGGAAAGAATCCGTCTGTTGGTTATAGTACACCAAGTTCTGTTTTGGTCCGTCATATTCCGGGTCGCCTGATTGTTTTACCGGTCTCCCGTTCTCTTACGGGTCGCTTGTTGCTGTCAGAATGGACTCTCAACAAACAAGTATTCAATCAGATTTGCTATCTATGGGAGCGCCCAATGATGATTTATTTACGACACAGCTTGCTAATCAATTGCAGACGTATGTGTTGGCTTGTCCAGATCTCTGAGCTAATGTGGTTAACGCTCTATTGATCTATAGGACGGAATGATAGGATATGCGTATCCTCCGGCGCTGTTGTTTCAGCAGGTATTGCTAAGATAAACAACCACAATACATTTCGGTTGATAGCATCTCTATCTTCACAGAGATCATGGGTAATTTACTCTCTTGTCTACTGTGGGTCTTAACGTGAAATCTTCCTCTATGTGAGGATCTTTTTTCACTGGGTAAATCGTGTCATCTTTATCACAACCCGCAAAGTCGCAACCTTCATGTATTCCGTTGTGTGGTCCATATTGCATTGTAAGCACTGTACTGGACGAGCTTTGGACGCGATTTCTTACTATAGGAGATCCTCTTCTTCGCTATTCTATGCGGCTAAAGTGGAGGCTCTTCCGTCGTGGTGTGGGGATCATTATGTTCATATTGTTGATCCCTCCATACTACTCATTGCAATTTTTTAGTATACTTGTTTCACAAGATCTACTGCAGCCTGTTATTATTTAGGTTATAGGTTTATGTTACCTCATACCTATGCACTCTACGATAGTTTACAATTGAGTCTTTTGTCTCTTTATCTAAGTCAGTTAGTAACTTTTTGATAAATAGACTTAGAATCTTTAGATTAAATTCCTATATGGATTTTAACTTCGGTTCTTATTTAGCTAAGTAATCATTTGAGCCTCTGGAAACAGTAGTTTTCAAATTCTGACCTTTTAGACAGTAATTCTGTTGGTTTCTCTTTTACTGTAGAGTCAGTGAGTTTCCTGCACTATCGATGGATGATTTTCACTTTCGTAGTTTCGGAATCACTACTTCCGTTACTATTTAGGTTGGATTTTTGCATAAGAGTTAGGCTCCTATTATCCGGAACCTATTATTTTAAGGTCCTTCCGTCTTCGTATGGGCATAGGCCTTTACTCTTGCCGGGTACAGTTTATGTATTCATAAACAGATATCTGTTTATTACTATGGGCGTAAGCTTCTTCTGTCTTTGATGCCTAGTAGAAGGACGTTACGCTCCATTTTATTGTTAATGGATTCTATTAACTATCGGTACTGCTTATGGTATATCATTGACTTAGCAGTTGTGCTTAAGATTTCGGCTCATGAAGTAAGAGTTCTTCTACTTCTTGGGCTTACATTAATAGTGTCGCTATTATAGATTTTTGAAGGCCGCTCATTGCGCTCAGCCATCCACATTCATGAATTTTATCTCAGAAATATCGAGTCCATTTCTGGAGGCCTCTATTGTTAGGTCTATTATCTACTGCTCAGAATGTCATGAACAGTTGCTACTATAGCTAGGTAGGCTGTCTGTTTCGGCAGTGTCTCCGTTCTGCTGCCCTCTTCGCTCTGGGCTTTTTGACCCAGGGCAAGAAAAAGGGGGGTGGGGGGGGAGGGTGTTCCCTTGGGTCACCTGTTTTACTATGAAAACAAGGGGATACCTCCTCCGGAGTTAGTAATTCTGAGCTGTTATTGGGATGGTTGTTTAGTGAGAAGTTTAGGTTTTTAAAATTCATTCAAGTCTCAGTTTTTAAAGTATAGCTTTTGAATATTGCATATGTCAACGGACATGATTATGCAATTCTTAGACACTTTTAGGAGTATAAGAGTCTCTATTCTCTAGACTTACTTTATTTATTGGCTTACTTTAAAAATTATTAGTATAAGGATTATATTGGATATTAATAGAGTACATGGATGTATGAAGCTCAATTTTGGAAGGTGTTGGTATCTTTCTAATTTATCATAAATAAGAAAGATACATGTAAGGCCTATTACTTCTTTTTCCCTACAGGGGATGACTCTATTTTATTTTATTGAGCGTATTCCATTTTGCTCTATGTCCTTGGCCCTCCAGCCTTTTTACTATTCAGCTATGTCTGGGTCATTGGTACAGTATAAAAATGTTAAAAAATTTATAGTAATTTATATATTTTTTATACTTACCAATGACCCAGACGGGGATGGCCCTCCCAGGAGTTGGGAACTCTTGCCTCCCCGCTGAGTACATAGCGCTTACCAGGCACTGGTTATTAGAATGATTAATGGCGCCAATTTCGGAACGTCCTTGACACTGCGCATGCGCAGTAGGGGCGAAGTGTGGAGGGCCTTTCAGGACATGTTTTCTTTGGTTTTAGATGCAAATTTTGGGGATTGGGGGGCAAAATTTGTGTTTGGCCCTATATTTTAAGAGTTAGCACCAGCTATGTCTGGGTCATTGGTAAGTATAAAAAATATATAAATTACTATAAATTTTTTAACTTTTCTTTCAAAATTTTCAGATCCAGCAGATGAATGCTTTTGATATTTTTTATGCAGCATCCTTAGGGGGGTAAGATTCAAGTTTGTTCAAGCCATGTCCCTAGGTCCATATTTGGGCTGATTGTGGGAGCTCGAATTGTAACTTTGTTCAAAATGAGGAATTTTCTTTAAAAATATTCTTCTTCAGATCCAGCAGTCGGAATGTTTTGATATTTGGTGTGCAGAATCCTTAGGGGTGTGAGATTCTGGTTTGTTAAAGCCAAGTCCCTGGGTTCATATATGGGCTCCCTGTGGGAGCCCGAATTATGACTTAGTTCAATATGAGGAATATTCTTTAAAAATCTTTTTTTAGATCCACTGGTCAGAATATTTGGATATTTGGTTTCAGCTTTTCTTAGGAGGAGCAGAGACAACTTGTGGAAATCAATTCTCTGGGTTGATATTTAGGCTACCATGTCAGGTGAGCGCCCTCAGGCCCCCTGGGGCCTCTTGTCTTCCATTTCTGTCCAAAAATGTTGCCGCTGGCAATGGTCTTTGAACTTAGTTTAGTCAGGCATCAATATATCCTTTGGCATGCCCAACAGGGCACATTTATGATCAGATCGGTTTGAAACTAGGTATACTTGTTTGGGGTTCCCTCTAGATGGGTGCTATTGATTTTCTTCGATTTCCATAAAAAAATGTTGTCGCTGGCAATGGCCTTCAATGATTCTAGTGCAGTTATGCATCAATATTTCCCTTTGGCACACCCTGCAGTGCACATTTATGATCGGATCGCTTTGAAACTTGGGGTGACCTATAGCTGTTGACTTTCTTCCATTTCCATCAACAAATGTTGCAGCAGGGAAAAAACCTTTGAACTTAGTTTAGACAGACCTCAATATTTACCTTTGGCTCGCCTTACCGGTCACATTTATGATTGGATCACTGAAACTTGGTATGCTTGTTTGGGGTTACTTTGAGATGGGAGATATTGATTTTCTTCGATTTCCGTCAAAAAATGTTACTTTGGCTATGACCTTTGAACTTAGTTTAGTCAGACCTCAATATTTCCCCTTGGAACACCTTACAGGGCACATTTATGATCAGATCACTTTGAAACTTGGTATGCTTGTTTGGGGTGACCTCTAGATAGGAGCTATTGAATTTCTTCCTTGTCTGTCAAAAAATGTTGCCGTTGGCAATGACCTTTGATGATGCTTGTTTGGTGTTACCTCTAGATGGGAGCTATCGATTTTCTATGATTTCCATCAAAAAAATGTTGCCGTTGGCAATGTCCTTTGATGAACTTAGTGCAGTTATACATCAATATTTCCCTTTGTCATACCCAGCAGGGCACATTTAGGATTGAATCTCTTGGAAACTTGGTGTGCTTGTTTGGAGTGACCTCTAGATGGGAACTATCGATTTTCTTCCGTATCCGTTAAAAATTGTTGCTGTTGGCAATTGCCTTTGATGAACTTAGTAAAAACTTAGTGCAGTTATGCATCAATATTTCCCTTTGACACATCCTGCAGGGCACATTTATGATAGGATCTCTTGTAAACTTGGTGCGCTTGTTTGGGGTGACATCTATATTGGACCTATCGATTTTCTTCCATTTCTGTAAAAAAATGTTGCCACTGGCAAAGACCTTTGAACTTAGTTTAGTCAGACATCAATATTTCCCTATGACAAACCCTTCAGGACACATTTATGATCAGATCACTTTGAAACTTGGTATGGTGTTCGGGGTGACCTCTAGATGTGATCTATTGATTTTTAGCTCAACTTTGGCGAAGCCAAATTTGAGCTTATGCCATGGCCAGTCGTCTGTCTGTCCATCTGTCTGTCTGTCAACAGTTCAATACGGCTCGGGCTAGAGGCCGTATTTATGAACCAATCTTTACGAAACTTCTTGGGTACCTTTGTTATGACCGTGGGACGAGAATAAGTGTTTTGGGGTCCGATCCGAAATTCAAGTTGGCTGCTGGCAGCCATTTTGTACAAAATTAGGTGCAATCAGATTTTTGCACAGAACTTCCATATGAAAGTGCTGATTTGAATAATTTTTAGCTCACCTGAGCGAAGCTCAAGGGGAGCTTTACTAATCACTTTCTGTCCGGCGTCCGTCATCTGTCATCGTCCGTCCGGCGTTAACTTTACATTATCGACTTCTCCTCCTAAACCACTAGCCCAATTTTATTCAAATGTTGGCTAAATGTTTATTACCTAATGCCAATTCAGATTTGTTCAAATGAAGTTGCCCCTCCTCCTGGGTGGTGCCACGCCCCCAAGGGGCACCAAAATCTTTGTAAATCTTCTTCTCATGAACCAGCAGTAGCAGAGACTTGATATATGGTGTGCAGCTTCCTTTTGAGGTGTAGACTCAGATTTGTTCAAGAGAAATTTGTGGGGCTATACTTGGCGTCGTTATGGGAGAGGCAAAATTTTTTGCCCCGCCCAAAATATCTATTTTCTAAACCGAGAGGCTGATTTGAACCAAATTTTATGTGAGGGCTTATTGGGTCATGAGTACTTGATTTATGAAAAAAAAAAAATTTCCCGCAGCCCCGTGGGAACCGCAGGAGATAAAAATAGAAAAAATTTAAAACGCCCATATCTCCAAAACTGCATGGCATTGAGAATTTTTATTTGGTGTGCAGCTTCCTTAGGACCAACAGAAAGGATTGGTAAAAAAATATTGCCATCGGTTTTATCATAGGGTACAGTTTCGGGACTTTGAAAAAGTGCTGAGTCAGCACTTTTTAACACTGTAGGCAATGGGAAAAACATTAAAAAATCTTCTTCTCCAGATCCAGCAGGCAGAATCTTTTGATATTTGGTATGCAACATTGTAGGGTGGATCTGATTCAAGTTTGTTCAAATCGGCCCCCTGGGTTCATATTTGGGCTCAGTATAGGAGCCTGATTTCGAACTTAGTGCATTTCAGGCAAATTTCTTAAAAAATCTTCTTCTCCAGATCCAGCAGGCAGAATCTTTTGATATTTGGTATGCAACATTGTGGGGTGGATCTGATTCAAGTTTGTTCAAATCGGCCCCCCTGGGTTCATATTTGGGCTCAGTATAGGAGCCTGATTTCGAACTTAGTGCATTTCAGGCAAATTTCTTAAAAAATCTTCTTCTCCAGATCCAGCAGGCAGAATCTTTTGATATTTGGCATGCAACATTGTAGGGTGGATCTGATTCAAGTTTGTTTAAATTGGCTCCCTAGATTCATATTTGGGCTCACTATAGGAGCTCAAATTCGAACTTAGTGCATTTCAGGCAAATTTCTTCAAAAATCTTCTTCTCCAGAACAGCAGGCCCAATCTTTTGATATTTGGTATGCAACGTTGCGGGGTAGATCTGATTCAAGTTTGTTCAAATCGGCCCCCTGGATTCATATTTGGGCTTACTATAGAAGCCCGAATTCGAACTTAGTGCATTTCAGGCAAATTTCTTAAAAAATCTTCTTCTCCAGATCCAGCAGGCAGAATCTTTTCATATTTGGTAAGCAACATTGTGGGGTGGATCTGATTCAAGTTTGTTCAAATCGGCTCCCTGGGTTAATATTTGGGCTCAGTATAGGAGCCCGATTTCGAACTTAGTGCATTTCAGGCAAATTTCTTAAAAAATCTTCTTCTCCAGATCCAGCAGGCAGAATCTTTTGATATTTGGTATGCAACATTGTAGGGTGGATCTGATTCAAGTTTGTTCAAATTGGCCCCCTGGGTTCATATTTGGGCTCAGTATAGGAGCCCGATTTCGAACTTAGTGCATTTAGGCAAATTTCTTAAAAAATCTTCTTCTCCAGATCGAGCAGGCAGAATCTTTTGATATTTGGTATGCAACATTGTGGGGTGGATCTGATTCAAGTTTGTTCAAATCGGCTTCCTAGATTCATATTTGGGTTCACTATAGAAGCTCGAATTTGAACTTAGTGCATTTCATGCAAATTTCTTAAAAAATCTTCTTCTCCAGATCCAGCAGGCAGAATCTTTTCATATTTGGTAAGCAACATTGTGGGGGTGGATCTGATTCAAGTTTGTTCAAATCGGCCCCCTGGGTTTATATTTGGGCTCAGTATAGAAGCCCAAATTTGAACTTAGTGCATTTCAAGCAAATTTATTAAAAAATCTTCTTCTCCAGATCCAGCAGGCAGAATCTTTTGATATTCGGTATGCAACATTGTGGGATGGATCTGATTCAAGTTTGTTCAAATCGGCTTCCTAGATTCATATTTGGGCTCACTATAGAAGCTCGAATTCGAACTTAGTGCATTTCAGGCAAATTTCTTAAAAAATTTTCTTCTCCAGATCCAGCAGGCAGAATCTTTTGATATTTGGTATGCAACATTGTAGGGTGGATCTGATTCAAGTTTGTTCAAATCGGCCCCCTGGGTTTATATTTGGGCTCAGTATAGGAGCCTGATTTCGAACTTAGTGCATTTCAGGCAAATTTCTTAAAAAATCTTCTTCTCCAGATCCAGCAGGCAGAATCTTTTGATATTTGGTATGCAACATTGTGGGGTGGATCTGATTCAAGTTTGTTCAAATCGGCCCCCTGGGTTTATATTTGGGCTCAGTATAGGAGCCCAAATTTGAACTTACTGCATTTCAGGCAAATTTCTTAAAAAATCATCTTCTCCAGATCCAGCAGGCAGAATCTTTTGATATTTGGTATGCAACATTGCGGGGTGGATCTGATTCAAGTTTGTTCAAATCGGCCCCCTGGATTCATATTTGGGCTCACTATAGTAGCTCGAATTCAAACTTAGTGCATTTCGGGCAAATTTCTTCAAAAATCTTCTTCTCCAGATCCAGCAGGCAGAATCTTTTGATATTTGGTATGCAACATTGCGGGGTGGATCTGATTCAAGTTTGTTCAAATCGGCCCCCTGGATTCATATTTGGGCTTAATATAGAAGCCCGAATTTGCACTTAGTGCATTTCGGGCAAATTTATTAAAAATTCTTCTTCTCCAGATCCAGCAGGCAGAATCTTTTGATATTTGGTATGCAACATTGTGGGGTGGATCTGATTCAAGTTTGTTCAAATCGGCTTCCTAGTTTCATATTGGCTCACTATAGAAGCTCGAATTCGAACTTAGTGCATTTCAGGCAAATTTCTTCAAAAATCTTCTTCTCCAGATCCAGCAGGCAGAATCTTTTGATATTTGGTATGCAACATTGTGGGGTGGATCTGATTCAAGTTTGTTCAAATCGGCCCCCTGGATTCATATTTGGGCTTAATATAGAAGCCCGAATTTGCACTTAGTGCATTTCGGGCAAATTTATTAAAAATTCTTCTTCTCCAGATCCAGCAGGCAGAATCTTTTGATATTTGGTATGCAACATTGTGGGGTGGATCTGATTCAAGTTTGTTCAAATCGGCTTCCTAGTTTCATATTTGGGCTCACTATAGAAGCTCGAATTCGAACTTAGTGCATTTCAGGCAAATTTCTTAAAAAATCTTCTTCTCCAGATCCAGCTTCAGAATCTTTTCATATTTGGTAAGCAACATTGTGGGGTGGATCTGATTCAAGTTTGTTCAAATCGGCCCCCTGGGTTTATATTTGGGCTCCGTATAGGAGCCCAAATTTTAACTTAGTGCATTTCAGGCATATTTCTTAAAAAATCTTCTCCAGTTCCAGCAGGCAGAATCTTTTGATATTTGGTATGCAACAATGTGGGGTGGATCTGATTCAAGTTTGTTCAAATCGGCCCCCTGGGTTTATATTTGGGCTCAGTATAGGAGCCCAAATTTGAACTTAGTGCATTTCAGGCAAATTTCTTTGAAAATCTTCTTCTCAAGATCCAGCAGGCAGAATCTTCAGATATTGGGTATGCACCATGCTTAGGGGGGTGAGATTCAAGTTTGTTCAAGCCAAGTCCCTGGGTTCATATTTGGGCTCACTGTGGTAGCCCGAATTATAACTTAGTTCAAAATGAGGAATTTTCTTTAAAAATCTTCTTCAGATCCAGCAGTCGGAATGTTTTGATATTTGGTATGCAGCATCCTTAGGGGGTGAGATTCAAGTTTGTTCAAGCCATGTCCCTAGGTCCATATTTGGACTCACTGTGGGAGCTCGAATTGTAACTTAGTTCAAAATGAGGACTTTTCTTTAAAAATCTTCTTCTTCAGCCATGTCCCTAGGTCCATATTTGGACTCACTGTGGGAGCTCGAATTGTAACTTAGTTCAAAATGAGGACTTTTCTTTAAAAATCTTCTTCTTCAGATCCAGCAGTCGGAATGTTTTGATATTTGGTGTGCAGCATCCTTAGGGGGGTGAGATTCAAGTTTGTTAAAGCCAAGTCCCTGGGTTCATATATGGGCTCCCTGTGGGAGCCTGAATTATAACTTAGTTCAATATGAGGAATATTCTTTAAAAATCATTTTTTTTTTAGATCCACTGGTCAGAATCTTTGGATATTTGGTATAAGCTTTTCTTAGGAGGAGCAGATGCAACTTGTAGAAATCAATTCTCTGGGTTGATATAAATTTAGGCTACCATGTCAGGTGAGCGCCCTCTTGTCCCTTGGGGCCTCTTGTTTGTATGAATGTTTAGTTCCATGGGATACATCACATATAATACGGGTTTTTTTCTCGTACGTAAATTATGCAAATTAGAATAACTTTGATGTATTTAGTGTTACTTTCAGCACTGTAACTGCAAATGCCAATACGGCTCGGGCTGGAGGCCGTATTGATGAAGCGATCTTTACGAAACTTCTTGGATACCTTTGTTATCACCGTGGGACGAGAACGAGTGTTTTGGGGTCTGGTCCGAAATTCGAGATGGCCAATGGCAGCCATTTTGTACAAAATTAGTGCAATCAGATTTTTGCACAGAACTTTCATATGAAAGCGCTGATTTGAATAATTTTTTGTGTGAATGTTTAGTACCATGGGATACATCACATATAATACAGGTTTTTTTCCCGTGCAGAAATTATGCAAATTAGATGAACTTTGATTTTTTCAGTGCTACTTACACACAGTAAGTACACATGTCAATACGGCTCGGGCTAGAGTCTGTATTTATGAACCGATCTTCACGAAACGTCTTGGGTACCTTTGTTATCACCTTGGGACGAGAACGAGTGTTTCTGGGTGCGGTCCAAAATTCAAGATGGCTGCCAGTGGCCATTTTGTACCGAAATTAGGTCTAATCAGTTTTTTGTACACAACTTCTATACGGACAGGCTAGAGGCCATATTTATGAACCAATCTTTTTGAAACTTCTTGGGTACCTTTGTTATCACCGTGGGATGAGAACAAGTGTTTTGGGGTGTGGTCCGAAATTCAAGATGGCCACCAGCATCCATTTTGTACCAAAATTAGTGCAATCAGTCTTTTGTACAGAACTTCTGTATGAAAGTTCTGATTTGAATAAATTTTTGTGTGAATGTTTAGTAACATGGAATACATCACATATAGTACAGGTTTTTTTCTCGTGCAGAAATTATGCAGATTAGATGAACTTTGATTTATTCAGTGCTACTTATACACTGTAAGTGCACATGTCAATACAGCTCGGGCTAGAGGCTGTATTTATCAACTGATCTTCATGAAACTTCCTGGGTGTCTTTGTTATCACCTTGGGACGAGAACGAGTGTTTCTGGGTGCTGTCCAAAATTCAAGATGGCTGCCAGTGGCCATTTTGTACCAAAATTAGGTCAAATCAGTTTTTTGTCACAACTTCTATACAGCTCGCATTTATGAACTGATCTTCACAAAACTTCTTGGATACCTTTGTTTTCACCTTGGGACAGGAACGAGTGTGTTTTGGGGTGCCTTTGTTATCACTGTGCTATGAGAACAAATATTTTGAGGTTCAGTCAGACCCACTCTGGGACTCCAAGATTTCTTTTCTAGTTTAGCATCTGACTGTCACCCACCTTTACAATACTTTACCTAAACATTTGTTACAGGCTACAGTCAGTATTTATGTACAGACCGTTACAATACTTTATATGTACCTTTGTTATCAGGTCATTACCTAGATGTTTGTCATTGCTGTGTCACATTACTATACATGTACATGTCTTAACAAGTTGAGCTACAGTGTCATTGACACTTTCATTTTTCATTTCCACAAAAAATTATTATCGTTATCACCAGCCTTTGAACTTAGTGCAGCAACTTATCCCTTTTGCACTCTCTGCGGGTTATATTTGTGGATTTCCATAAAAAAGAAAAAAAAAACATTGCCACAAGCAATGACCTTCAAACTTAGTGCATTTGTGCATTGACATCTTCCTTTGGCATGCCTCAGAGGGCGCATTCATTATCAGGCTTTTTAAAAATTTTGTATGCTTATTCAGGGTGACAAAGATAGGAGCTATTGATTTTCTTTTCATTTCCATCAAAAACTGTTGCTGTTAGTAACAATCTTTGAATTTATTGCATTTGTGCATCAACATTTTTCTTTGACATGGCCTACAGGGCACATCGTAGGTTTGTTTTTGAACTTGGTGTGCTCATTATGCGAGACCTCGAGATAAGAGCTATTCATTAGAATTAATTTCTGTGAAAAAAGTTGCCATTTACAACAAGCTCTGAACTTACTGCATTTGTGTATCAACATTCTTCCTTTAGCCAGCCTTACAGTTTACATTTAAAGATGCATGGAATGCTCTGACGTTATGCAGACACAATGCTGTTATGTTGAGTTTCACTAAATAACATTGGTACCAATGATCTTCAATGTTGCCATTTCACTTATTACTCAAGTTTGTCAAGTTGAGCTACAGTGTCATTGCCACTTTTATTTGTATGTAGCTTGCTGGTGGGTACTTACAGATCTGGTTTCAATCCATTCCACTCAGTTGCTTTTTTACAGAGTTATTGCCCTTGAATTTAAGAATTTGACAGTTAAAACAGGTTTTCCACAGTTTTTTCAGCTATGGATGGAGATATTGAAATAATTTTTTGAATGTAGCTTTCTGATGAGCACTTACAGAACAAGTTTCTATTGCACTTTACTCGTATGGTTTATTACAGAGTTATTGACCTTGAACTTAGAAATTTGACAGTTATAACAGACTTTCCACACTTTTCTTCACTAGTGTTGCTTTTTTTCAGCTATGGATAGAAATACTGAAATGAATTTTTGTATATAGCTTGCTGAAGGGTAGAGATCAATTTTCAATGCTATTTCATTCACTTTATTTATTACAGAGTTATTGCCCTTGAACTTAGAAAATTTTGACAGTTATAACAGGTTTTCCGCACTTTTTTCATCTTTGGATAGAAATATTGAAGTGATTGTTTGTATGTAGCTTCCAATTCCATTATACTTGAATAGTTTATTTCAGAGTTATTGACCTTGAACTTAGAAATTTAACAGTTATAACAGAGACTTTCCACACTTTTCTTCATTTTTCGCTATAGTTGGCGATACCTGAATGATTTTTAGCTCACCTACATCTGTAAGATGTGGTGAGCTATTGTGATAACCTCGGACGTCAGCGTCGGCGTCTGGCGTGTCCAATATTGTAAGATTTAATGTTAAGGTTAATTTCTCAAACATCAGTGGGCTCAGGCCTTTGATATTGCATATGTAGGTTGTAGGGGACTATCAGAACAGTATTTAACCCTGAAACTACGACTTTTTTCCAAATTTCAGCTAAAATTCTCTGCCAAAAGTTGTTGTAAGAATTTGCGTTTAGGTGTTGTAAGAATTTGTGTGAAAGTCAGCTTTTGTGCAGATTGTGCTGGTTTAACTTCTCATTACTGTTGATTTTCATATTTCAATAACAACTGTGGGTATTAACCCTACTGTATGCAGAAATTTAACGAAAATTTTCTTTTTTTTCACTCAAAATTTTCATGTTTTTCTCGGACTAAGTAAATTTTAAGTTGTAATACTTTGTAAACTTTGTGTTAAGGTGAGTTGTGTTTCTGTGTGTCTTCCCAAGCGATTAATATTCTACACTTGGGTTACTGAACTCCACTGCAGTAATATTTAACCCTCATTACATGCATATTTGAGGAATTTGAGGCTGATTTTCTGCCAAAACTTGTTGTAAGAATTAGCGTTTAGGTGTTGTAAGAATTTGCGTTAAAGTCAGCTTTTGTGCAGATTGTGGTGCTTTAACTTCTCATTACTGTTGATTTTCATATTTCAATAACAACTGTGGATATTAACCCTACTGTATGCAGAAATTTAACGAAAATTTTCTTTTTTTTCACTCAAAATTTTCATGTTTTTCTCGGACTAAGTAAATTTTAAGTTGTAATACTTTGTAAACTTTGTGTTAAGGTGAGTTGTGTTTCTGTGTGTCTTCCCAAGCGATTAATATTCTACACTTGGGTTACTGAACTCCACTGCAGTAATATTTAACCCTCATTACATGCATATTTGAGGAATTTGAGGCTGATTTTCTGCCAAAACTTGTTGTAAGAATTCGCGTTTAGGTGTTGTAAGAATTTTTAAAGTCAGCTTTTGTGCAGATTGTGGTGCCTTCACCTCTCATTACTGTTTATTTTCTCATTTCAATAACAACTGTAGGTATTAACCCTACTGTATGCAGAAATTTAACTGATTTCTTTTCTTTTTTTCAGTCACAATGTTCACGTTTTTGTCTGACTTACTCAATTTTAAGTTCTAAAAGTTTGTGTTAAGGTGAGGTGTTAAGGTGAGTTCTGTTTCTATGTGTCTTTCCAGGCAATTGATATTGTACGCATGGGTTACTGAACTACAGTGCGGTAACGTTGCGCCCTTATTACATGCATATTTGAGGAATTTGACGGGGATTTTTGGGACTTATATTCATTTTCTTTAAAAAAAAATTTTTTTAACTTTTTTTTTTTTTTATTTAATACTTTTTCATACTTGTTACTAGTAACATTAAGGCTTATTTTAGTTGTTTCTGTGATGTATTTTTGTTGGGACTTATAGTCACTTTCTTGAACAAATGTTTTTCCGCAACTCCTCTTTAACCAATGAATGTACTTCAATTAAAATTTCAGTGATTTATGAAAGCCTTTCCTAATTCTTATTTATGATTTAATATCTGGCCTCACAATTCATATTCTTAATCATAAACATTTCTAAAAGATGTATCCAATGATTCTATGTTGAATTGATATATAATAAATGCAGAAATATAGACTTTCCAAAGCCATCATATAAACCACATTAATCATTTGATGCCTAGTTAATGATTTATATTAAATAAATATTAGTCATGTTACATTGGAACGACATTATCAAGCGCAAATGTAGGTGAGCGTTGGGATGTAACATCCCTCTTGTTGGTATGTGCCTTCCCTGTGGCAAATTGTAGATGGAGTTCTGTTTTTGCTACCTTCACTCAGTTATTCATGCAGTTACAGAGTTATTGGCTGTGAACTTGGACATTTGATAGTTATAACAGTTTTTCCACATTGTCTTCAGTTAAGTATGGAAATATTGAAATCATTTTTTGCATGTAGCTTCATGATGGGTACCTCCATATCAAGTTTTAATTTCATTTCGATCATTTCCTTTATCAAAGAGTGATTGCCCTTGGACTTTGAAATTTAGTGGCAGTTACAAGTCCCCATCCATCATACAGACTACTGTTGAGAGAAATTTGGAAAACAAGACTTTCCATTATAAATATCTCGTTTATTAGCTTAACTTGACAAAGTCAAGATAAGCTATTGTCATCACGCATGTGGAAGTCTGTCAGTCTGAAAGTCTGTGAGTCGGTTCACATTTTCTTTAGCACAAGCTACACCGTGTAGTTCTTGTCCGATCATCATGAAAATTTCATATGCAGGTTCGAGGTCATGTCTAGATGAGAACGCCCCCTTTTGGTCGCAATCGGTCAACCATGATGGCTATGTGAGCCTGAAACCCAAAAATCTTTAGCACAATCTACAGGTTGTATTTATGAAAGGACTTCACTGTAACTTGGTAGAATGATTCCATATAATGTCTAGATGAGAACAACCCCTTTTGGTGGTGATCGGTCAAACGTGACGAGTATGCAAGCTCAAAACCCGAAAACAATTAGCACAGTGTACAGGTCGTATTTATAAAGGGATTTAATTCTAACTTGGTAGGATGACTCCATATAAAGTCTAGATGAGAACATCCCCTTTTGGTCACGATCGGTCAACCATGATGGCTGCACATGCCAAAACCCGAAAACCTTTAGCACAGTCTGCAGGTCATATTTATGAAGGGATTTTATTGTAACTTTATAGGATGACTCTGTATGATGACTAGATGAGAACATCCTATTTTGGGTTCAGTCAACCGTGGCGGCCGCAGGGCCACGTTACCTAGATTCCTTTAGCACAATCTACAGCTTGCATTTATGAAGGGATTTCATTGCAAATTGGTTTAATTGAAACTTGGTATGATATCTAGATAAGACTCCTATTTTGGTCATGATCGGTCAACCGTGATAACGGAACCGTCACATGACCTAGATTCCTTTAGCAAAGTCTACTAGTTATATTTATGAAGGGATTTTATTGTAACTTGGTTCAATGACTCATTTTGGAATGATTTTACTGCAACCTGGTAACTTTAGTTGAGATACATGAACTGCGAGGGCCACATTAACCCAGGCCACAGTTCATTAGTACAGTCTACACCTCAAATTATTCTTATTGAAAAAATAGCATATAGGGAACAGAAATTAACATATTCTCAATTATCACAATTCTTGTCTTATTTCATAATCCTTTCATAAACATTGAACACTATCCTTTTCATCAAACACTACACACAGTAAGTTAAGCTACAGTGTAATTGACACGTTCTTATAATGATATAATAATGATATAAATGCCCTGGACCCCAGAACACAAAACAGCTCTCTGGTACATTGTTTCACTGTCTCTCAAGACAGATGATCTCTCAAGAAAGGTTTTACTGTACTGTATACTGTTTGGCAACTGTTCCAAATCCATGGTCCACAGTGATGGCTCCCATCACTTTGCACCTAGTTGCTAGATTTAGCATACCAAACCTCTCCCCATTTCATCCTCATCCTTTCACTCCATATATCCTTAATCCTCTCATTCCCTTCTTCATTGCACTCCAAGTAAATCTTATATTTTGTACAGCTTTTTTAATTGGTATCATCAATGAAGAAAAAGTAGTAGAGAATTGTTTATCAGAGCCATTTTCCAGATTTTCTTCTTTGGTACTGTAGAATCATCAAAAAATTAGAATCTCTAAACAATGACATCTTGTCACATAGTCATGTATGATATTCTGCTTCCCAGAGGATGAAGAGGAGTATGGCACTTTTCACAAAAATTGCCATTCATATTCTTTTATGTTTTCATTTTTTGCAGCCATAATATAGCTTAGTCCCCCCCCCCCCCCCCCCCCCCCCCACACACACACACACACCCTCACACACAATTTGTACTGGGCTTGTTCCAGTGAGAAATCATAAGTTATAGTTTTGAGGTAACAAAATGGAAGTGTTTTGTAATTCATGAACTTTTTTTTTGGCACATGTCATCATCTGGTTGTGCTTGGTAAAGAAGAACATCTCCATCCTGTTAATTTCAATTACATTTTTATTCTCAGTTTAGTTTGTACTGTTACTAGGATCTTATGACTTTTGCACATATTTTAGTTGATGTCAGTACCATGTGAAGATCAGCTTTTACTGGTGGATTTACTCAGTGCAATAAAGGTGCTACCTACTGACACTTTGATGCAGATTGTTAAACAGGTGATAAAACAGCCTCCTCCAAGTGAACTCAGCAGGAAGAAGGTATAACTGATTTCTGCTTATCTCTTTTATATGTATATTATGTTTTTGAAATGACTACAGAGCTTTGTTCTTGCTATAAAAGATATACAATTTTTTTTTTTTTTCATTTTTGATATAACATTATTGGCCATTGTTAGAAGCTTTATTTCTAGTCTGTATTCCCTCACGTCTTCTCTATTCTGGTCATGTGGCCTTCCTACCATCCACAGCTCCATGCTAGTCAGAATTAGCCCACATCCATTCCATCATATGATTTATCTTACAACAAGAACATATTTCCCCATTACAAGTAAACAGGGCTGTAACTTTATAATAATTATAAAATTATTTCATGTTTCCCAATTTCGGGACATACGCCTGACGTCATCATTTCTGATAATGAGTATTCCACTGTTTGTTAAGTTTTCTTCCCTATCCTTCCATGAACCCTTCCTGTTAAACTCTTAAGCTTTTTTGGCTATTTTTTATTGAAATTTTTTATTAAATTTTTGGGGAGTTTAACATGTATTACAGAATATTTATTCTGTTTTTCCCCATGGTTACGTCCTCACCCTAGGGGTGTTAGGTCGTTTAGTCTTGCATCTTCTATCTGATGTATTGTGGGCCTTTTTGTGACCTAATGTCTTGTTTCCGTTTTTTTTTCATTAACGTTGTTTACATTGACAACGTCCTCATATATAGGTAGTATTTTATATTCTATTACTGTAGAATTACTGTAGGATACATGGATTATTATTCCGGTAGTGTAGCTCAATAAATTTGGATATTGTCTACACTTAGGCTCTATAGGGATGCCTTTGGGCTCTTATTTATTTATATTTATTGGTGTTTAAGGTCACATACTTATGCACAATGGCTAATCGTGACCGTGACAGTTTTACGGGTGGAGGAAGCCGGAGTACCCGGAGAGAACCACCGAGCAACGACGAGCAGCTGTCAGCTCTCCAACATCGTAACTCTGAACTCTGCACCGCAGCACAGGCAGGGTTAGATTGGTTGAAGACATGCGCACCATCGACGTGCAGTACGCCTCAGTACACAGCGTCATCGTGCCCCCATGTAGGCAATCGGGGTGAAGTGTCTTGCCCAAGGACACAACGCGGTTGCCGCAGGTGGGATTCGAACCGAGGACCTCTCGGCTTGCAGCCTGCACCTCTACCAACTGAGCCACCGCGCCCCCCTTTGGGCTCTTAATATTCCCTTTGGGAACTTAGGCATTTTTTCAAAAAAAATATTTTGAATTTAACTTTGATTGCTATTATTCATGTATCTTAATTATATATTTTGTTGTGGAGTTTGGAGGACTGATATCAACTTTAGTCGATGCACTCCTGCGGATCCGTCATTCTTGTGTTCACTGGGATGACTAATGTTGGAGACGGGTGTCGCGGTATGTTGTTGGCAGTGAGGTTCTGAGGCCAGGCCTCTCACCGCATTATAATTCATCTTGTCAGTTTCTATTTCAGAGGAACATGGTAATGATTTTCTGACACCCATCCAAGTGTGCTACCGTCGTCACACTCCGTTGAGCATATAGAGCTAGCTGCAGTGGTAATGATGATTGCAAGAGTTAGGGCCTTTTGTTAAGGGTTTTAATCTCTTGCAAGAGCTAGCTCGACCTGTGAAGTGGTTACTCCATCCGTGAGAGCCGTGACACCGGGTAAGTCCATTGCGGTGGAAGGAAGTGCAGATGTGGGGAGAGCGAGCACTTAAATATAAATAAGCTCACCCAGCGACGACGAAAATAGGGAGGAAATATGGAGGAAGTCAGCAAGTTTCTTTGTACTCTGCAAGGTCTAATAGACCGCAAAAGGGAGAGGCCCCTCTCTAACCTAACAACATTTGGGGCCAAATGTTGTTATGAGAAACTTGCACAAGCCGGAGCATATGTCTGCCCACCGCTCGGGACGCTCTGTCTAGTCTGCAGCCGGGGTCGGCTTCAGTCACGGCTTCTTCCATTACGTTATTAAAGCACACACGACTGCATCCTAGCTACTTGACTTCGGATATCCAGCCTGCTGCGCGAAGAAAACTTTTCGCACGTGAAGTCGGACCATCCGGTAGCTAGGGAGACAAGGCCTCGATCATCGGGATGTTCGGAGAAGGGTTCCATCTCCGACACACCGTCCCAGGAGCAGGAAGCAGCTAAAAAACAGAAGGCTGCTGTTCCTCAGGCCTCGATGAAGGACTTGCTGTCGCAGATTGCGCAGCTGATCACAGCATCCCAGCAAGTGCCGGTGCAGCCTCCCTCAGACTCAGAACCTGAGCTGTAGGACGGTCCAGTCATCTGTTCACGCCGATGCAATGGACTGAGATTCACAACTGATTCTCTCGGATGGTGAAAAGGATAAGGAAGAGGATTACCCATCCCTTTCGGAACAGCACATGGATGCGATGGATTTTATCCATCAATACTACCTTGAATTTGTCCCGCTGAATCAGAATGCTGCGACAACAAGAGAGAAACTGCTGGCGTCGTTGGACGCAGACTTTATACAGACACAGGAAGAAGTTCTTTCTTTTCCGGTTCAGTCTAGGCAGGTGTCGCAGGCCTTCGGCCATATAGACGACACCGTATTCAACCTCTCGAGTGCGAGGAATAAAGGTGGTTTCTTAACTACATCTTCCATAAACATACCGTTTCTTGGACCACATTCATTTAAAATGGTCAGAGAAGATTCCAGAGAGCTCCTCTGTGTTTCGATGAGCAGGCCGGGGATCTAGATGTATCCTTGTCTGCATCATTCACTATTCGCTCAGACACAATTGAAATGGCAAGTTCCATCAAGTAGAGTGAATTTGGACGCAATGTCTTACGCAGATCACCTTACCATAGCTATGGCGCAACGTCTCAATGGGAAGGAATTTGAGGACATTCGTACCTCTCTTACAGTTCTTTCCAGGTCAGTTATGTATACCATGTATACCTCCGCCCTAACAGGCGCTAATCTGGAGTTAATCAGACGTGATGCTGCCCTTGTGTCGTCATCATTTATAGATGACCAGGTGAAAAGCTCTCTCCGGGTCTCTCTGGTCTCCGGACATACTATTTTTGATGCCCAGCTTTCGTTAGACTATGAAAAGGCTATTAAGAAAGCATCAAGTGCTCTGCTATTGAAGTCGGCGTCTCACCATCCCGCTTCAGCAGACAAGCGTAAGGAGGACGTTCCAGATCTAAACGTCAAAGGGAACTCCTCACAAGGGTACAAGATGCACTAATTACTCTGGAGGTCGTCAATATAGCGACTCGGAAAAGGGGCATAGGTCTGATCGGTACTATCGGTCAAATGCCCCTAGACCGACAGGAAGAGGTTCTTTGCGGGGAGGACGTAGTTTCTCCTCCCATAAGCCTCGCAGGTCATACAGGTAATGTTCAAGACCTCTATTGCTTGCCAGTTGGTGGAAGGTTATCAAACTTCTCGAGAAACTGGATTGTAGTCACGGAAGATCAGTGGGTGAGAAGTGTAGTCTCGGAACGGCCTGCGGCTATCATTCCGAGCAAAACCCCCACTGACAAGATGTCCGCGTTGGACAATTCTTCCGTCGGATCCTTTCAAAAGAGAGTCTCTCCTGGCGGAGGTACAGGCTCTCTTATTAAAGGAAGCAATCAAGGTTTTTACAGTCACCTGTTCCTCGTACCGAAGCCAGATGGCTCGTTCCGACCGGTAATAGACTTGAGCTGGATAAACAAGCTTATCGTGGCTCCAATTTCTATATGGAGACCATTCAGTCGGCAAGAGCGAGCATTCGAGTGAACGACTATGCGGCAAGCATAGATCTAAAGGATGTGTACTTTCATGTCCTGTTACATCCGGCATTCAGAAAGTACCTACGGTTCGCCATACAAGGAAAGGTTTACCAGTTCAGAGCAATGTGCTTTGATCTGAACCTGGCTCCCTGGGCATTCACTCGAATAATGAACTTGGTAATGTCATACTTCCGAGCTCATTCATCTGTGGTAACATCGGCTTACTTGGACGACATTCTGCAGAGATACGGCAACAGAATTATTCTTTAGAACATTGTTTAGAGTCTGTTTCTATTACTCTGATGTCTCGGTTTCATCGTAAATGAGAAAAAGTCGGATTTAGCTCCGTCTAAGTCGTTCACTCACTTGGGGATGAGCTTCGAGACTCACAACTATCTGGTGCATCTGCCGTTACCCAGAGCAAAATTAGTTCTTATGCTCGCTTTTGTCTACTCTCAGATGCATTAACAGCAAAGGAATTCATGCAACTGATGGGGTTGTGCGGAGCGGCTGCGGATCTTATTCCAATGGGCCGTCTACGCAGACCCCTCCAGATATTCTTTACTCAGAACTGGAGTGTGAAGACGGATTCACTCGAAACCAGTATTGTTTTAACGGACCTAGTAAAACAAAAGGTTCAGGTTTGGGCAGATCTTCAGTGCTTAACTCAGGGAGTTCCACTGCAACTGGCAGATCCGGCTTTCACGATTATGACGGATGCGAGTCAGACAGGTTGGGCCACGACCCTAGGTCCCGCAGCCTTGAAGTGTCAGGGTCTTTGGGACCCTCGGTTCCTAGAGAAGCACATAAACATCAAAGAGATGATGTCAATATGGCTAGCTCTTCAACATTGGATTCACATAATAGCGAACGTCCATGTTCAGATTTTGTTGGACAATTCGACAGTAGTAGCTTACATCAGGAACCAAGGCAGCACTCATTCATTTCCATTATGCGAACTAACAGAGAGGATTCTCCTATACGTCATGAATCATCATATTCATCTTTCTGTCCGTCATATACCGGGTCGTCTGAATGTACTAGAAGACTCGCTCTCTTAGAAAGGTTGCCTGTTGTCATCGGAGTGGACTCTCACAAGCGAATATTCAGGCAGATTTGCTACCTGTGGGATTGTCCCATGATAGATCTGTTTGCGACACACCTGTACAATCAGTTATCGACGTTCGTGTCAACATGCCCAGATCATGGAGCGTACGCAGTAGACACTCTGTCGATCTCATGGAACGGAGTGATAGGATATGCATATCCTCCAACTCCTTTGATAAAGCAGATTCTGTTAAAGATCAAACGGTCTCGTTGCAAAATTCTGCTAGTAGCACCTCTGTCGTCACAGAAACCTTGGATCAATCTTCTATGCCCTTAGTGGCATTATGGAGTCGGTCAGATGTGAGGGATCCTTGGTTCCTATACTATTTGATGTCTAACACAAGAACGATTCAAGTAATGCGGGTGAGGGGGGTTCGATATAATTTTGAATCCCCCCCCCCCTCCCAACAGCCAATGTGTTAAGAGGCGATTACCGGGCATGACATAGTTTTCTTCCCGTAAGCCTCGTGTGCATTTAAGTATATACATGCGTTTCATGACTTCTCGATTGGCAGCTGGGTCGTGTTCTATGGCGACCTCATGGGCACATCCACTTTTTAGTTGGTTGATTTCCTGTGATTGTTCGTCTATATGTCATATATGAGCATATGATTCATCATCAAAAAATTCCTAGCCTTTGGGTACCTGGGAGGCTGTCTAGTCAGTTAACTGGTATTCAGATGATTACATGCAGGATTTCATGCTCACGCGCATAATAAATGCATTATTTGGCAGACACATTATTGTATGTTATGGACCTTAGAAACAATGAATTATTTCAGGGGCAGTCCGTGATGAGTCTGTTAATCATAGCTTGTTCCATTTCCAGATCAATGTTTCTATTATTTTCGGTACCCAATCGAATACATCTTGTCTTTACACTCTCATATATTCGTACGTTTCTAGGAAGATAGATATCGGATAGAACACATCTGGGAGTGTTATTTACTGGAATTTATTGTACACGTGAATGGGGTCGCCTGTGGGTTACCTTGGAAGTGTGTTTACTCTCCAGAGTTCATCCATTGTGATTCTATTGGACCTGTGTATGTTATATATTATATCACCGGTTTTCGACCTATCTACGTATGCCGACTCCGGCATATGTTACAAGCGGGCGATATTAATTACCAGGATCGCCACTATAGCCTTAACTTCTGAAGTGGCGTTAGCACCAATTTATTAATAATAATTAATACCTGGGTGACTGTTCGACGAATATTTATATTATTATTTGCTACCCGCTTTTACTGATTCCAGAGCACTCCCCTCTTTCTTTTTGAAGAAGATTCCTTCAAAAAGTGGGGGAGGGGGGTTCCTCTCCTCCGGCTTGGTAAGTGTGTAACTATGAGTGAAGCTGTTTTGTCTGTAGATTTTATCCTGGATACAGCTTGTGTTTTATTGTATATGGCATATGTTTGTGAGGGATATCCTCTCATTCTCAGATACGCCATTCTAATTATGGGGGGCTTAGTCCGGACTAGCCTTAAAAATTGGGAACTTGTTACATCCAATTACCATAGTCTTCATGCTAAGAATACGGAATTACTTGAATTTGGCTCCTTATTTATGATATGTCTTCTCTATTACTGTATAGAGAGACATACATGTAATTCCTTTTAAATTTATTTTCCTTTCACCTTGGATTACAGGCTTGGAGCTATGTTGGTCTACTAATTCTGAAGCCCTCCGCCTTTTTACGATTCAGCTAGTCTGGGCCATTGGTTTATAGTATAAAAATATTATAAATTTAAAGTAATTTGTATATTTTTATACTTACCAATGGCCCAGACGGGTATGGCCCGCCGATGAGTGGGCACTCATACCTCCCCGCTGAGTTATTATGTAGTACTCTTTCCTACAAAGAATGATGTTGGCGCCAATTCCGGTCACTTCCTGATGGCTGTGCATGCGCAGAGAGTAAAAGTATGGAGGACCAGATAGGACTTTTAATTTTCGGCTTTGTATGCAAATTGTTTAGATTGGGGGGTTCAAAATTTGTGTTTGGCCCTTGATAACTTTGTGTTTGCACCAGCTAGTCTGGGCCATTGGTAAGTATAAAAAATATACAAATTACTTTAAATTTATAATTTTTTGTCATGGTGATGTTTTTATATAGTCCTACCATGTGTTAAAACTGCAAAGTAAAGCAAAGAAACTTGCAGCTGAAACACTTACTATAAACTAGTTACAGTAAAAGTGGAACAGTGAATGGGGAATACATCGTCACAGCTCATGAATGTAATAACATGAAGTCATGATCTTCATTCATAAAAAATCAATTCTTAGACACTGAATGATTGTCAAAATATATGTGAACAAGTAAAGAAAGAGAGGAATATTGTAAGATAAATTGGTTATTACCGCAAATGGGTTTCTGAGATGGCGAATTGAAGTCTCAACTTCATTACACCATCTTGGAAACCCACATGATGTTAATAACCTATATATACATGCAAGAACACAGAGCCTGTTATAACAGGGATTGAAAAGTGTGCAGTAGTCAACTTTGTACCCCCTTCGCATCCATTCTACAGAGTGTATTCTGGTCGCTTGACCTTACCATCCATTGTTCTGTATCTGTTGGAATTTCACTATTCCCCACCCCCTCCAAATGATATACACAACAGAGGGAGGTTCTTTCCCCCCATAATAACCACCATAGAACCATTCTAACTGTGGGGACTTTTCTTTTTTCATCCTTCACCCCATCCTTGGCAGACCTTCGATTTTGAGCACCTGATTTCCGAAAGCTGGGTTCTAAATGCTGGGTGTCTCAAACATTATGGACTCGCAGATATAGGTTGAATCTAGCAATGGACAGCATTTTGATATCCGAAGTATAATCAGTACGATTTTTCAATACCACCACCAATACCTGCAAATTAAACATAATGAGTATACCAAAAAGTCAGTTTTACCCCAGTATGTAAAATTTCAACTTGCGTATCATGATTTAGAAGTGATTTTACTTCACTGGTGTGGATTATCGTTGATTTAAATTTGGGTCTTTTCCATTTTACCACCCTGTGTACCCTCACAGACAATGGGCCAGTTCTTCATTACTTTTCTTTCCTTACTCTTCAAGTGGTTTGTCGCAACAGTCACAATTATTATGAAAGCGATTGAATATTGTTTATCTCAAATTTGAAACAAGTAGAGGTGAGAAAACACATGTATTACAGTATGCATGTGCAGTCAGTCACATAGGGCATTTTGACCAATGGCATTCCTGCTATTTAAAACCTGGAAATTTCCCTTGTGAAATGCTAAGGGATTCCCTGTATTTTACACTTGTCATTCAAAGTGATTAGCTATTTGTACAAGCTGAAGTCATGATAGTGTCTTGCCTTAAAAATAGTATGCACAAAATTAAGTGTTTCATACAAGACCTATGTGAGGTACTTCATTATTCTACCCCCCCCCCCCCTCTCAACGAGTTGTGGGGGGGGGGGGGGTAGGTGGGGGAATGCTGGAATCACCTTGTCTGTCTGTCCATCCATACGCAGACATAATTTTGTCCAGGGATTTTCTCGGACATTCATGAACCAATCTGCTCGAAACATGGTATGAATGTTCACTACCATGGGAACCTGCGCACCTGTGTTTATAGTTCCGGTCGGATTATTTTTTTTCCAGAATTATGCCCCTTTTCAACTTGAAATAGCATGCCTAGAATTTTTCCGAAGACTTTCTTAGATGTGTATGGGTCGATTCCTTTGAAACTTGGTATGGATGTTTACTACCATGGGAACCTGTGAACCTGCAATTATTGTTTTGATCGGACCTTTTTGGCCAGAGTTCTGCCCCTTTTTATCTGAGAATGTGTGAATATTGTCCAGAGAGTTTCTGAGATGTTTATGAGTCGATTCCTTTGAAACTTGGTATGGATATTTACTACAATGGGATCCTGTGCACCTGCGATTATAGTTTTTATCGGACCTTTTTTGCCAGAGTTATGTCCCTTTTCATCTTAGAATGCGCAAATTTTGTCCGGAGATTCTCTCAGATGTGTATGGGTCGATTCCTTTGAAACTTAGTCTGGATGTTTACTACCATGCGAGCCAGTGCACCTGCGATTATAGTTTTGATCGGCCCTTTTTGGCCAGAGTTATACCCCCTTTCATCTTAGAATGCTTGAATTGCCTAGAATTTTGTCCAGAGATTTTCTCAGATATTTATGGGTCGTTTCCTTCGAAACTTGGTATGGATGTTTACTACCATGGGAACCTGTGCACCTGTGATTATAGTTTTTATCGAACCTTTTTTTCCTAGAGTTATGCCCCTTTTCATCTTAGAATGCGCAAATTTTGTCCGGAAATTTTTTCGGAAGTTTATGGGTTGATTCCTTTGAAACTTGGTATGGATGTTTACTACCATGAGAACCTGTGCACTTGCAATTATAGTTTCGATCAGACTTTTTAGCTCACCTGACTGAAAGTCAGGGTGAGCTTTTCTGATCACTTTTCGTCCGTCGTCCGTCGTCCGGCGTCCGTCGTCCGTCGTCCGGCGTGAAGGTGGTGTTTGGGTCTTTTTCTTCCAAACCACTGGCCGCATGTTAATGAAATTTCATGTGAGTAGGGGTTATATAGCGGCATTTTGATTTTTGGGCAAATTAGGTTTCGGCTCATATTGAGCAGAGGGGTGGGGCAAAAATGCTCCAATTCTTAAAAAATCTTCTTCTCAAGAACCAGCAATAGCAGAGACTTGATATTTGGTATGCAGCTTCCTTTTGAGGTGTAGACTCAAGTTTGTTCAAGAGAAGTTTGTAGGTCTATACTTGGCGATGTTATGGGAGGAGCAAAAATTTTGGCCCCACCCCAAATTTCTATTTTTTAAACCGAGAGGCCAATTTGAACCAAATTTTATGTGAGGGCTTATTGGGTCATAAGTACCTAATTTATGCAGAAATTTTTTTTCCTGTAGCCCCGTGGGAACCACAGGAGCTAAAAATAGAAAAAAATTAAAACGCCCATATCTCCAAAACTGCACGGCACCGAGAATTTTTATTTGGTGTGAAGCTTCCTTAGGACCAACAGAAAGAACTGGTAAAAAAAAATTGCCATCGGTTTTATCATAGGGTACAGTTTCGGGACTTTGAAAAAGTGCTGAGTCAGCACTTTTTAACACTGTAGGCAATGGGAAAAACATTAAAAAATCTTCTTCTCCAGATCCAGCAGGCAGAATCTTTTGATATTTGGTATGCAACATTGGAGGGTGGATCTGATTCAAGTTTGTTCAAATCCGCCCCCTGGGTTCATATTTGGGCTCAGTATAGGAGCCCGATTTCGAACTTAGTGCATTTCAGGCAAATTTCTTAAAAAATCTTCTTCTCCAGATGCAGCAGGCAGAATCTTTTGATATTTGGTATGCAACATTGTGGGGTGGATCTGATTCAAGTTTGTTCAAATTGGCCCCCTGGGTTTATATTTGGGCTCAGTATAGGAGCCCAAATTTGAACTTACTGCATTTCAGGTAAATTTCTTTGAAAATCTTCTTCTCCAGATCCAGCAGGCAGAATCTTTTGATATTTGGTATGCAACATTGTGGGGTGGATCTGATTCAAGTTTGTTCAAATCGGCCCCTTGGGTTTATATTTGGGCTCAGTATAGGAGCCCAAATTTGAACTTAGTGCATTTCAGGCAAATTTCTTTGAAAATCTTCTTCTCAAGATCCAGCAGGCAGAATCTTTTGATATTGGGTATGCAACATTGTGGGGTGGATCTGATTCTATTTTGTTCAAATCGGCTCCCTAGATTCATATTTGGGCTCACTATAGAAGCTCAAATTTGAACTTAGTGCATTTCAGGCAAATTTCTTCAAAAACCTTCTTCTCCAGATCCTGCAGGCAGAATCTTTTGATATTTGGTATGCAACATTGTGGGGTGGATCTGATTCCAGTTTGTTCAAATCAGCCACCTGGATTCATATTTGGGCTCACGATAGAAGCCCAAATTCGAACTTAGTGCATTTCAGGCAAATTTCTTTGAAAATCTTCTTCTCACGATCCAGCAGGCAGAATCTTGTGATATTTGGTATGCAGCATCCTTAGGGGGGTGAGATTCAAGTTTGTTCAAGCCATGTCCCTAGGTCCATATTTGGGCTCACTGTGGGAGCTTGAATTGTAACTTTGTTCGAAATGAGGAATTTTCTTAAAAAATCTTCTTCTTCAGATCCAGCAGTCCGAATGGTTTGATATGTGGTGAGTAGCATCCTTGGGGGGAGGGGGGGATTCAAGTGTGTTAAAGCCAAGTCCATGGGTCCATATGTGGGCTCCCTGTGGGAGCCCAAATTATAACTTAGTCAATATGAGGAATTTTTCTTTAAAAATCTTCTTCTTCAGATTCAGCAGTTGGAATGTTTTGATATTTGGCATGGAGCAACCTTGGGGGCTGAGATTCAAGTTTGTTCAAGCCAAGTGGTTCATATTTGGGCTCACTATGGGAGCCTGAATGACAACTTAGTTCAAAATGAGGAATTTTCTTTAAAAATCTTTAGATCCAGCAGATGAATGCTTTTGATATTTTTTATGCAGCATCCTTAGGGGGGTAAGATTCAAGTTTGTTCAAGCCATGTCCCTAGGTCCATATTTGGGCTGATTGTGGGAGCTCGAATTGTAACTTGGTTCAAAATGAGGAATTTTCTTTAAAAATCTTCTTCTTCAGATCCAGCAGTCGGAATGTTTTGATATTTGGTGTGCAGAATCCTTAGGGGTGTGAGATTCAGGTTTGTTAAAGCCAAGTCCCTGGGTTCATATATGGGCTCCCTGTGGGAGCCCGAATTATGACTTAGTTCAGTATGAGGAATATTCTTTAAAAATCTTTTTTTAGATCCACTGGTCAGAATATTTGGATATTTGGTTTCAGCTTTTCTTAGGAAGAGCAGATGCAACTTGTGGAAATCAATTCTCTGGGTTGATATTTAGGCTACCATGTCAGGTGAGCGCCCTCAGGCCCCCTGGGGCCTCTTGTTTTCCTGAGTTATGCCCCTTTTTTGTCTTAGAATGCGTTAATTTTGTCCAGAGATTTTCTCAGATGTTCACAGGTTGATTCCTTTGAAACTTGGTATGGATGTTGAGTACCATGGAATCTGTGCACCTGTGATTATAGTTTTTATTGGACCTTTTTTTTACTAGAGTTTTGCCCCTTTTCATCGTAGAATGCGCAAATTTTGTCCAGAGAGCGTTCATGGGTCGATTCCTTTGAAACTTGGTATGGATGTTTACTACCATGGGAACCTGTGCACTTGTAATTATAGTTTTCGATCAGACTTTTTTTCCCTGAATTATGACACTTTTTTGTCTTAGAATGCATTAATTTTGTCCGGAGATTTTCTGAGATGTTTACTGATTGATTCCTTTGAAACTTGGTATGGATGTTTACTACCATTGGAACCTGTGCACCTGTGATTATAGTTTTTATCAGACTTTTTCTTGCCAGAGTTATGCCCCTTTTCATCTTAGAATGCACAAATTTTGTCCGGAGATTTTTTCAGTAGTTCATGGGTCGATTCCTTTGAAACTTGGTATGGATGTTTACTACCATGGGAACCTGTGCACTTGCAATTTTAGTTTTGATCAGACTTTTTTTCCCCCGAGTTATGCCCCTTTTTTGTCTTAGAATGTGTTAATTTTGTCCGGAGATTTTCTCAGATGTTTACAGGTTGATTCCTTTGAAACTTGGTATGGGTGTTTACTACCATGGGAACCTCTGTACCTGTGATTATAGTTTCAATCTGACCTTTTTTGCCAGAGTTATGCCCGTTTTTCATCATAGAATGCGTGAATTTTGTCTGGTGGTTTTCTCAGATGTTTACAGGTTGATTCCTTTGAAACTTGGTATGGATGTTCATTACCATGGGAACCTTTTTCACCTGCGATTATAGTTTTGATCAGTCTTTTTTGGCTAGGGTTATGTCCCTTTTTGTCTTAGAATAATGGCAGCGGGAGGTATGGACAGGCCCATCTGGGACAGTCACACCCCTAGATGTTTTCAAATAAACAAAAGCAAGTCATTTGTGTTTCCTTTGCCAAGATGGATATGATGATACTTAACCAGTCCATTACCACAATCATGTAAAAAGGCAATTTATTTCAAGTTAACACTTCTCATGATTAAGTGAGGCACGCAAATGCACATTTCAGAATCTGAGGACTGATGTGAAGATTATATTATGAAGACTCTTTTGAGACTGTTTCATTCCGAAGTTGGGAATTATACCCAAAAAGTCCACTGCAATCACAAACAAAATGTTGGCTAATAAACTACCATTTGGAGTGAAGTTATTAGCAGATCTTTTGGTCTTTTGGGCAGACATTTTGAGCAAAGTTGTTATCAGATGTTTCATCCCTATACGTTGTTTGGCACAAAGCTGTAAAAAACTAATCGGTACAAAAGAATGTGCACAATGGTTAAAAAATAGAAGCATTATTATTTGTGTGCCTATGTTTAGAAAACAAAGGACTGCCATGGGCATGTTCATGCTACACATGGGGAGCCAATCATCGGTCCTGCTGAACTCCCCAACCTGGCCTTTTTTTTCAACCGTTATGGTATTTCGTCCTACTCATAATCCACTATGAAAACTACTCAGGGCCCTATCAGAACCTGCAAAGTTTGGTTGTTTGTCTGATCTTTCCTCAACTTGCTCAACAACCCACGAACAAAGAAACTCCATCATGATGTATACCAGAGGCAGACTATACTAGCCCATGATGAGCCTTCTCTTCTCTCACCCACAAGTCAACCACAGTGATAGACTATGCTTGCTTGAAGAGACAACCAGTTTGAGACAGACTATACTTGCCAACGAATACCAGCCAAACCTGAGAAAACCACAAATGGCAGACTTTACTTGCCTGAACACTACTTTTTATATTAAGCCTAACCTTAGAAAACCACAAATGGCAAACTTTACTTGCCCGAACACTACTTTTTATATTAATGGGGTGAAGTTAAAGAGCTTTATGGGTGCAAACAATCAAAATTGCACTAAAAGTATTAAAATTTTGCAAAAAAAATACCTGTTATTATCTCCTACTTAATAATGATCCTTGTCAGAATATTTTGTGAATGAATCCATCAATCATTTCTGACAATATTTTTTTTTACTAATAACCAATGGCCCAGACTCAGCTGGTGCAAACTCGATATTATCAAGGGTCAAACACAAATTTTGAACCCCCCCCAATCCCCAAAATCAAAATTTGCATACAATACTGAAAATTCAAAGTCCTATCTGGCCCTCCATACTTTTACCATCTGTGCATGCACAGCAGTCAGGAAGAGACCGGAATTGGCGCCAGCCTCCTTCTTTGTTTGGCCCTAAAGTCAGTAACAATGAACTGACATCTGTGCTTTTAAATCTCCTTTTTATACGCTCGTCATTTTTTGACGGACGTATTATGTTATGGCGTAGTCCGTCTCTCTGTCTGTCCATAAATAATTTTTGTGTCGCCTACACCTCCAAAGGTTTACATGCTACATTGTTCAATCTTTGCACACATGTTGATCAGTAATTGCCGTTGTACATGTGACAAGTGCAGGTAACTCCATTTTGTATTTTGAGAGTTATACCCCGTTTGGTACTTAAAACATTACAGTATTGTGTCGCCTTCTCCTTCAACATTTTACATGCTATATTGTTCAAACTTTGCACACATGTTGATCACCAATTGCCGTTGTGCATGTGACAAGAGCAGGTAACTCCATTTTGTATTTTGAGAGTTATGCCCTTTTTAGTACTTAAAACATTACAGGATTGTGTCGCCTCCTCCATCAACATTTTACATGCTATATTATTCAAACTTTGCACACATGTTGATCACCAATTGCCGTTGTGTATGTGACAAGAGCAGGTAACTCTGTTTTGTATTTCCAGAGTTATGCCCCCTTTTAGTACTTAAAACATTACAGTATTGTGTCACCTACTCCTTCAACATGTTACATGCTATATTGTTCAAACTTTGCACACATGTTGACCACCAATTGCCGTTGTGCATGTGACAAGAGCAGGTAACTCTGTTTTGTACTTCCAGAGTTATGCTCCCTTTTAGTACTTAAAACATTACAGTATTGTGTCGCCTACTTCTTCAACATTTTACATGCTATATTGTTCAAACTTTGCACACATGGTGATCACCAATTGCCGTTGTGCATGTGACAAGAGCAGGTAACTCCATTTTGTATTTCCAGAGGTATGTCCCTTTTAGTACTTAAAACATTACAGTATTGTGTCGCCTTCTCCTTCAACATTTTACTTGCTATATTGTTCAAATTTTGCACACATGTTGATCACCAATTGCTGTTGTGCATGTGACAAGAGCAGGTAACGTTTTGTATTTCCATAGTTATGCCCCCTTTTAGTACTTGAAACATAACACTATTGTATCGCCTACTCCAACATTTTACTTGCTTTATCGTTCAAACTTCGCACCCATGTTGATCATCAATTGTTGTTGTGCATGTGATAGGAACAGATAACACCATTTTATTTTTAAACGACGAGAATCCTGCCATTTATAGCTGTTATGATCCTCAAAATGTTTTGTATTTCCAGAGTTATGCTCCCTTTTAGTACTTAAAACATTACAGTATTGTGTCACCTACTCCTTCAACATTTTACATGCTACATTGTTCAAACTTTGCACACATGGTGATCACCAATTGCCGTTGTGCATGTGACAAGTGCAGGTAACTCCATTTTGTATTTTGAGAGTTATGCCCCTTTTGGTACTTAAAACATTACAGTATTGTGTCGCCTTCTCCTTCAACATTTTACATGCTATATTATTCAAACTTTGCACACATGTTGATCACCAATTGCCGTTGTGCATGTGACAAGAGCAGGTAACTCCATTTTGTATTTTGAGAGTTATGCCCTTTTTCGTACTTAAAACATTACAGTATTGTGTCGCCTTCTCCTTCAACATTTTACATGCTATATTATTCAAACTTTGCACACATGTTGATCACCAGTTGCCGTTGTGTATGTGACAAGAGCAGGTAACTCTGTTTTGTATTTCCAGAGTTATGCCCCCTTTTAGTACTTAAAACATTACAGTATTGTGTCACCTACTCCTTCAACATTTTACATGCTATATTGTTCAAACTTTGCACACATGTTGACCACCAATTGCCGTTGTGCATGTGACAAGAGCAGGTAACTCTGTTTTGTATTTCCAGAGTTAAGCTCCCTTTTAGTACTTAAAACATTACAGTATTGTGTTGCCTACTTCTTCAACATTTTACATGCTATATTGTTCAAACTTGGTGATCACCAATTGCTGTTGTGCATGTGACAAGAGCAGGTAACTCCATTTTGTATTTCCAGAGGTATGTCCCTTTTAGTACTTAAAACATTACAGTATTGTGTCGCCTTCTCCTTCAACATTTTACTTGCTATATTGTTCATGTTGATCATCAATTGTTGTTGTGCATGTGATAGGAACAGATAACACCATTTTATTTTTAAACGACGAGAATCCTGCCATTTATAGCTGTTATGATCCTCAAAATGTTCTTTTCCTTGGCACCACCTATCGTCAATCGTTATCAATGAAGTTAACCTGTCAATGAATGGATGCTACCATTGTAAATGGCGAGAAGAATCTTCTACAGCAGTCTTGCAACCCTTTAGAAGTTATCTTATGAATAAAATGGATGCTACCATTTTTTTTAGCCCGACTGTTTACAGTGAGGGCTATAGTAATGACTTTTGTCCGTCCGTCTGTCCGTCCGTCTGTCCGTCTGTTAACTTTTAGAGTTTTGGTTAAAGTTTGTGGTTAAAGTTTTTTACTGAAGTTTGGAGTTTTGGTTAAAATTTGTGGTTAAAGTTTTTTATTCAACCTTCAAGTACAGGCTATCCCTGGTAGTTCTTGTCTGATCATCACGAAATTTCATATGCAGATTTTAGGTCATGTCTACATGAGAACGTCCTCTTTTGATAATGATCGGTCAACCGGTATGGCTGCCCGAACCCAAAACCTGAAAACCAATAGCACAGTCTACAGGTCGTATTTATGAAGGGATTTCATTGCAACTTCATACAATGCCTCTATATAATGCCTAGATGAGAACGTCCCCATTTGGGGATGATCTGTCAACCGTGAAGGCTGCCCAAGCCCGAATCCCAAAAACTTTTAGCACAGTCTACAGGTCATGTTTAATATGGACGGATTTCATTGTAACTTGATACGATGATTCCGTATGATGTCTACATGAGAATTTCCCCATTTGGGCATGATCTATCAACCGTTACGATTGCCCGAACCCAAAACCCCGAAAACCTTTAGCACAGTCTACAGGTCATATTTATGGAGGGATTTCATTGTAATGTGATAGGTTGACTTCATATAATGTCTACACGAGAAAGTCCCCTTTTGGACATAATTGGGCAAATGTGATGGCCACAGGTGCCCAAAGCCCGAAAACCTTCAGCACAGTCTACAGTCATATTTTTGAAGGGATTTCATTGTAACTTCGTAGGATCAATGCACATGATTCCCAGATGAGAATGTTCCCATATGGTTGCGATCATTCAACCATGATGGCTGCCTGAGCCCGAAGCCTGAAAACCTTTAGCACAGTCTACAGGTCATATTTATGGAGGATTTCATTGTAGCTTGATAGTTTGACTTCACATAATGTCTAGATGAGAACATCCCCTTTTGGGCAACTGTGATGGCAACAGGGGCCCGAAGCCCGAAAACCTTTAGCACATTCTACAGGTCATATTTATGGAGGGATTTCATTGTAACTTGATAGGTTGACTTCGTATAATGTCTACATGAGAACATCCCCTTTTGGGCAACTGTGATGGCAACAGGGCGCCCAAAGCCCGAAAACCTTTAGCACGGGCTACAGGTCATATTTATGGAGGGATTTCATTGTAACTTGATAGTTTGACTTCATATAATGTTTAGATGAGAGCATCCCCTTTTGGGCAACTGTGACGGCAACAGAGGCCCGAAGCCCGAAAACCTTTAGAATATTCCACAGGCCAAAATTATGAAGGGATTTCATTGTAGCTTGGTAGCATGACTCCAAGTTTGTGGCTAAAAACCCAGACAAACACCACCACCCCCTACCCCCCACCCCCACCTCCCACCCCCAATTAGGCTTTTTTTTCTTCTTTTCTCCAATATGCATTTTGAACTATTTACAGTCACTACATGTGGAACCTTTTTATAACCTTACGTACTCCCCATCCCACCCCATCCTCCCCCCCCCCCCCTCATCCACCCTCCACCGGGGGCCAATTAGGCACTTTTTTTCTTTTTTCAAAAATGCTTGTTTCCTCCAATATGCATTTTCAACTATTTACAGTCACTACATGTGGAACCTTTTACTCATGTACTCCCCCCCCCCCCCCCCCTTCCCCTTCAAGGTGAGGGGGGGGGGGGCAATTAGACACTTTCTTTTTCTTTTGTCAAAAATGCTTTTTTACCAAAAAAGTTTGATGTTGCTCAGGATTTAATCCATTGGACCACGAGAACCGCCAATATTATGTACGATCACTGGTTGAACCACCTAAATTTAAACTAAGTAAAGGCAAAGGTAACAGCCGCCTAACAGATGTGGGATTAGGAACTAATGTGGTTAACCTGTCTGGCACCAATGACCTAACAACCCAAGAGAAATCTCTTTTAGATCGCGGTTTAACTTTTGTACCTGCACCAAAGCCTAAAACTGATAACCAAACAAATTTACCATCATACAACTGTAATTTTCTTAGGCAAATGAAATTAGCAGACCGCTTTAGAAACTCCAGCGGTCGGAAACTTCCTTTTACAGAATCATCTGGTTGGTCACCTCCAGATAGTGAAGTAGATCCCGAAATTATTGAGGCTAGCAAACGAATCATCCAAAAGGTGTTCAGCATGAACATACTCTCCGATAAAGACAATTTAACAGCTGGTGAACGGAGAGCCCTCACGAAACTTCGAAAAAATAAGAAATTAGTAATTAAACCAGCCGACAAAGGTGGGTCGGTAGTTGTTCTATCTCGGGATAATTATATAAAGGAAGCCATGAGACAACTCAGCAATACTAAACATTATAAGAAAATAGATTCACTTATTTGGCCTAGTAATATCGAAAAATTCAATAAGATCTTAAAATTTCTCCTCGACGAAGGTCACATTACCAAAAAACAATTGAAATATTTAACAGCTAAGCTCAGTGCTCAAACAAGACAATTTTATATCCTACCAAAGATCCACAAGGACCGTTCTTCATGGACGGTGACTTAACTCCACCCGGGAGGCCAATTGTATCAGATTGTAATTCGGAATCTTATGCGATCTCGGAATTAATTGATTATCATCTTAAACCTATAGCAAATAGACATCCGAGCTATCTAAAAAACACACAGGATTTCCTGTCACAAATTTCGAAATTGAAAATATCAAAAAATGCAATTCTGGCTACTTTGGATATCGACAGTATGTATACGAACATTGATATTGATAAAGGTGTTAAATCAGTTAAAAATGCATTTGAAAAATATCCGGATGCGAAACGCCCGGATGAACAAATTTTGGATCTTTTAGAGCTGAGCTTAAAAGGTAATGACTTTCAATTCAATGGAGAATATTTTCTACAAATAATGGGTTGTCCTATGGGTAAAAGATTCAGTCCTAATTTTGCAAGCATTTATGTAGCGGAATGGGAGGAAAATGCCTTAAGCAAATGTGCAAAGCATCCTCTCGTATATCTCAGATATTTAGATGACATTTTTATTATTTGGGAACATTCAAAAGAAGATTTTGATGAATTTTTAGAAATTTTGAATAATCACGATCCAAATATTAAATTGAAAGCTACTATCAGCGAAAATTCTGTTGATTTTCTCGATGTAACCGTGTATAAAGGCAAGCAATTTCAGGCGTCCGGTCATTTAGATTATAAAGTATATTTTAAACCAACTGATTCACATCAATTGTTGCACACTAAATCATTTCATCCTCAACATACATTTAAAGGTATCATCAAATCACAGCTCATTCGTTTCCACCGCAATTCAAGTGATAAGGTAAATTTCAATGAGGCTTGTTCTACTCTATTTGGCGCCCTCAGATCGAGAGGGTACTCGCTGCGCCTCTTGCGTAGCCTGAAATCCCAAACCCTGAAAAAGCTCGAAAGTCCAGCTGAAACTACCGATTTCGAACCACTGAAGATTGAACACAACAGACCGTTGCAGAATGGTAGTGGCGCGGTATTTAATTGCAAAAAGCCTCGTTGTAGACTGCATACTTTTATGCCTGATCAGAAAGAGGAATTTTCCTCCGAACAAACGAAAAATCATTATCAGATCCGTAACCCCCTCCATTGTGATTCACCAAACATTATTTACCTTATCACTTGTAAGCGATGTCGGAAACAGTATGTTGGTCAAAGTCAAAATCCTTTTCGAGAGCGTGCTACTAGACACAAACAGGATATAAAACATAATGCTGATGCCCCAGTAGCACAACATTTTAACCTTCCTGGCCATTCTTTGGACGATTTCGAAATCCATCCTATTGAACAACCACCAATTAAAGACACATTAGAAGAAACGGATGAATTTAGAAAAAAACGTGAAGCTTTTTGGATCAATACGCTTCAAACCCTCTGGCCATTTGGTATGAACATATCAGAGGGCGAATGCGAAAGGAGGTCCATCATTCCTTTCACTTTAACGTACAACAGAATGAATATCGAAATAGCAAAAATGTTAAAAGATGAATTCAATTTTACCAATGCTAAATTAAATGAACCTTTGAATCTTCGACCTGTCATCGCTACATACCGAGGTACCCCATTGTTTGTCCTTTGTGTGGACTAACAGTTTCTACCTCGTTTTGCCGGTACAGTTCTGGGAAAACAACCGAGGTAAAGGGTTTCTTTTGTCTTTTGTACCTCGGTAAGGCGAAACACGCAAACTCTTTTGTCTAGTTACCTCGTCAAGTTGGTAAGACAAACCCACACACACACACACACACACACACACACACACACACACACACACACACACACACACACACACACACACACACACACACACACACACACACACACACACACACAGAGTCTTGTCTACCCTACATACCGAGGTACCCCATTGTTTGTCCTTTGTGTGGACTAATGGTTTCTACCTCGTTTTGCAGGTACAGTTCTGGGAAAACAACCGAGGTAAAGGGTTTCTTTTGTCTTTTGTACCTCGGTAAGGCAAAACACGCAAACTCTTTTGTCTAATTACCTCGTCAAGTTGGTAAGACAAACCACACACACACACACACACACACACACACACACACACACACACACACACACACACACACACACACACACACACACACACACAGTCTTGTCTTCCCTACATACCGAGGTACCCCATTGTTTGTCCTTTGTGTGGACTAACGGTTTCTACCTCGTTTTGCCGGTACAGTTCTGGGAAAACAACCGAGGTAAAGGGTGTCTTTTGTCTTTTGTACCTCGGTAAGGCGAAACACGCAAACTCTTTTGTCTAGTTACCTCGTCAAGTTGGTAAGACAAACCCCCCCACACACACACACACACACACAGAGTCTTGTCTACCCTACATACCGAGGTAACCCTTTGTTTGTCCTTTGTGTGGACTAACGGTTTCTACCTCGTTTTGCCGGTACAGTCCTGAGAAAACAACCGAGGTAAAGGGTTTCTTTTGTCTTTTGTACCTCGGTAAGGCAAAAACACGCAAACTCTTTTGTCTAATTACCTCGTCAAGTTGGTAAGACAAACCCACACACACACACACACACACACACACACACACACACACACACAGAGTCTTGTCTTCCCTACATACCGAGGTACCCCATTGTTTGTCCTTTGTGTGGACTAACGGTTTCTACCTCGTTTTGCCGGTACAGTTCTGGGAAAACAACCGAGGTAAAGGGTGTCTTTTGTCTTTTGTACCTCGGTAAGGCGAAACACGCAAACTCTTTTGTCTAGTTACCTCGTCAAGTTGGTAAGACAAACCCACACACACACACACACACACACAGAGTCTTGTCTACCCTACATACCGAGGTAACCCTTTGTTTGTCCTTTGTGTGGACTAACGGTTTCTACCTCGTTTTGCCGGTACAGTCCTGAGAAAACAACCGAGGTAAAGGGTTTCTTTTGTCTTTTTTACCTCGGTAAGGCGAAACACGCAAACTCTTTTGTCTAGTTACCTCGTCAAGTTGGTAAGACAAACCCACACACACACACACACACACACACACACACACACACACACACACACACACACACACACACACACACACACACACACACACACACACACACAAATGTGTCAATTATTCCCAAAATGCATTTTGAAGGATTGGGAGTTATTACATGCAAAAAAGAAAATTGACTCATATAGGCCAACATTGGTGTAAGTACTGCATCTTTAATCCTTTACCTAACACAAGTTGAAGCCAACAATACAAATTATTTTCTGAAACATCAGATTTTTTAATTTTTTACTTCTCCCTCTTCTTTACCATCATACAACTGTAATTTTCTTAGGCAAATGAAATTAGCAGACCGCTTTAGAAACTCCAGCGGTCGGAAACTTCCTTTTACAGAATCATCTGGTTGGTCACCTCCAGATAGTGAAGTAGATCCCGAAATTATTGAGGCTAGCAAACGAATCATCCAAAAGGTGTTCAGCATGAACATACTCTCCGATAAAGACAATTTAACAGCTGGTGAACGGAGAGCCCTCATGAAACTTCGAAAAAATAAGAAATTAGTAATTAAACCAGCCGACAAAGGTGGGTCGGTAGTTGTTCTATCTCGGGATAATTATATAAAGGAAGCCATGAGACAACTCAGCAATACTAAACATTATAAGAAAATAGATTCACTTATTTGGCCTAGTAATATCGAAAAATTCAATAAGATCTTAAAATTTCTCCTCGACGAAGGTCACATTACCAAAAAACAATTGAAATATTTAACAGCTAAGCTCAGTGCTCAAACAAGACAATTTTATATCCTACCAAAGATCCACAAGGATCGTTCTTCATGGACGGATGACTTAACTCCACCCGGGAGGCCAATTGTATCAGATTGTAATTCGGAATCTTATGCGATCTCGGAATTAATTGATTATCATCTGAAACCTATAGCAAATAGACTTCCCAGCTATCTAAAAAATACACAGGATTTCCTGTCAAAAATTTTGAAATTGATAATATCGAAAAATGCAATTCTGGCTACTTTGGATATCGACAGTATGTATACGAACATTGATATTGATAAAGGTGTTAAATCAGTTAAAAATGCATTTGAAAAATATCCGGATGCGAAACGCCCGGATGAACAAATTTTGGATCTTTTAGAGCTTAGCTTAAAAGGTAATGACTTTCAATTCAATGGAGAATATTTTCTACAAATAATGGGTTGTCCTATGGGCAAAAGATTCAGTCCTAATTTTGCAAGCATTTATGTAGCGGAATGGGAGGAAAATGCCTTAAGCAAATGTGCAAAGCATCCTCTCGTATATCTCAGGTATTTAGATGACATTTTTATTATTTGGGAACATTCAAAAGAAGATTTTGATGAATTTTTAGAAATTTTGAACAATCACGATCCAAATATTAAATTGAAAGCTACTATCAGTGAAAATTCTGTTGATTTTCTCGATGTGACCGTGTATAAAGGCAAGCAATTTCAGGCGTCCGGTCATTTAGATTATAAAGTATATTTTAAACCAACTGATTCACATCAATTGTTGCACACAAAATCATTTCATCCTCAACATACATTTAAAGGTATCATCAAATCACAACTCATTCGTTTCCACCGCAATTCGAGTGATAAGGTAAATTTCAATGAGGCTTGTTCTACTCTATTTGGCGCCCTCAGATCGAGAGGGTACTCGCTGCGCCTTTTGCGTAGCCTGAAATCCCAAACCCTGAAAAAGCTCGAAAGTCCAGCTGAAACTACCGATTTCGAACCACTGAAGATTGAACACAACAGACCGTTGCAGAATGGTAGTGGCGTGGTAATTAATTGCAAAAAGCCTCGTTGTAGACTGCATACTTTTATGCCTGATCAGAAAGAGGAATTTTCCTCCGAACAAACGAAAAATCATTATCAGATCCGTAACCCCCTTCATTGTGATTCACCAAACATTATTTACCTTATCACTTGTAAGCGATGTCGGAAACAGTATGTTGGTCAAAGTCAAAATCCTTTTCGAGAACGTGCTACTAGACACAAACAGGATATAAAACATAATGCTGATGCCCCAGTAGCACAACATTTTAACCTTCCTGGCCATTCTTTAGACGATTTCGAAATCCATCCTATTGAACAACCACCAATTAAAGACACATTAGAAGAAACGGATGAATTTAGAAAAAAACGTGAAGCTTTTTGGATCAATACGCTTCAAACCCTCTGGCCATTTGGTATGAACATATCAGAGGGCGAATGCGAAAGGAGGTCCATCATTCCTTTCACTTTATATTTATTTATTGATTATTTTTATTTTTAATTGATTATTTTTAATTGATTATTTTTAATTTTTTATTCATTTTTATTTATTTATTTATTTATTTATTTATTTATTTATTTATTTATTTCCTTGATTCATTTATTTAAATTATTATTTTTATTTTTAATTTTTCATACCTTTCACACAATGTAGAGGTTCAGAAAGTAAAACACACAATTTCTACGTGGTGTAAAATATTTTCCGTCATAAACCTCCGTCGGGGGATATTCATTCCAACTGATAACATTCGTGAGGCATCATGATCTTTGGCGTTATTTTTTCATTTATTTCTTTAGTCTCAATATATTTTATCAAACCATTTTTTCATATTATTTTCACATACTTCGGAAGCCAGTAAAGCAAACCGCTCCCGATTGGTTTTACTTAAATCAAAGCCAACCAATAGGGCTTCATGGGGTCAGTAAAGCAAACCACTCACTGACTGATTAAAATTCAATGGAAGCCAATCAATAGGGCTTCATCTAATTTGTTTGGACGACACAAACTGAGTTGTGAAAAACAAACTTGGGACATCTCAGATTGAAAAGAATTAATTAGATGAGTGACATTTGTCAGCTTGTTACCGAGTTTAATTATGTACTGAGCTGTGAAAAACACCTCCAGCCCACATATGGATATATACCATGCATGCCCTCCCAAAGTTGGAATAATTTTCCTCAAATTCTCTTTGAAAAAGCCACACCAAGCGAAACGCGTCGAGACAGACGGATTATTTTCTACCTTTACTGAAGACTGCAACCAATCCAGGTATCTTCTTTAATAGGTAATATCTAATTTTCCAATTTTATTTATTTCATCACTTTTATATTTAATTTATACTTAATTCACCTACTTTTTTTAACAATGGCAAGAAAAGGGCAGAGGCATCAGAGGCAGAGAGTTGCCCAGTCCGGAACTGGCCAGGAACTATCGTTCCAGGCTTATTCTACGCTGGTCAAGGCTTTGTTTCAGGTGCTTCAATGTTTGCACCACATTGGGCTTTTAGAGCACCATTTGGCAAATCGGGATTTCCCGAAACAGCTGGAGAAGAAAGTAGATGAGTTAGGTGGCTTTCTAAAGCCAGCTCTTCCCACCCCACACATTTTTTCTGTTTTTCGACAGATTAGTGTGGGATGGGCCAATCAAAAATTAAATGCTTTAGTTGAGCATTATAAAATAAATTTAAACCAGTTGAAGTCTAAGATAACTGTGGCTATGCGACCACCTCCTGGACTCGAAAAAATAGACTTCAACAGCGCTTCGGCGCGTGCCTTGATCTGGGCTAAAAAGAACTTTAAAAATAAGTTGACAGATAAGACGATTTCGGCCTATGAGCCTTACATTTCGGAACTTCGCCCAGCGTCTGGAGTAAGGAACAATACTGGAGGGAGCAAGCAAACTCCGGCCCGTGTTGTCCCTCTACCCCAACGCGAAAAGCAAAATAAGAAAAGATCAAGGCAAAGCACTTCTCCCTCTTCTTTTCCTTCTACTTCTTCTTTCTCTCAGAGTAAGCGCCTCAATTTGCAAACATCTCCGGTCCATATTGTGACTGAAGATGCTCGCAAATTGAGTAACGCTGTCTCGCCTCGTCTTGCTCCTCTACCTCCTACTCCTCCTCAGCCTTTCTTCTCTGGTTCTCCTAGTGCTCTCACTAGAACTCCTCCTCCTCCTTCTGTTTCTTCTCCTGCTTCTGTTTCCTCTCCTTCTTCTGTTTCTTCTCCCCCTTCTCCTGCCTCTAGTGTGGTTCAACCAGGTATATCGTACTCAGAGAAAGTCAAATCACCGAGCCGCAACTCGGGCCGCTCATTTGATTCTAAATTCTCCCAGTTTCGGCATAAAAGCGGAGTTAATTTTGACAAAAGGAATTGGCGCCTCCCCGATGTTTGTAAAAACATCCTTATGATTGGAAGTTCAAATTTAGGACGCATTGATCGAAATCCCCATCCGGACATCCAGGTGGAGTGTTACCCCGGCGCCAAATTCAATCATCTGCGCTCTATGTTTAAAGGGCACAGGGGCCAGTCCAGTCCCCCAAAAATATTATTAAATATTGGCGTGAATTCTCGAAACGATAATTCTGATCTCGTAGTTAAGCAGTTGCAGAATATGCTTAGCGATATCAGGGTCAAGTTTAGATCAGCAAAAATTTATTTCGCTGAACTAAACTTTTCGCAAAAACTCCCTCAGGCTGAGAGGAGAACCCTGAGCATCATCAACGAAACCATTCGGAAAGTGAAGGACGTTAACGTGATACCAAAAATTGATGACGCGAAGTTTGATGTTGCTCAGGATTTAATCCATTGGACCACGAGAACCGCCAATATTATGTACGATCACTGGTTGAACCACCTAAATTTAAACTAAGTAAAGGCAAAGGTAACAGCCGCCTAACAGATGTGGGATTAGGAACTAATGTGGTTAACCTGTCTGGCACCAATGACCTAACAACCCAAGAGAAATCTCTTTTAAATCACGGTTTAACTTTTGTACCAGCACCAAAGCCTAAAACTGATAACCAAACAAATTTACCATCATACAACTGTAATTTTCTTAGGCAAATGAAATTAGCCGACCGCTTTAGAAACTCCAGCGGTCGGAAACTTCCTTTTACAGAATCATCTGGTTGGTCACCTCCAGATAGTGAAGTAGATCCCGAAATTATTGAGGCTAGCAAACGAATCATCCAAAAGGTGTTCAGCATGAACATACTCTCCGATAAAGACAATTTAACAGCTGGTGAACGGAGAGCCCTCACGAAACTTCGAAAAAATAAGAAATTAGTAATTAAACCAGCCGACAAAGGTGGGTCGGTAGTTGTTCTATCTCGGGATAATTATATAAAGGAAGCCATGAGACAACTCAGCAATACTAAACATTATAAGAAAATAGATTCACTTATTTGGCCTAGTAATATCGAAAAATTCAATAAGATCTTAAAATTTCTCCTCGACGAAGGTCACATTACCAAAAAACAATTGAAATATTTAACAGCTAAGCTCAGTGCTCAAACAAGACAATTTTATATCCTACCAAAGATCCACAAGGACCGTTCTTCATGGACGGATGACTTAACTCCACCCGGGAGGCCAATTGTATCAGATTGTAATTCGGAATCTTATGCGATCTCGGAATTAATTGATTATCATCTGAAACCTATAGCAAATAGACATCCGAGCTATCTAAAAAATACACAGGATTTCCTGTCAAAAATTTCGAAATTGAAAATATCGAAAAATGCAATTCTGGCTACTTTGGATATCGACAGTATGT
This sequence comes from Pictodentalium vernedei, assembly GCA_031216915.1. Taxonomy (NCBI): domain Eukaryota; kingdom Metazoa; phylum Mollusca; class Scaphopoda; order Dentaliida; family Dentaliidae; genus Pictodentalium; species Pictodentalium vernedei. The sequence goes on along the minus strand of CM062296.1, from coordinate 304,119,432 downwards.
ATACGAACATTGATATTGATAAAGGTGTTAAATCAGTTAAAAATGCATTTGAAAAATATCCGGATGCGAAACGCCCGGATGAACAAATTTTGGATCTTTTAGAGCTGAGCTTAAAAGGTAATGACTTTCAATTCAATGGAGAATATTTTCTACAAATAATGGGTTGTCCTATGGGCAAAAGATTCAGTCCTAATTTTGCAAGCATTTATGTAGCGGAATGGGAGGAAAATGCCTTAAGCAAATGTGCAAAGCATCCTCTCGTATATCTCAGGTATTTAGATGACATTTTTATTATTTGGGAACATTCAAAAGAAGATTTTGATGAATTTTTAGAAATTTTGAACAATCACGATCCAAATATTAAATTGAAAGCTACTATCAGTGAAAATTCTGTTGATTTTCTCGATGTGACCGTGTATAAAGGCAAGCAATTTCAGGCGTCCGGTCATTTAGATTATAAAGTGTATTTTAAACCAACTGATTCACATCAATTGTTGCACACAAAATCATTTCATCCTCAACATACATTTAAAGGTATCATCAAATCACAACTCATTCGTTTCCACCGCAATTCGAGTGATAAGGTAAATTTCAATGAGGCTTGTTCTACTCTATTTGGCGTAAGGCTTCCACGTTTAGACAAAATTGTAAACGTTTAAACGACTGTCTGTAAACGAAACGTAAACGTTTACACGTACTAACAGTAACAATGCAAGTAGTCAATATTTGATAGAAGTGTGTAATAATACACAGTAAGTTCATCATATCTTTGCGTACAGGTCATACAATTTATGTTATTGAGACAGCCGATTTATAGTTCGTCCAAAAACGACGTAGACGAACGATCACAGCATGCAGATGCTGAAGGCAAAGTTGCTCGGTCTGGGTGGGGGGGGGGGGGGGGGGGTTCTGGGGGATATTCCCCCAGGTAAATTTTGAAATTTATGGGGGTCTCTGGTCTTCTGGTGGGTTCGGGGTGAAATTCCTTGTATTTTTTCAAACAGTAATGTTGGAGCGAGTTGCCATGGCACACAATAGTGACAATACTGGACTTGAGAGTGGAATGCAATGTCGCAAAAATAAACAAAGTCTACAAACCATGCAGGGGAATCCAAATTTTCAAACACCGCAAGTGCCAGTCTGTCTGTCAAACTCCATAAATCGATCCTAAGATCATCCCATGTGTGAATAATAAATTAATAATCCATGTCAGGTGAACGAAATCATCGAGAACAACTGTGTATCACTTTAGGAATATACATGTAAATCCGAATAAACTAAAACATTCCACACATGTTTCGAAGGAAACACCAAAGATAAGCACGTGCCATGCGGCTCACGTGACTGTGTCACATATGATATCACATGATTTGAAGATGACTTCGTTCGGTTACTGTGGCGGCGGCGCCAGTCGGAACCAGTACACAGTTTTTCTGAAGCATTACCAAAATATTGCATTACAAAGTTGGAAATTATTTTTTGGTTTCTTTGACTTTCTGCATTAATCTGCAATTCTGAAATTACTCTATTAAAACTTCATTCCGTGTACACGTTTACCAGAACTGTAAACGTTTAATGCCCATAAACGAAACGTTCACGTTTACACGTGTAAACGTGGAAGCCTTAATTTGGCGCCCTCAGATCGAGAGGGTACTCGCTGCGCCTTTTGCGTAGCCTGAAATCCCAAACCCTGAAAAAGCTCGAAAGTCCAGCTGAAACTACCGATTTCAAACCACTGAAGATTGAACACAACAGACCGTTGCAGAATGGTAGTGGCGTGGTAATTAATTGCAAAAAGCCTCGTTGTAGACTGCATACTTTTATGCCTGATCAGAAAGAGGAATTTTCCTCCGAACAAACGAAAAATCATTATCAGATCCGTAACCCCCTTCATTGTGATTCACCAAACATTATTTACCTTATCACTTGTAAGCGATGTCGGAAACAGTATGTTGGTCAAAGTCAAAATCCTTTTCGAGAACGTGCTACTAGACACAAACAGGATATAAAACATAATGCTGATGCCCCAGTAGCACAACATTTTAACCTTCCTGGCCATTCTTTAGACGATTTCGAAATCCATCCTATTGAACAACCACCAATTAAAGACACATTAGAAGAAACGGATGAATTTAGAAAAAAACGTGAAGCTTTTTGGATCAATACGCTTCAAACCCTCTGGCCATTTGGTATGAACATATCAGAGGGCGAATGCGAAAGGAGGTCCATCATTCCTTTCACTTTAACGTACAACAGAATGAATGTCGAAATAGCAAAAATGTTAAAAGATGAATTCAGTTTTACCAATGCGAAATTAAATGAACCTTTGAATCTTCGACCTGTCATCGCCTATAAGAAAAACAAAAGCTTGCGTAACATCCTTGTAAGGACTAAATTAGAGCCCATCAATGAATAACATCAATTTTTGCCAGCCAGTTTAACCAGTTGCTAAGCTCATCACTTAGTTTAAATCAATTTTATGTCATGTTTGAAACCCATCAGGGTTCAGTAAATGAAAACAATTTTTCGGCGGCATATTAAAAGAAAAAAACGTTTCAGTAGGAAATGTCTGTGCCAGTGCGATTTTTTAACCTCAAACACACACAGGTGAGTGCCAGAGTTCATATATGCCCAAAAACAAAATAGGTTCGAATTTCAATCATGTGTATGTATTTCCTAAATAAAATTATTATTTATTTATTTATATATTTATTTATTGATTATTTTTAATTTTTTATTAATTTTTATTTATTTATTTATTTATTTATTTATTTATTTATTTGGTTGATTGATTTATTTAAATTATTATTTTTATTTTTATTTTTAATTTTTCATACCTTTCACACAATGTAGAGGTTCAGAAGGTAAAACACACAATTTCTACGTGGTGTAAAATATTCTCCATCATAAACCTCCGTCAGGGGATATTCGTTCCAACTGATAACATTCGTGAGGCATCATGATCTTTGGCGTTATTTTTTCATTTATTTCTTTAGTCTCAATATAGTTTATCAAAGCATTTTTTCATATCATTTTCACATACTTCTGAAGCCAGTAAAGCAAACCGCTCCCGATTGGTTTTACTTAAATCAAAGCCAACCAATAGGGCTTCATGGGGTCAGTAAAGCAAACCACTCACTGACTGATTAAAATTCAATGGAAGCCAATCAATAGGGCTTCATCTAATTTGTTTGGACGACACAAACTGAGTTGTGAAAAACAAACTTGGGACATCTCAGATTGAAAAGAATTAATTAGATGAGTGACATTTGTCAGCTTGTTACCGAGTTTAATCATGTACTGAGCTGTGAAAAACACCCCTAGCCCACATATGGATATATACCATGCATGCCCTCCCAAAGTTGGAATCATTTTCCTCAAAGTCTCTTTGAAAAAGCCACACCAAGCGAAACGCGTCGAGACAGACGGATTATTTTCTACCTTTACTGAAGACTGCAACCAATCCAGGTATCTTCTTTAATAGGTAATATCTAATTTTCCAATTTTATTTATTTCATCACTTTTATATTTAATTTATACTTAATTCACCTACTTTTTTTAACAATGGCAAGAAAAGGGCAGAGGCATCAGAGGCAGAGAGTTGCCCAGTCCGGAACTGGCCAGGAATTATCGTTCCAGGCTTATTCTACGCTGGTCAAGGCTTTGTTTCAGGTGCTTCAATGTTTGCACCACATTGGGCTTTTAGAGCACCATTTGTAAGTACTGTATCAGTAAGCGCCTCAATTTGCAAACATCTCCGGTCCATATTGTGACTGAAGATGCTCGCAAATTGAGTAACGCTGTCTCGCCTCGTCTTGCTCCTCTACCTCCTACTCCTCCTCAGCCTTTTTTCTCTGGTTCTCCTAGTGCTCTCACTAGAACTCCTCCTCCTCCTTCTGTTTCTTCTCCTGCTTCTGTTTCCTCTCCTGCTTCTGTTTCTTCTGCCCCTTCTCCTGCCTCTAGTGTGGTTCAACCAGGTATATCGTACTCAGAGAAAGTCAAATCACCGAGCCGCAACTCGGGCCGCTCATTTGATTCTAAATTCTCCCAGTTTCGGCATAAAAGCGGAGTTAATTTTGACAAAAGGAATTGGCGCCTCCCCGATGTTTGTAAAAACATCCTTATGATTTTATATCCTACCAAAGATCCACAAGGACCGTTCTTCATGGACGGATGACTTAACTCCACCCGAGAGGCCAATTGTATTCTACGCTGGTCAAGGCTTTGTTTCAGGTGCTTCAATGTTTGCACCACATTGGGCTTTTAGAGCACCATTTGGCAAATCGGGATTTCCCGAAACAGCTGGAGAAGAAAGTAGATGAGTTAGGTGGCTTTCTAAAGCCAGCTCTTCCCACCCCACACATTTTTTCTGTTTTTCGACAGATTAGTGTGGGATGGGCCAATCAAAAATTAAATGCTTTAGTTGAGCATTATAAAATAAATTTAAACCAGTTGAAGTCTAAGATAACTGTGGCTATGCGACCACCTCCTGGACTCGAAAAAATAGACTTCAACAGCGCTTCGGCGCGTGCCTTGATCTGGGCTAAAAAGAACTTTAAAAATAAGTTGACAGATAAGACGATTTCGGCCTATGAGCCTTACATTTCGGAACTTCGCCCAGCGTCTGGAGTAAGGAACAATACTGGAGGGAGCAAGCAAACTCCGGCCCGTGTTGTCCCTCTACCCCAACGCGAAAAGCAAAATAAGAAAAGATCAAGGCAAAGCACTTCTCCCTCTTCTTTTCCTTCTACTTCTTCTTTCTCTCAGAGTAAGCGCCTCAATTTGCAAACATCTCCGGTCCATATTGTGACTGAAGATGCTCGCAAATTGAGTAACGCTGTCTCGCCTCGTCTTGCTCCTCTACCTCCTACTCCTCCTCAGCCTTTCTTCTCTGGTTCTCCTAGTGCTCTCACTAGAACTCCTCCTCCTCCTTCTGTTTCTTCTCCTGCTTCTGTTTCCTCTCCTTCTTCTGTTTCTTCTCCCCCTTCTCCTGCCTCTAGTGTGGTTCAACCAGGTATATCGTACTCAGAGAAAGTCAAATCACCGAGCCGCAACTCGGGCCGCTCATTTGATTCTAAATTCTCCCAGTTTCGGCATAAAAGCGGAGTTAATTTTGACAAAAGGAATTGGCGCCTCCCCGATGTTTGTAAAAACATCCTTATGATTGGAAGTTCAAATTTAGGACGCATTGATCGAAATCCCCATCCGGACATCCAGGTGGAGTGTTACCCCGGCGCCAAATTCAATCATCTGCGCTCTATGTTTAAAGGGCACAGGGGCCAGTCCAGTCCCCCAAAAATATTATTAAATATTGGCGTGAATTCTCGAAACGATAATTCTGATCTCGTAGTTAAGCAGTTGCAGAATATGCTTAGCGATATCAGGGTCAAGTTTAGATCAGCAAAAATTTATTTCGCTGAACTAAACTTTTCGCAAAAACTCCCTCAGGCTGAGAGGAGAACCCTGAGCATCATCAACGAAACCATTCGGAAAGTGAAGGACGTTAACGTGATACCAAAAAAGTTTGATGTTGCTCAGGATTTAATCCATTGGACCACGAGAACCGCCAATATTATGTACGATCACTGGTTGAACCACCTAAATTTAAACTAAGTAAAAGCAAAGGTAACAGCCGCCTAACAGATGTGGGATTAGGAACTAATGTGGTTAACCTGTCTGGCACCAATGACCTAACAACCCAAGAGAAATCTCTTTTAAATCACGGTTTAACTTTTGTACCAGCACCAAAGCCTAAAACTGATAACCAAACAAATTTACCATCATACAACTGTAATTTTCTTAGGCAAATGAAATTAGCCGACCGCTTTAGAAACTCCAGCGGTCGGAAACTTCCTTTTACAGAATCATCTGGTTGGTCACCTCCAGATAGTGAAGTAGATCCCGAAATTATTGAGGCTAGCAAACGAATCATCCAAAAGGTGTTCAGCATGAACATACTCTCCGATAAAGACAATTTAATAGCTGGTGAACGGAGAGCCCTCACGAAACTTCGAAAAAATAAGAAATTAGTAATTAAACCAGCCGACAAAGGTGGGTCGGTAGTTGTTCTATCTCGGGATAATTATATAAAGGAAGCCATGAGACAACTCAGCAATACTAAACATTATAAGAAAATAGATTCACTTATTTGGCCTAGTAATATCGAAAAATTCAATAAGATCTTAAAATTTCTCCTCGACGAAGGTCACATTACCAAAAAACAATTGAAATATTTAACAGCTAAGCTCAGTGCTCAGACAAGACAATTTTATATCCTACCAAAGATCCACAAGGACCGTTCTTCATGGACGGATGACTTAACTCCACCCGAGAGGCCAATTGTATCAGATTGTAATTCGGAATCTTATGCGATCTCGGAATTAATTGATTATCATCTGAAACCTATAGCAAATAGACATCCGAGCTATCTAAAAAATACACAGGATTTCCTGTCAAAAATTTCGAAATTGAAAATATCGAAAAATGCAATTCTCGCTACTTTGGATATCGACAAAATGCATTTTGAAGGATTGGGAGTTATTACATGCAAAAAAGAAAATTGACTCATATAGGCCAACATTGGTGTATGTACTGCATCTTTAATCCTTTACCTAACACAAGTTGAAGCCAACAATACAAATTATTTTCTGAAACATCAGATTTTTTAATTTTTTACTTCTAACCATGGCTTATTAGTCCTTATTGGAACAAGCTCATCAAGTTTGTTCCATTAATAGGTCATAAGGTATGTTTTGAAGTAGAGAAATGAAAAAATAAAATTTGAATAGCAAATTTTGTATATCACGAGTGCAGATATGCCAGATTCGTTAGGTAAACTGTTAACAAAAAATGGCTCCGACTATTTTGCGTTTAAGAATTAGCATTCCTGGGAAAGTCGGGCTGCATGCGTGACATCACTCTAGTTTTATTTTGTGAAGACCTCAGATCGCTTATTATGAAAATGTGAAAACAGGTGAATTACCCTTTACCCCAGACAGGGCAAGGGAATGGGCACTTATTGGAGGATTTGATGGACGTATGTTGCCCCGCTAGGCAGTGCTCTTGTTTGAGGATGCCAGACACAAATCAATGAAAGAATTGGTGGATCCAAGGCTGTAAATGGATGATGGAAGTGAACAACGGTGGTTAGTACTGTTCAGGGCTGTAACTTTATAATAATTATAAAAATGATTTCATGTTTCCCAATTTCGGCACATACGCCTGATGTCATCATTCTTGCTAATGATTTATCCACTGTTTGTTTCGTGTTCCTTCCCTATCCTTCCTTGAAGCCTTCCTGTTAAACTCTTAAGCTTTTTGGCTATTTTTTATTGAAATTTTTTATTAAATTTCATGGGAGCTTAACCTGTATTACAGAATGTTTATTCTGTTTATCCCCATGGTTACGTCCTCACTCAAGAGGTTTTAGGTCATTTTGGTCTTGCATCTTCTATCCGATGTATCGTATTTTCTTCGTATGAAGATCTAGCTTTACATCTGGTAGCATTTAAATCGGTTACTGACTTTGGGCCTTTTTTGTGTGCCTGATGTCTTGTTTCTGTTTTTTTCCTTTGACGTTGTTTACATTGGCAACGTCCTCAAATGTATGTGGTATTTAGTATTATATTACTGTAGGATTATTGTAGGATACATTGATTATGATTCCGGTAGTGAAGCTAAAAAAATTTGGATTTTGTCCACACTTAGGCTCTATCGGGATGCCCTTGGGCTCATCATGTTCCCTTTGGGAACTTAGGCTTTTCGAAAAAAAAACAAAATTTTGATTTAATTTTTCGAATTTAGTTTTGATTGCTATTATTCATGTATCTTTATCATATATTTTATTGTGGAGTTTGTAGGCGTGCTATCGACTTTGTCTTTTGACTGTAATTATGAAAGCTTACTGCTCCAAATGCAAGGTGAGGAAGTCTACCTCGGATTTACATGCTTGTTGCCTTGCCTGTAGTTGATGCACTCCTATGGATTCTTGTCCTACTTGTGTACATTGGGATGACAGACGTTGGAGATAGGTGTCACGGTATGTTGTTGGCGGTCAGGTTCCTATGCCGGAGCTCACAGCAATATAATTCAAGTTTTTCAGTTTCTATTTCAGAGGTTCAAGAACATGTTGATGGTTTTGTGACGCCCATCCAAAGTGTGCTACCGTCGTCGCGCTATGATGAGCAAATAGAGCTATCTGCAAGGTGCTCATGAATGTAAGCAAGGGATAAGGCGCCTCTCATTAGTTCGACCGGTGAAGCGGTTACTCTGTTCATGGGAGCCGCGACATCGGTTAAGTCCATTGCGGTCGAGGGAAGTGTAGATTTGGGTAGAGCGAGCAACTCAAAAACTAAAGCTCACCCAGTGACAGCGGAAATAGGGAGGAAGCCTACAAGTTTCTCTTAGGGAGGCTCGGTGAGGTCTGATAAGACCGCGAGCGGGAGAGGCCCCTCTGTAACCCAGAAACATTTAGGGCCAAATGTTGTTGAGAAACTTGCTGGTGTAGTATTTTGCAAGTTCATCTTAGGGATCGGCTACAGTTATGGCTTCTTCCTCAGGCAGATATAGCGCAAACGACTGCATACTAGCCACAGGACTTCAGATATACAGGTAGCCACCAGAAGAAGTATCCTGTCTTCGCCCATGAAGTCGGCCCATCCTGTAGCTAGTGATCCGAGGCTTCAATCATTGGGACGTTCAGAGTAGAGATCTAAGTCCGGATCTTCGTCCCAGGAGCAGCAAGCGGCGTAATACGGAAGACTGCTGCTCCTCAAGCCTCGGTAACGGACTTGCAGTCGCAGATTGCGCAGCTCATCCCAGCAAGTGCAAGCGCAGCCTCCCGCAGACTCCGGTGGTGAGCTGTCGGACGGTGCTGGGTCGGTCCGATCAATTGTGCATATAGAAGAAGCCAGTAGTTTCTCTACGGGACCCTCGGCTAGATCTGGGATCAGATCACCGTTTGGAAAACCCTCTCCATCCCGTTCACAGTCGGGGTCGACTGTGTCCGTTGTGAGAAACCATATTGAGTCTGATCATCCATCGAAACGTTCCTTCCACACTGCAGCAGGGGCCGGCGGCAGTTATGGCTTTTTCTACTTACATGGAAGTGCACGAAAGAGGATTAGCCTAGAAGTTTCTAAGCAGGATACTCGGCGAGATCTGTGGACAGATCGCGAGTGCAGAGTGTTTTTCTTCACATTAACAGTCGGGGGACGACTGTTTTGTGTTGTAAGAAACTTCAATGAGTAGGAGCATCCGTCCTATGTGACGAGTCGGGATGCTTCTTCCGCACTTCAGCCGAGGTCGGCTGTGGTTATGGCTTCCTCTTCTTCCATGGATATGCACGATAACGGTAGATGCCTACAAGTTTCTAATAGAACGCTCGGCGAGGTCTGGCGCAGACCGCAAGCTGGAGAACCATCTCCTTTCTGTCAGCAGTCGGAGTCGACTGTTTTTGATTCGAGAAACTTTAGTGAGTTGGGACACCCGTTCACGCTTGCGGTTCGGGAAGCTCCTTCCACACTGCTGCTGGATCTGGTTGCAGCTATGGCATCTTCCCCTGCTTCATTAATGAAGCACGTTGACCGCAGACTAGCTATCTGACCAAGCCAGAAAATAAGCAGACTGTCATCTGCAAAATGAGGTTCCCCAGAGGGTGAATTTAGTGATGCTACCCTGCACAGCAGGGTAGCATCACTAAATTTACCCTCTGCGAATCTCAACCTGAATCAGAGTCTCAAAACTAAACAGAAATAGGTACCCAGAGGATACATTGGCCCACTGTATGGGATAGCATCATCAAATTCACCCTCTGGGGACCTCATTCTGGAAATGTCAGACTGCTTATCTTCGCATGTTCGGGTCGATAGCTATTCGTTCGAGGCATTTTTGTACGGGACATGTGTTGAGGATCTGGGGCCAGATCTCCGTCCCATGAGCAGCTTATGGTAACAAGTGTATTATCATTGTTCTGTTAGCCTCGGTCACGGATCGGCTGTCGCAGATTGCTCTGCGTATTGCAGCATTCCAGTCGTCGCTGGTACTACCGTTTAACAAACTCCGATGGTGAGCTGTCGGATGGTGCTGCTTTGGTCCAGTCATCCGTTCAGTTGGATGGAGTTGACCATATATTTTTATACTATAACCCAGTGGCCCAGACTAGCTGCTGGTGCTAACTCAAAGTTATCGAGGGCCAAACACAAATTTTGACCCCCCAAACCCCAAAATTTGCTTGCAAAACCAAAAATTAAAAGTCCTATCTGACCCTCCATACATTTTCTCTCTGTGCATGTGCAGCCGTTAGGAAGTGACCGGAATTGATGCCAACATCATTCTTTCTTTGGCCCTAAAGTCAGCAACAATGAATTGACATCTGTGCTTTAAAATCTCCTTTTTTGAGGATGCCAGACACAAATCAATAATAATGATAATGATATTTTTATACTGTACCAATGACCCAGACTTAGCTGGTGCTAACTCTAACAAAACCAGGGCCAAACACAAATTTTGCCCCCCAATCCCCAAAATTTGCATCCAAAACAAAAAGAAATCATGTCCTAAAGGAACTCCATACGCCGCCTCTACTGCGCATGCGCAGTGATGCAGACGTCCCGAAATTGGCGCCAATTATCATTCTCTGTTTGGCCCTTCATCAGTCAACATCTCACTGATCTTTGTGCTTGTAAATCTCAGTTTAAAGGATGCCAGACACATAATATTTTTATACTGTACCAATGACCCAGACTTAGCTGGTGCTAACTCTAACAAAACCAGGGCCAAACACAAATTTTGCCCCCCAATCCCCAAAATTTGCATCCAAAACAAAAAGAAATCATGTCCTAAAGGACCTCCATACTACGCCTCTACTGCACATGCGCAGTGACGCAGACGTCCCGAAATTGGCGCCAATTATCATTCTCTGTTTGGCCCTTCATCAGTCAACATCTCACTGATCTTTGTGCTTGTAAATCTCAGTTTAAAGGATGCCAGACACGTAATTTTTGGAGAAAATGTGATTCTAAGGAGGATAGAAGGAGGAGAGGAAAAAGAAGTGACAAAAAATAATCAGGGCTGTACTTAAAATTTTTTTGATGAAATTATGTTAAGTTGCCTATTTTTGAGGCATGGGCCTCATGTTGTCATTCTTGCTAAATGTTGCACTGCTTATTCAGTGTTTCCTCTCCCCTAGCCTTCTAAAGTCCCCCCTTGTAATTCTCCCATGCTTTTGGCATATTTTTGAGAAATTTCATTTCTAAAATTTCCTGGGAGAGTTGCTTGGTTACAGAATGTTTTCTGTTATTTTCCCCATAGTTACGTTTTCACCCATGGGTGTATAACGTTTGTGTTCTGCATCTTCCATCTGATGTTCTGCAGATTCTCCCCTGGGAGTCTCTGTTTTGCATCAGATAGAGTGTAATTTGATGACTGATTCCGGGCCAGTTTTTTCAGTGCCTGGAGTCATGTATTCTGGTGTTTTTACACTGTTTGTTTACATTGGCAACAGCCTTTTTTGAGGGGGGCTGTTTGCCTTTGCTGTAGTTTATCTCACTATAAGATACATTTATATTATCCGTAAGTGTCTCATTAATTATTTAATATAAATTTAAAATTTTTGACCACACTTTGCCATCGGATCCATCGGGGCTCAACGTTACTTTTCAGCAACTTGGGCTTCGCTGAAAAAATATTTTTTCAAAATTATTTTGATTTGCAATTGTTTTTTCATTTATTAATGGATCATGTTATTATGTATCTTTGTGTCAGGGGTTTTTGCGAGTAACTAGGACTTATTGTTGTTCTTTCACAATGAAGGGACATTGTTCAAATTGTAATAGGAAGAAATCTTCCTGTGACTTTCATGATCATTGTATTAATTGTAGTCAGTGTTCTCGCATTAATCCCTTTCCTGTATGTGAATATTGGGATGAGAAACATTGGAAACGTGTGTCACGATATGTTGTTTCTGGAGAAAGGGCTATGCCGGCTCTTTCTCCGCAAGGTCACTCTACTCTCTCAGTTTCTATTTCAGAGGAACCAGAACAGGGTGATGTTTCCATGTTATCTTCTACAAGTGTGCGTCCGTCGTCACAAATGAATTCAGAGCTAGCGACAAAAGTGCTCATGGAGATTAGACAAATGTCGTCCGCTAGCTCGCCCGGTGTAGCGTCCATTCACCGAATGGTTCGGCAGCCGGGTTCGTCCGATGCGGTCCAGGAGGAAATTTTGGGTGATGCGAGCACTATAAACATATTAGATGCACACCCAGTGACGGCGGATAGTAAGCGAGAACGGAGGAAGCCTTTGAGTCCGGTTCCTAGCTCGTCCAGGTCCAGCCGGGCCGCGAGCGAGAGAGGCCCCTCTCTCGTACAACAACATCTGGGACCAGATGTTGTGGTACAAAATGTGTCTTTAGCGGAGCATACGTCCGTCGCTTGGGACGCTCCATTGTATAAGCAGTCCGCGGAGACTGTTAAGGCTTCCTCTTCTCGTCAGCGCACACGACCGCACCTTGGCTGCGTGACCGCCGATATATTACCAGCTTCGCCGATCAAGGATTCTTCGGCGACCAGGTCACACCATCCGGCAGCCAGGGATTCGATACCGATGGACTCCGGACGTTCGCATAGGAAAAGTATGCGGGAGCCATCTGATGCGGAGCTGCCCTCGGCGAAGCAGCGAAAGACTGCGCCTCCGCAGGTCTCGACGCCGGACATTCTTGTGCAGATAGCACAGCTTATCGCAGCATCCCAGCAGCCGACAGAAACGGTGTCGGATCGAGAATTATCCGACGGCGCTGGGTCGGTACGCTCCGCCGAAGCATCGGGGGCGGACGACCGGGAACATCATGAGGTCCGACCGGATGGTGAAAGGGATACGGATGACTTGGAGCTATCCCTTTCGGAACAACATAAAGCTGCCGTGGACTTCATCCGGCACTTTCTCCCTCAAGTTGTTCCGTTGGGCCAGACTGCTGCGGTTCCGGACAAGAGAATTATAGCATCATTGGACTCTGAATTTTTTGAGTGGTTCAGGGACATCGCTCCCGAGTTTCCGTCGCAGTCCAATAATGTTGCAAGAACATTTGAATTATTGAACGACGCTATATTTAAACTTGCTTCCAGGACGGGGAAAGCAGGTTTCTTGTCCGCTAATACTCTCAACCTGCCTTTCATTAATGCAAGGAATAAATTCGATACGGCAGGACAGGGTATACCGAGAGTTCCTCTGCGTATGGACGACGAGGCGGAAGACTTAGAGCTATCATTACCGTCGTCGGCTTCTATTCCAACCGCGGTGTTGGAAACAGCTATTGCGTCTAACAGAGCCAATTTAGATGCCTTATCTTACGCAGATCACCTTACTAAGGCGTTATCACTGCGCCTTCAGGGGAAAGAGTTTCAGGATATTCAATCCTCTTTAAGACTTCTTTCAAGGGCAGTAGCTTATTCCACGTGTAACTCCGCCCTTTCAGTGGCAAATCTGGAGTTGGTTAGACGTGACGCAGCCCTAGCTACATCCACACTAGTGGATACTAAGGTGAAGAACTCTCTTAGAGTCGCTTCGGTCTCAGGAGAACTTCTCTTTGACGGCAAGCTTTCTGCTATTTATGATAAAATTACAAAGAAAGCTAAGGATTCTCTGTTGTTCAAATCTGCTCCTAAGAAGTCGGATACAGCAGACACGAATAAGACAGGCACTTCTGGGTCTAATGCGCCCAAGAGAGGTTCCTATAGAGGTTCCGGTGCGTCCTCTTGGTCTTATTCGAGAGACCGTCAGGGTAGCGACTCTCGTTCGGGACGTCCTTCAGGCCGGGACAATCGGTCGGACGCCCCGAGGTCGACGGGGTGAGGTGCCGGCCGTGGAGGACGTGGTTTCTCCTACCGCAGGCCTCGCAGGTCCAGGAGGTGATGGCTTAAACCTCTATCGCGTACTGGTTGGCGGAAGGTTGTCGAGCTTTTCACAAGAATGGGCGTCGATTACGGACGACCCTTGGGTGAGAGGAGTGACTTCGGAAGGTCTAAAGATATCCTTCAAACGAAAGCCTCCATTAACTCGAAGTCCAAAGTGGACTCATCTTCCGTCAAATCCTCAGAAAAGAGACGCTCTGTTATCAGAGGTGCAGTCTCTTTTAATGAAGAACGCGGTAGAGGTCGTAGAAAACCAGGAATCTCCGGGATTCTACAGCCATCTGTTTCTGGTTCCGAAACCAGACGGCTCGTTCCGTCCAGTCATAGATTTGAGCTGGATAAACAAGCTGATCGTCGCTCCGAAGTTTTATATGGAGACGATTCGATCGGTCAGAGCGAGTATTCGGGTGAACGATTATGCAACGAGCATAGATCTCAAAGAGGCGTACTTTCACGTCATGGTACATCCGACATTCCGAAAGTACCTACGCTTCGCAGTCCTAGGAGTGGTGTATCAATTCCGGGCGATGTGCTTCGGATTGAATCTAGCACCCTGGGCTTTCACTCGGGTAATGAACTCGGTAATGATCTATTTCCGAGCTCATTCGTCTGCGGTAACGTCGGCCTACCTGGACGACATTCTTCAGAGGTACGGCAATGAGTTAACGCTTCAGAACGATGTTCAGAATCTTCTTCTATTGCTCCGACGTCTCGGTTTTATAGTAAACGAGGAGAAGTCGGATCTGGTGCCGTCCAAGTCATTCACTCATCTGGGAATGAGCTTCGAGACGCACAACAATCTCGTTCGTCTGCCGTTAACCAGAGCAAAATTAGTCAGTTGTTACGCTCGCTATTGTCTGCACACAGACAAAGTCACGGCGAGAGAATTTATGAGACTGATAGGTCTGTGCGGAGCCGCCGCGGATCTCATTCCGATGGGGCGGTTACGCACACGTCCTCTTCAAATTTTCTTGACTCAGAATTGGAGTGTGAAAATTCATTCGCTCGATGTAGACGTTCTCTTGTCAGATCAAGTGAAACAAGAGATTCAGACTTGGGCAAACATTCAGTGGTTAACTCAGGGAGTTCCACTGCAGTTGCCGGATCCGAGTTTTACCATTATGACGGATGCCAGTCAAACAGGTTGGGGTGCATCATTAATCCCAACGGATTCGAGATGCCAGGGTCTTTGGGATCCGCAATTCCTGTGCAAGCACATAAACATCAAGGAAATGATGTCAATTTGGCTTGCATTACGTCACTGGATGGACATTATTCACAATGCTCATGTCCAAATCCTATCCGACAATACGACAGTAGTGGCGTATATACGGAATCAGGGAGGCACTCATTCAGTTCCGTTGTTCAATCTAACGGAAAGAATCCTTCTGTTTGCGCTAGAACATCACGTTCTTCTTTCGGTCCGTCACATACTGGGTCGTCTGAATGTGCTAGCAGACTCCCTTTCACGAAAGGGTCGCTTGTTGCCGTCGGAGTGGACTCTCAACAAACAAGTATTCAATCAGATTTGCTACCAATGGGAACGGCCAATGATAGACTTATTTGCGACACATCTCAACAATCAGTTGCAGACGTATGTGTCTCCGTGTCCGGATCCAAGAGCATTTGCAGTAGACGCTCTGTCGATCCCTTGGGACGGAATGATAGGATATGCGTATCCTCCAGCGCCGTTAATTCAACAAGTATTGCTAAAGATAAAACAATCTCAATGCAAGATTCTGTTGGTAGCATCTCTGTCGCCACAGAGACCGTGGATAAATCTACTCAGGTGTCTGTTGTGGGACCTACCGCGAAAGCTTCCTCCACGGGAGGATCTTCTTTCGCAGGGGAAATCGCGCCAACTCCATCACAACCCGCAAGGTCTCAACCTTCACGTTTTTCCGTTGTGCGGTCCTTCTTGCATGGCAAACACTTTACAGGACGAGCAGGGGACGCGATTTCTAACTGTAGGAGGACCTCCTCTTCGCTAAACTATGCGGCTAAGTGGAAGGTTTTTCGTCGTTGGTGTAGGGATCATTCTGTAGATATATTCGATCCCTCTATACCAGACATTGCAAACTTTCTAGTATACTTGTTTGACGAAATCAAACTGCAGCCTGTTACTATAAAGGGTTATAGATCTATGTTATCTGATACCTATGCACATCATGATAGTTTACAAATTGGATCTAATGTCTCTTTATCTAAGTTGGTTAGAAACTTTTCGATAAATAGACCCAGAACTCTTAGATTAATTCCTAAGTGGAATTTAGCTTGGGTTCTTCTTAAATTGAAGGAAAAGCCATTTGAACCTCTTGGGATTGTAGATTTCAAATTCTTATCTTATAAGACAGCTTTTCTTTTAGCTTCTCTTCTGCTAGAAGAGTCAGTGAGCTTCATGCACTGTCGGTGGATGATTCTCACTATCGTAGTGTTGGGAACACTATCACCTTCACTACTAATGTGGGTTTTTTAGCTAAGAATCAGGCTCCTAATAAATATCCGGAACCTATTGTTATTAAGGCTCTTCCGTCTTCAGACGGGCGTAGGCCTTTACTCTGTCCTGTTAGAGCGTTACGTATCTATAAACAGAGATCTCAGTTTATCAGAAAGGGACGGAAACATTTCTTTCTGTCTTTGATGCCTAATAGAAAGGACATTTCGGTCCATTCTATTGCTAGATGGATTCAATTAACTATCCGTACTGCTTATGAAGATTTATCTTCTTCTCAGCAGTCTGTGCTTAAGATTTCTGCTCATGAAGTAAGAGCTCTTTCTACTTCCTGGGCTTATGCTAATAGTGTTGCTATTACAGATTTAATGAAGGCTGCTTATTGGTCTCAGCCATCCACATTTACGAATTTTTATCTCAGAAATATTGAGTCCATTTCTGGAGACCTGCATTGTTTAGGTCCGTTATCTGTTGCTCAGAATGTCGTCCACTAAACAGTTGCAACTATAGTTATGCAGGCTTTCTGTTCCGGCAGTGACTCCGTCCGGCTGCCCTCTTCGCTCTGGGCTATTTGACCCAGGGCAAGGGGAAGGGGGGGGGGGGGGGGGTGTTCCCTTAGGTCACCTGCTTTATAGTGAAAAGCAAGGGAATGCCTCCTCCAAGTCAGTATTTCTGAGTCGCTTCCGGGATGGTTTTAAAGTGTAATATTAATGTTAAAATTCATTCATGTCTTATTTTTAAAGTGTAGCTCGGTGTGAAGCATTTGTATATGTCAAGTGTCAAACGGGCTTTAATATACAATACTCGGACACTTTTAATGACTATAAAGAGTCTCAATTCTCTGGACTACTTTATTTATTGGCTTGCTTTAAAAATAATTAGTATAAGGGATATACTGGATGTTAATAGAGAACATGAATGTTATTGTGCTCAATTATTAAGGGTAGTGTATCTTTCTAATTTAATATTAAATAAGAAAGATACATGTAAAGCCTAATACTCCTTTTCTCCTTAAGGGGTTACCTCTTTACTATATAGTTGAGCTTATTGGATTTTCCTCTATGTCCTAGGCCCTCCAGCCTGTTTACTATTCAGCTAAGTCTGGGTCATTGGTACAGTATAAAAATGTTAATAAACTTATAGTAATTTATATATTTTTTATACTTACCAATGACCCAGATGGGGATGGCCCTCCCTGGAGTTGGGAACTCTTGCCTCCCCGCTGAGTACATAGCGCTGACCAGGCACTGCCAGTAAGAATGATAATTGGCGCCAATTTCGGGACGTCTGCGTCACTGCGCATGCGCAGTAGAGGCGTAGTATGGAGGTCCTTTAGGACATGATTTCTTTTTGTTTTGGATGCAAATTTTGCGGATTGGGGGGCAAAATTTGTGTTTGGCCCTGGTTTTGTTAGAGTTAGCACCAGCTAAGTCTGGGTCATTGGTAAGTATAAAAAATATATAAATTACTATAAATTTTTTAACGTTTAAGCCTAAAATCCACATTGTGCTCTATGGCTTTACAAAAGTAACTGACACACACACACACACACACACACACACACACACACACACACACACACACACACACACACACACACACACACACACACACACACACACACACACACACACACACACACACACACACACACACACTCTTGTCTACCCTACATACCGAGGTACCCCATTGTTTGTCCTTTGTGTGGACTAACGGTTTCTACCTCGTTTTGCCGGTGCAGTTCTGGGAAAACAACCGAGGTAAAGGGTTTCTTTTGTCTTTTGTACCTCGGTAAGGCGAAACACGCAAACTCTTTTGTCTAGTTACCTCGTCAAGATGGTAAGACAAACCCACACACACACACACACACACACACACACACACACACACACACACACACACACACACACACACACACACACACACACAGTCTTGTGTACCCTACATACCGAGGTACCCCATTGTCTGTCCTTTGTGTGGACTAACGGTTTCTACCTCGTTTTGCCGGTACAGTTCTGGGAAAACAACCGAGGTAAAGGGTTTCTTTTGTCTTTTGTACCTCGGTAAGGCGAAACACGCAAACTCTTTTGTCTAATTACCTCGTCAAGTTGGTAAGACAAACCCACACACACACACACACACACACACACACACACACACACACACACACACACACACACACACACACACACACACACACACACACACACGGGCACACGTGCATGCATTCGCGCTCATAAAACTATGTGTAATGATCAGGAATTACAAAATCAACAGATAAAGGCCTGTTCGTACAAATGAGTTTTGAGACTGGACTTAAATTGATTTGTGGTCAATACAGATTTTAGATGTACTGGGATGGAGTTCCAGAGAGCTGGTGCAGCACATATGAAAGCTCTGTCACCTGCTGTTGCAAGTTTAGACTTTGGTACCACCAGATTATGGGATTCAGGGGTGCGGAGATTCCTGACTGAGGTATAGGGCTTAACAAGTGTAGATAAATATTCCGGAGCCAGGCCGTTAATACATTTGTATGTAATAAGTAGTATTTTATATTTTATCCTTTGCTGGATGGGGAGCCAATGAAGGGTTTTGAGGACCGGACTGATTCGGCAGAACTTACGATTTTGAATGAGGATCCTGGCAGCACAATTCTGAATATATTGGAGTTTGTCAATAAGTGAATTTTTGCACCCATACAGCAAAGAATTACAGTAGTCAAGACGACTGGTGACGAATGCATGGATAAGGTGTTCTGCAGTTTTCCTATCAATAGTTGCCCTTATCTTACTGATATTTCGCAGGTGGAAAAAAGATGTGCGGCAGATATGATTGACATGTCTTTTGCCAGTAAGATTCTCATCCAGGAAATAGCCCAAGTTCCGAACTACTTTATTGGGGGTGATTGCATTGTCTTCTATTATTAAGGATGCTTTCATTGATGTAGAGAGTTGATGAGGTAGGCCTATATATATGACCTCGGTTTTTTCAGCATTTAGCTTCAGATAGCTGTTGTTCATCCACTGGCTAATATCAGCAACACATCTTTCAAGCTTACAACATGATATGTCTTCTTCATTAGATTTAAAGTGAATGTATAGCTGAGTGTCATCAGCATAGAAGTGATACTCTAAACCATGTCTGTGAATTATATCACCCAGAGGAAGGACATATATAACGTAAAGCAAGGGCCCTAGTACAGAGTCCTGAGGGACGCCAAACTTTAATGTGAATTTAGGGGAGGATGAGATACTTATGTTAACACTTTGTGTTCGTTCAGTGAGATATGATGCGAACCACTTGAGAGCAATGCCTGATATGCCAATTCTATGTTTCAATCTGTTGATAAGCATGTCATGATCTATGGTATCGAAGGCAGCACTCAGATCCAGCAGAACTAGGCAAAAGACCTGATGTCTGTCCATCGACATCAAAATGTCATTTTGTACTCTGAGGAGAGCTGTTTCTGTGCTGCAGTAAGGTCTGTATGCAGACTGGAAAACCTCGGAGAGACCATTCTGAGCTAGATGTTGATTTAACTGAAGAGCTACAGCTCATTCCACAACCTTAGAGATGAATGAAAGGTTGGAGACTGGGCGGTAGCTCTTCATTATTTCAGAGTCCAAACCAGGCTTTTTCAGTAGGGGTGTTACGAGTGCATGTTTCATTTTTGACGGGAAAACCCAAGAATTGGTGAATCCAAGGCTGCTATTGGATGATGGAAGTGTTCAATGGTAGTTTTAGACTTTCAGGGCTGTAACTTTATAATAATTATAAAATTATTTTATGTTTCCCAATTTCAGGACATACACCTGACGTCATCATTTTTGTTAATGCTTACTCCACTGTTTGTTACGTATTCCTTCCATATCCTTCCATGAACCTTTCCTGTTAAACTCTTATGCTTTTTGGCTATTTTTAGCTCACCTGAGCGAAGCTCAAGGGGAGCTTTACTGATCACTTTCCGTCCGTTGTCCGTCTGTCGTCTGTCATTAACTTTACATTATCGACTTCTTCTCACGAACAGCTGGACCAAATTCAACAAAATTTGCTGTGCATGTTCCCTATCATATGTCAATTCAAGTTTGTTCAAATCAAGTTGACCCACCCCTTGGTAGGACCACGCCCCAAAAGTGAGCCTAAATCTTTAAAAAATCTTATGAACCAGCAGTAGCAGAGACTTGATATTAGGTGTGCAGCTTCCTTTTGTGGTGTAGACTCAGATTTGTTCAAGAGAAGTTCTAGGGGCTATGTTTGCCATCGTTATGTGAGGGGCAAGATTTTTTGCTTACCCCCCCCCCCCCCCCCCCCCCCCCCCCTCCCAATTTCCAAACCGCGAGGCTGATTTGAACCAAATTTGATAAGAGATTTTATTGGGACATAAGTAGTTAATTTATGCCAAAACATTTTTTCCAGTCACCCTATGGGAACCGCGGGAGCTAAAAATAGAAAAAATTTAAAATGCCCATATCTCCAAAACTGCACTGCACTGAGAATTTTTATTTGGTGTGAAGCTTCCTTAGGACCAACAGAATGGAATGGTAAAAAATAAAAAAAAAATTGCTATCGGTTTTATATAGGGTACTTTTTCGGGACTTTGAAAAAGTGCTGAGTCAGCATTTTTTAACACTGTGGGTAATGGGGAAAACATTAAAAAATCTACTTCTCCCAAACCGCTGGTCAAAAGGCTTTCATATTTCACATATAACATCATTGGAAGATTGATTCACATATTTGTTGAAATCAATTCCATGGGTCCATATTTGAGCTCTCTATGGGAGCCCAAATGTTCAAATTAGTGCAATATGAGGAATATTCTTTAAAAATCTTCTTCAGATCCATCAATCAGTAACTTTTGCTATTTGGTATGCAGCATCCTTAGGGGGGTGAGAATAAAGTTTGTTCAAGCCAAGTCCCTGGGTTCATATTTGGGCTCATTATGGGAGCCTGAATAATAACTTAGTTCAATATGAGGAATTTTCTTTAAAAATCTTCTTCTTCAGATCCACCAATCAGTATCTTTTGATATTTGGTATGCAACATCCTTTGGGGGGTGAGATTCAAGTTTGTTCAAGCCAAGTCCCTGGGTTCATATTTGGGCTCACTATGGGAGTCCAAATTATAACTTATTTCAATATGAGGAATTTTCTTTAAAAATCTTCTTCAGATTCAGCAGTCAGAATTTTTTATATTTGGTATGCAGCATCCTTAGGGCGGTGAGATTCAAGATTGTTCAATCCAAGTCCCTGGGTTCATATTTGGGCTCCCTGTGGGAGCCCAAATTATAACTTAGTTCAATATGAGGAATATTCTTCAAAAATCTTCTTCTTCACATCCACCAGTCAGAATCTTTTGATATTTGGTATACAGTATCCTTAGGGAGGTGAGATATAAGTTTGTTAAAGCCAAGTCCTTGGATTCATATTTGGGCTTCCTGTGGGAGCCTGAATTGTACCAAAATTTCTATATTTTTATACTGTACCAATGACCCAGACTTAGCTGGTGCTAACTCTTAAAAATATAGGGCCAAACACAAATTTTGCCCCCCAATCCCCAAAATTTGCATCTAAAACCAAAGAAAACATGTCCTGAATGGCCCTCCACACTTCACCTCTACTGCGCATGCGCAGTGTCAAGGACGTCCCAAAATTGGTGCCATTAATCATTCTTTGTTTGGCCCTTCATCAGTTAACATCTGACTGATCTTTGTACTTGTAAATCTCAGTTTAAATGATGCCAGATACATAAATATTAGAGAAATGGTGATTCTAAGGAGGATATAGAAGGAGGAGAGGAAAAATGAGTGACAGAAATTTATCAGGGCTGTAACTTAAAATTTTTTAATGAAATTATGTTAAGTTACCTATTTTCGAGGCAACAGCCTGTTATGGTCATTCTTGTTATCAAATTACACTGCTTGTTCAGTGTTTTCCTCTCTCCCTTTCCTTTAAGTCACCTCTTGCTATTCTCCCATGCTTTTGGCATATTTTCTGTAATTTTATTACTAAAATTTCTTGGGAGTTTTAGCTGGATAACAGAATGAATTCTGTTCTTTTCCCCATGTTTACGTGTTCACCTATGGGTGGTTAGGCGTAGTATTCTGCATCTACCATCTGATGTTCTGCAGTTTCTTCCCTGGAAGTCTCTGTTTTGCATCAGATAGTGTATTATTGGTAACTGATTTCGGGCCAGGGTGCCTGGAGTCTTGTTCTAGTGTTTTTACACTTATTGTTTACATTTACAACAGCCATCTGTGTGAGGGAGATTTCTTGAAAATAATATCTGGATGTTAATTTAATCATAACTAGATACATTATTATTGTTCGTAAGTGTTGCATAAATTGTTTAAAATATTTTTAGAATTTTTGTCCACACTTAGGCTTGGGATCCATTGGGGCTCAGCGTTACTTTTCAGAAACTTGGGCTGTTCTGAAAAAATATTTTTTCAAAATTTTTTGATTGCAATTATTTTTTCTATATTAATGGATCATATTATTATGTATTTTGATTGTCAGGGGTTGGTGCGAGTACTAGGACTTTGTTTTTTTTTCACAATGAAAGGATATTGTTCAATTGTAATAAGAGGGAATCTTCCTCTGACTTTCATAATCATTGTATATGTAGTCAGTGTACTCGCAATAACTCCTGTTCTGTATGTGTTAATTTCGATGACAACATGGGAATCGCATGTCACGTTATGTTAGTGGGGAATTGGCCATTCCGGTCCTTTCCCCGCAGGGTCACTCTACTTTATCAATCTCTATTTCAGACGATCAAGAATAGGGTGATGTATCCGTGATGTCTTCCAAAAGTGTGCCTCCGTCATCACAATTAATGAAGAGCTAGCGGAAAAGTGCTCATGTAAATACGTCAATTGCCTAAGAGGACCCTAGTAGGTTCGACGGCCGTTGACGTCTGCTAGCTCGCCCGGTGTAGCGTCCATTCATCGAATGGTTCGGCAGCCGGGTTCGTCCGTTGCGGTCTAGAAGGAGTTTTGGGGTGATGCAAGCACTATAAATCAACCAATGCACACCCAGTGACGGCAGATTAGAGGGAGAACGGAGGAAGCCTTTTAGTCCGGTTCCTAGCTCGTCCAGGTCCATCCGAACTGCGAGCGAGAGAGGCCCCTCTCTCGTACAGCAACATCTGGCCCCAGATGTTGTGGTACAAAATGTTTCGCATTCGGAGCATACGTCCGCCGCTCAGGACGCTCCGATATATATAGTCGGTCCGGAGAGACTGTCAATAAGGCTTCCTCATTCTCATGGTAGCGCACACGACCGCTCTTGGCTACGTGACATCGGATATCCAGTCAGCTTCGCCAATCAGAGAATCATCGGCGACCAGGATCCGGTAGCCAGGGACACGAGGCCTGCAGACTCCGGACGTTTGCATAAGAAAGTGTGCGGGAGTCAACGTACACGGAGCTTCCAGCGGCAATGCATCGTAAGACCGCTACTGCACAGGCCTCGGTGACGGGCGTGCTATCCCAAATAGCACAGCTTATCGCAGCATCCCAGCAATGACAGAATCTGTCGCATCATGTATTATCCGACGGCGCTGGGTCGGGACGCTCCGCGGAAGCAGGTACGGACGTCCGAAAATTTCATCCGGTCCGACGGGATGCCGAAAGGGATTCGGAGGATTTCGAGCTTTCCCTTTCGGAACAACATAAGCTGTTGTTTATGTCATCTGACTTTACCTTCTAGAAGTTCTTTCGTCGGACCAGAATGCTGCGATGCCGGATAAGAAACTGATAGCGTCGGTGGACACAGAAATTTTTGGTTCGGTTCAGGGACATCGTCCCTCAGTTCCGACATAGTCCAATAATGTCACACAACTTTCGAATTATTGAACGACGCTATATATATTATTATTTGCTTGCTATTAACAAGCATGTCTGGTTTCTTGTTCGCAAAGTTACGGAGATGTCTTTCAAAAGTGTGCCTCTGTCATCATAGTTAATGAAGAGCTAGCGGCTATAAGTGCTCATGGAATATGTCAATCGCCTAAGAGGTCCCCAGTGGGATTGACGGAGTTGACATTCGCTAGCTCACCTGGTGTAGCGTCCATTCATCGAATGGTTCGGCAGCCGGGTTCGTCCGTTGCGGTCTAGGAAGGAGATTTGGGTGATGCGAGCACTATAATAAACTTTAGTACACACCCAGTGACGACGGATTAGAGGAGAGATCGGAGGAAGCCTGTTAGTCCGGTTCCTAGCTCGTCCAGGTCCGTCCGTGCTGCGAGCGAGAGAGGTCCCTCTCTCGTACAACAACATATGGGACCGGATGTTGTGGTACAGATATTTCGCATTCGGAGCATATGTCCGCCGCTTGGGACGCTCCGTTATATTGACAGTCCGAGAGACTGTCGATAATGCTTCCTCATCCTCACAGCAGCGCACACGACCACACATTGGCTACGTGACCTCGAGTATCCGGCCAGCTTCGTCGTTCAGTGATTCCACGGCGAACAGGTCACGCCATCCGGTAGCCAAGGGACATGAGGCCTATACACTCCGTTCGTTCACATAATAGAAGTATGCTCGGGGTAACGAACACGGAGCTTCAAGCGGCAATGCATCGTAAGACCGCTTCTCCACAGGCCTCAGTGACGGACGTGCTATCCAAGTTAGCACAGTTTATCGCAGCATCCCAGCAATTGACAGATTCTCGGTCGGATCAGGAATTATCCGACGGCGCTGGGTCGGTGCGCTCCGCTGTTGCATCAGGTTCGGACGACCGAACACTTTATAGGGTCCGACAGGATGGCGAAAGGGATTCGGACGATTTCGAGCTTTCCCTTTTGGAACAACGGAAGCTGCCATACATTTCTTCCGGCATTATCTTCCTCAGGTTGTTCCGTCGGACTACATTGCTGCGATGCTGGATAAGAGACTAATAGCGTCATTGGACACGGAGTTTTGGATCGGTTCAGGGACATTGTCCCTGACTTACCGACACAGTCCAATAATGTCATTAGAACATTCGAATTATTTAACGACGCTATATATAAGCTTGCTACCAAGCATGATAGTCTAGTTTCTTGTCCGCAATGCTCTTCTGCCTTTTATCAATTCTAGGAAATAATTTATTTTGGCAGAACAGGTCATACCGAGAGTTCATATGCGTCTAGACGGCGGGGTTGAAGACTGGGAATTATCTTTTTCGCCATCTATGTCAATTCCAACCACGATGTTGGAAACGACAATGATGTCTAATAGACTTAACTTAGACGCTTTATCATATGTAGACCACCTTACTGAGGCGTTATCATTACGTCTTCAAGAGAAAGAATTCTAGGATATGATCCTCAATGTGATTTCTTTCAAGGGCAGTAGTTTTTCCACATATAACTCCACCCTTCAGTGGCAACCTGGAGTTGGTTAGACGTGACGCAGCCCTAGCTACATCCACACACGTGGATAGTAAGGTGAAGAACTCTCTCAGAGTCGCTTCGGTCTCGGAGAAGCTTCTCTTCGACGGCAACTCTTCAGCAATCTATGAATTGCTCGATATACATGTTCTCTTGTCTATCAAGTGTTGCAAGAGATTCAGACTGGGGCAACATTCGGTGGTTGACTCAGGGAGTGCCACTGCAGTTGCCGGATCCGAGTTTTATGATTATGACGGATGCCAGTCAAACAGGTTGGGGTACAATATTGATCCCAATGGATTCGAAGTGCCAGGGTCTTTGGGTTCCGCAGTTTCTAGGCAAGCACTTATCTTCCAGGGAATAATGTTCTTTAGGCTTGCACTATGTCATTGGATGAACATTATTCAGAAACGCATGTCCAAATCCTGTCCAATAATACGACAGTAGTTGCGTATCTCTGGAACCAGGGAGGCACTCATTCGTTTCCGTTATTCTATTTAACGGAAAGAATCCTTCTGTTTGTCATAGTTCACCAAGTTCTGCTTCGGTCCGTCATATTCCGGGTCGTTTGATTGTATTAGCAGACTCCCTTTCACGTAAGGGTCGCTTGTTGCCGTCTGAATGGACTCTCAACAAACAAGTATTCAATCAGATTTGCTATCAATGGGAACGCCCAATGATAATTTATTTGCGACACAACTCACTATTCATTTGCAGACGTATTTGTTTGCATGTCCGGATCGCTGAGCTTATGTTGTTAACGCTCTATTGATCTAATAGGACGGAATGATAGGATATGCGTATCCTCCAGCGCTGTTGATTCAGCAAGTATTGCTAAGATAAACATCCATAATACAATTCTGTTGATAGCATCTCTGTCTTCACAGAGACCGTGGGTAAATTTACTCAGGTGTCTACTGTGGGACTTACCGCGAAAACTTCCTCCATGAGAGGATCTTCTTTCGCTGGGGTAATCGTGTCAACTTCTTCACAACCCGCAAGGTCTCAACCTTCACGTATTCCGTTGTGTGGTCCTTCTTGCATGGCAAGCATTGTACAGGACGAGCTTTGGACGCGATTTCTTACTGTAGGAGAACCTCTTCTTCGCTATACTATGCGGCTAAAGTGGAGGCTCTTCCGTCGTTGGTGTAGGGATCATTATGTTGATATTTTTGATCCCTCCATACTAGACATTGCAACTTTCTAGTATACTTGTTTGACAAGATCTACTGCAGCCTGTTACTATTAAGGTTATACGTCTATGTTATCTCATACCTATGCGCTCTATGATAGTTTACAATTGAGTCTTATGTCTCTTTATCTAAGTCAGTTAGAAACTTTTCGATAAATAGACCTAGAATCATTAGATTAAATTCCTATACGGAATTTAGCTTCGGTTCTTATTTAGCTAAGTAATCATTTGAGCCTCTGGAAACAGTAGTTTTCAAATTCTGACCTTTTAAGACAGTAATTCTGTTAGTCTTCTCTTTTACTGAGGAGTCAGTGAGCTTCATGCACTATCGGTGGACGATTCTCACTTTTGTAGTGACGGAAACACTACTTCCTTTACTACTTAGGTTGGATTTTTGGTTAAGAGTCAGGCTCCTAATAATATCCGGAACCTATTGTTATTAAGGTCCTTCCGTCTTCGTACGGGCATAGGCCTTTACTCTGTCCGGTTAGAGTTTACGTATTTATAAACAGATATCAGTTTATTAGTACGGACGTAAGCTTCTTCTGTCTTTGATGCCTAATAGAAGGACATTACGCTCCATTCTATTGCTAATGGATTCAATTAACTATCGGTACTGCTTATGGTATATCATTGACTCAGCAGTTTGTGCTTGAGATTTCGGCTCATGAAGTAAGAGCTCTTTCTACATCTTGGGCTTACACTAATAGTGTCGCTATTATAGATTTTTGAAGGCTGCTCATTGTGCTCAGCCATCCACATTCATGAATTTTTATCTCAGAATATTGAGTCCATTTTTGGAGGCCTCCATTGTTAGGTCTATTATCTACTGCTCAGAATGTCATTCACTTAACAGTTGCTACTATAGCTAGGTAGGCTTTCTGTTCCGGCAGTGAATCCGTCCTGCTGCCCTCTTCGCTCTGGGCTATTTGACCCAGGGCAAGAAAAAGGGAGGGGGGGAGGGTGTTCCCTTGGGTCACCTGTTTTATTATGAAAAAAAGGGGATACCTCCTCCGGAGTTAGTAATTCTGAGCTGTTACTGGGATGGCTTTTAAGTGAGAAGTTTATGTTTTAAAAATTCATTCAGGTCATAGTTTTTAAAGTATAGCTTTTGAATATATCACGTGTCAAACGGGCGTTATTATACAATCCTCAGACACTTTTAAGGAGTATAAAGAGTCTCTATTCTCTAGACTTTATTTATTGGCTTACTTTAAAAATTATTAGTATAAGGATTATACTGGATATTAATAGAGTACATGGATGTTATGATGCTCAATTTTGGAAGGTGTTGTGTCTTTCTAATTTATCATAAATAAGAAAGATACATGTAAGGCCTAATACTCCTTTTCCCCTAGAGGGGATGACTCTATTTTATATAATTGAGCGTATTTCAACTTGCTCTTTGTCCTAGGCCCTCCAGCCTTTTTACTATTCAGCTAAGTCTGGGTCATTGGTACAGTATAAAAATGTTAAAAAATTTATAGTAATTTATATATTTTTTATACTTACCAATGACCCAGATGGGGATGGCCCTCCCAGGAGTTGGGAACTCATACCTCCCCGCTGAGTACATAGCGCTTACCAGGCACTGGTTACAAGAATGATTAATGGCGCTGATTTCGGGACGTCCTTGACACTGCGCATGCGCAGTAGAGGTGAAGTGTGGAGGGCCATTCAGGACATGTTTTCTTTGGTTTTAGATGCAAATTTTGGGGATTGGGGGGCAAAATTTGTGTTTGGCCCTATATTTTTAAGAGTTAGCACCAGCTAAGTCTGGGTCATTGGTAAGTATAAAAAATATATAAATTACTATAAATTTTTTAACTTTCCAAACTGAGAGACCAATTTGAACCAAATTTGATATGAGGGCTTATTGGGTCATAAGTACCTAATTTATGCCAAAAACATTTTTCCTGTCACCCCATTGGAACTGCAGGAGCTAAAAATAGAAAACATTTAAAACGCCGATATCTCCAAAACTACACGGCACTGAAAATTTCTATTTTGTGTGAAGCTTCCTTAAGAACAGCAGAAAGGAATGGTCAAAAAAAAATTGCCATCGTTTTTTTTCATAGGGTACTTTTCCAGGACTTTTGAAAAAATGCTGAGTCATTATTTTTTAACACTGTGATTTATGGGAAAAACATTAAAGAATCTTCTTCTCCCATACCACTGCTCCAAAGGCTTTTATATTTCACATATAACATGTTTGGAAGATTCATTCACATGTTTGTTGAAATCAAATCCCTGGGTCCATATTTGGGCTCTCTATGGGAGCCCAAATATTCAGATTAGTGCAATATGAGGAATATTCTTTAAAAATCTTCTCCCAATCCACCAATCAGAAGCTTTTGATATTTGGTATGCAGCATCCATAAGGGGGTGAGATTCAAGTTTGTTCAATTTGAGTCCCCGACTTAATATTGAGGCTTTCTATGGGTAGGGTGTGAGGGGTGGCAGGGGGGTACATATTAGGTTCAGGTTTGTTCAAATCCATTCCTTAGTGTTTTTCCATAAAATTTGCCTTTCATGACTTCATTCCTTTGTAGTGTTGATGAACCATGTCTAACTGAATGTGACCCCAAATACTTCTTTGAACCACTTTGGCAGGTGAGCGATTAAGGCCACTTGGGGCCTCTTGTTTATTGAAATTTTTTATTAGCTCAACTTGACAAAGTCAAGCTGAGCTATTGCCATCACTTCTCGTCCGTCGGCGTACGTACGTACGTTAGTACGTTAGTACGTACGTCCACAATTTCCTTTGGCACACCTCACAGGTCGCATTTATGATCAGATTAGTTTGAAACTTCTTATGCTTGTTTGGGGTGACCTCTAGATGGGGGCTATCGATATTTTTATACTGTACCAATGACCCAGACTTAGCTGGTGCTAACTCTAACAAAACCAGGACCAAACACAAATTTTGCCCCCCAATCCCCAAAATTTGCATCCAAAACAAAAAGAAATCATGTCCTATAGGACCTCCATACTACGCCCCCACTGCACATGCGCAGTGTCAAGGACGTCCCGAAATTGGCGCCAATTATCATTCTCTGTTTGGCCCTTCATCAGTCAACATCTCACTGATCTTTGTGCTTGTAAATCTCAGTTTAAAGGATGCCAGACACGTAATTTTTGGAGAAATGGTGATTCTAAGGAGGATATAGAAGGAGGAGAGGAAAAAGAAGTGACAAAAAATAATCAGGGCTGTACTTAAAATTTTTTGATGAAATTATGTTAAGTTGCCTATTTTCGAGGCATGGGCCTCTTGTTTTCATTCTTGCTAAATGTTGCACTGCTTATTCAGTGTTTCCTCTCCCCTAGCCTTCTAAAGTCCCCCCTTGCAATTCTCCCATGCTTTTGGCATATTTTTGAGAAAGTTCATTTCTAAAATTTTCCTGGGAGAGTTGCTTGGATATAGAATGTTTTCTGTTATTTTCCCCATAGTTACGTTTTCACCCATGGGTGTATAAACGTTGTGTTGTGCATCTTCCATCTGATGTTCTGCAGATTCTCCCCTGGGAGTCTCTGTCTTGCATCAGATAGAGTGTAATTTTGATGACTGATTTCGGGCCAGTTTTTTCAGTGCCTGGAGTCATGTTTTCTGGTGTTTTACACTGTTTGTTTACATTGGCAACAGCCTTTTTTGAGGGGGGCTGTTTGCCTTTGGTGTAGTTTATCTCACTATAAGATACATTTATATTATCCGTAAGTGTCTCATTAATTATTTAATATAAATTTAAAATTTTTGACCACACTTTGCCATCGGATCCATCGGGGCTCAACGTTACTTTTCAGCAACTTGGGCTTCGCTGAAAAAATATTTTTTCAAAATTATTTTGATTTGCAATTGTTTTTTCATTTATTAATGGATCATGTTATTATGTATCTTTGTGTCAGGGGTTTGTGCGAGTAACTAGGACTTGTTGTTGACTTTTCACAATGAAAGGATATTGTTCAAATTGTAATGGGAAGAAATCTTCCTCTGACTTTCATGATCATTGTATTAATTGTAGTCAGTGTTCTCGCACTAATCCCTGTTCTATATGTCAATATTGGGATGACAAACATTGGAAACGTGTGTCACGGTATGTTGTTTCTGGAGAAAGGGCTATGCCGGCTCTTTCTCCGCAAGGTCACTCTACTCTCTCAGTTTCTATTTCAGAGGAACAAGAACAGGGTGATGTTTCCATGTTATCTTCTGCAAGTGCGCTTCCGTCGTCACAAATGAATTCAGAGCTAGCGGCAAAAGTGCTCATGGAGATTAGACAAATGTCGTCCGCTAGCTCGCCCGGTGTAGCGTCCATTCACCGAATGGTTCGGCAGCCGGGTTCGTCCGATGCGGTCCAGGAGGAAATGTTGGGTGATGCGAGCACTATAAACATTCTATGTGCACACCCAGTGACGGCGGATAGTAAGCGAGATCGGAGGAAGCCTTTGAGTCCGGTTCCTAGCTCGTCCAGGTCCAGCCGCGAAGCGAGCGAGAGAGGCCCCTCTCTCGTACAACAACATCTGGGACCAGATGTTGTGGTACAAAATGTGTCGCAAGCGGAGCATACGTCCGTCGCTCGGGACGATCCGTTGTATAGGCAGTCCGCGGAGACTGCTTAGGCTTCTTCTTCTCGTCAGCGCACACGACCGCACCTTGGCTGCGTGACCGCCGATATCTTACCAGCTTCGCCGATCAAGGATTCTTCGGCGACCAGGTCACACCATCCGGCAGCCAGGGATTCGAGACCGATGGACTCCGGACGTTCGCATAGAAAAAGTATGCGGGAGCCATCTGATGCGGAGCTGCCCTCGGCGAAGCAGCGAAAGACTGCGCCTCCGCAGGTCTCGACGCCGGACATTCTTGTGCAGATAGCACAGCTTATCGCAGCATCCCAGCAGCCGACAGAAACGGTGTCGGATCGAGAATTATCCGACGGCGCTGGGTCGGTACGTTCCGCCGAAGCATCTGGGGCAGACGACCGAGAGCATCATGAGGTCCGACCGGATGGTGAAAGGGATACCGATGATTTGGAGCTATCCCTTTCGGAACAACATAAAGCCGCCGTGGACTTCATCCGGCACTTTCTCCCTCAAGTTGTTCCGTCGGGCCAGACTGCTGCGGTTCCGGACAAGAGGATTATAGCGTCATTGGACTCTGAATTTTTTGAGCGGTTCAGGGACATCGCTCCCGAGTTTCCGTCGCAGTCCAATAATGCTGCAAGAACATTTGAATTATTGAACGACGCTATATTTAAACTTGCTTCCAAGACGGGGAAAGCAGGTTTCTTGTTCGCCAATACTCTCAACCTGCCTTTCATTAATGCATGGAATAAATTCGACACGGCAGGACAGGGTATCCCGAGAGTTCCTCTGCGTATGGATGACGAGGCGGAAGACTTAGAGCTATCATTACCGTCGTCGGCTTCTATTCCAACCACGGTGTTGGAAACAGCTATTTCGTCTAACAGAGCCAATTTAGATGCCTTATCTTACGCATATCACCTTACTAAGGCGTTATCACTGCGCCTTCAAGGGAAAGAGTTTCAGGATATACAATCCTCTTTAAGACTTCTTTCAAGGGCAGTAGCTTATTCCACGTGTAACTCTGCCCTTTCTGTGGCAAACCTGGAGTTGGTTAGACGTGACGCAGCCCTAGCTACATCCACACTCGTGGATACTAAGGTGAAGAACTCTCTTAGAGTCGCTTCAGTCTCAGGAGAACTTCTCTTTGACGGCAAGCTTTCTGCTATTTATGATAAAATTACAAAGAAAGCTTCGGATTCTCTGTTGTTCAAATCTGCTTCTAAGAAGTCGGATACAGCAGACAAGAATAAGACAGGCACTTCTGGGTCTAATGCGCCCAAGAGAGGTTCCTATAGAGGTTCCGGTGCGTCCTCTTGGTCTTATTCGAGAGACCGTCAGGGTAGCGACTCTCGTTCGGGACGTCCTTTGGGCCGGGACAACCGGTCGGACGCCCCGAGGTCGACGGGACGAGGTGCGGGTCATGGAGGACGTGGTTTCTCCTACCGCAGGCCTCGTAGGTCCAGGAGGTGATGGCTTAAACCTCTATCGCGTACCGGTTGGCGGAAGGTTGTCGAGCTTTTCACAAGAATGGGCGTCGATTACGGACGACCCTTGGGTGAGAGGAGTGACTTTGGAAGGTCTAAACTAAAGATATCCTTCAAACGAAAGCCTCCATTAACTCGAAGTCCAAAGTGGACTCAACTTCCGTCAAATCCGCAGAAAAGAGACGCTCTGTTATCAGAGGTGCAGTCTCTTTTAATGAAGAACGCGGTAGAGGTTGTAGAAAACCAGGAGACTCCGGGATTCTACAGCCATCTGTTTCTGGTTCCGAAACCAGACGGCTCGTTCCGTCCAGTCATAGATTTGAGCTGGATAAACAAGCTGATCGTCGCTCCGAAATTTTATATGGAGACGATTCGGTCGGTCAGAGCGAGTATTCGGGTGAACGATTATGCAACAAGCATAGATCTCAAAGATGCGTACTTTCACGTCATGGTACATCCGACATTCAGAAAGTATCTACGCTTCGCAGTCCTAGGAGTGGTGTATCAATTCCGGGCGATGTGCTTCGGATTGAATCTAGCACCCTGGGCTTTCACTCGGGTAATGAACTCGGTAATGATCTATTTCCGAGCTCATTCGTCTGCGGTAACGTCGGCCTACCTGGACGACATTCTTCAGAGGTACGGCAACGAGTTAACGCTTCAGAACGATGTTCAGAATCTTCTTCTATTGCTCCGACGTCTCGGTTTTATAGTAAACGAGGAGAAGTCGGATCTGGTGCCGTCCAAGTCATTCACTCATCTGGGAATGAGCTTCGAGACGCACAACAATCTCGTTCGTCTGCCGTTAACCAGAGCGAAATTAGTCAGTTGTTACGCTCGCTATTGTCTGCACGCAGACAAAGTCACAGCGAGAGAATTTATGAGACTGATAGGTCTGTGCGGAGCCGCTGCGGATCTCATTCCGATGGGGCGGTTACGCACGCGTCCTCTCCAAATTTTCTTGACTCAGAATTGGAGTGTGAAAATTCATTCGCTCGACGTAGACGTTCTCTTGTCAGATCAAGTGAAACAAGAGATTCAGACTTGGGCAAACATTCAGTGGTTAACTCAGGGAGTTCCGCTGCAGTTGCCGGATCCGAGTTTTACCATTATGACGGATGCCAGTCAAACAGGTTGGGGTGCATCATTAATCCCAACGGATTCGAGATGCCAGGGTCTTTGGGATCCGCAATTCCTGTGCAAGCACATAAACATCAAGGAAATGATGTCAATTTGGCTTGCGTTACGTCATTGGATGGACATTATTCACAATGCTCATGTCCAAATCCTATCTGACAATACGACAGTAGTGGCGTATATACGGAATCAGGGAGGCACTCATTCAGTTCCGTTGTTCAATCTAACGGAAAGAATCCTTCTGTTTGCGCTAGAACATCAGGTTCTTCTTTCGGTCCGTCACATACCGGGTCGTCTGAATGTGCTAGCAGACTCCCTTTCACGAAAGGGTCGCTTGTTGCCGTCGGAGTGGACTCTCAACAAACAAGTATTCAATCAGATTTGCTACCAATGGGAACGGCCAATGATAGACTTATTTGCGACACATCTCAACAATCAGTTGCAGACGTATGTGTCTCCATGTCCGGATCCAAGAGCATTTGCAGTAGACGCTCTGTCGATCCCTTGGGACGGAATGATAGGATATGCGTATCCTCCAGCGCCGTTAATTCAACAAGTATTGCTAAAGATAAAACAATCTCAATGCAAGATTCTGTTGGTAGCATCTCTGTCGCCACAGAGACCGTGGATAAATCTACTCAGGTGTCTGTTGTGGGAGGATCTTCTTTCGCAGGGGAAATCGCGCCAACTCCATCACAACCCGCAAGGTCTCAACCTTCACGTTTTTCCGTTGTGCGGTCCTTCTTGCATGGCAAACACTTTACAGGACGAGCGGTGGACGCGATTTCTAACTGTAGGAGGATCTCCTCTTCGCTAAACTATGCGGCTAAGTGGAAGGTTTTTCGTCGTTGGTGTAGGGATCATTCTGTAGATATATTCGATCCCTCTATACCAGACATTGCAAACTTTCTAGTATACTTGTTTGACGAAATCAAACTGCAGCCTGTTACTATAAAGGGTTATAGATCTATGTTATCTGATACCTATGCACATCATGATAGTTTACAAATTGGATCTAATGTCTCTTTATCTAAGTTGGTTAGAAACTTTTCGATAAATAGACCCAGAACTCTTAGATTAATTCCTAAGTGGAATTTAGCTTGGGTTCTTCTTAAATTGAAGGAAAAGCCATTTGAACCTCTTGGGACAGTAGATTTCAAATTCTTATCTTACAAGACAGCTTTTCTCTTAGCTTTCTCTTCTGCTAGAAGAGTCAGTGAGCTTCATGCACTGTCGGTGGATGATTCTCACTATCGTAGTGTTGGGAACACTATCACCTTCACTACTAATGTGGGTTTTTTTGCTAAGAATCAGGCTCCTAATAAATATCCGGAACCTATTGTTATTAAGGCTCTTCCGTCTTCAGACGGGCGTAGGCCTTTACTCTGTCCTGTTAGAGCGTTACGTATCTATAAACAGAGATCTCAGTTTATCAGAAAGGGACGGAAACGTTTCTTTCTGTCTTTGATGCCTAATAGAAGGGACATTTCGGTCCATTCTATTGCTAGATGGATTCAATTAACTATCCGTACTGCTTATGAGAGTTTATCTTCTTCTCAGCAGTCTGTGCTTAAGATTTCCGCTCATGAAGTAAGAGCTCTTGCTACTTCTTGGGCTTATGCTAATAGTGTTGTTATTACAGATTTAAGGAAGGCTGCTTATTGGTCTCAGCCATCCACATTCACGAATTTTTATCTCAGAAATATTGAGTCCATTTCTGGAGACCTGCATTGTTTAGGTCCGTTATCTGTTGCTCAGAATGTCGTCCACTAAACAGTTGCAACTATAGTTATGCAGGCTTTCTGTTCCGGCAGTGACTCCGTCCGGCTGCCCTCTTCGCTCTGGGCTATTTGACCCAGGGCAAGGGGAAGTAGGGGGGGGCGGGGTGTTCCCTTAGGTCACCTGCTTTATAGTGAAAAGCAAGGGAATGCCTCCTCCAAGTCAGTATTTCTGAGTCGCTTCCGGGATGGTTTTAAAGTGTAATATTAATGTTAAAATTCATTCATGTCTTATTTTTAAAGTGTAGCTCGGTGTGAAGCATTTGTATATGTCAAGTGTCAAATGGGCTTTAATATACAATACTCGGACACTTTTAAATGACTATAAAGAGTCTCAATTCTCTGGACTACTTTATTTATTGGCTTACTTTAAAAAGGGTTATACTGGATGTTAATAGAGAACATGAATATTATTGTGCTCAATTATTAAGGGTATTGTATCTTTCTAATTTAATATTAAATAAGAAAGATACATGTAAAGCCTAATACTCCTTTTCTCCTTAAGGGGTTACCTCTTTATTATATAGTTGAGCTTATTGGATTTTCCTCTATGTCCTAGGCCCTCCAGCCTGTTTACTATTCAGCTAAGTCTGGGTCATTGGTACAGTATAGAAATGTTAAAAAATTTATAGTAATTTATATATTTTTTTATACTTACCAATGACCCAGACGGGGATGGCCCTCCCAGGAGTTGGGAACTCTTGCCTCCCCGCTGAGTACATAGCGCTGACCAGGCACTGCCAGTAAGAATGATAATTGGCGCCAATTTCGGGACGTCCTTGACACTGCGCATGCGCAGTGGGGGCGTAGTATGGAGGTCCTATAGGACATGATTTCTTTTTGTTTTGGATGCAAATTTTGGGGATTGGGGGGCAAAATTTGTGTTTGGCCCTGGTTTTGTTAGAGTTAGCACCAGCTAAGTCTGGGTCATTGGTAAGTATAAAAAATATATAAATTACTATAAATTTTTTAACTTTCTTCAATTTCCGTCAAAAAATGTTGCCGCGGCCAACGTTCTTAGAACTTAGTTTAGTCAAACCACAATATTTCCCTTTGGCACACCCTACAGGGCACATTTATGATTTGATTGCTTTGAAACCTGATACGCTTATTTAGGGTGACCTCTAGATGGGAGCTATCGATTTTCTTCAATTTCCGGCAAAAAATGTTGCCACGGCCAACGTTCGTAGAACTTAGTTTAGTCAGACCTCAATATTTCCCTTTGGCACACCCTACAGGGTACATTTATGATCAGATTGCTTTGAAACCTGGTATGCTTGTTTGCGGAGACCTCTAGATGGGAGCTATCGATTTTCTTCAATTTCTGTCAAAAAATGTTGCCACGGCCAACGTTCTTAGAACTTAGTTTAGTCAAACCATAATATTTCCCTTTGGCACACCCTACAGGGCACATTTATGATTTGATTGCTTTGATACCTGGTATGCTTACTTAGGGTGACCTCTAGATGGGAGCTAACGATTTTCTTCAATTTCCGGCAAA
The DNA here is from genome assembly GCA_031216915.1 of Pictodentalium vernedei. Taxonomy (NCBI): domain Eukaryota; kingdom Metazoa; phylum Mollusca; class Scaphopoda; order Dentaliida; family Dentaliidae; genus Pictodentalium; species Pictodentalium vernedei. The sequence goes on along the minus strand of CM062296.1, from coordinate 304,082,028 downwards.
AAATGTTGCTGCGGCCAACGTTATTAGAACTTGGTTTAGTCAGAAGACTCAATATTTCCCTTTGGCACACCCTACAGGGCACATTTATGATCGGATTGCTTTGAAACCTTTCATGCTTGTTTGGGGTGACCTCTAGATGGGAGCTATTGATTTTCTTCAATTTCCATCAAAAAATGTTGCCACGGCCAACATTCTTAGAACTTAGTTTAGTCAGACCACAATATTTCCCTTTGGCTCACCCTACAGGGCTCATTTATGATTAGATTGCTTTGAAATCTGGTATGCTTATTTACGGTGACCTCTAGATGGGAGCTATCGATTTTCTTCCATTTCCGTCAAAAAATGTTGCCACGGCCAACGTTCTTAGAATTTAGTTTAGTCAGACCACAATATTTCCCTTTTGTACACCCTACAGGGCACATTTATGATCGGATTGCTTTGAAACCTGGCATGCTTGTTTGGGGAGGCCTCTAGATGGGAGCTATCGATTTTCTTCGGTTTCTGTCCAAAAATGTTGCCACTGGCAAAAAAACTGACATTGGTCCCAATGATCTTCAATTTTGCCATTTCATTTATAACTTACCAAGTTCAAGTTTGTCAAGTTGAGCTACAGTGTCATTGACACTTTCATTAAATTTCTTGGGAGTTTAACATGTATTACAGAATATTATTCTGTTTTTCCCCATGGTTACGTCCTCACCCTAAGGGTGTTAGGTCGTTTAGTCTTGCATCTTCTATCCGATGTGTCGCTTTTTCTTCGTATGAAGATCTAGCTTTGCATCTGGTAGCATTTAAATTGATTTCTGACTTTGGGCCTTTTTGTGTGCCTGATGTCTTGTTTACATTACATTGACAACGTCCTTATATATAAGTAGTTTTTTAGCTCAACTTTGGCGAAGCCAAATTTGAGCTTATGCCATGGCCCATCATCCGTCTGTCCATCTGTCCGTCAGCAATTGGATACGGCTCGGGCTAGAGGCCGTATTTATGAACCGATCTTTACGAAACTTCTTGGGTACCTTTGTTATGACCGTGGGACGAGAACGAGTGTTTTTGGGTGCGGTCCGAAATTTAAGATGGCTGCCAGCCGCCATTTTGTACCAACGATGCAGAAATCTGTTTTTTGTACAGAACTTCCATATGAAAGCTCTGATTTGAATAATTTTTTGTATGAATGTTTAGTACCATGTGATACATCACATATAATACGGTTTTTTTTTCTCGTGCGTAAATTATGCAAATTAGACTAACTTTGATGTTTTTTGGAGTTTCTTTCAGCACTGTAAGTTCAAATGCCAATACGGCTCGGGCTAGAGGCTGTATTTATGAACCGATCTTTACGAAACTCCTTGGGCACCTTTGTTATCATCATGGGACGAGAACGAGTGTTTTGGGGTCCGGTTCGAAATTCAAGATGGCCGATGGCAGCCATTTTGTACAAAATTTGGTGCAATCAGATTTGCAAGGGGATAACTCCTCCAGAGTCAGTAATTCTGAGTCGGTACCGGGATGGTTTTAAAGTGTTAAGTTAATGTTTAAATTCATTCATGTCATATTTTTAAAGTGTAGCTCGGTGTGAAGCATTTGTATAGGTCACTTGTCAAACGGGCGTTAATATACAATCCTCGGACACTTTTAAAGAGTATAAAGAGTCTCAATTCTCTGGACTTACTTTATTTATTGGCTTACTTTAAAAATAATTAGTATAAGGGGTTATACTGGATGTTAATAGAGAACATGAATGTTATTATGCTCAATTATGGAGGGTGTTGTGTCTTTCTAATTTATCATAAATAAGAAAGATACATGTAAAGCCTAATACTCCTTTTCTCCTTGAGGGGATAACTCTATTATATATAGTTGAGCTTATTGGATTTTCCTCTATGTCCTAGGCCCTCCAGCCTTTTTACTATTCAGCTATGTCTGGGTCATTGGTACAGTATAAAAATGTTGAAAAAATTATAGTAATTTATATATTTTTTATACTTAACAATGACCCTGACGGGGATGGCCCTCCCAGGAGTTGGGAACTCATACCTCCCCGCTGAGTACATAGCGCTGACCAGGCACTGCTTGTAAGAATGATAATTGGCGCCAATTTCGAGACCTCCTTGACACTGCGCATGCGCAGTGGAGGAAAAGTATGGAGGACCATTTAGGACATGATTTTTTCGGTTTTAGATGCAAATTTTGGGGATTGGGGGGCAAAATTTGTGTTTGGCCCTAGATTTTGAGAATTAGCGCCAGCTATGTCTGGGTCATTGGTAAGTATAAAAAATATATAAATTACTATAAATTTTTTAACTTTCTGAACCGTTGGTCTGATTTGAACCAAAGTTGGTATTTGGTATTATTGGGTCATAAGTACTTGACTCACGCAAAAAAATAATTTCTTTCCATTTCTCCGTGGGAACTCCAGGAGCTAAAAATAGAAATATTTTCAAACACCCATAGTTCTCAAACCACATGGAACAGAGAACTGTTATTTGGTATAAAGCATCCTTAGGACCTGTAGATTTGAATGGTAAAAAAAAATTGCCATCAGTTATGTCAGGGTGTTCTGTGGGGAGGGGGGGGGGGGGTGTGGTGAGTGGGGGAGCATTGAAAAAATGCTGTGTCAGCATATCTGCAAAAATTAACAAATTTTCTTCAGAACCAATGCTCAGAATCGTTTGATATTTGGTATACAGCATCCATCGGGCAGTCAGATACAAGTTTGTTAAAATGAAGCCCTCCTTGGTTCATATTTGGGCTCAATACAGGAGACAGAATTTTTAACTTGAGGCAATATGGGGAATAATCTTTAAAAATCTTCTTCTTTAGAACCACCAGTCAGAATCTTTTAGTATTTGGCATACATCATTGTTATTAGGGTCAGATTCAAGATTGTTCAAAACAAGTCAGTAGGGTAATATTTGGGCTTCCGGTGAAACTTGGTTAAAATCGAATGCCTGGCTTCATATCTGGGCTTCCTATGGGAGCTGGAATTGGCCATATAGCTGAAGAATTAGAATTTTTTTTATTAAGTACCCTCTAAAGGTGTGTAAGATTAATCCACATAGGTTGTATCAAGGGGCTCCGTAGGGGAGATCCACTTTTTACAGTATGATCAACTGATGAAAAGGCATGATGCTTGGACTATTTTAGTCATTCCTGAGGGGCTCAAGGATTGACAGTGGATCCTATGGAGATTGATTGCTTAATGTAGATTCATTCTTGGACTCTGTTTATATCGGGTTCTGTTCAAGGTGAGCGCTTCATTCCCCGTGGGGCCTCTTGTTCATATATTTTATTTATCAGTAAACATTTTGGTGAAGGTGGATGTCTAGAGATGATGGGCTTAAGTCACCTATTTTTGCTTTGACATTCATAAAGTGGACCACGCTGCTGCAGTTGAAATGAACAAAACAAAAAAACCAAATGGATATAAGTGAAATATTTATACTAAAAGACTTTTATTAAATAAAAAATAATTGACTTGTATGCATATTTTTTTGTTTCATTCATTATAATCATGCCTTCAAATGCCTGTGATTTTACACAGAACATCTTGAAATGAAAAACATTTGTCTGTACTATTTTCTGGCATTTTTAGCCCACACTGATTTCCTTCTGGAAGGCTGGGAACTACTCTGAATTTACTGGATTTTCCAAGGAATTCCAGGAGAGTTAACAAATTTTGTTGCTTTTGCAGCACAGAATGTATTTGTAACAAAAATTGAGTGATTAACATTTTTTCTGGACATGTCAGCTCAACAAGTAGAAAATAGAAGTACCTTCCCAAATGGGCAGCTAGTAGAGTTTTAAGAATTTTTTTAATCTCTTGTTTACATATTACAAAAGGTTGCTTTAAAAAATACATATTTTTATACTATACCAATGACCCAGACATAGCTGGTGCTAACTCTTAAAATATAGGGCCAAACACAAATTTTGCCCCCCAGTCCCCAAAATTTGCATCTAAAACTAAAGAAAACATGTCCTGAAAGGCCCTCCACACTTCGCCCCTACTGCGCATGCGCAGTGTCAAGGACGTTCCGAAATTGGCGCCATTAATCATTCTAAGTTTGGCCCTTCATCAGTTAACATCTGACTGATCTTTGTGCTTATAAATCTCAGTTTAAATGATGCCAGACACATAAATATTAGTGAAATGGTGATTCTAAGGAGGATAGAGAAGGAGGAGAGGAAAAGAATGTGTGACAGAATATTATCAGGGCTGTAACTTAAATTTTTTTAATGAAATTATGTTAAGTTACCTATTTTCAAGGCAGCAGCCATTTTGTTGTCATTCTGATTATTTAGTTACACTGTTTTTTAAGTGTTTTCCTCTCTCCCTGTCCTTTAAGTTCCCCCTTGCTATTCTCCCATGCTTTTGGCATAGTCTCTGTAATTATTATTACTAAAATTTCTTGGGAGTTTTAGCTGAATAACAGAATGAATTCTGTTCTTTCCCCATGTTTACGTCTTCTCCTACGGGTGGTTAGGCGTTGTGTTCTGCATCTACCATCTGATGTTCTGCAGTTTCTTCCCTGGAAGTCTCTGTTTTGCATCAGATAGTGTATTTTTGGTAACTGATTTCGGGCCTGGGTGCCTGGAGTCTTATTTTAGTGTTTTTACACTCATTGTTTACATTTACAACAGCCCTCTGTTTGAGGGGGGATTTCTAAAAAATAATATCTTTATGTTATTTTAATCATAACTAGATACATTATTATTGTTCGTAAGTGTTGAATAAATTGTTTAAAATATTTTTAAAATTTTTGTCCACACTTAGGCTTGGGATCCATTGGGGCTCAACGTTACTTTTCAGAAACTTGGGCTGTTCTGAAAAATATTTTTTCAAAATATTTTGATTTCAATTATTTTTTCTATATTAATGGATCATATTATTATTATGTATTTTGATTGCCAGGGGTTAGTGCGAGTACCAGGACTTGTTTTCTTTTCACATTGAAAGGATATTGATCAATTGTTTTTAGAGGAAGTCTTCCTCTGACTTTATTATCATTCTATATGTGGTCAGTGTACTCGCATTAACTCCTGTTCTGTATCGTATGATTTCGATGACAATATGGGAAGCGTATGTCACGGTATGTTGTTGGGGATTTGGACACTCCGGTCCTTTCCCCGCAGGGTCACTCTACTTTATCAATTTCTATTTCAGACGATCAAGATTAGGGTGATGTATCTGTGATGTCTTCCAACAGTGTGCCTCCGTCGTCACAATTAATGAAGGGCTAGCGGAAAAGTGCTCATGTAAATACGCCAATTGCCTAAGAGGACCCTAGTAGGTTCGACGGCCTTTGACGTCCGCTAGCTCGCTCGGTGTAGCGTCCATTCACCGAATGGTTCGGCAGCCGGGTTCGTCCGTTGCGGTCTAGAAGGAATTTTGGGGTGATGCGAGCACTATAAATTAACTTAATGCACACCCAGTGACGGCGGATCGGAGGGAGAACGCAGGAAGCCTTTTAGTCCGGTTCATAGCTCGTTCCGGTCTATCCGGACGGCAAGCGAGAGAGGCCCCTCTCTCGTTCAACAACATCTGGCCCCAGATGTTGTGGTACAAAATGTGTCGCAAGCGGAGCATACGTCCGTCGCTCGGGACGCTCCGTTGTATAGGCAGTCCGCTGAGACTGCTAAGGCTTCCTCTTCTCGACAGCGCACACGACCGCACCTTGGCTGCGTGACCGCCGATATATTACCAGCTTCGCCGATCAAGGATTCTTCGGCGACCAGGTCACACCATCCGGTAGCCAGGGACACGAGGCCTGCAGACTCCGGACGTTCGCATAGGAAGTGTGCGGGAGTCAACGTACACGGAGCTTCCGGCGGCAATGTATCGTAAGACCGCTACTGCACAGGCCTCGGGGACGATGCTGGGTCGGGACGCTCCGCGGAAGCGGGTACGGACGTCCGAAAGTTTCATCCGGTCCGACGGGATACCGAAAGGGATTCGGAGGATTTCGAGCTTTCCCTTTCGGAACAACATATGCTGTTGTGTATGTCATCTGACTTGGTCTTCTACAGCTTCTTTCGTCGGACCAGAATGCTGCGATGCCGGATAAGAAACTGATAGCGTCGGTGGACTTAGAAATTTTTGGTTCGGTTCAGGGACATCGTCCCTCAGTTCCGACATAGTCCAATAATGTCACACAAACTTTCGAATTATTGAACGACGCTATATATATTATTATTTTATGCTTGCTATCCAAGCATTTCTGGTTTCTTGTTCGAAGAGTTATGGAGATGTCTTTCAAAAGTGTGCCTCTGTCGTCATAGTTAATGAAGAGTTAGCGGCAATAAGTGCTCATGGAATATGTCTATCGCCTACGGAGTGACATTCGCTAGCTCACCCGGTGTAGCGTACATTCATCGAATGGTTCGGCTGCCGGGTTCGTCCGTTGCGGTCTAGGAAGGAGATTTGGGTGATGCGAGCACTTTAATTACTTTAGTACTCACCCAGTGACGGCAGATTGAGGACAGATCGGAGGAAGCCTGTTAGTCCGGTTCCTGGCTTGTCCAGGTCCGTCCGGGCTGTGAGCGAGAGAGGTCCCTCTCTCGCCCAACAACATAGGGGACCGCATGTTGTGGTTCAGATATTTTACATTCGGAGCATATGTCCGTTGGTCGGGACGCTCCGTTATATTGACAGTCCGAGAGACTGTCTTTAATGCTTCCTCATCCTCACAGCAGGGCACACGACCGCACATTGGCTACGTGACCTCGAGTATCCGATCAGTTTCGGCATTCAGTGATTCCACGACGAATAGGTCGCGCCATCCGGTAGCCAAGGGACACGAGGCCTATACACTCCGTTCGCTCGCATATTGGTAGTATGCACGGGGTAACGATCACGGAGCTTCCAGCGGCAATGCATCGTAAGACCGCTTCTCCTCAGGCCTCAGTGACGGACGTGCTATCCGAGTTAGCACAGTTGTTTCGCAGCATCCCAGCAATTGACAGTTTCTCGGTCGAATCAGGAATTATCCGGCGGCGCTGGGTCGGTGCGGTCCGCGGTTGCATCAGCTATGGACGACCGAACGCTTTATAGGGTCCGACAGGATGGCGAAAGGGATTCGAAAGATTTCGAGTTTTCCCTTTAGTAGTATCGGAAGATGCCTTTCATATCTTCTGGCATTATCTTCCAGTGATTATTATTTCGGACTTCATTGCTGCGATCTTGGATAAGAGACTTATAGCGTCATTGGACTCGGATTTTTCGATCGGTTCAGGGACATTGTCCCTGACTTACCGACGCAGTCCAATATTGTCATTACAACATGTGTTTTATTTTTCGACGCTATATATATATATATATACAAGCCTGCTACTAAGCATGATAGTTTAGTTTCTTGTCCGCGTTGCTCATTTCTGCCATTTTATCATTTATACAAATAGTTTATTTTGGCAGAGCAGGGCATACCGAGAGTTCATATGTGTCTAGACGGTGTGATTAAAGACTGCATATATTCTTTTTCGCCGTTTATGTCTTTTCCAATTTCCATGTTGGGAACGACATTATGTATAGTAGACTTAACTTAGACGCTTTATTATACGTAATCCGCCTTACTGAGGCGTTATCATTACGTCTTCAAGAAAAGATTTACGGGATATTATTCTCAATGTAATTTCTTTTGAGGGCAGTAGTTTGTTCACGTATAACTCCGCCCTTCAGTGGCTGATTGGAGTTAGTTAGACGTGACGCAGCCCTAGCTACATCCACACGCGTGGATAGTAAGGTTAAGAACTCTCTCAGAGTCGCTTCGTTTTCGGAGGAGCTTCTCTTCGACGGCAACTTTTCGGCAATCCATGAATTGCTCGATTTATACGTACTCTTGTCTATCTAGTGTTACAAGAGATTCAGACTGGGGCAAACATTCGGTGGTTGACTCAGAGAGTGCCGCCGCAGTTGCCGGACCCGAGTGTGGCTGTTATGACGGTTGCCAGTCAAACAGATTGGGATATAATACTGATCCCTACGGATTCGAAGTGCCAGGGTCTTTGGGTTCCGCAGTCTTTTAGCAATCAGTTTAACTTCCGCGGAATAATGTTTTTTAGGCTTGCTTTATGTCATTGCATGAACATTATTCAGAAACGCATGCCCAAATTCCTGTCCTTTAATGCGACAGTAGTGGCGTATCTCCGGAACCAGGGAGGCACTCTTTCGTTTCCGTTATCATATTCCGGGTCGTCTGATTGTTTTATCGGACTCCCGTTCTCTTACGGGTCGCTTGTTGCTGTCAGAATGGACTCTCAACAAACAAGTATTCAATCAGATTTGCTATCTATGGGAGCGCCCAATGATGATTTATTTATGACACAGCTTGCTAATCAATTGCAGACGTATATGTTGGCTTGTCCAGATCTCTGAGCTAATATTGTTAACGCTCTATTGATCTATAGGACGGAATGATAGGATACGCGTATCCTCCGGCGCTGTTGTTTTAGCAGGTATGGCTAAGATAAACAACCACAATACATTTCTGTTGATAGCATCTCTATCTTCACAGAGATCATGAGTAATTTACTCTCTTGTCTACTGTGGATCTTAACGTGAAACCTTCCTCTATGTGAGGATCTTTTTCACTGGGTAAATCGTGTCATCTTTATCACAACCAGCAAGGTCGCAACCTTCATGTATTCCGTTGTGTGGTCCGTATTGCATTGTAAGCACTGTACTGGACGAGCTTTGGACGCGATTTCTTGCTATAGGAGATCCTCTTCTTCGCTATTCTATGCGGCTAAAGTGGAGGCTCTTCCATCGTGGTGTAGGGATCATTATGTTCATATTGTTGATCCCTCCATACTACTCATTGCTATTTTTTAGTATACTTGTTTCACAAGATCTACTGCAGCCTGTTATTATTTAGGTTATAGGTTTATGTTACCTCATACCTATGCACTCTACGATAGTTTACAATTGAGTCTTTTGTCTCTTTATCTAAGTCAGTTAGTAACTTTTTGATAAATAGACTTAGAATCTTTAGATTAAATTCCTATACGGATTTTAACTTCGGTTCTTATTTAGCTAAGTAATCATTTGAGCCTCTGGAAACAGTAGTTTTCAAATTCTGACCTTTTAGACAGTAATTCTGTTGGTTTCTCTTTTACTGTAGAGTCAGTGAGTTTCATGCACTATCGATGGATGATTTTCACTTTCATAGTTTCGGAATCAATACTTCCGTTACTATTTAGGTTGGATTGTTGCATAAGAGTTAGGCTCCTATTATCCGGAACCTATTATTTTAAGGTCCTTCCGTCTTCGTATGGGCATAGGCCTTTACTCTTTCCGGGTACAGTTTATGTATTTATAAACAGATATCTGTTTATTACAAAGGGCGTAAGCTTCTTCTGTCTTTGATGTCTAGTAGAAGGACGTTACGCTCCATTTTATTGTTAATGGATTCTATTAACTAGCGGTACTGCTTATGGTATATCATTGACTTAGCAGTTGTGCTTAAGATTTCGGCTCATGAAGTAAGAGTTCTTCTACTTCTTGGGCTTACATTAATAGTGTCGCTATTATAGATTTTTGAAGGCCGCTCATTGCGCTCAGCCATCCACATTCATGAATTTTATCTTAGAAATATCGAGTCCATTTCTGGAGGCCTCTATTGTTAGGTCTATTATCTACTGCTCAGAATGTCATTCACTTAACAGTTGCTACTATAGCTAGGTAGGCTGTCTGTTTCGGCAGTGTCTCCGTTTGGCTGCCCTCTTCGCTCTGGGCTATTTGACCCAGGGCAAGAAAAAGGGGGGGGGGGGGGAGGGTGTTCCCTTGGGTCACCTGTTTTACTATGAAAACAAGGGGATACCTCCTCCGGAGTTAGTAATTCTGAGCTGTTATTGGGATGGTTGTTTAGTGAGAAGTTTAGGTTTTTAAAATTCATTCAAGTCTTAGTTTTTAAAGTATAGCTTTTGATTATTGCATATGTCAACGGACATGATTATGCAATCCTCAGACACTTTTAGGAGTATAAGAGTCTCTATTCTCTAGACTTACTTTATTTATTGGCTTACTTTAAAAATTATTAGTATAAGGATTATATTGGATATTAATAGAGTACATGGATGTATGAAGCTCAATTTTGGAAGGTGTTGTATCTTTCTAATTTATCATAAATAAGAAAGATACATGTAAGGCCTATTACTTCTTTTTCCCTACAGGGGATGACTCTATTTTATTTTATTGAGCGTATTCCATTTTGCTCTATGTCCTTGGCCCTCCAGCCTTTTTACTATTCAGCTATGTCTGGGTCATTGGTACAGTATAAAAATGTTAAAAAATTTATAGTAATTTATATATTTTTTATACTTACCAATGACCCAGACGGGGATGGCCCTCCCAGGAGTTGGGAACTCTTGCCTCCCCGCTGAGTACATAGCGCTTACCAGGCACTGGTTATTAGAATGATTAATGGCGCCAATTTCGGAACGTCCTTGACACTGCGCATGCGCAGTAGGGGCGAAGTGTGGAGGGCCTTTCAGGACATGTTTTCTTTAGTTTTAGATGCAAATTTTGGGGATTGGGGGGCAAAATTTGTGTTTGGCCCTATATTTTAAGAGTTAGCACCAGCTATGTCTGGGTCATTGGTAAGTATAAAAAATATATAAATTACTATAAATTTTTTAACTTTTGTCAAGAAATGTGTTGTCCCAATACATTTGAAATAGATTTTATCTGTGAATAAAATTTTATTGAACTGGAGTTTTGCTAATGACCTGCATTAAAGAAGCAAGGGATTAATTATAACTGAATCAATAACATAGTTCTGGGTGTTAAATGTACTTTGTCATCTGTTACAGAGAACCATACCACTGGAAGTCAACATGCTGCAGTTTTTCTTGGCTTATGTACGCCAAACATCAGCAAGCCAGCTGACAGATTCTTGGCCATCTTTTCAATTATTATTAAGAGAATGTTTGCAGTTGACTCTTCCCCCGCCAGCCTACTTTCATCTGTTGGAGTAAGTATTGTCCCATATCAGAACATTACTGGTTTTTTTATGGAGAGTTGAAAATATCAAAATTATTACTCTTATGAGCCCTGTTGAATAATTGTAATAGCAGAGATTTTTAAACTAAATTTCCCTATCCACAATACTGTTGCTGTTATCCCCATTAGCCCTTCATGGGTTGAGTTCTAAATTACATTTTGTCATCAAAATTTGTTCACATGTCTTTGTCTTGTTACAATTTGGGGTACTCTCATATAAATTGTAACAAAGCAAATCTATGAAGACTAGATAATTTCACTTTTAAGATGATATTAAGTACTAACACAGAAAATGAAGTGTTTTAAGGTGCAGTCCCTGCACTTCATAGGAATGCCCTAGTATGGGTTTCCATCACCTCACCAGTTCAGGGCCTGGAAAAGTCTCTAGCTCCGATTTATAATCAAGACTTGGCTTCCTGTGGAGGGTAATTTGACTATTTTCTGAAGGGCACCTATGAAAGGTCATTTCGAGCACCTTCCCTGGGACCGGAAAGTTTATCAAAATTGGAATTCAGCTCTTGGAACATTATACATTATTGTGATGAATTGACGGTAACATGGTCTGAAGTTTGCAGCTTGGAGTTTATGTTCAACCAGGATGCAGAACATCAAACCGATAAGCTTCTAGCTGCAAACCACAGACCATGTTACCGTCAGTTCATCACAATAATATATACATTTCAGTAAGACCCAACTCACAGCCCAAAACCCACATCGTGAAATTAACAGTACCTGATAACCTTAACATGTTTAGTAAATAAGCCTCTTGTGTACCCCACTTCTCTGGACAAATAATTAATAAAGGATGAGGTCTCTCCATATTACTTCATATCCTAAACTGATTTGGAATTTAAACAACACTTCATTCAGAACATCATCTGCTGCATGTGTGAAAAATCCAGAAAAATTAAATGGTTTGCAATTCCCTCCATTAATGGAATGATTGCAAGATGGTCAACGCCATTTCAGATATTTTGTGGGATGACGTCAAGATGGTAACATATGCCACTGGAGCCTTAAACTTAGAAGAAACTACACAAACTCTCAATCAATGAGAGGGTGAAGATTTTAATCCTATTGGAACATTCATGTTTCAGTTACCACTGAGAATTAATTTGCACCTCTGTAGTAAATATTTTTATACTGTACCAATGACCCAGACTTAGCTGGTGCTAACTCTAACAAAACCAGAGCCAAACACAAATTTTGCCCCCCAATCCCCAAAATTTGCATCCAAAACCAAAAGAAATCATGTCCTATAGGACCTCCATACTACGCCCCCACTGCGCATGCGCAGTGTCAAGGACGTCCCGAAATTGGCGCCAATTATCATTCTCTGTTTGGCCCTTCATCAGTCAACATCTCACTGATCTTTGTGCTTGTAAATCTCAGTTTAAAGGATGCCAGACACGTAATTTTTGGAGAAATGGTGATTCTAAGGAGGATATAGAAGGAGGAGAGGAAAAAGAAGTGACAAAAAATAATCAGAGCTGTACTTAAAATTTTTTGATGAAATTATGTTAAGTTGCCTATTTTCGAGGCATGGGCCTCTTATTGTCATTCTTGCTAAATGTTGCACTGCTTATTCAGTGTTTCCTCTCCCCTAGCCTTCTAAAGTCCCCCCTTGCAATTCTCCCATGCTTTTGGCATATTTTTGAGAAAGTTCATTTCTAAAATTTTCCTGGGAGAGTTGCTTGGATACAGAATGTTTTCTGTTATTTTCCCCATAGTTACGTTTTCACCCATGGGTGTATAAACGTTGTGTTCTGCATCTTCCATCTAATGTTCTGCAGATTCTCCCCTGGGAGTCTCTGTCTTGCATCAGATAGAGTGTAATTTTGATGACTGATTTCGGGCCAGTTTTTTCAGTGCCTGGAGTCATGTTTTCTGGTGTTTTACACTGTTTGTTTACATTGGCAACAGCCTTTTTTGAGGGAGGCTGTTTGCCTTTGGTGTAGTTTATCTCACTATAAGACACATTTATATTATCCGTAAGTGTCTCATTAATTATTTAATATAAATTTAAAATTTTTGACCACACTTTGCCATCGGATCCATCGGGGCTCAACGTTACTTTTCAGCAACTTGGGCTTCGCTGAAAAAATATTTTTTCAAAATTATTTTGATTTGCAATTGTTTTTTCATTTATTAATGGATCATATTATTATGTATCTTTGTGTCAGGGGTTTGTGCGAGTAACTAGGACTTGTTGACTTTTCACAATGAAAGGATATTGTTCAAATTGTAATGGGAAGAAATCTTCCTCTGACTTTCATGATCATTGTATTAATTGTAGTCAGTGTTCTCGCACTAATCCCTGTTCTATATGTCAATATTGGGATGACAAACATTGGAAACGTGTGTCACGGTATGTTACTGGAGAAAGGGCTATGTCGGCTCTTTCTCCGCAAGGTCACTCTACTCTCTCAGTTTCTATTTCAGAGGAACAAGAACAGGGTGATGTTTCCATGTTATCTTCTGCAAGTGCGCTTCCGTCGTCACAAATGAATTCAGAGCTAGCGGCAAAAGTGCTCATGGAGATTAGACAAATGTCGCCCGGTGTAGCGTCCATTCACCGAATGGTTCGGCAGCCGGGTTCGTCCGATGCGGTCCAGGAGGAAATGTTGGGTGATGTGAGCACTATAAACATTCAATGTGCACACCCAGTGACGGCGGATAGTAAGCGAGATCGGAGGAAGCCTTTGAGTCCGGTTCCTAGCTCGTCCAGGTCCAGCCGGGCCGCGAGCGAGAGAGGCCCCTCTCTCGTACAACAACATCTGGGACCAGATGTTGTGGTACAAAATGTGTCGCAAGCGGAGCATACGTCCGTCGCTCGAGACGCTCCGTTGTATAGGCAGTCCGCGGAGACTGCTTAGGCTTCTTCTCGTCAGCGCACACGACCGCACCTTGGCTGCGTGACCGCCGATATCTTACCAGCTTCGCCGATCAAGGATTCTTCGGCGACCAGGTCACACCATCCAGCAGCCAGGGACTCGAGACCGATGGACTCCGGACGTTCGCATAGAAAAAGTATGCGGGAGCCATCTGATGCGGAGCTGCCCTCGGCGAAGCAGCGAAAGACTGCGCCTCCGCAGGTCTCGACGCCAGACATTCTTGTGCAGATAGCACAGCTTATCGCAGCATCCCAGCAGCCGACAGAAACGGTGTCGGATCGAGAATTATCCGACGGCGCTGGGTCGGTACGCTCCGCCGAAGCATCGGGGGCGGACGACCGGGAGCATCATGAGGTCCGACCGGATGGTGAAAGGGATACGGATGATTTGGAGCTATCCTTTTCGGAACAACATAAAGCTGCCGTGGACTTCATCCGGCACTTTCTCTCTCAAGTTGTTCCGTCGGGTCAGACTGCTGCGGTTCCGGACAAGAGGATTATAGCGTCATTGGACTCTGAATTTTTTGAGCGGTTCAGGGACATCGCTCCCGAGTTTCCGTCGCAGTCCAATAATGTTGCAAGAACATTTGAATTATTGAACGACGCTATATTTAAACTTGCTTCCAAGACGGGGAAAGCAGGTTTCTTGTCCGCCAATACTCTCAACCTGCCTTTCATTAATGCAAGGAATAAATTCGACACGGCAGGACAGGGTATCCCGAGAGTTCCTCTGCGTATGGACGACGAGGCGGAAGACTTAGAGCTATCATTACCGTCGTCGGCTTCTATCCAACCGCGGTGTTGGAAACAGCTATTTCGTCTAACAGAGCCAATTTAGATGCCTTATCTTACGCAGATCACCTTACTAAGGTGTTATCACTGCGCCTTCAAGGGAAAGAGTTTCAGGATATTCAATCCTCTTTAAGACTTCTTTCAAGGGCAGTAGCTTATTCCACGTGTAACTCCGCCCTTTCTGTGGCAAACCTGGAGTTGGTTAGACGTGACGCAGCCCTAGCTACATCCACACTCGTGGATACTAAGGTGAAGAACTCTCTTAGAGTCGCTTCGGTCTCCGGAGAACTTCTCTTTGACGGCAAGCTTTCTGCTATTTATGATAAAATTACAAAGAAAGCTTCGGATTCTCTGTTGTTCAAATCTGCTTCTAAGAAGTCGGATACAGCAGACAAGAATAAGACAGGCACTTCTGGGTCTAATGCCTCCAAGAGAGGTTCCTATAGAGGTTCCGGTGCGTCCTCTTGGTCTTATTCGAGAGACCGTCAGGGTAGCGACTCTCGTTCGGGCCGGGACAACCGGTCGGATGCCCCGAGGTCGACGGGACGAGGTGCGGGTCGTGGAGGACGTGGTTTCTCCTACCGCAGGCCTCGCAGGTCCAGGAGGTGATGGCTTAAACCTCTATCGCGTACCGGTTGGCGGAAGGTTGTCGAGCTTTTCACAAGAATGAGCGTCGATTACGGACGACCCTTGGGTGAGAGGAGTGACTTCGGAAGGTCTAAAGATATCCTTCAAACGAAAGCCTCCATTAACTCGAAGTCCAAAGTGGACTCAACTTCCGTCAAATCCGCAGAAAAGAGACGCTCTGTTATCAGAGGTGCAGTCTCTTTTAATGAAGAACGTGGTAGAGGTCGTAGAAAACCAGGAGACTCCGGGATTCTACAGCCATCTGTTTCTGGTTCCGAAACCAGATGGCTCGTTCCGTCCAGTCATAGATTTGAGCTGGATAAACAAGCTGATCGTCGCTCCGAAATTTTATATGGAGACGATTCGGTCGGTCAGAGCGAGTATTCGGGTGAACGATTATGCAACAAGCATAGATCTCAAAGATGCGTACTTTCACGTCATGGTACATCCGACATTCAGAAAGTATCTACGCTTCGCAGTCCTAGGAGTGGTGTATCAATTCCGGGCGATGTGCTTCGGATTGAATCTAGCACCCTGGGCTTTCACTCGGGTAATGAACTCGGTAATGATCTATTTCCGAGCTCATTCGTCTGCGGTAACGTCGGCCTACTTGGACGACATTCTTCAGAGGTACGGCAACAAGTTAACGCTTCAGAACGATGTTCAGAATCTACTTCTATTGCTCCGACGTCTCGGTTTTATAGTAAACGAGGAGAAGTCGGATCTGGTGCCGTCCAAGTCATTCACTCATCTGGGAATGAGCTTCGAGATGCACAACAATCTCGTTCGTCTGCCGTTAACCAGAGCGAAATTAGTCAGTTGTTACGCTCGCTATTGCCTGCACGCAGACAAAGTCACAGCGAGAGAATTTATGAGACTGATAGGTCTGTGCGGAGCCGCTGCGGATCTCATTCCGATGGGGCGGTTACGCACGCGTCCTCTCCAAATTTTCCTGACTCAGAATTGGAGTGGGAAAATTCATTCGCTCGACGTAGATGTTCTCTTGTCAGATCAAGTGAAACAAGAGATTCTGACTTGGGCAAACATTCAGTGGTTAACTCAGGGAGTTCCGCTGCAGTTGCCGGATCCGAGTTTTACCATTATGACGGATGCCAGTCAAACAGGTTGGGGTGCATCATTGATCCCAACGGATTTGAGATGCCAGGGTCTTTGGGATCCGCAATTCCTGTGCATGCACATAAACATCAAGGAAATGATGTTAATTTGGCTTGCGTTACGTCATTGGATGGACATTATTCACAATGCTCATGTCCAAATCCTATCCGACAATATGACAGTAGTGGCGTATATACAGAATCAGGGAGGCACTCATTCAGTTCCGTTGTTCAATCTAACGGAAAGAATCCTTCTGTTTGCGCTAGAACATCAGGTTCTTCTTTCGGTCCGTCACATACCGGGTCGTCTGAATGTGCTAGCAGACTCCCTTTCACGAAAGGGTCGCTTGTTGCCGTCGGAGTGGACTCTCAACAAACAAGTATTCAATCAGATTTGCTACCAATGGGAACGGCCAATGATAGACTTATTTGCGACACATCTCAACAATCAGTTGCAGACGTATGTGTCTCCATGTCCGGATCCAAGAGCATTTGCAGTAGACGCTCTATCGATCCCTTGGGACGGAATGATAGGATATGCGTATCCTCCAGCGCCGTTAATTCAACAAGTATTGCTAAAGTTAAAACAATCTCAATGCAAGATTCTGTTGGTAGCATCTCTGTCGCCACAGAGACCGTGGATAAATTAAATAAGGTGTCTGTTGTGGGACCTACCGCGAAAGCTTCCTCCACGGGAGGATCTTCTTTCGCAGGGGAAATCGTGCCAACTCCATCACAACCCGCAAGGTCTCAACCTTCACGTTTTTCCGTTGTGCGGTCCTTCTTGCATGGCAAGCACTTTACAGGACGAGCAGTGGACACGATTTCTATCTGTAGGAGGACCTCCTCTTCGCTAAAGTATGTGGCTAAGTGGAAGGTTTTTCGTCGTTGGTGTAGGGATCATTCTGTAGATATTTTTGATCCCTCTATACCAGACATTGCAAACTTTTTAGTATACTTGTTTGACGAAATCAAACTGCAGCCTGTTACTATTAAGGGTTATAGGTCTATGTTATCTGATACCTATGCACATCATGATAGTTTACAAATTGGATCTAATGTCTCTTTATCTAAGTTGGTTAGAACTTCTCGATAAATAGACCCAGAACTCTTAGATTAATTCCTAAATGGAATTTAGCTTGGGTTCTTCTTAAATTGAAGGAAAAGCCATTTGAACCTCTTGGGACAGTAGATTTCAAATTCTTATCTTATAAGACAGCTTTTCTCTTAGCTTTCTCTTCTGCTAGAAGAGTCAGTGAGCTTCATGCACTGTCGGTGGATGATTCTCACTATCGTAGTGTCGGGAACACTATCACCTTCACTACTAATGTGGGTTTTTTAGCTAAGAATCAGGCTCCTAATAAATATCCGGAACCTATTGTTATTAAGGCTCTTCTGTCTTCAGATGGGCATAGGCCTTTACGCTGTCCTGTTAGAGCGTTACGTATCTATAAACAGAGATCTCAGTTTATCAGAAAGGGACGGAAACGTTTCTTTCTGTCTTTGATGCCTAATAGAACGGACATTTCGGTCCATTCTATTGCTAGATGGATTCAATTAACTATCCGTACTGCTTATGAGAGTTTATCTTCTTCTCAGCAGTCTGTGCTTAAGATTTCCGCTCATGAAGTAAGAGCTCTTGCTACTTCTTGGGCTTATGCTAATAGTGTTGCTATTACAGATTTAATGAAGGCTGCTTATTGGTCTCAGCCATCCACATTCACGAATTTTTATCTCAGAAATATTGAGTCCATTTCTGGAGACCTGCATTGTTTAGGTCCATTATCTGTTGCTCAGAATGTCGTCCACTAAACAGTTGCAACTATAGTTATGCAGGCTTTCTGTTCCGGCAGTGACTCCGTCCGGCTGCCCTCTTCGCTCTGGGCTATTTGACCCAGGGCAAGGGGGGGGGGGGGGGGCGTCCCTTAGGTCACCTGCTTTATAGTGAAAAGCAAGGGAATGCCTCCTCCAAAGTCTGTATTTCTGAGTCGCTTCCGGGATGGTTTTAAAGTGTAATATTAATGTTAAAATTCATTCATGTCTTATTTTTAAAGTGTAGCTCGGTGTGAAGCATTTGTATATGTCAAGTGTCAAACAGGCTTTAATATACAATACTCGGACACTTTTAAAAGATTATAAAGAGTCTCGTTTCTCTGGACTACTTTATTTATTGGCTTACTTTAAAAATAATTAGTATAAGGGTTATACTGGATGTAAATAGAGAACATGAATATTATTGTGCTCAATTATTAAGGGTATTGTATCTTTCTAATTTAATATTAAATAAGAAAGATACATGTAAAGCCTAATACTCCTTTTCTCCTTAAGGGGTTACCTCTTTATTATATAGTTGAGTTTATTGGATTTTCCTCTATGTCCTAGGCCCTCCAGGCTGTTTACTATTTAGCTAAGTCTGGGTCATTGGTACAGTATAAAAATGTTAAAAAATTTATAGTAATTTATATATTTTTTATACTTACCAATGACCCAGACGGGGATGGCCTTCCCAGGAGTTGGGAACTCTTGCCTCCCCGCTGAGTACATAGCGCTGACCAGGCACTGCCAGTAAGAATGATAATTGGCGCCAATTTCGGGACGTCCTTGACACTGCACATGCGCAGTGGGGGCGTAGTATGGAGGTCCTATAGGACATGATTTCTTTTGGTTTTGGATGCAAATTTTGGGGATTGGGGGGCAAAATTTGTGTTTGGCCCTGGTTTTGTTAGAGTTAGCACCAGCTAAGTCTGGGTCATTGGTAAGTATAAAAAATATATAAATTACTATAAATTTTTTAACTTTGTCAAGTTTTCCATTAAGTTTGCATGTAATTTTGTCATGTGAAACATTCTCTAGGAAAAATGGTTATATTTGGGTACCAACAAAAATTAAGTTTTTAGAATGGGCAGGTTTATTTCTTCCTGTTGTAGTTCATTGAGTAGTATGTGTCTTAAGGTATCACAGAACTAAATATTTTCCCATAGGCGACCATTATAACGTTCAGGTGGAAAAAAATATGATCGCATCACTTTAATTTTGGCATTCAAATATCTCTGTCAGGTATACCCCTTCAAACAACTTTTTCTAATCTGAAAACAGGGGGTCATGCAACAAATAAGAGAGAAAAACTGACACAAAGGGAAGTACTGGTCACATGCACATATTTTCCAGGGAATTCCCTACAAAAACACACAAAAAGTAAATTGTATTTTTTAGGTCCAAAAGTCATTAAATCAGCCTCTTTTTTATCAGGAATATTCAACAATAATGCAAGATGTCAATAGAATGTTTCAAACGTTTATTGAAACAATGGATTTTCCCAAGGCTGTTTATTTTTAGAGATTGCATCATTTCCGAGTGCAGCATTTTAAGGCGGTTCACTCTAATTTCAATATTTAGTTCCATGATGCCTAATGCTAAATACCAAAGAATGATTATTTGAAATTTTAGTGTTCTATAATTCAGTTCAGTCAAATTTTCTTATGCTCATGAATGGTACCTAATATAATTTATGTTGAGAGTATCTGTTATCAAACTCCAGTAAATTAGAATAGATGTTTTGTCCAATGTTTTATAATAAATTTATTGTCCTACACCATGAACACTGGGGGATGGATGAAAGATATGCAATTGCATTGGCTAGTGAGCGTCTTCACCTGTTTTATTGCTTGAATAAACTAGACTGAAATCACATCTGGGCTACAGGCCCAGGATGTTGTGGTGTGTGATATAGAAAATGTTAGATGTATGTTCTCCTGCTATTTCATATGCTTGAAAAACAGTGTACCTGAATTATGTACCTCAGAAATGTAGCACTGTTGAAATTTATATTAAACTATTGTTACTTAATACATGCAGTTGCATTGGTAGTCAGATGTGAATCATTAGAAGGATTGATGTCTTCAGTGGGGGTAAACAAAACAGTGTGTAAGCTTCAACATTTTCTTGTTTTCGGTAGAGGCATCAGTCTTAGTATCAACGAAAAAATTTGGAAAATGATTCTTTTCCAAAGAAGAAAAAAAAAGAAAAGCTCTAAAACCATTGGAGAAAAGATTATTGTGAGGTGCCATATAGGTGCTCCAGTGCTCCATAATTACCTTCAAGGAATCTGAAATTCATAGCAATGAAAATGACAGAGATAAACTTTCACATCTGTAGGTCCAGGTGGTAAGATTAAATATTAATCTTTTCCTCAACAAATAAATGCAGTCAACTGAGCATTCTATGTAAAATTTATCATTCAGATTTTATTTTTACATCTGCTTCCCTTCAAATCATATTGTTGATGTTAAGTCACAAGTTTAAGCTGTAACAGAGAAAAAAAGTGATACTTGGTAATACCTTTTAGTTACCCTGTAACAAATAACGTTACCAGTGCCTATAACTTGTGTTAGGTGAAGAATTGAAAGAAAATAAACAGAAATCATTCTGAACTCGAGTTTTTGTATGGACTAGATTGTACTTTAACCTCACCTTTTTAGCTCAACTTTGGCGAAGCCAAATTTGAGCTTATGCCATGCCCAGTCGTCCGTCTGTCCGTATGTCCGTCTGTCCACCAACAATTCAATACGGCTCGGGCTAGAGGTCGTATTTATGAACCGATCTTTACAAAACTTCTTGGGTACCTTTGTTATGACCGTGGGACGAGAACGAGTGTTTTTGGGTCCGATCCAAAATTCAAGTTGGCCACTGGCAGCCATTTTGTACAGACTTAGGTGAAATCAGATTTTTGCGCAGAACTTTCATATGAATGTTTAGTACCATGGGATACATCACATATAATACAGGTTTTTTTCTCCTACGTAAATTATGCAAATTAAACTAACTTTGATGTATTTAGTGTTACTTTCAGCACTGTAAGTGCAAATGCCAATACGGCTTGGGCTAGAGGCCGTATTTATAAACCGATCTTTACGAAACTTCTTGGGTATCTTTGGTATCACTGTGGGATGAGAACGAGTGTTTTTGGGTGCGGTCCTAAATTCAAGATGGCCGATGGCAGCCATTTTGTACAAAATTAGGTGCAATCAGATTTTTGCGCAGAACTTCCATATGAAAGCGCCGATTTGAAAAATTTTGTGTGTGAATGTTTAGTACCAGGGGATACATCACATATAATACGTGGTTTTTTTTCTCGTGCAGAAATTATGCAAATTAGATGAACTTTGATTTTTTCAGTGCTACTAACACACAGTAAGTACACATGTCAATACGGCTCGGGCTAGAGGCTGTGTTTATCAACCGATCTCCACGAAACTTCTTGGGTACCTCTGTTATCACCTTGGGACGAGAACGAGTGTTTCTGAGTGCGGTCCAAAATTCAAGATGGCTGCCAGTGGCCATTTTGTACCGAAATTAGGTCTAATCAGTTTTTTGTACACAACTTCTATATGGCTCAGGCTAGAGGCCTTATTAATGAACCGATTTTTACGAAACTTCTTGGATACCTTTGTTATCACCGTGGGATGAGAACGGGTGTTTTTGGGTGTGGTCCGAAATTCAAGATGGCCACCAGCAGCCATTTTGTACCAAAATTAGTGCAATCAGTCTTTTGTACAGAACTTCTGTACGAAAGTTCTGATTTGAATAAATTTTTGTATGAATGTTTAGTAAAATGGAATACATCACATACAGTACGGGTTTTTTTTCTCTTGTAGAAATTTGCAAATTGGATGAATTTTGATTTATTTAGTGCTACTTATACACTGTAAGTGCACATGTCAACATGGCTCAAGCTAGAGGCTGTATTTATCAACCGATCTTCACGAAACTTCTTGGGTACCTTTGTTATCACCTTGGGACGAGAACGAGTGTTTCTGAGTGTGGTCCAAAATTCAAGATGGCTGCCAGTGGCCATTTTGTACCGAAATTAGGTCCAATCAGTTTTTTGTCACAACTTCTATACAGCTCATATTTATGAACTGATCTTCACGAAACTTCTTGGGTACCTTTGTTTTCACCTTGGGACAGGAATGAGTGTGTTTTGGGGTGCCTTTGTTATCACTGTGCTATAAGAACAAATATTTTGGGGTTTAGTCAGACCCACTCTGGGACTCAAAGGTTTCTTTTCTAGTTTAACATCTGACTGTCACCCACCTTTACAATACTTTACCTATACATTTGTTACAGGCTACGGTCAGTATTTATGTACAGACCGTTACAATACTTTATATGTACCTTTGTTATCAGGTCATTACCTAGATGTTTGTCATTGCTGTGTCACATTACTATACATGTACATGTCTTGACAAGTTGAGCTACAGTGTCATTGACACTTTCATTTATACATGAAGTTGGTGCTAAATATTAGAGAAACACATTCTTTTATATTTGTCTTTTAATATGTTCACAAATTCAGTGATTCTCTCCTTCTTTTCTTCAGGATTTTGAATGAGTTTGTGCAGAAGACCCCAACAATGACTGATAAGAAGAATTTAAAAGACTTACAGGTTTGTAATGCATGTAATTATTTATTACCAAACTTTAGCCTTGCATCTTGGCTGCAGTGCAACTATAAATCAAAATATCACATGTACTCAAAATATAATATTTTGATCTTTGATTACACTGCAGGCACAATGCTATTTTTGTTGCTGTTATTTGACTGGGTGAAAATACCCTCTTTTTTTAGATATGTTGACCAATTTTTCCTTCACTTGGCATCCATCATCTGTTATTCTGTTTCTGTTTCTTTTTTACATTTTCTTTTTTCCTAGAGAGCCTTTAGGACAAATCCATTCACATGTGGCACGCATTATCCTTGGAAGGCAGTCATTCCATTTTTAGCTCAACTTTGGCAAAGCCAAATTTGAGCTTATGCCATGGCCAGTCGTCCTTCTGTCCGTCAACAATTCAATACGGCTCGGGCTAGAGGCCGTGTTTATGAACCGATCTTTACAAAACTTCTTGGGTTTCTTTGTTATGACCCTGGGACGAGAACGAGTGTTTTTGGGTTCGGTCCGAAATTCAAGATGGCAGCCAGCCACCATTTTGTACCGACGATGCAGAAATCTGTTGCACAGAACTTCCATATGAAAGTGCTGATTTGAATAATTTTTTGTATGAATGTTTAGTACCATGGGATACATCACATATAATACAGTTTTTTTTCTCGTACGTAAATTATGCAAATTAGACTAACTTTGATGTATTTAGTGTTACTTTCAGCACTGTAAGTGCAAATGCCAATACGGCTCGGGCTAGAGGCCGCATTTATGAACCGATCTTTACGAAACTTCTTGAGTACCTTTGGTATCACCGTGGGACGAGATCGAGTGTTTTTAGGTGCGGTCCGAAATTCAAGATGGCCGCTGGCAGCCATTTTGTTCAAAATTAGAGGCAATCAGATTTTTGTGCAGAACTTCCACATGAAAGCTCTGATTTGAATAATTTTTTGTGTGAATGTTTAGTACCATGGGATACATCACATATAATACAGGTTTTTTTCTCGTGCAGAAATTATGCAAATTAGATGAACTTTGATTTTTACAGTGCTACTTACACACAGTAAGTACACATGTCAATGCGGCTCGGGCTAGAGGCTGTATTTATCAACCGATCTTCACGAAATGTCTTGGGTACCTCTGCTATCACCTTGGGACGAGAATGAGTGTTTCTGAGTGCGGTCCAAAATTCAAGATGGCTGCCAGTGGCCATTTTGTACCAAAATTAGGTCTAATCAGTTTTTTGTACACAACTTCTATACGGCTCAGGCTAGAGGCTGTATTTATGAACCGATCTTTACGAAACGTCTTGGGTACCTTTGTTATCACTGTGGGATGAGAACGGGTATTTTTGGGTGTGGTCCAAAATTCAAGATGGCCACCAGCAGCCATTTTGTACCAAAATTAGTGCATTCAGTCTTTTGTACAGAATATCTGTATGAAAGTTCTGATTTGAATAATTTTTTGTGTGAATGTTTAGTAAAATGGAATACATGACATACAGTACGGGGTTTTTTTTCGTGCAGAAATTATGCAAATTAGATGAATTTTGATTTACTTAGTGCTACTTATACACTGTAAGTGCACATGTCAATACGGCTCGGGTTAGAGGCTGTATTTATCAACCAATCTTCACGAAACCTCTTGGGTACCTTTGTTATCACCTTGGGACGAGAACAAGTGTTTCTGAGTGCGGTCCAAAATTCAAGATGGCTGCCAGTGGCCGTTTTGTACCGAAATTAGGTCCAATCAGTTTTTTGTCACAACTTCTATACAGCTCGTATTTATGAACTGATCTTCACGAAACTTCTTGGGTACCTTTGTTTTCACCTTGGGACAGGAATGAGTGTGTTTTGGAGTGCCTTTGTTATCACTGTGCTATGAGAACAAATATTTTGAGGTTCAGTCAGACCCACTCTGGGACTTAGATTTCTTTTCTAGTTTAACATCTGACTGTCACCCACCTTTACAATACTTTACCTATACATTTGTTACAGGCTACGGTCAGTACTTATGTATAGGCTGTTACAATACTTTATATGTACCTTTGTTATCAGGTCATTACCTAGATGTTTGTCATTGCAGTGTCACATACTATACATGTACATGTCTTGACAAGTTGAGCTACAGTGTCATTGACTGTTTCATTAACAAATGAAGTTTGTGCACCTTGTGGCTCTGGGTTCAGGCCAAATTGCCCAAAATTCCCTCAAAATCTTCTTATGAACCAGTAGCTGTACTGATACTTCGTATGCAGCTTCCTTAAATATGTTCTACATTCAGATTTATTCAGAAGTACCTGACATGATATTTGGAATTACTTCAAAGTAGCAACATTTTTTGGCTCCATGCAAACCATAGTTTGTTTACAAGGTCAAGGTTAGCAGTATTCTTCATTTCATTAAAAAAAAGTATCACTTTGGCCCATTGGGCATTATATAAAAATATAATTAAATTCAATTGCTTGTTTTTTTCCTGTTCAACACAGCATGGAAAATTGATATGTAGTATTGCACATCCTTATGGGGAGCAGAATGAAATAACAAAATATTCATGATCTTTGAAATCCGAAATTTCATACTAGAGTTTTTGAAAACAGATGTGTATAGGATTGGATGGAATTTATTGGTTTAGTAGCTAATTGTATATTCCTTGAATTGTACATTTAATAATTAGATTTTCATGAAAAGTAGATGACATCCAAAGTTGAAAGCTGTTGATGTGTAGAATATTCAAGACAGAAATGACAGAGGGTGCAAATAAACATACAAGCATTTGTTCATACATGAGATGGTTTTTACAAAAATATATCAGTAGTGTTACTTCCATACTGGGTCTGTTTGACCAAGAATGCTCAAAAACAAAAATGTTGAAAACATGATGGGTGTTTGGTCAAGTTGTGTTAACAACCGAGATCTATGGTTTGGCGACGGTCAGTGTGCATCCGGGCAAGTGGGCGTCTGGGCATCCTCGTACTGTTAGCATAATAACATGAACAAAAGTTCTCTGATTTGACTAATATCACCATACAGACCTTTTGCAATAATATCTCAAGCGAGTTTGAAAACTGTCCTGGCCTGATGTTTCTTTACTGTGTTATGCACCTTCAATAGTCGTTTTTTACAAATTTTGAGCTCGTTAGCACAATAACTTGAACAAACATTCTCCGATTTGACTAATATTTGCCAAATGGGTCTTTTGCAATAATATCTCAAGTGACTTTGAAAACTGGCATGGCCCAATCTTTCGTTACAGAGTTATGGGCCTTAATTAGTAAATTTTTACAAATTTTTAGCTTGTTAACGCAATAACCAATAATATCTCAGGTGAGTTCGAAAACTGGTCCAGTCCAATTTCTTATCAACCTACCTCAATTGTTTACTACAGGCTTGTACTACAGTGGAAGAACCTAACTCGGATAAAATACTCTCTATTTTAATCTTTCCCAAGATTTGGGAAAGAAAAGTGGTGTAAAAACACCACGAAAAAATAAGCCCAAACTGGGTCGAGCGCCATCGGCTCACACCCAGTATGGGACGCTCTTCCATAGTACAAATCCACGACTACCGTAAAACAGTGCGCAGTGCGTCAGTTCGTCATTCTTTTGATTATCCGCACACGTGGTGGATGTGTGCCATCTTGCTCAGTAACAGTGATATTTTAACTCGTCGATAATGGTTTTCCTGTGACTGGAATTATGGATCTGAAGATCGTATAATAACAGGATTGTGTTTTATATATTCTCGTTTATATTTTCAGCCACATTCTTATTGTATATTATTTACTATTCCGTTTTCGCGAATGTTTTGTTTTCGACATCACGCGATTCGACAATGAATTTTTCGATTGATGAATTAATTGTTATTGGAGTTAGGTGTCAATCAGGGACTGTCTGGACTGGATTTCTTCACTCTGTTGAGGGCTGAATTTCTGTTTTTTCGGTCCCTGTCGACCGACTGGGTTTTGTTGTGTACCCACTGTTTTTTTTCTGCCACCTTCTCTCGTAGTTGAGGGTGTTCTTCTACTTTCTGTTTCTGTTGAGTTTTTCTTCTAATGCTCTCACCTCTGTTATTTCCAGTTGGGTTCCTTTAGGGTAATTCCTTTTGCCCTCGCCTTGGTGTGTTCTCGGGGCCTTTTCTTCCGCACCCGCAGGTGGTGTGGACCGCTGTCGTTTCGGGAGCCTCCCGACTCGACCACGTCTGGTGTGAGTTTACCCCCTCCGTGGGGGATGTGCAGCTCCTCCCGTCACCCACAAGGGGGGGGGGGGGGAACTGTCGTTTTGCCCCCCCCCCCCCCCCAACTCGATGTCTGGTGTGAGTTTGACCCCCTCTGTGGGGGATGTGCAGCTCCTCCCGCTCCCGCGGTGGGTGGGGAACACTGTCGTTTTGGAGTCGCCCGACTCGACCACGTCTGGTGAGAATTGCTCCCCCTCTGTGGGGGATGTGCAGCTCCTCCCGCACCAGCGGGGGGTGGGGAATGCTGTCGTTTCGGGGCTTCCCGGCTTGACCATGTCTGGTGAGAGTTATTCCCCTTCCGTGGGGAATGTGCAGCTTTTTACCATGGTGGATACTGCGGGAGCTGTTGGATTTCTGGTGCAGATATGCCTGGTTCCGGGACTATGCGCCTTCTCCAGTCGACATCTGAGGCTGTCACTAGGGTTGTGACTCCTCCTTTGGAGGCCGAGCTTGGTGGCTCCCTCCGCTTTTCCGCCAGTTCCAACAGCTCCCGTCGTATCTGCTGCTACTGCTGTTCCGTCTACAACGTCATTGGGCACCGTTTTAGCTGGCCTCGGCTTATCCCTGCAAGGGTCTGCAGGGATGTCTGTAGTGTGGTTGTGGGGTATCGGCCTTAGCCTTCCCCGACTTCAACTTGGCGAAGTCGGAAGGGGCTGCCGACTGAACCCTCTACTGTGTCCTCTCAGCCATTGAGCACAGTAGTTTTATACCTGCAGTGGTCTGCTGCAGTGTCTGAGAGTGTAGACGTGGGGGTATCGGCCTCAGCCTTCCCTGACTTCAACTCGGCGAAGTTGGAAGTGGCTGCCAGCCGGACCCTCTACTATGGTCTCTGCGCCGTCGAGCACCACATTTGTGTTATTGGATTCGGATGTTCTTAGTGGGGACACTATGAACTCCGTGGCATTTCTGTCCACTCATTCTGGCCACACGACCACTTTTGGGGGACCAACGTCTTTTGTGCAGCCTGGACCTTCTGCCACTCAGAGGTCCGTGGTGACTCTCATGAGTTCCCGCTATGTTGATCCTCAGGGTGTGTTGTACCCCTATACACGTCTGCATTCAGACGTTTTGGCTACTGCTCGTCGTCCTGCATCGGGTGTTTTGGAGGATTGTGACCCTTCGCTGGTTAAGAGGGTCAGAGGTGAAGCCACTTTGCCGGTTCGTTCCCCTGTCGAACCGGCCAGTACGGGCAGTGAGCTTAGGGAGGCCCTCTCCTTACTCACTCAGGTTCTGTCAAAGAGCCTCCCTGTTGCTTCCAGCGAGGCAGCGAGTGGTTTCCAGGTGCCCCTATGGCGCCGCCTCCTGGGATTGGAAACAGGCCGCTTTCTGATCCCCCTGGTGTTCCGACATCATGGGAGGCGTCGGCTGGTTTGCCCACGATGAGCTACATGTCTTCTGAATCAGGGGAAGAGTCAGACATGCTTGATGTCGATAGCCAGCAGTCTTCGGACTTGGGGGCAGCTCTTGATTTTGTGTTTGGGTTCCTTCTGGATCTCAAACCATCAAACCAGCCGGCAGTGTCAGCCAGGCCGCGATCACCGATCGCCCGCCAACAGCCTATGGAGCAACCTGCTTCTGGGCGTCTTCGACCGTGCCAGTCGGTACAGTTGGTTGAAGCATTTTCAGCCTTGGACTCTTAAGCTGAGTTTCAAGGCTATGAAGGCTCCGTTCTTCACCAGGGTTGACACCGTTTTGCCTCTGGTGTGTTATCATTACTACGATTTCGCCAATCCGTCAGTCTGCCAGTCTTTAACGGTTTTAGATCAGGACTCCAATTCCCTCGGGCTTTCCAAGCCCAAGTCTGCCGTCATTCCGATGACGACTCTGGAGTCCATGTTGGGCTTATCGAGAGAGATGCTGGGTATGCTTTCTCTCTCTCAGATCACATCGTCTCAGCTTTAGCTGCTTATCTGCCTCCAGATAAGTTTGACAGGTACAGGCTCCTTTGTGTGTTCTGTCCAAGGTGCTCATGCATCTTACTCACACGCATGCCTGTAACACGGCTAATCTGAAATTAGTTCGGATGGACTCTGTGCTGGACACAGGCCGATCCCTTCCTGAGGAGCAACGTGCTACTCTTCGATCTGCTTCTTTGGCAGGTCCGCAACTTTTCCATGGTTCCGTGTCGACGGTCCGGGATGACGTCCTACGTCATTCCAAAGATTAGCTGCTGTTTCTTCAGCTTGATCAGCCTTCTAGGGGAGGCAGGGGCCATTCCAAGCCTAACAAGTACCCTTCTGCTTCCTCTGCGAAGCAAAAGGCTGAACCTTCTGCCACCGCTTCTACTTCTTGCTCCAGGGCCAAGGGTAAGCGTCGGCAGACTAGAGGGAAGTATCAGGATTCTTCATTCAGTTGAGGAGGTGGTTTCTCGACTCGTCCCAGGTTGGAGGAAGGATAGCAGAGTTTGCAGACCGTTAGGCCACCGTCACATCCGATCCTTGGGTGTTAGATGTTGTTCGGTCCGGGCTGTGAATATCCTTCCGACGGCACCCCACTCTGACCAGGGTGCCTCTTCCAACCACAGTTCCTTTAGACGTTTTACGTCGGGAACTTTTGTCCACGGAGATAGACAATCTCCTGACAAAGGGGGCGATCGTGGTCGTCAAGAACATTCAGTCAGTGGGGTTCTATTCCCGCCTGTTCTTGGTGCCAAAGAAGGATGGCCGACTCTGACCGGTTATCGATCTGAGTATCCTGAACCAGTCTATCATTGCTCCCAAGTTCAGCATGGAGACTTTCAGGTCGGTCCGCCGTTCAATTCACCAGGGAGATTTCGCTTCCAGCTTCGACCTGCGAGACGCTTACTTTCACGTTCCGATTCATAGGGCGTCACAGACGTATCTCAGGTTAGCTTTTCTAGGGCGAGTTTACCAGTTCAAGGCCATGCCTTTTGGCCTCAACCTGGCTCCTTGGGCCTTCACCTGACTGATGTCGCATGTGATAGCTTTCCATCGTACATAGTCCAGGGTGACTACTTCGGCATATCTGGTCGATATCCTCCAGAGGCATTCCAATGCTGCCTTCCTGGAGTCGGATGTCTCCACTTTGTTGAGCTCGCTTGGATTCCGAGTCAACGAGGAGAGGTTGGAACTGGTCCCTTCTCAGTCGTTTTGTCATCTGGGGATGGCTTTCCGCACCCAATTCAATTTGGTGGCGGTTCCCCAGGCCAAGGCTGTGGTTCTCTCAGCTTTTGCTCTGACTCTGTTCCCAGTCCACATCTGCGATGGCACGGAGTATTCTCTGGCTTATCGGTCTCTGCGTTTCAGTGATGGATCTCATTCCACTAGGTCGGCTGCGTGTCATCAGACCTCTCCAACACTTTCTGCCCAGTCATTGGAGGCCGAATGTTGATTCTCTAGATCTGGTGCTTCAGTTACCAGATTCTCTTATCCTCACCTTCTCCACTGGACGAATGTTCAGTGGATCACGCAGGATGTCCTGTTGGACTTACCCACGTCCGATCGCGTTCTGATGGCAGATGTCAGCGATCTCGGATGGGGTGCGACGTTGGATCCTCTAGGTCTTTCCCTTCACGGGATGTGGGACCAGGATCGGGCATCTCTACACATCAGCCAGCAGAGCTTCTTGCTCTTCTTCTGAGTTTCAGGCAGTGGATCCCTCACCTGTCGAATCGTCAGGTCCTTCTTTTGTTCGACTATTCGACAGTGGTTGCTTACATTTGGGACCAAGACAGCACACACTTGGTTCCAATGTACGAATTGGCTCGGGATCTTCTGCTGCTCGCTCAGGATGTCGATGCAGGTGTGGTTGTTCGTCACATTTCCGGTCGTCTGTACGTCCTAGCCGACTTCCTGTCCCGACGCGGCAGGTTCTTTTCCACCGAGTGGATGCTCCACATGGCGGGTTCCATCGATCTCTTTGCGGCTCGTTGGAACCATCAGGTGGACACTTTAGTGTCCCCGTGTCCAGTTGCTCTGGCTTTCGCCGTGGATGCTCTGGCCCTCCTTTGGGACAGTCTTGTCGGCTACGCCTTCCTGCCGGTTCCGATTCCGCCTCAGGTTCTCTCCCAGATATGAACCTGCAGTCGTCGAAATCCTTTCGATCACACCCGTCTCCTCGGTGGGTGTGGGTCAGTCTGCTCCGCTCTCTGTTAGTGGTGGTTCCGGCATGTCTCCCTCTACCTCGCGACTTTCTTTGCCAAAGTTGCCCGAGGAGGTTTCAAGTTGACCCGACTTCATTGTGCCTTGGCACATGTCTTTTATCGGGTTCTGTCTCCTCCATAGTGGTTTTTCGAGACACACAGTGGAGTTGCTTTTCTTCTTCAAGGAGGCACTCACTCCACTGGTTCAGCCTCTGTGGCTAAGTGGAAGGTTCTTCTGTCGATGGTGTGCGATCATTCTGTTGCTTCTGTCACTCCTTCGATCCCACCGCTTACAGAGTTTCTGGTTTATGTTTGTTTCTGGGAGTCTCCAGCAATGGGTACAAGTCCATGCTTCGGAGACCTTTTTCATATGTGGTACCGCATTGTTTCGACACTCATCCTTGCCTCTCCAAGCTTGTTCAGCTCTTTTCCTTGAAAAGGTCTAGGACTTTGCAGTTTACTCCAAGATGGTCGCTTTCTTGGGCGCTGCTCTGTTTGGGGGTGGGGGCATTCACGCCTTTATCCTGGATGATTATGTGTTTTCTCACATGCCAGATCTCTCCTGCATCCATTTCTCGATGGATTTGTCTTGCTATTCGTGCAGCTTCTGCTCGTCTAGCTACTGGTGATTGTATTACCAATTGTTTTTTCTGCCACGAGGTGCGTGCATTGTCTTCCTCTTTTAATAACTCTGTCATGTTGTCGGATGACGGATTTTATACTGGCAGCCTACTGGAGACATGCTACATTCTCCTTTTATCTGTGACAGTTGCAGGAGCCGATAGAGGACCTTGGTCCTTGGGGCCCCTCTTTCTTCGGCTCAGGCTGTTGTCTATCCCAGCCTTTCAGCTTTTTTCAGGGTCAGTTCCAGCTCTGTGCTGTTACTGCCCTTTCTGTCTGTGTGTCGCTCTTCACCATACGCCTCATCTTTCATTGTTTTTTCTAATGTTTGTGATGCTATGGTTTGATAGGCCTAGGGATCTCTTCCTCTGTCCACGGTTCCAGTGCTATTGAGTTATGTGTGGGTTGGTTATGTGATTCTCTCCATCCTTTTGTCTATTCAGCCTGTAGTAAACAATTGAGGTAGGTTGATAAGAAATATAAATTTTATAGTAAATTTCCTTTCTTATTATACCTACCGAAATTGTTTACATGGAGGCCCTCCCGTCTTCTTATTCGGGTAAGAATCCTTCCTCCCTGCTGATCACATAACTCCTGTGTTGTTCGGAATCAAAAGAATGACGAATTGACGCACTGCGCACTGTTTTACGGTAGTCATGGATTAGTACTATGGAAGAGCGTCCCATACTGGGTGTGCGCCGATGGCACTCAACCCAGTTTGGGCTTATTTTTAGCTCACCTACATCTGTAAGATGTGGTGAGCTATTGTGATAACCTCGGGCGTCAGCGTCGGCGTCCGGCGTGTCCAATATTGGAAGATTTCATGTTAAGGTTAATTTCTCAAACATCAGTGGGCTCAGGCCTTTGATATTGCATATGTAGGTTGTAGGGGACTATCAGAACAGTATTTAACCCTGAAACTACGACTTTTTTCCAAATTTCAGCTAAAATTTTCTGCCAAAAGTTGTTGTAAGAATTTGTGTTTAGGTGTTGTAAGAATTTGCGTTAAAGTCAGCTTTTGTGCAGATTATGCTGGTTTAACTTCTCATTACTGTTGATTTTCATATTTCAATAACAACTGTAGGTATTAACCCTACTGTATGCAGAAATTTAACGAAAATTTTCTTTTTTTTCACTCAAAATTTTCATGTTTTTCTCGGACTTAGTAAATTTTAAGTTGTAAAACTTTGTAAACTTTGTGTTTAGGTGAGTTATGTTTCTATGTGTCTTTCCAAGTGATTAATATTCTACCCTTGGGTTACTGAACTCCATTGCAGTAATATTTAACCCTCATTACATGCTTATTTGAGGAATTTGAGGCTGATTTTCTGCCAAAACTTGTAAGAATTCACGTTTAGGTGTTGTAAGAATTTGCGTTAAAGTCAGCTTTTGTGCAGATTGTGGTGCTTTAACTTCCCATTACTCTTGATTTTCATATTTCACTAACAACTGTAGGTATTAACCCGACTGTATGCAGAAATTTAACAGAAATTTTCTTTTTTTTCAGTCAAAATTTTCATGTTTTTCTCGGACTTAGTAAATTTTAAGTTCTAAAAGTTTGTGTTAAGGTGAGGTGTTAAGGTGAGTTCTCAAAGATCAGTGGGCTCAGGCCTTTGATATTGCATATGTAGGTTGTAGGGGACTATCAGAACAGTATTTAACCCTGAGACTATGACCTTTTTCCAAATTTTACCTAAAATTTTCTGCCAAAAGTTGTTGTAAGAATTTGCGTTTATGTGTTGTAAGAATTTGCGTTAAAGCCAGCTTTTGTGCAGATTGTGCTGCTTTAACTTCTCATTACTGTTGATTTTCATATTTCAATAACAACTGTAGGTATTAACCCTACTGTATGCAGAAATTTAACGGAAATTTTCTTTTTTTTTCAGTCAAGATTTTCATGTTTTTCTCGGACTTAGTAAATTTCAAGTTGTAAAACTTTGTAAACTTTGTGTTTAGGTGAGTTGTGTTTCTATGTGTCTTTCCAGGCGATTAATATTCTGCACTTGGGTTACTGAACTCCATTGCAGTAATATTTAACCCTCATTACATGCATATTTGAGGAATTTGAGGCTGATTTTCTGCCAAAACTTGTTGTAAGAATTAGCGTTTAGGTGTTGTAAGAATTTGCGTTAAAGTCAGCTTTTGTGCAGATTGTGCTGCCTTCACCTCTCATTACTGTTTATTTTCTCATTTCAATAACAACTGTAGGTATTAACCCTACTGTATGCAGAAATTTAACTGATTTCTTTTCTTTTTTTCAGTCACAATGTTCACGTTTTTGTCTGACTTACTCAATTTTAAGTTCTAAAAGTTTGTGTTAAGGTGAGGTGTTAAGGTGAGTTCTGTTTCTATGTGTCTTTCCAGGCAATTGATATTGTACGCATGGGTTACTGAACTACATTGCGGTAATGTTGCACCCTTATTACATGCATATTTGAGGAATTTGACGGGGATTTTTGGGACTTATATTCACTTTCTTTAAAAAAAAAAATTTTTAACTTTTTTTTTTATTATTTAATACTTTCTCATACTTGTTACTAGTAACATTAAGGCTTATTTTAGTTGTTGATGTGATGTATTTTTGTTGGGACTTATAGTCACTTTCTTGAACGAATGTTTTTCCGCAACTCCTCTTTAACCAATGAATGTACTTCAATTAAAATTTCAGTGATTTATGAAAGCCTTTCCTAATTCTTATTTATGATTTAATATCTGGCCTCACAATTCATATTCTTAATCATAAACATTTCTAAAAGATGTATCCAATGATTCTATGTTGAATTGATATATAATAAATGCAGAAATATAGACTTTCCAAAGCCATCACATAAACCACATTAATCATTTGATGCCTAGTTAATGATTTATATTAACTAAATATTAGGCATGTTACATTGGAACGACATTATCAAGCGCGAATGTAGGTGAGCATTGGGATGTAACATCCCTCTTGTTTCATGGTGTTTTTATACCACTTTTCTTTCCCAAATCTTGGGAAAGATTAAAATAGAGAGTATTTTATCCGAGTTAGGTTCTTCCACTGTAGTGCAAGCCTGTAGTAAACAATTTCGGTAGGTATAATAAGAAAGGAAATTTACTATAAAATTTATATTTTTCATTTCAGAGTTATAGGCCTTAATTAGTCAATTTTATGAATTTTCAGCTCATTAGCACTCTCACTTGAACAAACATCCTACTATTTGACTTAATATATGCCATACAAGTCTTTTGCAATAATATCTCAAGTGAATTCATAAAACTTGCTCGGTCGGATTTTTATCTCATCTTGACAAAGTCAAGCTGAGCTAATCTCGTCACTCTTTTCCATTGTCCGTCCGTCTGTCGTCTGTCGTCTGTCAACACCATGTTTTGTTCTTCTCCTCCAACACCACTGGGCCAATTCAAGTGAAAGTTTGTGTGAGTGATGGTCCTGAAGGGGCATTGCATTTTTGTTCAACTCAGCATGCCCAGCCCCAGAGGGAGGGAGTGGGGGAAAATGCTCCAAAACATTTTTAAAATCTTCTCATGAACCAGTGTGTACAATGACTTGATATTTGTTATGGAGCTTCCTTTTGAGGTGTAGAATCAAGTTTGTTAAAACGAAGTCTGTGAAGCAATGTTTGGCTTTGTAACGGGAGGGGTAAGACCAAATTTGGTATGTGGTATTATTGGGTCATAAGTACTTGACTCATGCAAAAAAAAAAAAAAAAAAATTCCTGCATCCCCATGGGAACCCTGGGAACTAAAAATAGAAATATTTTCAAACGCCCATATTTCCCAAACCATACGGAACAGAGAGCTATTATTTGGTATGAAGCATCCTTAGGACCAATAGAAATGAACTGTAAAAAAACTTGCCATCAGTTATTTTAGGGTGGTCTGTAATTGGCATCGAAAAAATGCTGAGTCCGCATATTTGCAAAAATTAAAAAAACTCTTTTCTCCAGAACCAGTGATCAGAATCTTTTGATATTCGGGTATACAACATTCATAGGGGTGTCAGATACAAGTTTGTTAAAATAAAGCCCATTGGTTCATATTTGGGCTCAATACAGGAGCCCGAATTTTTAACTTAGGGTAATATGGGAAATATTCTTTAAAAAGTTTTTTCAGAACCACCAGTCAGAATCTTTTAATGTTTGGTATACATCATTGTTATGAGGGTCAGATTGAATATTGTTCAAACCAAGTCCCTAGGATAATATTTGGGCTTCCTATGGAAGCCCAAATTTTAACTTTGTTCAATTTGTTCAATAGGGGGGGTGGGGGGGGGGGGGATAATTTTTAAAAATCTTCTTCAGATCCACCAGTCAGAATGCTTTCATATTTGGTATGCAACATCTCTAGGGTGGTCAGATTCACATTTGTTGAAATCAGTTCCCTAGTTATATATTTGGGCTCGCTATGGTAGCCCAAATTTTTACTTAGTGCGATATGAGGAAATTTCTTTAAAAATCTTCTTCTTCAGATCCACCAGTCGGAATGCTTTCATATTTGGTATACAACATCTCTAGGGGGGTCAGAAGATTCAAGTTGTTTTTTTTTCAAATCGGATCCGTAGGTTAATATTTGGGCTCGCTATGGTAGCCCAAATTTTAACTTAGTGCAATATGAAGAAATTTCTTTAAAATTTCTCTTCTTCAGATCCACCCCTCAGAATGTTTTCATATTTGGTATGCAATATCTCTGGGTGGGGGGGGGGGGGGGGGGGGGGGGGGGGGGAGTCAAGTTTGTTCAAATCAGATCCAGATCCCTAGTTATATATTTGGGCTGGCTATGGTAGCCCAAATTTTTACTTAGTGCGATATGAGGAAATTTCTTTAAAAATCTTCTTCTTCAGATCCACCAGTCAGATTGCTTTCATATTTGGTATACAGCATCTCTAGGGGGTCAGATTCAAGTTTGTTCAATTCGAGTGCCTGGGTTAATATTTGGGCTCCAAATGGGAACCTGAAATTTAACTTAGTACAATATAAGGGAATTTATTCAAAAATCTTCATCTTCAGATCCACTAGTCAGAATGCTTTCATATTTGGTATACAACATCTCTAGGGGGAGGGGGGGGGGGGGGATCAGATTCAAGTTTGTTCAAATCGGATTCCTGGTTAATATTTGGGCTCGCTATGGTAGCCCAAATTTTAACTTCGTGCAATATGAAGAAATTTCTTTGAAATTTCTATTCTTCAGATCCAACAGTCAGAATACTTTCATATTTGGTTCACAACATCTCTAGGGAAGTCAGGTTCAACTTTGTTCAAATCGAGAGCCTTGGTTAATATTTGGGCTCCCTATGGGAGCTGGAATTGGCCATGTTGCTGAAGAATTAAACATTTTGTTTTCAGTTCCCTCTAGAGGTGTGTAACTAAGATTAATCCTCATAGGTTGTATCAAGGGGCTTCATAGGGTTTCTCCACATTTTACATTATGATCAACTGAAGAAAAGGCATGATGCCCGGATTATTATACCCCACGCAACAAAGTTGCGGGCGTATAATGTTTTTGACTGGTCTGTCCGTCAGTCCGTCAGTCAGTCCTACTTGTTTTCAGGACTTTTTTTCTACACGCTTCCAGATATTGAGATGATTTTTGGTATGTTAGTCTAACATGGTGGCCTACAGATCAAGTTTGCATTTTGTTCCACTCCACTGATTTTTACCAAAATTATGGCCCTTGGACTCTGAAAAATTCAGCAAAATTACAGTTTTCTGGACTTTTTTTCTACACGCTTCCAGATATTGAGCTGATTTTTGGTATGTTAGTCTAACATGGTGGCCTACAGAACAAGTTTGCGTTTTGTTCCGCTCCACTGATTTTTACCGAATTTACGGCCCTTGGACTCTGAAAAATGCATCAAAATTACAGTTTTCTGGATTTTTTTCTACACGCTTCCAGATATTGAGCTGATTCTTGGTATGTTAGTCTGACATGGTGGCCTACAGATCAAGTTTGCATTTTGTTCCGCTCCACTGATTTTTACCGAAATTACGGCCCTTGAACTTTGAAAAGATCATCAAAATTACAGTTTTGCGTGCTCACTAAGGTTCTATATTTTTTGTCACTCCTGAGGGATTCAAGGATTGACAGTGTAACCTATGGAGATGGATTGCTTAATGTAGAGTCATTCTTGGACTCATGTTTGTATTCTGTTCAAGATGAGCGCTTCAGGCCACGTGGGGCCTCTTGTTTTTTTTGCTGGTTGACTAAGAACAAAAGAATATAAAATGGGGTTTTAGTGTAAAATATTTTGTCCAGTGCTCAATATCTTTCTCTTTATTTTTTAGGAAATCACTCAGAAAGTATTTGAATCAGTGAGCACTATTGCTGGATCATGTTTAGAACAAACAACATGGTTGAGAAGAAACCTTGCTGTTAAACCGGGCCCACAAACTGATATCACAGATGAAGGAGAATTAACAGAAGAAATTGGTATGTTTCCATAGTCTATAGATTGTTATACTCTGGTGTGTGCCTATAAGAGGTTTATGGTGAGATTGTAATATTCTTGTGTGAGCCTATAAGAAGTTTATTCTTCCAGTTATTAAGTCCATTCATTAAAGTGGTAATGCACTGGCCATCATGTGACCGAGAATAATCGTACATTCAGACTTGGGGGGATGAGGAATGATAAACATTTGTTGTCTATGACAGTAGTGGCTATTTGTTTGAAAATTATTTCATTAAATTTTTGTCGTTAAATATTTTGCAATCTGTTCTTTACCATCATCACATCTTCAGTTGTATCACAACCGCAGGCCTCATAGAAGACACTGTTTGTTTTTTGTTCTATTCAAGTGTCTTTTGTTGGGATTTTGGATCATATAATAAATAGAATTTTCAACTCATCTCCAGTTTATATCGAAATTTACAAAACCATCCTGTAAATTAGGTCTGGACCTTGCTAAAGCTCTGTCAAGACCTAATTTATTGAACTTGTTTTGTAAATTTTACTAAAAACTGAGGACTCATTTGGAGGTACTCTATTTATGGTGTTGACTATTGTGATATTCCAGACATTGCATCACCCCTTTCAGTTGATATCATCCCTTGATAACATGGTGCTATCCGAAATGCTTTAGCCTTGCAATTGCTGTCTTGTTGCACTCAAGGGACAATATGTTCTCAATTGTGTTTTTGACTGTTACATATTTTACTGATGTACTTTTAGGTACTGAGACAGAAACTGCGAATCATGTTAAAGAGAGAAAAGTTATAGAACCTCAACTCAGCTCAAACAATGAAAGCAAATACAGTGTGCAAGCACTCTCACTTTTAGCAGAGGTATGGATAATAATAATACTTTCAGGGTTTTTCTAAAACTCTCTGGTCTGAATCCTCCCTTGTGAACAACTGGATATATAGCTGGACAGTGTTTGCTGCTTATGTCGTGTTATGGTGTGTAATAATAATGATGGTAACAAAGAAATTTGAGATCCAGCAACAGTAACTCCAATTTAACTATTCTAAAATCTAATAATAAACAAAAAAATTGAAATGAAAATGGTACAAAATCTTCTACACTGTTTGGTTGACAGAAAAACAAAACAAAAATTCTTAACAGTTTGTCCAAAATGGGGTTCAATAGAATCCAGTAATCCAGTGATGAAGAAACTTTCCTGCTGATGTTGTAATGTCCAAGAATGTGTCTGCAGAAACAGTATCCGATAAACTGTAATGAAATGTTCATGCAGAAATTTAGCAGTTTCCAATAAATTCCAGTAAAGAACTCCGCAAAATTCAAATGAAATTAATATCCAACAAGTATTTGCTCCACATATGGTTTTAAAATAATCCAATAGAATTCTTGTTTTTCACAGAAGAAAACTCTGCTTCACAAGAAGAATAAATTTTCTTCAAATTTAGGAAACACTTATCCAGCACAAAATGAGGCTCAGATCACAAAATGATATTCTGTAGACAAGGTTTGTACGTGAGTCTGAAAGTCTGGTAAAAGTATGGAATTTTTAAAAACATTTTCCAGGCCTGGAAAAGGTATAGAAAATTACGTTTTCATTTAAATGGTATGAAAACAGTATGGAAATTTAATTGAATATATTCAGAATCACTTTCGCTGTTCATGAAATTAAAATTTCTTACTAAATTTTTATTTTTATTTCATTTTGAAACATTTTGAAACTCGTAAAATTTAGGCCTTTGTAACCCAATGCAGAAATAACCGATCTTACACGAACATTGATGACCATTTATTGATCCGTATATTTCCATGATCAAAATGTGTTTATGTTGTTAACGCCAAGAAAAACAATACACACACTTGATAGTTTGTTCTGCTAAGTTGAGGCATTGTGTAATATCATCAACAAAATGAAAAGAAATGGGGAAATGTTTGTTTTCAGGAATGTGGTTGGAAAATCCCGAATACACACACTGGATTAGTAGGAACACAAAATTCAAAGTCAGAGGCAAAATGTCTCATCTGTGACAAGTATATTGATGTCTCAAATACAGGGGAAGTGGCATAAACAAGTCATATGTTCTCCAGAAAACATCCTATTTTCGATTGAAAACCCTCAAAAACAAAAAAATGCAGCACAGCCAACAGTTGTTGACTTGTTAATAAAGAATTTTAATAGTTTGGGTTTATTTGTTGTGATCATTGGTGGTAAAACACAGAGAACTGGCAATGGGGATAAACTCCCAACAGATTGCATGTACATGTAAGTGTTTTATAAGATATATTTTAAAATATTTTTTATTTAAAAAACCCCACTGCGATGGCTGTGAACAGTATGGAAAAATTAGAGGAGGGGCTGGAAAAAGTCCGGAATTTTTTTTCTTGGTAGGTGTGGAAACCCTGCAGAGAATATATATATTAAACTCAGCTGCTATCTATAATAATGCACTGTCCTGTAATAATAATCTCAAATGTTCAATGAATGCTGAATTTATAAACAAGTCACTTCTCAGTGTTGTATGATATGAATGGAATGTGTTGAAGTCTATTGACAGAGGTTATTATATAGTCTTCATATAGAAAGTTCCAGTATTTATTAATTTATTTATTTATTTATTTATTTATTTATTTATTGGTGTTTAAGGTCATATAATTCTGCACAATGGCTAATCATGACCGCGACAGTTTTAGGGGTGGAGGAAGCCGAAGTACCCAGAGAGAACCACCGAGCAACGGCATGCAACTGTCAGCTCCCCAACATACTGACTCCGCACAAGCAGGGTTAGCATTGGTTGAAGACATGTGCCCCATCGACGTGCAGTACGCCTTAGTACACAACGACACCGTGCCCCCATGTGGGCAGTGGGGATGAAGTGTCTTGCCCAAGGACACAATGCAGTTGCCGCAGCTGGGATTCGAACCAAGGACCTCTCGGCTTGCAGCCTGCACCTCTACCAACTGAGCCACCGCGCCCCCCCAGAAAGTTCCAGAATGAGAAATGTCTCCCATATTCTTTTCTTACACTAATTACTATTTATTTATTTATTTATTTATTTATTTATTTATTTATTTATTCATTTATTTATTTATTTATTTATTTATTGGTGTTTAAGGTCACATATTTATGCACAATGGCTAATCATGACCTCGACAGTTTTATGGGTGGAGGAAGTCGGAATACCCGGAGAGAACCACCGAGCAACGGCGAGCAACTGTCAGCTCCCCAATATACTGACTCCACACAAGCAGGGTTAGCATTGGTTGAAGACATGTGCGCTGTCGACGTGCAGTACGCCTTAGTACACAACGTCACCGTGCCCCCACGTGGGCAATAGGGGTGAGGTGTCTTGCCCAAGGACACAACGTGGTTGCCGCAGGTAGGATTCGAACCTAGGACCTCTCGGCTTGCAGCCTGCACCTCTATCAACTGGGCCACCGCGCCCCCACACTAATTACTGATTGGCTGAATAAAGTTACCTCTTTAAGTTTCTAGATGATTCTGTCTAATTTCAAACAAGTGTGACCCAAATAAACAGTAGTAAGCTGAAAATAGATCCTGTCTAAGAGTATTTGTAAACATGTTGATAGGTACATTCAAAGGTTACTCAGTGCAAATAAGTGAACACACAAGGCAGAGTCTGCTTATTCTAATTAAAAAATAATTTTAGAAAATATTAATTGTTTATAATTATTAACCATTATTTAGAAAATATTAATTGTTTATAATTATTAACCAAAGACATATCAATTCTGATATCATGATAGGGGCCTATAACTGTCTTAGCTGCCTTCAGTAGCTGTTTTAGGAGGGAAATGGGGATAGACCCATTGTGCCACAATGTTCCCCCAACAGTAAAATAGAGTGTGAAATAATTATTTTGTTTTCAACTTTATTCTCACATTTTACTATGTTGACAAAAATTGACAAATTTTAAAAACATTTTAAAACAAGTATTTATCACATTTTCTCTCCTGGGTAAAAAAAAATGTCTGCTATTAGTATTCAAACTATTTTAGCATTATTTCAGACTTCAACATGGTGTTTGAGGTGATGTCCAGGCCTGGTTATCTTCCCCACTAACTCATATCAAAATATATAGCAAATGTGATTGAAAAAAAAATAGCTTCCATTGAATGCTATACAGTGGAACCCACTCAATTAGATATCTCTTAACTGGATAACCCTGTTAATTGAATACAACTTCCAAACACAAAACCATTTACCATACCTTCAGTATAAATTTGACTTGTTAATTGCATATGCACTATAGAGTAACCACCTGTCAATTGAGTAAGAAGATTGTAATATGTTAAGAAATTACCCTACAATCAACAAATTCCCCTTATTTAAAGTACTACTTGTCCTCATTACATCGAGTACAGCATTTACTCTATTATATCTTGTTTGACAGAGCTCATGGAGGTCTGACAAACAAGATATAATAGAATAAATGCTCCACTTATTTCTTGAATACAGGAAAGTTACCATATCCCAACTGCTCATCCTCCTGAAAAAGCAGGCACTCAGAGTTACACTTGCCCATGAGAGAACAGTGTTTTCCAGCACAGTGGTTATTTTGGAACACAGGAATGCCGATTGACCAGAAAGTCAGTGCCTCATGTTTGTTGGAAAGGTATCTGGTCAACTCGAACCCAAGGCAACTCATAGTACTTGCAAGTGTACCCAAGACAGCTCACAGTACTTGCAAGTCAACTCGTACCCAAAATTTGATGGCTTGTACTCGTTTTTAGCAGGACGACTCGTATGCCGAACTGGATAACTTGTACCCACTGATGGACAACTTCAAGCTCATGTTTTATTATATTGGCAATTGCAGATAATAACAGAACAATAACTGAAGATAAGTGTTGCTGTATACTGGGTCCATTTAAAACTAAGCACTGTTTCAGAGGTTTTCCCTTCTTAATCTCCCTCAGTTTACATGCTTCCCACAAATCGTGACCTCCCTGTTGACTAGAGAATGGGTGCTTTGCTGAAAGTCAGCTTCACCAGCATGGACACATCACCCAATCACTGGAAAGATGAAATATATATTTGTATTTACACATTTTTAAAGTTATATAACTGAAGTGCTGTTTTAGCTCGCCTGACTAAAAGTCAGGGAGAGCTGAAGTGATCACTTTCTGTCTGTCATCCGTCCATCCATCGTGAACTTTACATTATCAACTTCTCCTCCTAAACCCCTGGTCCAAATTTGATATGCATGGTCCTTATCATATATGCATTCACGTGTGTTCAAATGAAGTTGGGGGGGGAGGGGGGTATAAAAATGCCCCAAAATTCTATAAAAATCTTCTCCTCATGAACATCTAGGTACAATGACTTGATATTTGGTATGGAGCTTTCTTCTGTGGTGTAGTATAAAATTTGTTTGAACGGTTTGTCTTCATAATGGGGGTTGGGGGGGGGGGGGGTATGGGGGCTCAGATTCATGTTTGTTCAAATCGAATCCCTAGAATTATATTTGGACTCCCTATGGCAGCCTAAATTTTATCTTAGTGCAATATGAGGAAATTTCTTTAAAAATCCACGAGTCAGAATCCATATTCTGTGTAAGCTGTTCATTCTTCTCTTAGGTATAAGTGAATCTTGTAAAGGAACAGTGACTACAGACCTTCTGGTTTGTCATGTCAGATCATTAACTAGCGATGAGCGGTTAACCGAAAATTCAGTTAGGGTTCAGTTTTGTTATCAAAACCGAAACCGAAACAATTACAGAAAACTGGTTATCACGGTTTTCATCTTCAATGTTGAAAAACTCTAATCAGGTCTTCGCTTCTCAGAATAAAGAGAGAAACAACCTAAAGTTAACCTTGTTTTCAAACTTCAGTGTCACTATACCCCTTTTTCAGAACAGTTGCACTATTTGGTATTGCATTCAACCTTGAAAATAGGTGTCAAAATTACTGTTTAAGCATCGTGGTTTAAACATTCATCTATTTATCAAATGCGATTTCCTTTGCAGAGCTGGAACTTGTTACTTGTTCCTTATTTGTAATGATAAATATTTTTATTTCTATATATTTATTTTGAAAGCTTGAACTCCAAAGCCAGCATCAAAATCACAGTTGAAGTTGGATGGAAATTTAGGGTTACAATGACGTATATGAGCAACTTTTACTTGATAAAGTTTTTATGGTCAGCATAATTTTTTTAGGGTGTGTCAGGTTACCCATAACACAGGTATTTGGGGGGGTGGGGGGGCTAATTTTGCAACTGACTCAAGGTAAAAAATCATTTTTATGTATACCCATACTATGTATGGTACACATAATG
This sequence comes from Pictodentalium vernedei, assembly GCA_031216915.1. Taxonomy (NCBI): domain Eukaryota; kingdom Metazoa; phylum Mollusca; class Scaphopoda; order Dentaliida; family Dentaliidae; genus Pictodentalium; species Pictodentalium vernedei. The sequence goes on along the minus strand of CM062296.1, from coordinate 304,037,494 downwards.
TCGGCATCCGGGGTGACCATCCGTCATTTGTCCATCCTTTGTCCATCTGTTCGTCTGTCCGTCCGTCCGTCCGTCCGTCCGTCTGTCCGCCCGGTGTCCGTATCCATTTCTTTGTCATTCGATAACTTGAAAAATATTGCTTGGATTGTCAAGTTACTTTATATTTGTGTTTAGGTTACTGATGTGCCAAGCTGTATAGTTTTTGGTGTAAATCGGATAATTTGATCCTGAGATATTAACCCTTTATTCTTCAAATTGAAAATTCCTCCAATCTCTTTGGCATTCGATAACTTGAAAAAATATTGCTTGGATTGTCAAGTTACTTTATATTTGTGTTCAGGTTACTGATGTGCCGCGCTGTATAGTTTTTGGTGTAAATCTGTTATTTTGATCCTGAGATATTAACCCTTTATCCTTCAAATTGAAAATTTCTCCAATCTCTTTGGCATTCGATAACTTGAAAAATATTACTTGGATTGTCAAGTTACTTTATATTTGTGTTCAGGTTACTGATGTGCCGAGCTGTATAGTTTTTGGTGTAAATCTGATAATTATACCCCCCGCAAACAAAGTTTGGGGGGTATATAGGAATCACCCTGTCCGTCCGTCTGTCCATCCTTGTAAGCGCAACTCCTCCTAAACCATTTGAAGAATTTTCATGAAACTTTACACAATGGAAGAACTCCATATGAAGATGTGCATGAAGCAATATAATTCTGTTCTGACATTTCCAAGGGGAGATAATCTAACTTATACCGTCTGTCCATCCTTGTAAGCGCAACACCTCCTAAACCGTTTGAAGAATTTTCATGAAACTTTACACAATGGAAGAACTCCATATGAAGATGTGCATGAAGCAATATAATTCCATTCTGACATTTCCAAGGGGAGATAATCTAACTTATACCGTCTGTCCATCCTTATAAGCGCAACTCCTCCTAAACCGTTTGAAGAATTTTCATGAAACTTTACACAATGGAAGAACTCCATATGAAGATGTGCATGAAGCAATATAATTCCATTCTGACATTTCCAAGGGGAGATAATCTAACTTATACCGTCTGTCCATCCTTGTAAGCGCAACTCCTCCTAAACTGTTTGAAGAATTTTCATGAAACTTTACACAATGGAATAACTCCATATGAAGATGTGCATGAAGCAGTATAATTCCATTCTGACATTTCCAAGGGGAGATAATCTAACTTATACATTTCAGGCGTTGGGGGGGGGGTATCACTTTGTGAGTTTGCTCACAGTACCTCTAGTTTAATCCTGAGATATTAACCCTTTATCCTACAAATTGAAAATTCCTCCAATCCCTTTGGCATTCGATAACTTGAAAAATATTGCTTGGATTGTCAAGTTACTTTATATTTGTGTTCAGGTTACTGCTGTGCCGAGCTGTATAGTTTTTGGTGTAAATTGGATAATATGATCCTGAGATATTAACCCTTTATCCTTCAAATTGAAAATTCTTCCAATCCCTTTGGCATTCGATAACTTGAAAAATATTGCTTGGATTGTCTAGTTACTTTATATTTGTGTTCAGGTTACTGATGTGCCGAGCTGTATAGTTTTTGGTGTAAATCTGTTATTTTGATCCTGAGATATTAACCCTTTATCCTTCAAATTGAAAATTCCTCCAATCCCTTTGGCATTCAATAACTTGAAAAATATTGCTTGGATTGTCAAGTTACTTTATATTTGTGTTCAGGTTACTGATGTGCCGAGCTGTATAGTTTTTGGTGTAAATCTGATAATTTAATCCTGAGATATTAACCCTTTATCCTTCAAATTGAAAATTCCTCCAGCCCCTTTCGCATTCGATAACTTAAAAAATATTGCTTGGATTGTCAAGTTACTTTATAATTGTGTTCAGGTTACTGATGTGCTGAGCTGTATAGTTTTTGGTGTAAATCTGATAATTTGATCCGGAGATATTAACCCCCTTTATCCTTCAAATTGAAAATTCCTCCAATCCCTTTGGCATGAGATAACTCAAAAAATATCAATCCGATTGTCATGTTACTTTATATATTTATTCAGGTTACTGATGTGCTGTGCTGTATAGTTTTTTATGTAAATCTGATAATTTGATCCAGAGATATTAACCCTTTATCCATGAAATTAGACACTCCTCCAATCCATTTCTATATGTAACCATACCTTGTATGGTGTACATTATGTCAGCATCTGTGGTGGCCCTCCGTCATACAGCTTTCTACTTTTTGCATGTGTGGGTACACATCTGACGATTTCATCGGCCTATTTTTCTCAAATTTGAAACTCTTGAGATAATTTATGCAAGTACATTGTGCTCAAAAAATCAGAGTCCTGGTATAGGCTATTACGCAAGGGTGTTGCACTGGAAAGGGAGTCACTGTGACACTGACTGGCACCAAATACATTTTCTTGAAATCTATTGTTATGTTTGTACATTGAAAACTGAAACTGGAAACCCAACTCTTTGAATAAAACTGAAACCGGAACCGACATGAACTGCCCATCTCTATCATCAACATCTCATTGTCACAGCTCTCACCAAGTTGCTACAGTTGTCATCAAACTCAGGGGAAAATTGAAATAACTGGCCATCACCAGCAGAGGTAATCCAAACCAGATTAAATCTGACAAATTATCTTCATACTCAGTAGATATTGTTGGCGTTACTTGTATCATTTCAAGAAAAAATAAACAACCATCACTGAATTCATCTAATATAGGTCAGAGAATAATACTGTCAACATTAAATCTCAAGTCTGCATCCCACACCTGGTCTGCATTAAGTGGCCAAGTGTCAGATGACAGGTTATTTCTTCCCACCATCAAGGTGTCATGTGTTAGATTAACTAATTGTAGATAATTATCAAGTCCCATATATGTATGTGGAATTTGTCATGGATCCTTCTTCAGATCCACCAGTCAAAATTCTTTCATATTTGGTATAACCTCTCATGGGGGATCATTTTCAAGTTTGTTCAATTTGAGTCCCTGGCTTAATATTTGAGGTCTCTTGGGGGTGTTGGAGGAGGCGGAGGAGGTGGGCAGGTTAGGTTCAGGTTGGTCAAATCCATTCCTTAGTGTTTTTCCATAAAATTTGTCTTTCATTACTTCATTCCTTTGTAGTGTTGATGAACCATGTCTAACTGAAAATACTTCTTTGAACCACTTTGTCAGGTGATCGATTAAGGCCTCTTGTTTAAAATAAAGACTAGTTATGTTATACTAGAATGAAAATGTGCAGCCATCTAAATCACATGTAGGTCTGCTGAATTATGTACCAGGGAACCCCCTTATAAAAGAATACTATGGTACACCATGTTTTTCCCCCAAAATACTCTGGTATATCAGGGTAATACCTTGGTAAACTAGGATATTGAAAGAAACTTGCAACTGGTTGTACACTATGTCAAAATGAGATATCATTGAGTGGCAGAGAAATGGAAACCCTACATTCACCTGTTTTTATAGTATGTCAGAATAAGATAACATTAGGTGGCAGAGAAAGGAAAATAAATATTTCCCTGAATTCAAAACATAAAATATTTGGTTTACATACTATTTGCACAAAATGTATTTCCTTCATATATTTATTAGTCAAAAAACATAAGTATACAACTTTAAAAATTCTGAAAGTGTCCCTTTTTGTTTTATTGATATTTTTAGCTGTGACTAGCAGCTCTGTAAGTTGCAATGTCGGTCTGTCAGTCTGTTTGTCTGTCGGTCTGTCTGTCAGTCGGTTGGTCGGTCTGTCTGTGACCAACGAGTTTCAAAACTCAATAACTTTTGAAATACTTCATGGAATGACTTTATATTTGGCATGTAAGTGTATCTTATTGATGTCTAGCCACTGTTCAATGCATGTGTTGTTCCAAATATTTTTCTTGGAGTTATGGCCCTTGATGAACTTAGAATTTTGTGAGGTTGCACCACCCGTCGCAGCTGTGTCGCTTTCTGTGCAAAGTAAAATAATGGTTTGTTTTGCCTTCTGCCTTATCATTCCTTTGTGTACAAATGCATGTGATATTCCCTTTTTTGAAGCTCTTTTTACTGACCTTTGTGTGTTCATTTGTTTTTCAGCAAACATTGCCACTGTTAGATGTTGTTTATGGCAGTGATGAAAAAGAAAAAATAGCTCCTTTTCTCACTACTCTATTGTACAATGTATTTCCATATCTTCGCAACCACAGGTAAGCTTTTTATTAAAATCCACATTTACTCTGATCAGCCATAAAATTGGTGCCGCTTACCAGATCTTTCATTTTGAAGCGTGTCAATGCACTTCAACTTTGCCACACTCTAATGAATTAGTTCCATGCATTGTTTACTCTACACTTTGGAAAATACATTTTGTGGAGCACTATAACACATGCTTTATTGAATAATGGACAATTGGTCATTGGCATCAACACAAGAAACATACAAGACAAAACAAATATATGAAAGTTCATTGTGAGTAGAGTATGGTCAGGAAAGGAACATCTTTACATTCATCTTACAACAAGAACGTATTTCCTCAAGTACAAGTAAAAATGTTTAGGCAAAATACAAATCCGTATTGAGGGTAAAAACCACAAGTGGAAACACTCGATTCAGAGAGAGAACACTTTTCACTTGCAGTCATAGAAAACTGATCACATATGTCAAGGCCACCATTATGATAACAGTAATTAAATGATATATAAATCACAAATTCAGCAAAATAAATTTGACTAGATGATTTTTGCCATAATGATATTTTATATAGACCTACCATGCATTAAACTTGAAAAATAAACCAAACACCCAGCTGAAGCCTGAAACACAACTATAAACTTCTCACCAATGCCTCTGGATCATATACAGTCTCATCCCAACAGATTTGTCAATATTTGTTCAGAGACAGGGTCTCGACTTCAGTACACCATTTCCCAAACCAACATGGTTGTAATAACCTATTTGTCTTCGTCAATACCGATACACTGCACATACTATAACTCAACACCAATAAAATGACGAATTGACTTTCTTGTTTATATAAACTGCAATGCACATATTACAGTGCTGTGATCACAAAAAGCAGAGTGTAAATTTTGACTGGATCACAACTGTGGCTCAGTAGTTATGAAATTGGACTTCAAACTGAAAGGCCTACAGTTCAGTCCCCACCAGGAGTAACTGTGTTATGTACTTGGGCGAAGCACTTAATCCTGATTGCCAGTATGGGGGCATGGTGGTGCTGTGTGCTAAGGCATACTAAATGTCGGTGGTGCACTTGTCATTAACCAATGCTAACCTTGCTTGTTTGGAGTTTGTACACTGCGGAGACTGACAGTTGCTCGGTGGTTCTCTCTGAATACTCCTGCTTCCACTACCTGTAAAACACAAGATGACGCTGTTGAAAATGTCATTAAACCACAATAAAAGAAAACAAACAAATTACTTTTATCTTGCATTTTTAAACTTCTTTCTACTCAACTGAACTCAATTATATTTAAAAAATGATGTCAGTTCCAAATTAATTTTAGAGGGAAGGCTTATTGCGCTCCCAAGTTTTTCAAATCCCCAAACCTGGATTTCAAACATATTTAAACTTGTGTGGAGAGTGATAGATCTTCTGTTCCATCCATCCATCCATCCATCCATCCATCCATCCATCCATCCATCCATCCATCCATCCATCCATCCATCCATCCATCCATCCATCCATCCATCCATCCATCATACCATCTGTCTGTCTGTCCATCCATCCATCCATCCATCCACCCATCCATCCATCCATCCATCCATCCATCCATCCATCCATCCATCCATCCATCCATCCATCCATCCACATCCATCCATCCATCCATCTGTCTGTAGACGGAGTTGGTTTCCGCTCTCTAACTAAAATTCCACCTAGCCATCTGAACCCAAACTTGGCATGTGGATTAGGCATGATGAGCGAAAGAACCCTATTCATTTGGGGATCATTTTGCCAAAGGTAAAGGTCACAGTGACCTTGAACTTTAATTTCTGTCAGTGTTGGTTTCCACTCTGTCATTAAAGTTCTACTTGCTCGATTGAAGCCAAACTTGGCATGTGGGTTAGGCATGATGAGAGGAAGAACTTAAACATTTACATGAGTTGGCTTCTCAAATTGAAATTTTGCTTGCTGGATTGATACTTAACTTGGCTTATGAGTGGAGCATGATTAGTTTTGAGTGATTGTGTCACAAAGGAAAAGGTCACAGTGACCTTGAATTTCAAGTTTGTTTTCGCTCTCTAATTAAAATGTTCTTGCCTGATCAAGACCAAACTTGTCATGTGGATCGGACATAATGAGAGGAAGAACCCTATGTACACGGTTCCTGTGGTCCTTGAAAGTCATGGAAAATCATGGAATTTCAAAAATATTTTTCCACGCCTGGAAAGTCATAGAATTCCTTGTCAGGTCATGGAAAATCATGGATTTCCTATAAAGTTGCTTGTAGCATAAAAAGGGTCTTTATTTTTGCTGAAAGTAATATTGACAATACACACAATTTTCTCTCTTCGCAAGTCAAAACAATATGAGAACAGACTATAACTCAAAAAAGATCTGAATTCACTGTGTAATTCTCAGACGTGTTCATACACCAGTTAGAAAGCGAACCTCCGAAGTTGTGCATGACTTCTTCAGTTGTGGCTCAATAGATTGCGCACTTCCAGAATGAAGCAATTTAATAACTTACTGCTGTAATACATTGTTTTCAATTGATGCTGAACAGAATGCACAAGAATTATTAATTTGAATGAAACTATCTGTATTTTTAAATACGATTGAAAGCTACAGATGATTTAAATTATTTATTAAGGTATACTTTATTATTCACCAAGTCCTGACCTGAAGATTTATTATACATGGGGTTTATGATTTTATTTGCGCATGTCATTCTCACGCGTGCCGCAGTACACATGACTGAGCGATTTTCTGTTGACCTGTGTGTGAAAACAAGGAAAACATATCAAGAAAGTTTAAATTTAGTGATGCGTGATTGACTGATTTTAAGTGGCTAGAATGTGTGAAAGGTGACACAACTCAAGGACGATGTAAACTTTGCAGGCAAACATTCAGTATTGCAAATATGTACATGTGTATATGATTTTTTTCAGAATGCCTGATTTCTCATCACTATATATAAATAATCATTTTGTCAAAGCTCAGCGTGAATAAACTACCTTTTTATTGGTTTTCCTGGAAAATCATAGAATTTCATTAATTTTTGTTATGAAAAGTCATGGAAAATTACTGAAATTTGTCATGGAAAATCATGGAATTACAGGTCTGAAAAGGTTTAGAACCCCTGTTTTCTATTTTTCAGGTCATTATACCAAATGACAGTGACCTTGAAATTAAAATTTTATCCATCGGCACTCTCCAATAATCTGTAATAAAACAAATTTATATAAACAAAATATTATTTGCATTTGACTGAATTTAAAATATGAGCAACGAAAATGTTGACTTTTGGTCTAGTACCCTCATTTTTCTGAAAGCCCTGATAGTGGCGGCTAGCACTCAACCAGTTAAGATACTGATTTGAAATTTGGTATACTGATAAGTATCGTTTACAGATTTGACTTGATTCAAGCATAAGAGTTATGCCCTTGTTATAGAGAATATCTTGTGGAGTGAACTGCTTCAACAATTTTCAAGATATTGATTTGAAATTTAACTGATCAACATAGAATAATTTGCTGTGGCTTGATTTAACTATTACCCAGAGTTATTGCCCTTGTATTCTATAATTGAAATAGTATGGGAAAATTTCTGGAGCAAACTATTTCTACATTTCTTACCATCAGGTGAAAACGCACATGGCATAAATTTTCTGCAACGTGATTCAAAGATTTAAAAGTTATTGCCCTTGATTCTACAGTTGTAGGGTAAAAGCTTGTGGAGTGGATTACTTTTTCAAGATTTTGTTTTGAAATTTCATATATGTGATGAACATCAAGTGCAGATATGCAAGACATAAATTTACTGTGGCTTGATTAAAATATTAGAGAGTTATTGCCCATGAATTGTATAGTTGCAATGGTAGGGGAAAATCTTTTAGAATGAACAACTACTTTTGTTAGAATATTGGCTTACAATTCAGTATACATAATCAACATCATGGCACAGTTTTCCTGTTGCCCTTGGACTTAGTGAAAATTACGGGAGGTATTGATCACCTTCAGTTTTAACATTCTATTTTTAGCTTAACTTGACATAGTCAAGATAAGCTATTGCCATCACGCGTGCGGAAGTCTGTTAGTCTGTGAGTCTGTTAGTCTGTGAGTCTGTGACGTCTGTTCACATTTCCTTTAGCACGGGCTACACCCTGCAGTTCTTGTCTGATCATCACGAAATTTCATATGCAGGTTTGGGGTCATGTCTAGATGAGAACGTCCCCTTTTGGTCGCGATCGGGCAACCGGTATGGCTGTCCGAGCCCCAAACCCGAAAACCATTAGCACAGTCTACAGGTCGTATTTATGAAGGGATTTCATTGTAACTTGGTAGGATGCCTCTGTATAGGGCCTAGACGAGAACGTCCCCTTTTGGGCATGATCTATCAACCGTGATGGCTGCCCAAGCCCGAAACCCAAAAACTTTTAGCACAGTCTGCAGGTCATGTTTAATGTGGAGGGATTTCATTGTAACTTGGTAGGATGACTCCTTATGATGTCTAGATGCGAATTTCCCCATTTGGGCATGATCTGCCAACTGTGATGACTGCCCGAGCCCAAAACCCGAAAACCTTTAGCACAGTCTACAGGTCATATTTATTGAGGAATTTCATTGTAACTTGGTGGGTTGACTTCATACAATGTCTAGATGAGAAAGTCCCCCTTTGGACGTGAGTGGGCAACTGTGACGGCTACAGGAGCCCGGAGCCCGAAAACCTTTAGCACAGTCTAGAGGTCATATTTATGAAATGATTTCATTGTAACTAGGCAGGATGACTCCAAATAATGTCTAGGTGAGAACGTCCCATTTTGATCGTGATCATGCAGCCTTGATGGGTGCCCGAGCCCAAAAACCTTTAGCATAGGCAAAAGGTCATATTTATGGAAGGATTTCATTGTAACCTGTTAGGTTGACTCCATATAATGCCTAGATGATGACATCCCCTTTCAGTCGTGATTGGTCAGTTGTGATGGCTACAAGTGCCCAAAGCCCGAAAACCTTGAGCACAGTCTACAGGTCATATTTATGAAGGGATTTCATTGTAACTTCTTAGGATCACTCCAGATGATGCTCAGATGAGATTGTCCCCTATGGTTGCGATCATTCACCCATGATGGCTGCCCAAGCCCAAAGCCCGAAAACCTTTAGCACAGTCTGCAGGTCATATTTATGAAGGGATTTCATTGTAACTTGGTAGGTTAACTTCATATAATGTCTAGATGAGAATGTGCAATCATTCACCCATGATGGCTGCCCATGCCCGAAGCCCGAAAACCTTTAGCACAGTCTACAGGTCATATTTATGAAGGGATTTCATTGTAACTTGGAAGGTTAACTTCATATAATGTCTAGATGAGAACGTCCCCTTTTGGACATGATTGGGCAACTGTGACGGCTAAAGGTGCCCGAAGCCCGAAAACCTTTAGCACAGTCTACAGTCATATTTATGAGGGGATTTCATTGTAACTTGGTAGGATGACTCCAAATAATGTCTAGATGAGAACGTCCCCTTTTGGTCGCGATCATTCAGCCTTGATGGGTGCCCGAGCCCAAAAACCCTTAGCATAGGTAAAAGGTCATATTTATGGAAGGATTTCATTGTAACCTATTAGGTTGACTCCATATAATGCCTAGATGATGACATCCCCTTTTGGTCGTAATTGGTCAGCTGTGTTGGCTACAAGTGCCCGAAGCCCAAAAACCTTGAGCACAGTCTACAGGCCATATTTATGAAGGGATTTCATTGTAACTTCATAGGATCATTCCAGATGATGCCCAGATGAGATTGTCCCCTTTGGTTGCGATTATTCAACCATGATGGCTGCCCGAACCTGAAGCCCGAAAACCTTAAGCACAGTCTACAAGTCATATTTGTGAAGGGATTTCATTGTAACTTGGTAGGTTGACTCCAAATAAGGTCAAGATGAGAATGTCCCATTTTGGCCGTGATCATTCAGCCTTGATGGGTGCCCAAGCCCAAAAACCTTTAGCATAGGCAAAAGTTTATATTTATAAAAGGATTTCATTGTAACATTGTTAGGTTGACTCCATATAATGCCTAGATGATGACATCCCCTTTTGGTCGTGATTGGTCAACTGTGATGGCTACAGGTGCCCGAAGCCCGAAAACCTTGAACACAGTCTACAGGTCATATTTATGAAGGGATTTCATTGTAACTTCGCAGGATCACTCCAGATGATGCCCAGATGAGATTGTCCCCTTTGGTTGCGATCATTCAACCATGATGGCTGCCCGAGCCCGAAGCCCGAAAACCTTTAGCACAGTCTAAGGTCATATTTATGAAGGGATTTCATTGTAACTTGGTAGGTTGACTTCATATAATGTCTAGATGAGAACGTCCCCTTTTGGACACGAGTGGGCAACTGTGACGGCTTCAGGGGCCCAAAGCCCGAAAACCTTTAGAACAGTCTACAGGTCATAATTATGAAGGATTTTATTGTAGCTTGGTAGGATGACTCCAAATAGTGTCCAGATGAGAACGTCCCCTTTTGGTCACGATCATTCAGCCTTGATGGCTGCCCGAGCCCAAAAACCTTTAGCATGTCTGTAGGTCGTATTTATGGAAGGATTTCATTGTAACTTGTTAGGTTGACTCCATATAATGCCTAGATGATGACATCCCCTTTTGGTCGTGGTTGGTCAACTGTGATGTCTACAGGTGCCTGAAGCCCGAAAACCTTTAGCACAGTCTACAGGTCGTATTTATGGAGGGATTTCATTGTAACTTGGTAGGTTGACTTCATATAATGTCTAGATGAGAACGTCCCCTTTGGACGCAATTGGGAAACTGACGGCTACAGGGGCCCGAAGCACAGTCTACAGGCCATATTTATGAAGGGATTTTAATGTAACTTGATAGGATGACTCATTTTGGAATAATTTCATTGTAATTTTGTTGATATATGTTAACTGTGAGGGCCACATATATTAACTTTGAGGTCATATTAACCCACCCCTCAGATCTTTAGTACAGTGTACACCTCATATTATTTTTATCATAAACATAGCATACAGGGAACAGAAATGAACATATTCCCAATTATCACAATTCTTGTCTTATTTCATAATCCTTTCATAAACATTGAACATTATCCTTTTCATCAAACACAACACACAAGTTAAGCTACAGTGTCATTGACACTTTCATTTCACTGGCAATCAATTAACAGGGTTTGTTGTGGACCTTGAAATGCTTGAATCTTAAAAACTGAAAGTCCAGGCCTTTGAAAGTGCTTGAAAGACAGATATTCTTGGAAAAATTAATGGAATGTACTCGGAAAAATTAATGGAATGTCCTTGAAAAATGAAATTTTTATACTGTACCAATGACCCAGACTAAGCTGGTGCTAAACTCTTTAATTCAGGACCAAACACAAATTTTGTTCCCCCCAATCCCCAAAATTTGCATCAAAAACCGAAAATTACATGTCCTACATGGTCCTCCATACATTTACTCCTCTGTGCATGCGCAGTGTCAAGGCGCCAATTATCATTCTTTGTTTGGCCCTCAAAACAGTTACACTTCACTGTTATTTGTGCTTCCAAATCTCAGTTTTCATGATGCCAGACACATTTTGATGAGAGAAATGGTGGAAATAAAGAGGAAATATAAGGAGGAGAGGAAAAAATAGTGCAAGAAAATGTTCAGGGCTGTAACTTATAATTATTTTACGAAATTATTTCATGTTGCCTGTTTTCAAGGCATGGCGCTGTTGTTGTCATTCTTGCTATGAATGTACCATTGTTTGATCAGTGTTTCCTCTCTCCCTTTCCTTTATTCCCCCCTAGCTATTCTCCCATGTTTTGGCTTATATTTTGTAATGTTTATTACTAAAATTTCGTGGGAGTTTTGGCTTGGTAACAGAATTTTTTCTGTTTTTCCCCATGTTTACGTCCTCACTCTAGGGGTGTTTAGGCGTTTTGGTCTGCATCTACCATCTATTGTTCTACAGTTTCTTCTCTGGAAGCCTCTGTTTTGCATCAGATAGTGTTTTAAATTGGTAATTGATTTCGAGCCAGGTTTTTTTCAGTGCCTGGAGTCATATTTCCAGTTTGTTGACACTTTTGCTTAGATTGACAACAGTTACTGCTGATAGTGATTACTTGTCTTCTGCATCACTTATTTCATAGCAAGATACATTAATATTGTCCGTAAGTGTTACATTAATTTTTTTAAAATGAATTTAAATTTTTGTCCACACTTAGGCTTTTTTGGGATCCATTGGGCTCAGGGTTCCCATTGGGAACTTGGGCTCTTCTGAAAAAAAATTTTTTTTAAAATTTTTTTTCTTTTCGAATCATTATTTCATAATGATTATAATGGATTGTTTTATTATGTATCTATATTTTCAAGGATTACTGCGAGTACTATGATTGTTTACCTTTTTTCACAATGAATGATTATTGTTCAAATTGTAATAGGAGGAAATCTTCCTCTGATTCTCATGATCTCTGTATTAAGTGTACTCAATGTACTCGCACTGATCTTTGTTCTGTGTGTTTCAATTGGGATGACAAACGTTGGAAACGTGTGTCATGGTATGTTGTTACTGGAGAGAGGGCTATGCCGGTCCTCTCTCCACAGAGTCACTCTAGTCTTTCACTCTCTTTTTCAGAGGAACAAGAACAGTGTGATATTTCCGTGATGTCGTCCAGAAGTGTGCCTCCATCATCACAAACAAGCGAAGAGCTAGCGGCAAAAGTGCTCATGGTGATCCGTCAATTACCCGGGAGTTCGCATGTTCGATCGAAGGGGTTGAGGTCTGCTAGCTCTCCCGGTGTCGCGTCCATTCACCGAATGGGTCAGCACCCAGGTTCGTCCGTTGCAGTCCAGGAGAGAGAGTCGGGTGTTGCGAGCACTATAAAACTTCCACGTGCACACCCAGTGATGACGGAAAGGAGGATGGATCGTAGGAAGCCTGATAGTCCGGTTTTTAGCTTGTCCAGCTCTGCACGAGCTGCAAGCGAGAGGGGTCCCTCTCTCATACAGCAACATTTGGGACCAGATGTTGTAGTTCGTAGCGTTACGCAGTCAGAGCATACATCTGCATACATCCACCGATCGGGACGCTCCAGTATATAGGCAGTCCGGCGAGGCTACCTATAGGGCTTCCTCATCCTCACGGCAGCACACACGTCCGCACCTTGGCTACGTGACCAGTGATATACAGTTAACTTCGCGGACCAGGGATTCCACGGCGACCAGGTCACGCCATCCGGTAGCCAGGGATACGAGGCCTTCTTCATCCGGATGTTCGCATAAAAGATGTATGCAGGATGCAACGTCCAGGGAGCTTCCGGCGGCTAAATCCAGTAAGACCACGGCTCCCCAGGCCTCCGTTACGGACGTGCTATCACAGATAGCAAAGATCATCGCAGCAACCGGCAGAGCCTCTGTCGGAACATGAAGTTTCAGACGATCCGCGGCAGCTTCGACCAGGCTGAAGACCTTGAAATATCCATGCTGTCGTCTATGTCACTTCCTTCGTCAACGATGGAAACGATAATATCGTCTAACAGAGCTAGTTTAGACGCTCTTTCATATGCAGATCACCTTACTAGAGCATTGTCTTTACGCTTTGAAGGACCAGAATTTCAAGATGTACAGACGTCCTTAAGAGTTCTGTCCAGGGCCATAGTTTTTTCCACTTATAACTTCACCCTTTCTGTGGCAAATCTGGAGTTAGCTAGACGTGACACGGCCCTAGCTACTTCCACACGCATGGACAGTAAGGTGAAAAACTCTCTTAGAGTCGCTCCGGTCTCCGGAGAACTTCTCCTTGATGGCAAGCTTTCTGCAATATATGATAAATTAACTAAGAAAGCTTCTGACTCTCTGCTATTTAAGTCTGTTTCCAAGAAGTCGGAACCAGCAGAGAAGAGTAGGCCAGGCACTTCTGGGACGAGTTCGTCCAAGGGAAGTTCCTACAGAGGTTCCTATGCATCCTCTAGGTCTTACGCTAGAGACCGTCAGAGTATCAACTCAAGTAGGGGCCATAACGCTGGCCGAAATAACCGGTCAGACGCCCCTAGGCCGACGGGGTGAGGTGCGGGTCACGGAGGACGTAGTTTCTCCTCCTACAAGCCTCGCAGATCCAGGAGGTGATGGTTTAGACCGCTGTCGCATTCCGGTGGGCGGAAGACTGTCGAGTTTCTCAAGGAACTGGGAATCAAATACGGAGGACCCTTGGGTTCGAGGGGTTATTTTGGAAGGACTAAAACTGTCCTTCAAAGGCAAACCTCCGTTAACTTGAAGTCCAAGATGGACTCAGCTTCCGTCAAATTTTCAGAAAAGAATGGCACTTCTATCAGAAGTCCAGTCTGTTTTAAAGAAGAACGCGATAGAGGTCGTAGAAAACCAGGAATCTCCAGGTTTCTACAGCCATCTCTTTCTGGTTCCGAAACAAGACGGCTCATTCCGTCTAGTGATCGATTTAAGCTGGATAAACAAGCTGATCGTGGCCCAAAAGTTCTATATGGAGACCATTCGATCGGTCAGAGTGAACATTCGAGTGAACGACTATGCTTCAAGCATAGACCTCAAGTATGCGTACTTTCATGTCATGGTACATCCAGCGTTCAGAAAGTATCTTCGCTTCGCTGTCCTAGGTGTTGTTTATCAGAACGATATGCAGAATCTGCTTCTATTGCTCCGATGTCTCGGTTTCATAGTAAACGAAGAGAAGTCGGATCTGGTGCCGTCCAAGTCATTCACCCACCTGGGGATGAGCTTCGAGACGCACAACAATCTCTTTCATCTGCCGTTAACCAGAGCAAAATTAGTCAGTTGTTACGCTCGCTCTTGTCTTCACTCAGACAAAGTTACAGCGAGAGAATTCATGAGACTAATAGGTCTGTGCGGAGCTGCCATGGATCTCATTCCAATGGGGCGGCTACACACTCGTCCTCTCCAGGTCTATCTGACTCAGAATTGGAGAGTGAAGATTCATTCGCTCGTGACGGACATCCTCTTGTCAAGCCAAGTGAAACAAGAGATTCAGACTTGGGCAGACATACAGTTGTTAACTCAGGGACTTCCACTGCAGTTGCCAGATCCGAGTTTTATGATTATGATGGATGCCAGTCAAACAGTTTGGGGCGCGACATTGAGCCCATCGGATTTGAAGTGCCAGGGTCTTTGGAATCCACAGTTTTTAAGCAAGCGCATCAACATCAAAGAGATGATGTCGATTTGGCTTGCTCTATGTCATTGGATAGACGTTATTCAGAATGCACACGTGCAAATTCTGTCTGACAATACGACAGTAGTTGCGTATATTCGGAACCATGGAGGCACTCATTCCATTCCGTTGCTCAATCTAACAGAAAGAATTCTTCTGTTTGTACTAGAACATCAGATTCTTCTCTCGGTCTGTCACATTCCGAGTCGTCTTAACGTTTTAACAGACTCCCTTTCACGGAGGGGTTGCCTATTGTCGTCCGAATGGACTCTCAACATGCAAGTATTCAATCAGATTTGCTACCAGTGGGAACGGCCAATGATAGATTTATTTGCGACACATCTCAACAATCAGTTGCAGACGTATGTGTCACCTTGTGCGGATCCTCGGGCATTTGCAGTAGACGTTCTCTCGATCTCTTGGGACAGAATGATAGGATATGCATATCCTCCAGCGCCATTGATTCAGCAGATATTGCTCAAGATAAAGCAATCACAATGCAAGATTCTGTTGGTAGCATCTCTGTCTCCACAGAGACTGTGGATAAATCTACTCAGGTGTCTGTTGTGGGACATACCGAGGAAGCTTCCTCAACGGGAAGATCTTCTTTCGCAGGGGAAATCGCGCATCCTCCATCACAATCCGCAAGGTCTAAACCTTCACATATTTCTGTTGTGCGGTCCTTCTTGCACGGAAAACATTTTACAGGACGAGCAGTGGACGCGATTTCTAACTGCAGGAGGACCTCCTCTTCGCGAAACTATGCTGCTAAGTGGAAGGTCTTTCGGCAGTGGTGTGGGGATCATTCCGTAGATATTTATGATCCTTCCATTCCAGACATTGCAAACTTTCTAGTATACTTGTTTGATGAGATTAAACTGCAGCCTATCACCATTAAGGGTTATAAGTCTATGCTATCTGATACCTATGCACATCATGATATTAATGATTGGAACTAATGTCTCTTTATCTAAGTTAGTTAGAAATTTTTCGATAAATAGACCAAGAACCCTTAGATTAATTCCTAAATGGAATTTGGCTTGGGTTCTTCTTAAGCTAAAAGAAGTGCCTTTTGAGCCTCTTGACACAGTGGACTTCAAATTCTTAACATATAAGACAGCTTTTCTCTTAGCCTTCTCTTCTGTTAGAAGAGTTAGTGAGCTTCATGCACTATCTGTGGATGATTCTCACTACCATAGTGTTGGTAATACTATTACCTTTACCACCAATGTTGGATTTTTGGCTAAGAATCAGGCTCCTAATAAGTATCCTGAACCTATTGTTATTAAGGCCCTTCTATCATCTGACGGGCGTAGGCCTTTACTTTGTCCTGTTAGAGCAATACGTATTTACAAACATAGATCTGAGTTCATCAGAAAGGGACGTAAGTGTTTCTTTCTGTCTTTGATGCCTAATAGAAAGGATATTATGGTTCATTCTATTGCTAGATAGATTCACTTAACTATTTGTACTGCTTATGAAAAATTATCTTCTCAGTAGTCGGCACTCAAGATCTCAGCTCATGAAGTAAGAGCTCTTTCAACTTCTTGGACCTATGCTAATTGTATTGCTATTACTGATTTAATGAAGGCTGCATATTGGTCTCAACCTTCCACATTCACTAATTTCTATCTCAGAAATAATGAGTCCATTTCTGGAGACCTCCATTGTTTAGGTCCGTTATCAGTTGCTCAGAATATCATCCACTAAACAGTTGCAATTATAGTTATGTAGGCTTTCTGTTCCGGCAGTGACTCTGTCCTGCTGCCTTCTTCGCTCTGGGGTATTTGACCCAGGGCAAGGGGAAGGGGAGGGGGGAGGGCTGGTGTTCCCTTAGGTCACCTGCTTTATAGTGAAAAGCAAGGGAATACCTCCCCTAGAGTCAGTAATTCCGAGTCGGTACCGGGATGGTTTTAAAGTGTAAAGCTAATGTTTACCCATACATGTAATATTTTTAAAGTGTAGCTCGGTGTGAAGCATTTGTATATGTTATGTGTCAAACAGGCGTTAATATACAATCCTCGGACACTTTTAATGAATATAAAGAGTCTCATTTCTCTGGACTTCCATTATTTATTGGCTTACCTTTAAAAATATTAGTATAAAGGGTTATACTGGATGTTAATAGAGATCATTGATGATTATTATGCTCAATTACTGATCGGTATTGTGTCTTTCTTCTTTAATATAAATAAGAAAGATGCATGTAAAGTCTATCTCTCCTTTTCTCCTGGAGGGGATATTCTGTTATAGATAATTGAGCTAACTGGATTTTCCTTTATGTCCTGGTCCCTCCAGCCTATTTACTATTCAGCTAAGTCTGGGTCATTGGTACAGTATAAAAATGTTAAAAAATTTATAGTAATTTATATATTTTTTTTCTTACCAATGATACAGATGGGGATGGCCCTCCCATGAGTTGGGAACTCATACCTCCCCGCTGAGTACATAACGCTTACCAGGCACTGGTTGTAAGAATGATAATTGGCGCCAATTTCGAGACCTCCTTGACACTGCGCTTGCGCAGAGGAGTAAATGTATGCTGGACCATATAGGACATGTAATTTTCGGTTTTTGATACAAATTTGGGGGATTGGGGGAACAAAATTTGTGTTTGGCCCTGAATTAGAGTTTAGCACCAGCTAAGTCTGGGTCATTAGTAAGTATAAAAAATATATAAATTACTATAAATTTTTTAACTTCCTGTGATTTTTAGCTTAACTTGACATAGTCAAGATAAGCTATTGCCATCACGCGAGCGGAAGTCTGTTGGTCTGTGAGTCTGTTCACATTTTCCTTTAGCACGGGCTACACCCTGCAGTTCTTGTCTGATCATCACGAAATTTCATTAGCAGGTTTGGGGTCATGTCTAGATGAGAATGTCCCCTTTTGGTCGTGATTGGGCAATCGGTATGGCTGCCCAAGCTCAAAACCCGAAAACCATTAGCACAGTCTACAGGTCGTATTTATGAAGGGATTTCATTGTAACTTGGTAGGATGCCTAGATGAGAACGTCCCCTTTTGGGCATGATCTATCAACCATGATGGCTGCCCAAGCCTGAAACCCAAAAACTTTTAGCACAGTCTGCAGGTCATGTTTAATGTAGAGGGATTTCATTGTAACTTGGTAGGATGACTCCTTATGATGTCTAGATGAGAATTTCCCCATTTGGGCATGATCTGCCAACCGTGACAACTGCCCGAACCCAAAACCAGAAAACCTTTAGCAAAGTCTACATGTCATATTTATTGAGGAATTTCATTGTAACTTGGTGGGTTGACTTCATATAATGTCTAGATGAGAAACTCCCCTTTTGGACGTGATTAGGCAACTGTGACGCCTACAGGGGCCCGAATCCTGAAAACCTTTAGCACAGTCTAGAGGTCATATTTATGAAGGGATTTCATTGTAACTTGGTAGGATGACTCCAAATAATGTCTAGATGAGAATGTCCCATTTTGTTCATGATCATTCAGCCTTGATGGGTGCCGGAGCCCAAAAACCTTTAGCATAGGCAAAAGGTCATACTTATGGAAGGATTTCATTGTAACCTATTAGGCTGACTCCATATAATGCCTAGATGATGACATCCCCTTTTGGTCATGATTGGTCAGCTGTGATGGCTACATGTGCCCAAAGCCCGAAAACCTTGAGCACAGTCTACAGGTCATATTTATGAAGGGATTTCATTGTAACTTTATAGGATCACTCTAGATGATGCCCAGATGGGATTGTCCACTTTGCTTGCGATCATTCAACCATGATGGCTGCCCGAGCCCGAAGCCCGAAAACCTTTAGCACAGTCTACAGGTCATATTTATGAAGGGATTTCATTGTAACTTGGTAGGTTGACTTCATATAATGTATAGATGAGAATGTCCCCTTTTGGACATGATTGGGCTACTGTGACGGCTAAAGGTGCCTGAAGCCCGAAAACCTTTAGCACAGTCTACAGGTCATATTTATGAAGGGATTTTATTGTAACTTGGTAGGATGACTCCAAATAATGTCTAGTCCCATTTTGGTTGTGATCATTCAGCTTTGATGGGTGCCCGAGCCCAAAAACCTTTACCATAGGCAAAAGGTCATATTTATAGAAGGATTTCATTGTAACATGTTAGGTTGACTCCATATAATGTCTAGATGATGACATCCCCTTTTGGTCGTAATTAGTCAACTGTGATGGCTACAGGTGCCCGAAGCCCCAAAACCTTGAGTACAGTCTAATGATCATATTTATGAAGGGATTTCATTGTAACTTAGCAGGATCACTCCAGATGATGCCCAGATGAGATTGTCCCCTTTGGTTGTGATCATTCATCCATGATGGCTGCCCGAACCCGAAGCCCGAAAACCTTTATCAAAGTCTGCAGGTCATATTTATAAAGGGATTTCATTGTAACTTGGTAGGTTGACTTCATATAATGTCTAGATGAGAACGTCCCCTTTTGGACACGATTGGGCAACTGTGATGGCTACAGGGGCCCAAAGCCCGAAAACCTTTAGAACAGTCTACAGGTCATAATTATGAAGAGATTTCATTGTAGCTTGGTAGGATGACTCCAAATAATGTCTAGATGAGAACATCCCCTTTTGGTCGCGATCATTCAGCCTTTATGGCTGCCCGAGCCCAAAGACCGTTAGCATAGTCTATAGGTTGTATTTATGGAAGGATTTCAGTGCAACTTGTTAGGTTGACTCCATATAATGCCTAGATGATGACATCCCCTTTTGGTCGTGATTGGCCGACTGTGATGGCTACAGATGCTCGAAGCCCGAAAATCTTGAGCACAGTGTACAGGTCATATTTATGAAGGCATTTCATTGTAACTTTGTAGGATCACTCCAGATGATGCGCAGATGAGAATGTCCCCTTTTGGTTGCGATCATTCAGCCATTATGGCTGCCTGAGCCCAAAGCCTGAATACCTTTAGCATAGTCTACAGGTCATATTTATGAAAGGATTTCATTGAAACTTGGTAGGTTTGACTTCATATAATGTCTAGATGAGAATGTCCCCTTTCGGATTCGATTGGGCAACTGTGACAGCTACAAGGGCCCAAAGCCCAAAAACCTTTAGAACAGTCTACAGGTCATAATTATGAAGGGATTTCATTGTAGCTTGGTAGGATGACTCCAAATAATGTCTAGATGAGAAGGTTCCCTTTTGGTCGTGATCATTCAGCCTTGATGGCTGCCCGAGCCCAAAAACCTTTAGCATGTCTGTAGGTCGTATTTATGGAAGGATTTCATTATAACTTGTTAGGTTGACTCCACATAATGCCTAGATGATGAAATCCCCTTTTGGTAGTGGTTGGTCAACTGTGATGGCTACATGTGCCCGAAGCCCGAAAATCTTGACCACAGTCTACTGGCCATATTTATACAGGGATTTCATTGTAACTTTGTAGGATCACTCCAGATGATGCCCAGATGAGAATGTCCCCTTTTGGTTGCGATCATTCAACCATGATGGCTGCCAGAGCCCAAAGCCCAAAAACCTTTAGCACAGTCTACTGGTCATATTTATGAAGGGATTTCATTGTAACTTGGTAGGTTGAATTCATATAATGTCTAGATGAGAACATCCCCTTTGGACGCAATTGGGAAACTGACGGCTACAGGGGCCCAAAGCCCAAAAACCTTTAGCACAGTCTACAGGCCATATTTATGAAGAGATTTCAATGTAACTTTATAGGATGACTCGTTTTGGGATAATTTCACTGTAACTTGGTAACTTTCGTTGATATACATTAACTGTGAGGGCCACATACATTAACTGTGAGGTAATATTAACCCACCCCTCAGCTCTTTAGTAAAGTGTACACCTCATATTATTTTTATCAAAAACATAGCATACAGAGAACAGAAATTAACATATTCCCAATTATCACAATTCTTGTCTTATTTCATAATCCTTTCATAAACATTGAACATTATCCTTTTCATAAAACACAACACACAAGTTAAGCTACAGTGTCATTGACACTTTCATTTTTACTTGTTTTGATCAAAATGTCTGCTTGTAAGCTGTGTTATTTGTTATTTTAACCCTTCACCCAATGCATAGGCTATCAAAATTTAATATTTTTAATATTATTGTTTCAAGAAATTTCAATAAAACCTTCATGTGACTCTGTGCTGAGCTCATTCCAATGATGGGTCACCTGATATGGCTTTGATGAAATCTCTTGAAAAATAATCTTTTCCAACGGCTCAGTTTGTAAATTACGTGGGTGGGTGTGGTTAATTTGTTAGTTAAAAGGTTAAAAGAGTTTTACAAGAATCGGTCTTAGGTGCAGGTGTTGTTGCTGTTGGAGAACATTTTATTTGAATTGTTAAGGCCACACAAAGTAGATCTTCTGTTTCTCAGGTCATTTTTTTGTAAAATTGCACGTGGGCCGGCGGTTTTTTATTTTATTTTTTATATTTTTATTATCATTTCTTTGCCATGAAAAGCTCATGTTCTTGGTTTAACGTCCCCTTTTGGGCATGATCTATCAACCATGATGGCTGCCCAAGCCCGAAACCCAAAAACTTTTAGCACAGTCTGCAGGTCATGTTTAATGTGGAGGGATTTCATTGTAACTTGGTAGGATGACTCCTTATGATGTCTAGATGAGAATTTCCCCATTTGGGCATGATCTGCCAACCGTGACAACTGCCCGAGCCCAAAACCAGAAAACCTTTAGCAAAGTCTACATGTCATATTTATTGAGGAATTTCATTGTAACTTGGTGGGTTGACTTCATATAATGTCTAGATGAGAAACTCCCCTTTTGGACGTGATTAGGCAACTGTGACGGCTACAGGAGCCCGAATCCTGAAAACCTTTAGCACAGTCTAGAGGTCATATTTATGAAGGGATTTCATTGTAACTTGGTAGGATGACTCCAAATAATGTCTAGATGAGAATGTCCCATTTTGTTCATGATCATTCAGCCTTGATGGGTACCGGAGCCCAAAAACCTTTAGCATAGGCAAAAGGTCATACTTATGGAAGGATTTCATTGTAACCTATTAGGCTGACTCCATATAATGCCTAGATGATGACATCCCCTTTTGGTCATGATTGGTCAGCTGTGATGGCTACATGTGCCCAAAGCCCGAAAACCTTGAGCACAGTCTACAGGTCATATTTATGAAGGGATTTCATTGTAACTTCATAGGATCACTCCAGATGATGCCCAGATGGGATTGTCCACTTTGCTTGCGATCATTCAACCATGATGGCTGCCCGAGCCCGAAGCCCGAAAACCTTTAGCGCAGTCTACAGGTCATATTTATGAAGGGATTTCATTGTAACTTGGTAGGTTGACTTCATATAATGTCTAGATGAGAATGTCCCCTTTTGGACATGATTGGGCTACTGTGACGGCTAAAGGTGCCTGAAGCCCGAAAACCTTTAGCACAGTCTACAGGTCATATTTATGAAGGGATTTTATTGTAACTTGGTAGGATGACTCCAAATAATGTCTAGTCCCATTTTGGTTGTGATCGTTCAGCTTTGATGGGTGCCCGAGCCCAAAAACCTTTACCAAAGGCAAAAGGTCATATTTATAGAAGGATTTCATTGTAACATGTTAGGTTGACTCCATATAATGTCTAGATGATGACATCCCCTTTTGGTCGTAATTAGTCAACTGTGATGGCTACAGGTGCCCGAAGCCCAAAAACCTTGAGCACAGTCTAATGGTCATATTTATGAAGGGATTTCATTGTAACTTAGCAGGATCACTCCAGACGATGCCCAGATGAGATTGTCCCCTTTGGTTGTGATCATTCATCCATGATGGCTGCCCAAACCCGAAGCCCGAAAACCTTTATCACAGTCTGCAGGTCATATTTATAAAGGGATTTCATTGTAACTTGGTAGGTTGACTTCATATAATGTCTAGATGAGAACGTCCCCTTTTGGACACGATTGGGCAACTGTGATGGCTACAGGGGCCCAAAGCCCGAAAACCTTTAGAACAGTCTACAGGTCATAATTATGAAGAGATTTCATTGTAGCTTGGTAGGATGACTCCAAATAATGTCTAGATGAGAACATCCCCTTTTGGTCGCGATCATTCAGCCTTTATGGCTGCCCGAGCCCAAAGACCGTTAGCATAGTCTATAGGTTGTATTTATGGAAGAATTTCAGTGCAACTTGTTAGGTTGACTCCATATAATGCCTAGATGATGACATCCCCTTTTGGTCGTGATTGGCCAACTGTGATGGCTACAGATGCCCGAAGCCCGAAAATCTTGAGCACAGTCTACAGGTCATATTTATGAAGGCATTTCATTGTAACTTTGTAGGATCACTCCAGATGATGCGCAGATGAGAATGTCCCCTTTTGGTTGCGATCATTCAGCCATTATGGCTGCCTGAGCCCAAAGCCTGAATACCTTTAGCATAGTCTACAGGTCATATTTATGAAAGGATTTCATTGAAACTTGGTAGGTTTGACTTCATATAATGTCTAGATGAGAATGTCCCCTTTCGGATTCGATTGGGCAACTGTGACAGCTACAAGGGCCCCAAAGCCCAAAAACCTTTAGAACAGTCTACAGGTCATAATTATGAAGGGATTTCATTGTAGCTTGGTAGGATGACTCCAAATAATGTCTAGATGAGAAGGTTCCCTTTTGGTCGTGATCATTCAGCCTTGATGGCTGCCCGAGCCCAAAAACCTTTAGCATGTCTGTAGGTCGTATTTATGGATGGATTTCATTATAACTTGTTAGGTTGACTCCACATAATGCCTAGATGATGACATCCCCTTTTGGTAGTGGTTGGTCAACTGTGATGGCTACATGTGCCCGAAGCCCGAAAATCTTGACCACAGTCTACTGGCCATATTTATACAGGGATTTCATTGTAACTTTGTAGGATCACTCCAGATGATGCCCAGATGAGAATGTCCCCTTTTGGTTGCGATCATTCAACCATAATGGCTGCCAGAGCCCAAAGCCCCAAAACCTTTAGCACAGTCTACTGGTCATATTTATGAAGGGATTTCATTGTAACTTGGTAGGTTGAATTCATATAATGTCTAGATGAGAACATCCCCTTTGGACGCAATTGGGAAACTGATGGCTGCAGGGGCCCAAAGCCCAAAAACCTTTAGCACAGTCTACAGGCCATATTTATGAAGAGATTTCAATGTAACTTTATAGGATGACTTGTTTTGGGATAATTTCACTGTAACTTGGTAACTTTCGTTGATATACATTAACTGTGAGGGCCACATACATTAACTGTGAGGTAATATTAACCCACCCCTCAGCTCTTTAGTAAAGTGTACACCTCATATTATTTTTATCAAAAACATAGCATACAGGGAACAGAAATTAACATATTCCCAATTATCACAATTCTTGTCTTATTTCATAATCCTTTCATAAACATTGAACATTATCCTTTTCATAAAACACAACACACAAGTTAAGCTACAGTGTCATTGACACTTTCATTTTTACTTGTTTTGATCAAAATGTCTGCTTGTAAGCTGTGTTATTTGTTATTTTAACCCTTCACCCAATGCATAGGCTATCAAAATTTAATATTTTTAATATTATTGTTTCAAGAAATTTCAATAAAACCTTCATGTGACTCTGTGCTGAGCTCATTCCAATGATGGGTCACCTGATATGGCTTTGATGAAATCTCTTGAAAAATAATCTTTTCCAACGGCTCAGTTTGTAAATTACGTGGGTGGGTGTGGTTAATTTGTTAGTTAAAAGGTTAAAAGAGTTTTACAAGAATCGGTCTTAGGTGCAGGTGTTGTTGCTGTTGGAGAACATTTTATTTGAATTGTTAAGGCCACACAAAGTAGATCTTCTGTTTCTCAGGTCATTTTTTTGTAAAATTGCACGTGGGCCGGCGGTTTTTTATTTTATTTTTTATATTTTTATTATCATTTCTTTGCCATGAAAAGCTCATGTTCTTGGTTTAACGTCCCCTTTTGGGCATGATCTATCAACCATGATGGCTGCCCAAGCCCGAAACCCAAAAACTTTTAGCACAGTCTGCAGGTCATGTTTAATGTGGAGGGATTTCATTGTAACTTGGTAGGATGACTCCTTATGATGTCTAGATGAGAATTTCCCCATTTGGGCATGATCTGCCAACCGTGACAACTGCCCGAGCCCAAAACCAGAAAACCTTTAGCAAAGTCTACATGTCATATTTATTGAGGAATTTCATTGTAACTTGGTGGGTTGACTTCATATAATGTCTAGATGAGAAACTCCCCTTTTGGACGTGATTAGGCAACTGTGACGGCTACAGGAGCCCGAATCCTGAAAACCTTTAGCACAGTCTAGAGGTCATATTTATGAAGGGATTTCATTGTAACTTGGTAGGATGACTCCAAATAATGTCTAGATGAGAATGTCCCATTTTGTTCATGATCATTCAGCCTTGATGGGTGCCGGAGCCCAAAAACCTTTAGCATAGGCAAAAGGTCATACTTATGGAAGGATTTCATTGTAACCTATTAGGCTGACTCCATATAATGCCTAGATGATGACATCCCCTTTTGGTCATGATTGGTCAGCCGTGATGGCTACATGTGCCCAAAGCCCGAAAACCTTGAGCACAGTCTACAGGTCATATTTATGAAGGGATTTCATTGTAACTTCATAGGATCACTCCAGATGATGCCCAGATGGGATTGTCCACTTTGCTTGCGATCATTCAACCATGATGGCTGCCCGAGCCCGAAGCCCGAAAACCTTTAGCACAGTCTACAGGTCATATTTATGAAGGGATTTCATTGTAACTTGGTAGGTTGACTTCATATAATGTATAGATGAGAATGTCCCCTTTTGGACATGATTGGGCTACTGTGATGGCTAAAGGTGCCTGAAGCCCGAAAACCTTTAGCACAGTCTACAGGTCATATTTATGAAGGGATTTTATTGTAACTTGGTAGGATGACTCCAAATAATGTCTAGTCCCATTTTGGTTGTGATCATTCAGCTTTGATGGGTGCCCGAGCCCAAAAACCTTTACCATAGGCAAAAGGTCATATTTATAGAAGGATTTCATTGTAACATGTTAGGTTGACTCCATATAATGTCTAGATGATGACATCCCCTTTTGGTCGTAATTAGTCAACTGTGATGGCTACAGGTGCCCGAAGCCCAAAAACCTTGAGCACAGTCTAATGGTCATATTTATGAAGGGATTTCATTGTAACTTAGCAGGATCACTCCAGATGATGCCCAGATGAGATTGTCCCCTTTGGTTGTGATCATTCATCCATGATGGCTGCCCAAACCCGAAGCCCGAAAACCTTTATCACAGTCTGCAGGTCATATTTATAAAGGGATTTCATTGTAACTTGGTAGGTTGACTTCATATAATGTCTAGATGAGAACGTCCCCTTTTGGACACGATTGGGCAACTGTGATGGCTACAGGGGCCCAAAGCCCGAAAACCTTTAGAACAGTCTACAGGTCATAATTATGAAGAGATTTCATTGTAGCTTGGTAGGATGACTCCAAATAATGTCTAGATGAGAACATCCCCTTTTGGTCGCGATCATTCAGCCTTTATGGCTGCCCGAGCCCAAAGACCGTTAGCATAGTCTATAGGTTGTATTTATGGAAGGATTTCAGTGCAACTTGTTAGGTTGACTCCATATAATGCCTAGATGATGACATCCCCTTTTGGTCGTGATTGGCCGACTGTGATGGCTACAGATGCCCGAAGCCCGAAAATCTTGAGCACAGTCTACAGGTCATATTTATGAAGGCATTTCATTGTAACTTTGTAGGATCACTCCAGATGATGCGCAGATGAGAATGTCCCCTTTTGGTTGCGATCATTCAGCCATTATGGCTGCCTGAGCCCAAAGACTGAATACCTTTAGCATAGTCTACAGGTCATATTTATGAAAGGATTTCATTGAAACTTGGTAGGTTTGACTTCATATAATGTCTAGATGAGAATGTCCCCTTTCGGATTCGATTGGGCAACTGTGACAGCTACAAGGACCCAAAGCCCAAAAACCTTTAGAACAGTCTACAGGTCATAATTATGAAGGGATTTCATTGTAGCTTGGTAGGATGACTCCAAATAATGTCTAGATGAGAAGGTTCCCTTTTGGTCGTGATCATTCAGCCTTGATGGCTGCCCGAGCCCAAAAACCTTTAGCATGTCTGTAGGCCGTATTTATGGAAGGATTTCATTATAACTTGTTAGGTTGACTCCACATAATGCCTAGATGATGACATCCCCTTTTGGTAGTGGTTGGTCAACTGTGATGGCTACATGTGCCCGAAGCCCGAAAATCTTGACCACAGTCTACTGGCCATATTTATACAGGGATTTCATTGTAACTTTGTAGGATCACTCCAGATGATGCCCAGATGAGAATGTCCCCTTTTGGTTGCGATCATTCAACCATGATGGCTGCCAGAGCCCAAAGCCCAAAAACCTTTAGCACAGTCTACTGGTCATATTTATGAAGGGATTTCATTGTAACTTGGTAGGTTGAATTCATATAATGTCTAGATGAGAACATCCCCTTTGGACGCAATTGGGAAACTGACGGCTACAGGGGCCCAAAGCCCAAAAACCTTTAGCACAGTCTACAGGCCATATTTATGAAGAGATTTCAATGTAACTTTATAGGATGACTTGTTTTGGGATAATTTCACTGTAACTTGGTAACTTTCGTTGATATACATTAACTGTGAGGGCCACATACATTAACTGTGAGGTAATATTAACCCACCCCTCAGCTCTTTAGTAAAGTGTACACCTCATATTATTTTTATCAAAAACATAGCATACAGAGAACAGAAATTAACATATTCCCAATTATCACAATTCTTGTCTTATTTCATAATCCTTTCATAAACATTGAACATTATCCTTTTCATAAAACACAACACACAAGTTAAGCTACAGTGTCATTGACACTTTCATTTTTACTTGTTTTGATCAAAATGTCTGCTTGTAAGCTGTGTTATTTGTTATTTTAACCCTTCACCCAATGCATAGGCTATCAAAATTTAATATTTTTAATATTATTGTTTCAAGAAATTTCAATAAAACCTTCATGTGACTCTGTGATGAGCTCATTCCAATGATGGGTCACCTGATATGGCTTTGATGAAATCTCTTGAAAAATAATCTTTTCCAACGGCTCAGTTTGTAAATTACGTGGGTGGGTGTGGTTAATTTGTTAGTTAAAAGGTTAAAAGAGTTTTACAAGAATCGGTCTTAGGTGCAGGTGTTGTTGCTGTTGGAGAACATTTTATTTGAATTGTTAAGGCCACACAAAGTAGATCTTCTGTTTCTCAGGTCATTTTTTTGTAAAATTGCACGTGGGCCGGCGGTTTTTTATTTTATTTTTTATATTTTTATTATCATTTCTTTGCCATCAAAAGCTCATGTTCTTGGTTTGTTTTATGCTTTAGGCCTCATAATGTACAGAATAGCATGGATGGTGGTGTATTTCGTCCCTTGAGTTCAAGAAGGATTTACAATGCTAAAGCATTGCAAAGCCTTCTTGCACTCGAGGGACAAATTTATCAATTTTATTAACTTGGGTAAATATTTTTATTTTTTCAAGTTTGCATTGGTTATGAAAAGAGAGTATGTGGCAGCCAAAAGGACCATGTGGGAGGGCCAAAGAAACAGATTTTTAACTTTTTTTAGGCCTAACCAGTATTTATTCAAGCATCTTAAATGATTCAAGTAATTTAATTAAAAGTTCTGAAAGTCCTTGAAAAATTTCCAACTAAAGTAATGTATAGTTTTTCTCTGCCTGATGTACACACCATGATTAACAAGGTTCATTGTAATAGAAACTTTGTGTATCTTTGATGTTATTCATAAGATTTTGTAATATTGTACACTGTTGTGATGTGTTTTCTATGCCCTCTCAAGCATTGTATGAAATAGCATCATGACACCGGCCTTTGGTGACTGGTATTTGAAGGAGGATGTTTAATATCTCTACTGGTATCAAAATACTTTTCCTTATTCTATTGAATTTTCCCATGGGAACTCCAGGAAGTGGAACAGGGCTTCTTGTGGTGGTAAGACCTGATAATCAATGCTTGGATTCAAATCCTCTATTGTGGGCAGCATAGGTGGATATGATTGGTTAAACTTTGTGTTCTGGTCATCATATAGCCATAAATGCTGAGCATGACCTGAACAATAAATACTACTCTCTTAAGTCAAAGCTCTACTTTTATTCTATATACTTTTTGTTATGTAAATAAACCATGTTCAGTCAAGTTCCGCTCTGGAATGAGAATGCTTTTGCTTATATAGAGGGTATCTATGCTGTTTTAGAGAATATTGATAATTATCTCATGAGTGTAGACCTGGAAGATTTATTTTTCACGAGCGCTTGCACGAGTGAAAAAAATAATACTTTCAGATCCACACGAATGAGATAATTCCCGATATTCACTAAAGCAGCGTAGATTTTCTTTTATCATATGCTATGTGCAATATTCTGCTGTGCAATATTCAGCCCAATTCGTCTGCAAACAGTTTCAAGACAATAACAAAAAGCTACTGATTGTTCTTTCAAGGTGACGTACAAAGCGAATTCATGCACCGAAGCGTAAAGTCATTTAGGAAGCTGCTGAAAAAATTCATCGTGTGGACCTGAAAATATTATTTTTCACTTGTGCAAGTGCTCGTGAAAAATAAAACTTTCAGGTCCACACTCATGAGATAATTCCAGATACTGACGAAAAATAGAGTAGATTTTCTTTTTTATTATATGCTACGAGACATTTTATTGCACAATATTCAGCCTAATTGGACCGCAAATGCATATGTTACACAAGAGTAACAAAGATCAGCTGATTGTTCCTTCAAGGTGATGTAATGTTGCGTAGCATGATGTCATTTAGGAAGCTCCTGAGGGATATTCCTATATATCCATTGAGTCGATGGATGTCAATAAATATCTTTTAGATAATTTCCTATAATTCACAGGCTCTAGCATATACTAAAACTGCATATCCATTCTTGATCAGTAGGTCTGTTTACAGTCAACTTTTAGAAAATTACAGTTCTTATCCTTAGACCAGTGAATGATAAATAGGTTGCAGCTACACCTACCTGATACTTTTGTTATACCAAGGTATACACAGTAAGATGACTTCATATGAAAAATTGGCTCAGCCACTAAACATTTGTTACTTGTGTTGTTTTCTGCCAGAGCTATCATGAATACTTTTTTGCAAGACTCATCATTTATTTGTGTTTGCATTCCCTTCTAAATGACTTAGTGCCTGTCCATCCACAACATACATATTTCAGAGTTTTATTTGTCAGAGATCAGATGTATAAATACTTTTTGTTACATTCAAATAAAATTTATTTAATTTGATAGGCCTCATAATTTACCAAGTTTGAGAGCAAGTTCCCAGATGTTATCAAGTATAAGTGGTTACCAGTATACCCGGAAGGCATGGAGGAAAGAGGCTTTGGAATTACTTCTAGACAGTAGTTTCTTCCAAATGGATGCAAAGTGCATCAGCTTCTGGCATTCCGTCATTGACAATTTGATGACCCATGACAAAACAACATTCAAAGATTTAATGAGTGAGTTATTATAGACTATCATACCTCTGAACTAACATATTTTTATTCTGTAACCCAATGGCTCAGACTAGCTGGTGCTAACTCAAGTTATCAAGGGCCAAACTCTACATTTACCAAGTTTTACCTGAGAAATTTAGAGTCCATCTCAGGTGACCCTAGATGTTTAAGTCCTCTTTCTGTTGCTCAGAATGTCATCCATTAAAGGTTACATCTACAGATTTTAAGCTGCCTGTTCCAGCAGTGACGCTGTTCCGCTCCACTGCCCTGTTCGTTCTGATGTCATGTACCTCAGAACAAGGGGAAGGAGGGGGGGGGGGGGACGTTTTTTTCTCTTATCATCTGGCTTTATGGTGAAAAAAAAGGGAAGACCTCCTCCGGTGTCAGTAGTCCTGAGTCGGTGCTGGGATGTTTTTAATGTGCAGCTCAGTGTGAAGCAAATAATATGTCTTATTTATGTATTGTTTTTAAAGTGTAGCTCACTGTGAAGCATTTGTATATGTCATGTGTCAAACGGGCATTAATATACAATCCCCGGACACTTTTAAATGAGTATAAAGAGTCTCATTCTCTGGACTGTCTTTATATTTTGGCTTCCCTTCAACGAATTAGCATAATGGGTTATGCTGGCATTAAATGGAGAATTATATATTATGTAATGCTCAGTTACATTGTTGGTGTTATGTCTTTCTCGTTTCTAGTAAAGGAGAAAGTCATATATAATTCCTTTCTCTCCTATTCTCCTGTAGGAGATATCCTTTATGAAGTGATTGAGTAATTGGATTTTTCTTTATGTCCTAGGCCCTCCAGCCTTTTTATGATTCAGCTAGTCTGGGCCATTGGTTGTTGTATAAAAATATTATAAATTCAAAGTAATTTGTATATTTTTTATATTTTTTTTATGGCCCAGACAGGTATGGCCCTCCCATGAGTGGGAACTCATACCTCCCCACTGTTTACAACATTTTACAGGCATTATAGAAAGAATGATGGTTGGCGCCAATTTCGGTGTCTTCCTGGATACTGCACATGTGCAGTTCACAAAAGTATGGAGGACCAGATAGGACATTCAATTTTCGGTTTTGCATGCAAATTTGGGGGATTGGGGGCAAAATTTGTGTTTGACCCTGGATTAATTTTTAAGTTAGCACCAGCTAGTCTGGGCCATTAGTAAGTATAAAAAATATACAAATTACTTTGAATTTATAATATTTGGTATATCTTTAATTCGTGCAGTATGAGTATTTACTTGAAACATTTTCTTCTTTGCATCCTCCTGTCAGAATCATTCAATATTTGGTATACAGTATCCTTAGTGGGTCCGGATTCAAATATGTTCAGTTCAGATCTAGAGCTGGGAGGATGTGGGATTTAAACTGCAGTTGCGATTTTAGTTTTTTAAAGAAAAAAATCTTGGTTGTGGTTGTCAGTTCTCCGGTTGTCCATGAGCGTATAGAAACCATCTGTATATACCTTTCAGATCGGCCCTATTTTGAAACATCTTCTACAAACAACTAAGTTGAACTAACAATGCATCTTCTGT
Organism: Pictodentalium vernedei; assembly: GCA_031216915.1. Lineage (NCBI taxonomy): Eukaryota > Metazoa > Mollusca > Scaphopoda > Dentaliida > Dentaliidae > Pictodentalium > Pictodentalium vernedei. Next base: position 304,004,998 of record CM062296.1, on the reverse strand, counting down.
TGATTGTCTCAGGTGAAGAAATAATTATAACATATCCTTAGTTGACTTGTGTTGTCCTTAGGCCCCCTCCCCCCCATGATTGGTAATTGCATTTATTTAATTGGTTTTTAAACTGATTTCAAGCCATAAACTGCAGAGCCGTAACTGAATATTAGTGTTCTGTCACAGAAGTTGGTCGCTGCTAATTTCCACTTGCCCAAGGTGCCGAGGAAACTGCTGTGGTACCAATGCACATCATCGATAAAAAAAATTGCGAAGGGTGTAATGTTGTAAAATGTAAGACCAACCCAACCCATCCCCTGTGTTTAGGGTAACCCGACCAACCCCAAAAAATTATGCCGACCCTCAAAATTTTATCAAGCAAAAGTTGCACATTTATGTCATTGTAACCCTAAATTTCCATTTGTTTTCAACTGTGAATTTGAAACCGATTTTGATAGTCAAGCTTTCAAAATTATATGTAGAAATAAATATATGAAGACAGTATAAATGAAGAGCAAGTGGCAAGTTATAGTTCATCAAAGGAAACCGCATTTGATAAACTGAACATTTTACAATGCTTCAGCGGTAGTGTTGACAGGTCATGAATATAAATGAATGTCGTGTTGACTTCATGCATTGATACTGAAAGCCTCAAATCTTGGCTTACTGTCTTGAAAATGTTATTGGTACAAGTGTAGTGTACAACAGTTTTGTTTTTTAATTCCATTCAAATGTATATACAGAAAATATTGACGATGGCCAGCAGATTTGTAGATATTGCATTTTCTTATAAAGTGTATTATGTGACAATTTTGGTAATTTGATACTTTGTGCAGTAACTTAAAACAGTCTAGAATTTTAAAACCGAATTTGCAGTTGTGTTTATTGGAGCGCCATTGCGATTTTTTTGGTAGTCTCTCACTACCGATCCCGACCCATGGTTGCAGTTAACCTCCCAACTCTATTCAGGTCATTGGTCCCCAGAATTTATTTGAGTAAAATCCTTTTACTGCCTGGTTTTTATCCATGATTGATAGTTATTTAAATAGAAATAGAGATATGTATTCCAGAATGTAACCGAATGTAAATGGTCTTACTTGGCCAGTGCCATTCACAAGCTTTATTATTTTTTCAATTTCACCCTCCAAAACACAGTATTTGACTGCTATTGGAATGCGCTTGTTGAGCTTGTTCCATTGAGGATCATAGACTGTATTTGAGGCCAAAAAAAGACTGTTTTCAGTTAATCAAAAATCTTTTTGCAAGGGTCACCAGCATGTCATGTTTGGTGAAAAGTTAAATACAAATTACAACAATGTGCTTGATATCATCATGCAAAATAATGCCATTCATGGCAATTTCATTTTCTAAAGCAACTGAAAAACAATAAACTTTTCCACTCATGCATTCGGGTCATTTTCTAAGAGTTCTTTAATTTATTTGGAAATAAATATTTTACCTTTTATTCGTAGTATTTTGTCATCCTGTGAAAATGAATCACCTTTTCAGCAAGAGTAACTGTAGCACAGTCAGGATCATTGAATTTATTCACAAACAAAGAACAAGAATTTGAACTAAGGGCACAAATGTTGAAGAGATTAGCATTCACAATATTCTCCAGTGAAAGGGACCAGTATCAAAGAAATTTACCTGACATTCAAGGTATAATAGATCATTGTCTATATTTATTGATTGTCAACGCTGACATTATGTAATGCATTTGACATGGTAGTTTCTTCGCCACAAATGTTGAAACTAGAAATTGGGAAAACATAATTGTTTTCTATTTAATCTTTCTAACCCTTGACTAGGAAGAGCTCATTGAGCTTATTCCCATCCTGAGTCTCAAGGTATGTTTTGGAAACCAAACATTTTTTAGCTTATCTTGCCAAAGTCAAGCTGAGCTAATCTCAAAGGGGCATTGCATTTTTGTTCAACTCAGCATGCCCAGCCCCATAGGGAGGGAGTGGGGAAAAATGCTCCAAAATATTTTTAAAATCTTCTTCTCATGAACCAGTGTGTACAATGACTTGATATTTGCTATGGAGCTTTCTTTTGAGGTGTAGAATCAAGTTTGTTAAAACGAAGTTCGTGAAGAAATATTTGGCTTTGTAATGGGAGGGGTAAGATTTTTGGCCCCGCCCAAATTTTCTATTTTCTGAACCGATGAGCCGGTTTGAACCAAATTTGGTATGTGGTATTATTGGGTCATAAGTACTTGACTCATGCAAAAAAATTCCTGCATCCCCATGGGAACCCTGGGAGCTAAAAATAGAAATATTTTCAAACGCCTATATTTCCCAAACCACATGGAACAGAGAGCTGTTATTTGGTATGAAGTATCCTTAGGACCAGTAGAATTGAATGGTAAAAAAAATTGCCATCGGTTATGTTAGGGTGTTCTGTAATGGGCATCGAAAAAATGCTGAGTCAGCATATTTGCAAAAAATTTTAAAAATCTTTTCTCCAGAACCAATCATGAGACTCTTTTGATATTTGGTATACAGCATTCATAGGGGGTCAGATACAAGTTTGTTAAAATAAAGCCCATTGGTTCATATTTGGGCTCAATACATGAGCCCGATTGTTTAACATAGGGTAATATGGGGAATATTCTTTAAAAATCTTCTTATTCAGAACCACCAGTCAGAATCTTTTAATGTTTGGTGTACATCATTGTTATGAGGGTCAGATTCAAGATTGTTCAAACCAAGACCCTAGGTTAATATTTGGGCTTCCTACGGAAACCCAAATTTTAACTTAGTTCAATATGGGGGATAATTTAAAAAATCTTCTTCTTCAGATCCACCAGTCAGAATGCTTTCATATTTGGTATGCAACATCTCTAGGGGGATCGGGGGGGGGGGGGGGAATGGGGGTGGGGGGTTGGTCAGATTCAAGTTTGTTCAATTCGAGTGCCTGGGTTAATATTTGGGCTGCATATGGGAACCTGAAATTTAACTTAAAGGGAATTCTATTTCTTCAGATCCACTAGTCAGAATGCTTTCATATTTGGTATACAACATCCTAGGAGGTGGGGGGGGGGAGTGGGAGTTGGGTCAGATTCAAGTTTGTTCAAATCAGATCCATAGGTTAATATTTGGGCTCGCTATGAGAGCCCAAATTTTAACTTAGTGTAATATGAAGAAATTTCTTTAAAATCTCTCTTCTTCAGATCTAACGATCAGAATGCTTTCATATTTGGTATACAACATCTCTAGGGAAGTCAGATTCAACTGTGTTCAAATTGAGAGCCTCGGTTAATATTTGGGCTCCCTACGGGAGCCAAAATTGGCCATGTTGCTGAAATTAAAAATCTTGTATTCAGTAGCCTCTAGAGGTGTGTAACTAAGATTAATCCACATAAGTTATATCAAGGGGCTTCATAGGGGAGCTCTACATTTTACATTATGATCAACTGAAGAAAGGGCATGATGCCCGGATTATTTTTGTCACTCCTGAGGGACTCAAGGATTGACAGTGTATCCAATGGAGATGGATTGCTTAATGTAAACTAATTCTTGGACTCTGTTTATATTGTGTTCTGTTCAAGATGAGGGCTTCAGACCCCGTGGGGCCTCTTGTTTTTTTAATTTTTTTAAGAAACTTTATTCACAGCTTCAAATTCAGCTGGTATGATGCCGATCTCATCCAGTATGAATCTAGCTAGAGTTGTCCTCCATGATGCATTCATAGGCACAACCAGAGTTTGTTTATATCAAAATATTTTACTGTTTCTGCCGAAATGTCTTTAAGAAAATTGGTGTGACCATGCATTATATTTATTTATTGGTGTTTAAGGTCACATACTTATGCACAATAGCTAATCATGACCGTGACATTTTTTACGGGTGGAGGAATCCAGAGTACCCAGAGAGAACCACCGAGCAACAACGAGCTGCTGCCAGCTCCACAACAACGTAACTCCGCACTGCAGCACAGGCAGGGTTAGATTGGTTGAACATGCGCACCGTCAACGTGCAGTACTCCTTAGTACATGGCGTCATCTTCCCCCCATGTGGACAATCAGGGTTAAGTGCCTTGCCTAAGGACACAACGTGGGAGTCTGAATCGAACGTCAGACGGTAACCCATCCGCGGACTAACCGGACTCGACGTTACTTAACTTCAGTGATCTGACGAGAACCGGTTACCACAACTCCACCATGCCCCCCTGTGACCATGCATAATGGCATGGCTTGAAACTGAGTTTTTGTATGATTAGCAATTAAAGATGGCAATAAATAAGGATTAGGTGAATGAAGAGAAAATTAAATACAAGATTCAGAGTAATAAGCAGAAATTCGTCAAAGTTGGAGAAGAGATAGTTCAGCTCTCCCAATGTCTTGGCTTCCCTCTTGGGGAAACCAAGATGTTTTGGTAGCTGAATAAGGAGAAGAGGAAACTTTGGACTTGGTAAAAAGATTGAGAAACAATAACATTGTTAGAAAACAGATCTAAGAACATTTTGTAATTATTGTTTGGGTTTAACCCTTTACCCAACGTAATGGCCAAAACCGGTCAGTCTCAGGCTGATATGAAGTTACCTTGGGCTGATATTTTTATACTATAAACCAATGGCCCAGACTAGCTAGTGCAAACTCAAAGTTCTCAAGGGCCAAACACAAATTTTGAACCCCCAATCCCCAAAATTTGCTTGCAAAACCGAAAATTAAAAGTCCCATCTGGCCTTCCATACTTTTACTCTCCGTGCATGCGCAGCCGTCAGTGACCGGAATTGGCGCAAACATCATTCTTTGTTTGGCCCTAAAGTCAGCCACAATGAACTGGCATCTGTGCTTTAAAATCTCCTTTTTTGAGGATGCCAGACACAAATCACTGCAAGAATTGGTGGATCCAAGGCTGTTATTGGATGTTGGAAGTGTTCAACAGTGGTTTTTGCAGTTCAGGGCTGTAACTTTATAATAATTATAAAATTATTTCATGTTTCCCAATTTCGGGACATATGCCTGATGTCATCTTTTTTAATAATGATTATTCCACTGTTTGTTAAGTATTCCTTCCCTATCCTTCCATGAACCCTTCCTGTTAAACTCTTAAGCTTTTGGGCTATTTTTTATTGAAATTTTTTATTAAATTTCTTGGGAGTTTAACATGGATTACAGAATATTTATTCTGTCTTTCCCCAGGGTTACGTCCTCACCCTAGTGGTGTTAGGTCGTTTAGTCTTGCATCTTCTATCCGATGTATAGTTTTTCTTCATATGAAGATCTAGCTTTGCATCTGGTAGCATTTAAATTGGTTTCTGACTTTAGGCCATTTTTTTTGTGCCTGATGTCTTGTTTCCGGTTTTTCACTGACGTTGTTTACTTTGACAGTGCCCTCATATATAGGTAGTATTTTATATTCTATTACTGTAGAATTACTGTAGTATACATGGATTATTATTCCGCTCAATAAATTTGGATTTTGTCCACACTCTGGCTCTATCGAGATGCCCTTGGGCTCTTAATGTTCCCTTTGGGAACTTAGGCATTTTTTCAAAAAAACATTTTTAAAAAAATAGTTTGAATTTAATTTTGATTTCTAAATTATTCATGTATCTTAATTATATATTTTGTTGTGGAGTTTGGAGGACTGATATCGACTTTAATGGATGCACTCCTGCAGACTCTTGTCATTTTTGTGTTCACTGGGATGACTGATGTTGGAGACGGGTGTCGCGGTACGTTGTTGGCAGTGAGGTTCTGAGGCCAGGCCTCTCACCACGTTATAATTCATTTTTAGCTTAACTTGACATAGTCAAGATAAGCTATTGCCATCACGCGTGCAGAAGTCTGTTAGTCTGTGAGTCTGTTAGTCTGTGAGTCTGTGACGTCTGTTCACATTTTCCTTTAGCACGGGCTACACCCCGCAGTTCTTGTCTGATCGTCACGAAATTTCATATGCAGGTTTGGGGTCATGTCTAGATGAGAACGTCCCCTTTTGGTCGCGATCGAGCAACCGGTATGGCTGCCCGAGCCCAAAACCCGAAAACCATTAGCACAGTCTACAGGTCGTATTTATGAAGGGATTTCATTGTACCTTGGTAGGATGACTCTGTATAATGCCTAGATGAGAACGTCCCCTTTTGGGCATGATCTATCAACCGTGATGGCTGCCCAAGCCTGAAACACAAAAACTTTTAGCAGAGTCTGCAGGTCATGTTTAATGTGGAGGGATTTCATTGTAACTTGGTAGGATGACTCCTTATGATATCTAGATGAGAATTTCCCCATTTGAGCATGATCTGCCAACCGTGATGACTGCCCGAGCCCAAAACACGAAAACCTTTAGTCTACAGGTCATATTTATTAAGAAATTTCATTGTAACTTGGTGGGTTGACTTCATACAATGTCTAGATGAGAAAGTCCCCTTTTGGACGTGATTGGGCAACTGGTACGGCTACAGGGGCCCGAAGCCCAAAAAACCTTTAGCACAGTCTAGAGGTCATATTTATGAAGGGATTTCATTGTAACTTGGTAGGATGACTCCAAATAATGTCTAGATGAGAAAGTCCCATTTTGATCGCGATCATGCAGCCTTGATGGGTGCCCGAGCCCAAAAACCTTTAGCATAGGCAAAAGGTCATATTTATGGAAGGATTTCATTGTAAACGGTTAGGTTGACTCCATATAATGCCTAGATGATGACATCCCCTTTTGGTCATGATTGGTCAGTTGTGATGACTACAAGTGCCCGAAGCCCGAAAACCTTGAGCACATTCTACAGGTCATATTTATGAAGGGATTTCATTGTAACTTCTTAAGATCACTCCAGATGATGCCCAGATGAGATTGTCCCCTATGGTTGCGAACATTCAGCCATGATGGCTGCCCGAGCCCGAAGCCCAAAAGCCTTTAGCACAGTCTACAGGTCATATTTATGAAGGGGTTTCATTGTAACTTGGTAGGTTAACTTCATATAATGTCTAGATGAGAACGTCCTCTTTTGGACATGATTGGGCAACTGTGACGGCTAAAGGTGCCCGAAGCCTAAAAACCTTTAGTACAGTGTACAGGTCATATTTATGAGGGGATTTCATTGTAACTTGGTAGGATCACTCCAAATAATGTCTAGATGTGAACGTCCCATTTTGATCGCGATCATTCAGCCTTGATGGGTGCCCAAGCCCAAAAACCTTTAGCATAGGCAAAAGGTTATATTTATAGAAGGATTTCATTGTAACCTGTTAGGTTGACTCCATATAATGCCTAGATGATGACATCCCCTTTTGGTCACGATTGATCAACTGTGATGGCTACAGGTGCCCGAAGCCCGAAAACCTTGAGCACAGTCTACAGGTCATATTTATGAAGGGATTTCATTGTAACTTCGCAGGATCACTCCAGATGATGCCCAGATGAGATTGTCCCCTTTGGTTGCGATCATTCAACCATGATGGCTGCCCAAAGCCCGAAAACCTTTAGCCCAGTCTACAGGTCATATTTATGAAGGGATTTCTTTGTAACTTGGTATGTTGACTTCATATAATGTCTAGATGAGAACGTCCTCTTTTGGACATGATTGGGCAACTGTGACGGCTCCAGGGGCCCAAAGCCTGAATACTTTTAGAACAGTCTACAGGTCATAATTATGAAGGGACTTCATTGTAGCTTGGTAGGATGACTCCAAATAGTGTCCAGATGAGAACGTCCCCTTTTGGTCACAATCATTCAGCCTTGATGGCTGCCCGAGCCCAAAAGCCTTTAGCATGTCTGTAGGTCGTATTTATGGAAGGATTTCATTGTAACTTGTTAGGTTGACTCCATATAATGCCTAGATGATGACATCCCCTTTTGGTCGTGGTTGGTCAGCTGTGATGGCTACAGGTGCCTGAAGCCCGAAAATCTTGAGCACAGTCTACAGGTCATATTTATGAAGGGATTTCATTGTAACTTCATAGGATCACTCCAGATGATGTCCAGATGAGAATGTCCCCTTTTGGTTCCGATCATTCAACCATGATGGCTGCCCAAGCCTAAAGCCAGAAAACCTTTAGCAGTCTTCAGATCATATTTATGAAGGGATTTCATTGTAACTTGGTAGGTTGACTTCATGTAATGTCTAGATGGGAACGGCCCCTTTTGGACACCTTTAGGCAACTGTGTTGGCTACAGGGGCCCAAAGCCTGAAAATCTTTAGCACAGTCTACAGGTGATATTTATGAAGGCATTTCATTGTACCTTGGTAGGATGACTCTAAATAATGTCCAGATGAGAACGTCCCCTTTTGGTCGCGATCATTCAGCCTTGATGGCTGCCTGAACCCAAAACCTTTAGCATAGTCTATTGGTCATATTTATGGAAGGACTTCATTGTAACCCGTAAGTTTGACTCCATATAATGCCTAATGATGACATCCCCTTTTGGTCGTGATTGGTCAACTGTGATGGCTTCAGGGGCCCGAAGCCCAAAAACCTTGAGCACAGTGTACAGGTCATATTTATAAAGGGATTTCATTGTAACTTTGTAGGATCACTCCAGATGATGCCCAGATGAGAATGTCCCCTTTTGGTTGCGATCATTCAACCATGATGGCTGCCAGAGCCCAAAGCCCAAAAACCTTTAGCACAGTCTACAGGTCATATTTATTAAGGGATTTTATTGTAACTTGGTAGGTTGACTTCATATAATGTCTAGATGAGAACGTCTCCTTTGGACACAATTGGGAAACTGACGGCTGCAGGGGCCCAAAGCCAGAAAACCTTTAGCACAGTCTACAGGCCGTATTTATGAAGGGATTTTAATGTAACTTGATAGGATGACTCGTTTTGGAATAATTTCACTGTAACTTGGTAACTTTTGTTGATAAACGTTAACTGTGAGGGCCACATACATTAACTGTGAGGTCATATTAACCCACCCCTCAGCTCTTTAGTACAGTGTACACCTCATATTATTTTTATCATAAACATAGCATACAGGGAACAGAAATGAACATATTCCCAATTATCACAATTCTTGTCTTATTTCATAATCCTTTCATAAACATTGAACATTATCCTTTTCATCAAAAACAACACACAAGTTAAGCTACAGTGACATTGACACTTTCTTTTCAGTTTCTACTTCAGAGGAACATGAACATGGTGATGATATTGTGACACTCAACCAAGTGTGCTACCGTCGCACTCCGTTGAGCAAATAGAGCTAGCTGCAGTGCTCATGTTATGCAAGGGATAAGGCCTCCAGTTAGTCTTCTTAATCTCTTGCAAGCAGATAGCTCGACTGGTGAAGCGGTTACTCTATCCATGGGACCTGTGACACCGGGTAAGTCCGTTGCGGCCGAAGGAATTGTAGATGTGGGTAGAGCAGGCACTTAAATATAAATAATCTCACCCAGTGATGACGGAACTAGGGAGGAAATAGGGAGGAAGTCAGCAAGTTTCTTATACTCGGTGAGGTCTAATAGACCGCAAGCAGGAGAGGCCCCTCTTTGACCTAACAACATTTGGGGCCAAATGTTGTTATGAGAACTTGCACGAGCCGGAGCATATGTCCGCCCACCGCCCTGGACACTCTGTCTAGTCTGCAGCCGGGGTCGGCTTCAGTCACGGCTTCCTCCTCTATGTTTCACAAGCCGAAATGAAGTTTTCTGGTTGGAAACTTGTACGAGATGGAGCATACGTCCACCCACCGCTTGGGACGCTCCGTCTAGTCTGAAGCCAGGGTTGGCTTCAGTCACGGCTTTCTCTGCTATGTTAACATACACGACTGCAGGCTAGCAACCCAACTTCAGATAACCAGTCAGCTGCACGAAGCCGGAGCCTTTCTTCGCCCTTGAAGTCAGACCATCCGATAGCTAGCGATCTGAGGCATCGATCAATGGGATGCTCAGAGAAGAGACCTATCTCTGGATTTTCGTCCCAGGAGCTGCAAGCAATGGAAAAAACAGAAGACCGCTGCTCCTCAAACCTCGGGAACGGACTTGCTGTCGCAGTTGCGCAGATATTAGCAGCATCCCAGCTAATGCAAGAGCAGCCACCACAGACTCCAGTGTTGAGCTGTCTCTACGGGACACTCACCTAGATCTGGGTCAGATCTCTGTTTGGAGAACCCTCTCCCTCCCGTTAACAGTTGAGTCCGACTGTGTCCGTTGTGAGCAACCTTATTGAGTCGGAACACGCATCGAAACGTTCCTTCCACACTGCAGCCGGGGCCGGTGGCAGTTATGGCTTCTTCTACTTACATGGAAGTGCACAAAAGAGGATTAAGCCTAGAAGTTTCTAATCTGGATACTCTACGAGATCTGGGGACAGTTCAAGAGTGCTGAGCGTTTTTCGTCCCGATAACAGTCGGGGACGACTGTTTTGTGTTGTAAGAAACTTCATTGAGGAGGAGCATCCGTCCTATGTGACGAGTCGGGATGCTTCTTCTGCACTTCAGCCGTGGTCAGCTGTGGTTACGGCTTCCTCTTCTTCCATGGATATGCACGATAAGGGATAGATGCCTGAAAGGCGAGGTCTGGAGCAGACTGCGAGTTGGAGAACCTTCTTCTTCCCGTCAGCAGTCGGGGTCGACTGTGTTTGGTGCAAGAAACTTTAGTGAGTTGGGACACCGTTCACGCTTGCGGTTCAGGACTATTCTTCCACACTACAGCCGGGTTTGGTGGCAGCTATGGCATCTTCCCTTGCTTTATTAGTGAAGCGCATTGATCACAGACTAGCTATCTGATTTCACAGGTTCGCATTGATAGCTAGTCATTTGAGACTAGTACTACCGTTTGACAGACTCCGATGGTGAGCTGTCAGTCAGTACTGCATTGGTCCAGTCATCCGTTTAGTCAGATGGAGTTGACCATATTTGTGGATGGACCATTTGAATGGTGAGATGGAGTGTGAGTCTCCATCTCTCACAGAAGGGCACTTTAAGACCATGAAAAGTCTTAAGCTCTTAAGAATATTGTTCCATCTGAATAAGTCGGCGTTTAGATGAGCAGGCCGGGGATGAAAATATGTCCCTACCTGCATCATTTAATATATGCTTGGAAATAATGGAATGTGCTATTTCATTGAAAAGAGCAAATCTGGGCGCAGTGTCCTAAGCAGATCACCATACCAGAGTTATGGCACAACGTGTCAATGGAAAGAAATATGAGGACATGGTTCCTCGCTAAGAGTTCTTTCCAAGGCAGTCATGTATGCCACGTACAACTCTGCATGGACAGTGAATTTGGAGTTTGTAAGACATGATACTGACCTTGCATTGTCATCACTTATAGATGATAAGGTGAAAAGCTCTCTCTGAGTCACTCCGGTTACCAAACATATACTATTTGACGACAAGCTTGCATTGATATATGTGCAGGCTATAAGAAGCTTCAGTGCTGTGCTATTGAAGTTGCTGTCTCATCAACACACTTCAGCAGACCGGGGTAAGCAAGGCCGTTCTGCTTCTAAGTAAGCATCATGAGAATGTCTCGCGAGGGTACAATAACCCTCTTATATTTACTTTGGAAATTGTCATTATAGCGACTCGGGAAAGAGGTATAGGTCTGATCAAGGCTATGGATCAGACACCCATAGGCCGACGATTAACGGAAGATTATCGTCTTCACCAGAAACTGGGCGTTAATCACGGAAGTTCCTTTCGAAGAGAGTCGCTTCTGGTGGAGGTAAAGGCTCTCTTATTGAAGGGAACAATTGAGGTCGATGAAATGAGCTTCTTCGCCGTAAGGACGTAGTTTCTCCTCCCGTAAGCATTGTAAGTCATTCAGGTGATGGACATGACCTCTATTGTTTGCCAGTTTATGGAGGATTATCAACACGAGAACTGGCATTAATTATGGAAGTTCCTTTCAAAGAGAGTCACTTCTAGTGGAGGTAAAGGCTCTCTTATTGAAGGGAACAATTCAAGTCGACGAGACGAGCTTTGTGGGGAGGACATAGTTTCTTCTCCTGTAAGTATCATAACTCATACAGGTGATGGACATGACCTCTATTGCTTGACAGTTGATGGAGGATTATCAAATTCACGAGAAACTGGACTTTAATCATGGAAGTTCCTTTCAAAGAGAGTCGCTTCTAGTGGAGGTAAAGGCTGTCTTATTGAAGGGATCAATTGAAGTCATCAAGATTACATTTCGGTTGCTTGCCACTTGGCGGTAGGTTACAAACCTTGCAAAAGTGGATATTTTGCGGAAGGTTAGTGGATGAAAATGTAGTCTCGGCAGGCTGGCTGCTATCAGCCCGAGCACGCTTCACTTACAAGAATACTTGTTAGTCAAATCTTCCAAGAGAGGCTTTCCTTCTGGAGGTATAATCTTTCCTATTGAAGAAAAGCATTAGACGTCATCGAAATTATTCTCCAGTTTTTTATTATCACCTGTTTATTGTCCTGAATCCGGATGGATAGTGCATAGATAGGCTGAGATATGTCTTGGCATCAAGACAATTATGTCATTGTGGACGCCATAGTAGCCTTCTGTACGGTTACAGTGGTCTCTTCGGTTAGGCTCTGTCTTTTGGGATTAAAACCAAAAAAGATACTGTGCTTTTCGGTTTGTTTTTCCTAGGTGTCATAGACTTGAGTCTTATTGTTACACCATAGTAGCCTAGCTAAAATCTTGAGTGAGATTTTTTTTTCAGTATTATGCAGTGGCATAACTGAATTTATTATCTCTTGGGACTGCGGTCTCTTTGGGAATTCAGGGCTGTTTATATAGTGGCTCTTCATTCCCTACCTTGCGTGACGATAACTGTAAGTCTCCATTAAGTGAGCCTTCAGGGTTGCAACTTACACCAATATATCTGTCTTCACATAGATGAAGACTTATAAGCTATGGCTAGCGTTGTAAGTCTCCCTAGTGAGCTTCTAGGGCCTCAGTTATCAGCTTTTAATGGTTTTCACCTACAGGAAGACCTTTAGCTGCCTCATCTAGTTAGTTGTCCTATCGGACATGATACCATTTGTTAGAGGAGGTTATTCTCTTCAAACCGGTATGGTTTGGTGTGAGTTATTATGTAAATACAGTGTATTTGTTCATCATGTTCTTCTCCGCCCTTAGTGGCATTATGGAGTTGGTCAGACGTGAGGGAGCCTTGCGGTTCCTATACTATTTGATGACTAACACAAGAAAGATTCAAGTAATGCAGGTGAGGGGTGGGGGGTTGATATGAATTTGAATCCCCCCTCCCCACCGCTAATGTGTTAAGAGGCAATTACCGGGCAAGACGTAGTTTTCTTCCCATAAGCCTCATATGCATTTAAGTATATATATATGCATTTCATGACTTCTCGATTGGCAGCTGGGTCGTGTTCTCTGGCGACCTCATGGGCACATCCACTTTTTAGGTGGATGGTTTCATGTGGTTGTTCGTCTGTATGTCATATCGAGCATATGATTCATCAATAAATTCCTAGCCTTTGGGTACCTGTATGGCTGTCTAGTCAGTTACTTGGTATTCAGATGATTACATGTGGAATTCAGTGCTCACGTGCATAATAAATGAATTATTAGGCAGATGCATTATTGTATGTTAGGGACCTTAGAAACAATGAATTATTTCGGGGGCGGTCCGTGACGAGTCTGTTAATCATAGCTTGATCCTTTTCTAAATCCAGGTTTCTATTAATTTTGGTACCCAATCGAATTCAACTTGTCTTTACACTCTCCTATATTCGCATGTTTCTGGGAGCATAGATATCAGATAGAACACATCTGGGAGTGGAATTTATTGTACACCTGAATGGGGTCGCCTGTGGGTTACCTCGGAAGTGTGTTTACTCTCCAGTGATCGTCCGTTGTGATTCTATTGGACATGTGTATGTTATATATTATATCACTGGTTTTCGACCTATCTTCGCATGCCGACTCCGGTGTACGTTACAAGCAGGCGATATCAATTACCGGGATCGCCGCGATAACCTTAGCTTCTGAACTGACATTGAGCACCTATTTATTAATAATAATATCCGGGTGCCTGTTCAGTGAATATATATTGTTATTTGGTACCGCTTTTTCTGATTCCAGAGCGCTCCCCTCTTTCTTTTTGAAGAAGATTCCTTTAAAAAGGGGGTGGGGGGGGGGGGGTGGGTGTTTACTCTCCTACAGCTTGATAAGTGTTTAACTATGAGTGAAGCTGTTTTGTCTGTAGATTATATCCTGGATACAGCTTGTGTATTATTGTATATGGCATATGTTTATGGGTGATAACCTCTCATTCTCAAATACGCCATCCTAATTTTTGGGGCTTAGTCCGGACTAGCCTTAAAAATTGGGAACTCGTTACATCCAATTAGCATAGTCTTCATGCTAAAAATACGGAATTTACCTGAATTTGGCTTTTTATTTATGATATGTGTTCTCTATTAGAGAGACATAAATGTAATTCCTTTTAAATTTAATTTCCTTTCACCTTGGATTACAGGTTTGGAACTATGTTGGTCTACTAATTCTGAAGTCCTAGGCACTCCACCTTTTTTATGATTCAGCTAGTCTGGGCCATTTGTTTATAGTATAAAAATATGATAAATTTAAAGTAATTTGTATATTTTTTATACTTACCAATGGCCCAGATGAGTATTGCCTTCCCACGAGTGGGCACTCATACCTCCCCGCTGAGTTATTATGTAGTACTCTTTTCTACAAAGAATGATCTTGGCCAATTCTGGTCACTTCCTGACGGCTGCGCTTGAGCAGAGAGTAAAAGTATGGAGGGTCAGAAAGGACTTTTAATTTTTGGTTTTGCAAGCAAATCTGGGGGATTGGGGGTTCAAAATTTGTGTTTGGCCCTTGATAACTTTGAGTTTGCACCAGCTAGTCTGGGCCATTGGTGAGTATAAAAAATATACAAATTACTTTAAATTTATCATATCTCTGTCAATATGAAACTCACTAAATAATAACCTCTAATTATTGTAAGTGCCAACTTCCAGTCCTTTTTGGGTAAAGAGTTTTGGCATTTTTAGGGGGCGCAGCACGATATTGGTTTGGTATCTGTCTTGACTGAGATTTGCTGATAGTATCAAAGGCAAATTCAAACCAGGAAAATACAGAATAAGTAGTTCTTGTATCATTCTTCCTCAGCGCCACAATTTCAACTGCCAGTAAGCTCAACATTGGCATTCTTTTGCCAACACAAATCCTATCTAAAGTAATCTTGTGTCTTGTTCCAAACACATCTTAACCTGTCACCCAACATGAAGAGAAGACGACACTTGCAAACAAAATTGTTGAATAACTAATTGTTTTCATTTTTGTCTCAAAAACACAGGTTATGACCCCTCATTGGAACGAGCTCAACGATCTCATTCCAAATGAGAGATCATAACCTATGTTTTGGGGACAAAAAATGAAAAAATAATGAAAATTTATTGGCGATTTTTTAGAATAGCGCTGGCCTGTTTTGGCCGTTACGTTGGGTAAAGAGTTAACCTTTAAAGGCCTATTTCAAGTTTCTGCGATCTCAGAGCTTCTGTCCTTAACATGTCATTATTGGCAGGTCTTGTTGATAATAGACAAATCACCTGGGCAGTGATTTCTAGTAAAGTCTTGGCTAGAAATCACTGCTAAGCCACTGTCATTTAGTGGAAATTTAGGACAATTTTCCAGGCTCTTGAGTGTTAACAAAACTAAAAAGAAAATCGGTCGCCTCTTTCATGAAATGAAAACTTCAACTGCTGTCAAGCCTCAACAATGTCTTATAAATAGCTAATGTAGGAAAATTCACCCTATATCAGTTATCAATATTTTATTATGAAACCATAACACATGACATTTTATTGAAATAGGCTTCATAAGCCTGTTACAATGAGGGATTATAAATCTGTTTGATTGAAAAAAAATGAAATAAACTTCGAGAGTTTTTTATGCATAAGGCAGAGTCGATTCGGTTTGATTTCTCAAGTTTAGGAGAAATTGTTTCCATCCTTTATTAGTTATCAATATTAATTCAAATTATGTTTGTTTTCGTCTCCACCATCTGTTGACAAATCTCTCATAGTTCTTTTGAAAATCTCTTATTTAGATTTCATAATATTGAAGTTAAACTCAGCACTAAAGTTACTTGTGATATTGAATATTCTATGTTGTTTTCTGTTTTGTTTTCAAATGGAACAAAAATATGTCCACCATCTATTGAAACACAAACTTGATTTAGTCTAATGGAGTTATTGTTTATGCCTTCTTTCATTTTCAGAGAGGTTAGCTGAGAGCCTGCGCCTTCCACAAGTTCCTTCAGTGATGGCACAAGTATTTCTAACTTTCCGAGTTCTAATTCTCAGGATTCCCCTCAACATCTCACTTCCTTGTGGCCAACAATAATAACAGAACTGGTAAATATGCTTTATTCTGTAGATTGATTCATTCCATATGTCCCTTAAGCAATAATTCATATTCTTAAAGCTGTCTGTCAGATAAAAGAATCTCTTTAGAAAAGGCTTCTATCTTTGTTCTAAATGCATCACAACAAAAAATTGACAGTTATTAAATGAAAGCCCCTACTTGGCAGGTAATGTGATTGGACCAATCCCGTGCATATTCAAATTCTTTAGAGTATAAATATAAATACTGAACACAACTCAGGTGGAGTGCAGTGGACAGGAACCTGCAACCTTGTTAGAGTTTTTTGTGTATTTTACGTGTTCCTTCGGTACACATGCAATACAAAAGAAAACTACCAACTTGGTTCATTGATTCCAGTCTCCATACTCCACCCTCATTATGTACTGCCTTAGTATATTACACACTCTGCCACAACAGATTTTAAGTATTGATCCTATTATGGTGATTGTCGACCCTATGGCTCAGTATCACCACAGTATGATCAATGCTTGAAACTGTCTGTCGAAGTAATATGCTAGTTCGATAATTTTATAAAACTAACTTGCTACACTTAAAAAGTAAACAATACGCATTGAATAAAGAAAATGATCTTCTCAGCCATTACATGTATTACCTTTTGCAACACCTCCAATACAGATATGTCAGTGTAAATCTTTGTGGCTGATACATAGTTCTGTGATTACAAAAGCAGTCTCTTTTATGATTAAATCGCAATAGATCATGATGCACTTATGCCAGTGGGGTCGAGATTTCCTAAATTAAATAATGCGAAAGCAAGACTGCATCAAGAAAAACAAAAGAAAATAGAATCTCAGATTCGGTGATTGGACACTAAGAAACAGGACACTTAAGAAACAATTTTGGGTAGGACAATAGGAAACAGGACACTAAGAAATGGACACTAAGAAACACTTTTTCATTATTTCAACCAATAATTTATTTTCAAAAATTTGAATAAAAATTTCTTTTACAACCCATGCTGGTTTTACTTGTGCATTTCCACCAAATCTTATTCTTTCTTGTGGCTAGTTTAGTATACATATAGCCATGTTGGCAAAGCTTTAATCCACCTGTCCGATTTTTTATTATCTCCATAGTGAACCACATAATAATTATTAATGTCTAACAGGTTGACTGCCTTATATATCAATTGGTGAGAATGAGTTTTTTTTACATAGAAAGAGAGCCCAAACAAGGACACAAAAGAAATATTCTCTTATCTCTAAGAAAAAGAAAAGAACAAACACAAATTGCATATGGACTAACACACGCTAACTACATGTCGTGTACGCTGCCCATATGAACACAGAAATTGAGACCCCACTAATTACACTACGAGGTGGGGTCTCAAAACCCCACCACGTGACTTCAATTTGTCTATAATTAACTTGTGTTTTTTGCAAGTGCGGTAATCAGGTTTATTCTTCCACTAAAAATAGTTTCAGTTCATTGTTATTTAGTGATTGTTAGGTATTGCACTTAAGTATAAATTGAATACGTATGCTCCATACATGTTTTTTATAATAAAAAGTATTAATATGGCAGAAAAAACGATCAAAATATGGAGTTTGAATCGTGTTTTTAATCTCGCATGAATATGTCAAACTGTGTGATGGGATGTTCGGCTGACGTCGGTTTATCTTTTGATCTCTCAGTCACCGGCTCTTAATTAGATCAAATTTTTTCACAGTCAGTGAAATATTACTTTTACTTTTACTTGAAATATTAAAAAGATAGTTCAATATTTGAAACAGTTATTGAAAGCTATTGCGATTCGGAATGTTGTTCATCAAAATCGATTCAGAACTAGAGGAATTACGAAAAAATAAATATTATACCGTACTGAAATCATGGATGTGAGTTGAAAAAAATATAACTTGACCAGTACAATATCTGGACATTTCCCCGGCGGTCTTTTACCTAACTGTAGCTATTGACGGGGAGAAGGATCATGTTACTGGTACTGAATTTTGAATAAATTGTGAGTTGTGGAGGAAGGGAATCCGATTTACGATTTTAAAAGTTAAATTCAGAGTGGAAGGTTAAAATGTAAATGTTGAGAGTGGAATTAACATAAATAAACTACATTAACGAAAAAGGAATGCTTTGGTGGCCCTGAGACGTTTCAGCCCAAGACGCTTCGGAATCCATATATTGAAGCGCCTGCATGCACTAGCAAGGAAAACTGGCCAAGATGGGGGGGGGGGGGGGGGGGGGGGGGGGAGGGGGAGGGGGGATGGGCAAGCAATCAATGATATAGGCCTATTTGTGCATGTGGGTTTATGGGTCTGGGGCCCAATTGCCTCGTTTCGGGATGGGGAGGGAGGGGGAGGGCTATTTACTTCACCATTTAGGAGTGGTATGGATGACTGAATCTTACACTGCCAAGACACTGAAATTTTTGATGTGCTGGCTGCACGCAAAAATCAGGGGTGGCGTCAGAAAATCTCCGATAGAGGAACTAAAATCTCCTGTCTGAAAGACCTATTTTAATTTTTTGGGTTTCAAGACACGTGTGAGGGGACAAAACAAAAAAAAATATAATACGAAATTTCGGGGCATGTTTGAGCTAAGGTTACGATGTATGGTGGTCTGGCTTGTCGATCGGCATGTCATTATTGGAAATAAAAAAAATATTATTTTCTATTGATTTTATTTACATATGGTTATAATTATGATTACTGAATTAATAAAAAGTAATTGAAAATATTGTTTTGTCTCTTATTTTTTCTCAAGCTTGTCATGTGCAGAGGTGTTAAAACAGATATTGGTTTGAAGGACAGCCCTGTGCTTTGTCGCACCACTCAAATGTCATTTCACACCTTGTGCAAGTGGTAGTTTAATCAAGGGATATCATCAAGCAGTTCGTCTCTGAGTGTTGGGAGGAGAGGAGAAGCGTGGGAATAGGGAGGCAGTTGGGAGTACAGGGGTAACCATGGCCTTCTCGTCCGAGAACCGCGACAAATCAGCGGCTGGCCAAAGTGTTATTATATTATCTACTGTACCTAATTAATCACTTCAATCCCGACTACTTTTATGTAGTAGCCGTAGAATAATATTTTATTTAAGTGAAACATTTCAGTAAACATGCATAATATTCATACATGTAGAGTATTTTCAAAATATTTATATGAAATCCAGCCTATGGAGGCTTATGAGACACATTTTCATCAGATGTAGGTCTTTTTTTACAGTAGTTCATAAAAAAACAAAAAAAAACAACAAAAAACCCAAACCCGAAAGACCAAAACACATGCACGCACACCAAAATACACACCCTTGCACACCCCCCCCCCCACACACACACACAAACACACAGAGTAATATGCAGACATACGCCCACATGCACTTGCGTATAATTTCGTGTACTAATTTTCTTTCACTTTTTCTTACTCCCCCCCCCCTCATCACGTATATCTGTCTCTCTCTATCTCTTTCCCACTGAAGCATACTCTCTCTTAGAATGGCACATTCGCAGATATTTTAATTCGGCATCTCCCTTATATTCACCCACGTATTTTTACATACACACAGGCTAAGCTATTTCAATTGATAATACAAATAACAACAATGTAGAGGAACGTTGAAAAATCCGCAAATGCAAAGAGTATAAAAGTATGTATAAACCCCTACAGAATTGGATGAAGGATATTTATTTCTGTATGCAAATATAAATATCTCCCGTCCACCCCCCCCCCCCCTCCCAGCCCCCCCCCCCCCCCCCCCCCCCCCCCCCCCCCTGTGAAATAATCATTAGTTTCAGTCTCGAGTGAGATACTTTTTGGTATCCATTCAAAAACACTATATTTTCTTTTTACTATATCCTTTTTATAAGAATCTTTAATTGCGATGCCCGAGAAAGAGGATGTGCTGGTCGAGTTGACTCAATGTCGTGGACTGGTATCACTTCGATCATTAGCCGTGCGCCGTGGGCGCTTTCGTGGCGCAAGAGGCTTTTTCACCCCCACTTCCCACCCAAGAAAAACACGGTTCATCACGTGTTGGCCTACAGCTGTAAACAAAATGTGAAATTGGGAACTTCGCGAATATTATTTGTTTTTCTCAAGTCTGGTTTATTTATTTCCTCGATCAAATCGATCGCGTAAACACAACAGTTTAGTTTCGAAAGTGATGAGGACTTTGTACTTAACCAAATGGAACTGACTGTTCTAGGTGGCGTTTTTGTTTCAATCCACGTTGAACGTACTGGAATGTTAGTTATAAGAAACCAAATGAAGTTAAAAGATTAAAAAATGACAACTCATTTATGTAAATATCAATGTGCAAAAAACAAACTTATTTATGTTAATATCTATGTGCAGTGTAGTATGTTTCTATAGTTTATTGCTCGTTAAAAGTTAGAACACTTGAATGAAATAAAATATATCAAAGCCAATGTTCTTGTTATTGTTGCTCTGTTGTCAATGAAGATAAGTAATTAATTATACACGCCCACTCATAAATAGTTCCTCTATAAATAGACAGCACTAATCTAAATTTAGCATCAATAACTGGGGTATTTATTGACCAGTCTCATATGGGTACTGTACACGTAATGTATGAAAACAATGTAGCTGAGGATAATTATTGAACAAACACACACAAGCTGATCATAAATCTTAAATACTCTACTCTTTGTTGTCATTACTATTAATTTATTTATTTACATGTGTTTAAAATTTTTTGTCTACCTATTCTTTTTTTTAGTAAATAGTAAATATTACTACTTAGTAAATATGTTAAAATTTGTATGTAGGAATATTTTCTGTCAGAAGATATAACAATTTATGTTTAGTAATAATGTCAAAAAAAAATGGTAAATAATAATGATAAATAAATAAAAACACTCAAAATATAATTAAAAATATTTAATTAACTAAACATTTTAATGGGAATTATTTAGAAAGGGTTATTTCCTAAATATAGTAACTTTTAAAATAAAAAAATGTGTTTCTTAGTGTCCGTTTCTTAGTGTCCTGTTTCTTAGTGTCCATTTCTTAGTGTCCTGTTTTTTAGTGTCCTGTTTCCTAGTGTCCTTCAACCCTCAGATTCAATGTTCTCTCATTTCTTTTTCAATTTTCAATAGGTAAGATTCTGTAGTACTGTATGAATGAAAGCTAAAAGAGAATTTCGTCCAAATCGCAACCCAGTTGCATTCTGGTCAAAATTCTCTGTCACCTTTTGAGGTCACAGTACTGTCTAATTGCAAAAGAAAACATGAATATAATTACAGAAGAATTTTATATGTCACTGGATGGAGTCTCTTTATTCCAATTTTGCACCAAAAGAATTAACTGGTAGAATACAAGAAGCCACTATCCGGGCTCTACTATTAGTGGCTTTACACTGTGTGCATTAGCTCATTGTTATTGCAGCGGTAGATAAAGAAATGTTCATACACAATTGTTTTGTTACAGTTTATTGGAGAGTGCCACAGGCACTCTCCAAAAAGTAGTGACAAAACAATTATGAGCACAATCTTGCTAAACTAAGGCTTCTCTTGCAGCAGAATTGTATCTGAAAAAAATACTCATGTTACAAATCACCATTGAAAAAGAATTGAGCACTCTACTGGTTAAGAATAAAAAAAATCAATTTAAGCAAAGCCAAGTCTTGAGTTCCCATTTTGATTAAATCTGTAAATCCCTTTATACTGGATAGATGAAAGGCATTCATAAATGAAACTGAGTTTTAAATTTGTTGAAGATGCTGACAAAATTTAATGGAGAGTAAAGTTTGTTGAACTGTTAATTTTGTCATGTCATACAATCACATTTGAAGACTAAAACTAGTTAAAAAGATGCTAAAAAAGTTGACAGTAAAGTTTGTTAAAATGTAAATTTTATCATGTCATACAATCACAGTTGAAAAATAAAACTCTTTAAAAAGATGCTATCAATTCGCTCCCCCATCTTAATACTCTTGTCAATGGGGAAGAGTTTCTTCTCATGACCAATTGGCTCATACATACAAGGAAGGAGTTACAAGTTTGTTCAGATCAAGCTTCTCAGGTTATGATGTGTATATAAAGGAAATTCTCATTGCCTAGTAGAGCATCACATATTCTTAATTAGGGAAAAATTGAAAATAGTTTTCAAATAAACTGAATAAAACACATGATTGTCAGAAAGCATAATTGGGATGGCATTCTGTACTGAGAGTCAGAATGTGCCAGTCAGATGCATGTGGTACTGCAGCCCATGTAAGTCTTATTTCAATGAACCAGTGTCTCACCAAATTGCGCTTCATCAATTTTATATTAAGGGGGCCTCCAACGTAACTTTGGTCAAATTTCAGGTAATTTTCTCCGAAGTCTAAAAAAAAAACCAGAAAAGAATAACCCCAATAAATTATATGTCCTTTTTGGGTGAATGAAACATAGATTGTGTGAATACTAATATTTGCCATGGAACTGTTCCCATGTGGTTGAAAGCACTGCCGGAACATCTGTTATGGCATAAGTAAGAAACCAGATTTTGTACAATAAAATAACTTACACTTAAGAATAGTTATATTCGGCAATCCTTCCAGTACAGACTCAGAGAAATCTTTTTCAGATTCTTGCTAGGAACAGACAGTAAGACTAATTGTAATTCGGGGTGTCTAAATTTCACAAGGGCTACCATTTTTCTTGTGTTTGTTTACCTCTTATGAAGTTCCCCAAGGGTCAGATCCACACAGTTCACAAGAACAAGTATGGAGTCATGAGAGAGTGCATCAATGTAAAATGAAGAATGTCCAATGTGTCTTTTGTCAGCCTGCAGTGATCATACCCCCCACAATTCTGTGCCACTTTGCATGAGATTTGTGTCAAATTAGTAAAAAGAAGATGAGTTTGATACACCAAAAAAGGGGAAAACTACCTAATTAAGCCTCCCCAAACAGGTAGTCAAATAAAAAGACCACAGCAAGGACTCACACAGGTACTTCCAAAATGAGACCACAATGTCTCATAAGTTCTTAGATAAATTAATTTAATAACCAACATAATTGCGATATTGTTCAGGCATGTTATTCACTGCCTATAAAATTAGTTTTGGTAAGCAGATCTGTTATTAATGTTCTTAAACCTCCAGGAGTAAACAACAGTTAAACCTCCCCAAACAGCAACTACAGAAGGGCGATAGTTTCAAAACAAATGAAGCATGGTTACGTCCTCACCCTAGGGGTGTTAGGTCAGTTAGTCTTGAATCTTCTATCCGATGAATCGTTTTTTCTTCATATGGAGATCTAGCTTTGCATCTGGTAGCATTTAAATTGGTTTCTGACTTTGGCCCTTTTTGTGACCTGATGTTTTGTTTCGGGTTTTTTCATTGACGTTGTTTACATTGACAACGTCCTCATGTATAGGTAGTGCTTTATATTCTATTACTGTAGGATACATGGATTATTATTCCGGTAATGTAGCTCAATAAATTTGGATTTTGTCCACACTTAGGCTCCATCGGGATGCCTTTTTGCTTTTAATGTTCCCTTTAGGAACTTAGGCGTTTTTTTTTTTTTTAAAATTCAAAAAAATGTTTTGAATTTAATTTTGATTGCTATTAGGCCATAAAAAAAGAACCTCTGTTTCTCGGGCTCGTGTGTATGGCCATTTTTGCTGCACATGCAACCTTTTTATGACCGCAAAAAATCTTTAAAAAAGATTTTTAGATATTGTGCTCATTTCGGTAAATCGATATCGATGCATTGGCGAATTTTAAATTAACACACTTCAAGCTTATTCTGCATCATACTTTAATAAAGTGGGGTGGGTTTTAGCAATATTCACGACAGAAAGTGTTTTATTCTGTAAAAGGTAAGTATTATTAAAGCAAGAAGGAAGGTGTCTTTCAATCTGACAACAAACAGTCACAAAGGGGAATGGTCGATTTGCACCACGTTTGATTTGCACCAACCTTCAGAAAGTCTGCAAAGTCAGGTGCTATGTTGAATGGAACACAGTCTCCTGGCATTTATTTTTAGAAACATTTGTATTGTAAATGGCCGTCATTGGGAATTTGTGTACTGTCATTTGAAACCGTTACGAGTTTCCTAGTTAATTTAAATAAATGCATTTGAGATGCAGGATAATTGGATAACTAATAGTAACCATTGCTTGATATAAAAGTAACAGTCATAGTTGAAAATAAATCGCATATAGGCAGGTATGCACAGTCGAATTGGTTAATAAAAACACTCAAACATTCGTTTTGTATTTCAGATTTCTGAAAAATATGATTTATGGATGAAGTGCTCGATCAAATGGGTTGTGATAATTTTAAATATAATGAGGAAAAATTGCGCTATTCACGATTTTATTAGGCAGGTTGTGAAGGGATTTTTTTTTCTGGTAAAATAAATCAGTGAAAGTTGGCACTTTGACATTTGCTTTGTCCCAGAGACGTTTCATCCCGAGACGTTTCACCCATGAGGCATTTCGTCGCGCTCCATTGAGCATATACAGCTAGCTGCAGTGCTCATGATATGCAAGGGAGAAGGCCTCTAGTTAGTGTTAGGGCCTTTTGTTAAGGGTTTTAATCTCTTGCAAGCAGCTAGCTCGACCGGTGAAGCAGTTACTCCGTCCGTGGGAGTTGTGACACCGGTTAAGTCCATTGCGGTCGAAGGAAATGTAGATGTGGGTAGAGCGAGCACTTAAATATAAATAAGCTCACCCAGCGACAACGGAAATAGGGAGGAAGTCAGCAAGTTTCTTGTACTCGGCGAGGTCTAATAGACCGCGAGTGGGAGAGGCCTCTCTCTAACCTAATAACATTTGGGGCCAAATGTTGTTATGAAAAACTTTCACAAGCCGAAATGAGGTTTTCTGGTTGGAAACTTGCATGAAACAGAGCTTACGTCCACCCACTGCTTGGGATGCTCCGTCGGGGGTCAGCTTCAGTCACGGCTTTCTCCGCTACATTATTAAAGCACACACGGCCCTGGCTACTCGACTTCGGATATCCAGCTTGCTATGCGAAGAAGGGACCACTCTTTGCCAATGAAGTCAGACCATCCGAAAGCTAGGGAGACGCCTTGATCATCGGGACATTTGGAGAAGAGTTCCAAGCAGCTAAAAAACAGAAGGCCGCTGCTCCTCAGGCCTCGATGATGGACTTGCTGTCACAGATTGCGTAGCTGATCGCAGCATCCCAGCAGTGCAGGTGCAGCCTCCCTCAAATTCAGAACCTGAGATGTCGGACGGTGCTGGGTCGGTCCAGTCGTCTGTTCACGCAGATGCAATGGACTGAGATCCGCAACTGATTCTCTCGGATGGTGAAAGGGATAAGGAAGAGGATTACCCTTCCCTTTCGGAACAGCACATGGTTGCGATGGATTTCATCCATCAATACTACCTTGAATTTGTTCTGATGAATCAGGGCAGTTATGTATACCATGTATAACTCTGCCCTACCAAGTGCTAATCTGGAGTTAATCAGACATGATTCTGCCCTTGCATTGTCATCACTTATAGATGGCAAGGTGAAAAGCTCTCCAGGTAGCTCTGGTCTCCGGACATACTATATTTTTATACTGTACCAATGACCCAGACTTAGCTGGTGCTAACTCCTTAAATTATTGGGCCAAACACACATTTTGCCCCCCAATCCCCAAAATTTCAATCAAAAACTTAAATTTCAATGTCCTATGTGGTCCTCCAAACCTTATATCCACTGCGCATGCGCAGTGTCAATGAGGTCTCGAAACTGGCTCCAAAAGTCATTCTTTGTTTGGCCCTAAAATCAGTAACATGTCACTGATATTTTTGCTTGTAAATCTCAGTTTAAATGATGCCAGACACATAATTATGAAAGAAATGGTGGATCTAAGGATGAAATAAAGGATGAGAGGAAGAAACAGTGGCAGAATGTGTTC
The DNA here is from genome assembly GCA_031216915.1 of Pictodentalium vernedei. Lineage (NCBI taxonomy): Eukaryota > Metazoa > Mollusca > Scaphopoda > Dentaliida > Dentaliidae > Pictodentalium > Pictodentalium vernedei. Next base: position 303,978,874 of record CM062296.1, on the reverse strand, counting down.
AGAGCTGTAACTTATAATTTTTGTACGAAATTATTTCATGTCCCCTAATTTCGGGGCATGAGCCTTATGTTGTCATTCTGGCTATGAACTTACCATTGTTTGTTCAGTGTTTCCTCTCTCCCTTTCCTTAATACCCCTCTTGCTATTCTCCCATGCTTTTGGCGTCATTTTGGAATTTTTTTTACTAAAATTTCTTAGGAGTTTTGGCTTGGTAACAGAATGATTATTCTGTTTTTTCCCCATGTTTACGTCCTCACCCTTGGGTGATTAGGCATTGTGATCTGCATCTAACATCCGATGTACTGCAGTTTCTTCTCTGGAAGCCTCTGTTTTACTTCGGATAGTGTTTAAATTGGTGACTGATTTTGGGCCAGGGTTACAGTGCCTGGAGTCATGTTTCTGGTGTTTGCTCACTTTTGTTTATGTTGACAACGGTTACTTCTGATAGTGATTTCTTGTCTTCTATTAGTTCTGCTCATAGCCAGATACATTAATATTGTCCGTAAGTGTTGCATTAATTTTTAAAAATGTTTTAAAATATTTTGTCCACACTTAGGCTTTTTGGGGATCCATTTGGGCTCATTGTTCCCATTAGGAACTTTGGCTCTTCTGAAAATTTTTCCAAAATTTTTTTTTTTGAAATTATTTTTTCAAAATGTTATAATGGATTATATTATATTATGTATCTTTGTTTCAAGGGTTGGTGCGAGTAATATGACTGTTTATATTTTTTCAAAGAATATTGTTCAAATTGTAATGCAAGGAAATCTTCCTCTGATTCTCATATTCATTGTGTTTCTTGTAGTCAATGTGCTCGCACTAATTCTTGCTCAGTGTGTGCTAATTGGAATGACAACGTTGGAGACATGTGTCACGGTATATTGTTAGCGTTGAGGGGTCCATGCCGGTCCTCTCTCTGCAAGGTCACTCCAGTTTTCAGTCTCTTTTTCAGAAGAACAAGAACAGGGTGATGTTTCTGTGATGTCTTCAACAAGTGTGTCTCCGTCTTTGCAGTCTAACGAAGAGCTAGCGGCAAAAGTGAAATAGAACAATTGCCTAAGAGGTCCCTATTAGGATCGACAGCGTTGTTGTCCGCTAGCTCTCCCGGTGTAGCGACCATTCATCGAATGGCTCGGCAATCGGGTTCATCCGTTGCAGTCCAGGGTAGCAGTTTGGGTGATGCGAGCACTATGAACATTGAACATGCACAACCAGCGACGACGGATCCAAGGATAGTACGGAGAAGCCTGTCAGTCCGGTAGCTAGCTCATCCAGGTCTATCCGGACCGCGAGCGAGAGAGGCCCCCTCTCTCTTACAACAACATCTGGGCCACAAGGTTGTTGTATGTTCGTTTGTTAGTCAGAGCATACGTCCACGCCTCCTCGGGACGCTCCGTTGCATAGACAGTCCGACGCGGCTGGTCTATTGGCTTCCTCATCCTCACATCAGCACACACGACCGCACCTTGGCTATGTGACCACAGATATCCAGCCTGCTTCGCAGACCAGGGAATCCACATCAACCAGGTCACGCCATCTGCTAGCCAAGGACAAGAGGCCTTTCCAGTTGGGACGTTCGCATATTATATAAATGCAGGAATGAATGTCCCTGGACCTTACAGCGGCCAGGGACATTCAGGCCTCTGTGATGGACTAGCTATCGCAGATAGCTCAATTCATCGCAGCATCCCAGCAGCTATCAGAAACTTTTTCAATAAAGAACTATCTGAGCAAGCTGGGTCGGTTCGCTCCCCTGCAGAGTCAGTAGGGACGACCGAGATTATTATGTGGTCCAGACGGATGGTAAAAGGGAATCAGCACTGCTGAAATTTTCCCTTTCTGAACAACTTAAGGTGCCGTAGATTTCATCCGGCATCTCCTTTTAGAAGTTGTTTCTCTGGACAGAAATGCTGCGTTTCCTGATAAGAAACTTAAGCGTCACTGGACACATACTTTTTCAGCCGGATTACGGACACCGTCCCTGAGTTTCCGACCCAGTACAGAAATGTCATCGACATTTGAACTTTTGAATGACGCTATATTCAAGCTAGCCTCTAAGACTGGCAAATCCGGTTTCTTATCGCCTAATTGCTATACAGCTGTCTTTCATTGCTAGACATAAATTTGAAACGGCAGGACAAGGCACGCCAAGAGTTCCTCTGCGTTTGGACGGCTAGGCTGAAGACCTGGAATGGTCATTGCCAGCGTCCATATCTATTTACTCCAGTATACTGGAGACGACAATTTAGACACATTTTCTCACGCAGATCACCTTACCAGAGCGTTATCACTACATCTCAAAGCGAAAGAATTCCAGGATCTTCAATCTTCCTTAAGAGTTTTTTTTAGGGCTATAGCATATTCTACGTATAACTCCGCCCTTTCAGTGGCAATATGGAGTTAGTCAGATGTGATGCTGCCCTGGCTGCATCCACAAGAGGGGATAGTAAGGTGAAAAAAAAAAAAAACTCTCATCCAGTCGCTCCGGTCTCAGGAGAGCTTCTCTTCGACATTAAGCTTTCTACAATCTATATTAGATTACTAAGAAAGCTCCGGATTCTCTGCATTATTCCACTTTGAAAAAGTCGAACTCAGCAGGGAGGAGTAAGGCAGGTTCTTCGGGGGCGAATACGTCCAAAGGAAGTTCCTATAGAGGATCAAAGCCTCTACGTCTTACTCAAGGGACCGTCAGAGTAGCGACTCACATAGGGGTCGTAATGCTGGCCTGAGATATTGGGCCAGACACCCCTAGGTCGACTGGGCGAGGTGTGGATTGTGGAGGATGTGTTTTCTCCTTCTGCAATCCTCGCAGGACCAGGAGGTGATGGTTCCACGTCGACCAGGTCACGCCATCTGCTAGCCAAGGACACGAGGCCTTTCCAGTCGGGACACCGTCCCTGAGTTTCTGACCCAGTCCAGAAATGGCATGGACATTTGAACTTTTGAATGACGCTATATTCAAGCTAGCCTCAAAGACTGGCAAATTAGGTTTCTTATCGCTTAGCGCTATTCAGCGGCCTTTCATCAATGCAAGACATAATTTTGAAACGGTAGGACTAGGTGTGCTGAGAGTTCCTCTGCGTTTGGACAACTAGGCTGAAAACCTGGAATTGTCATTGGCGGCGTCCATGTCTATTACTCCAGGATACTGGAGACAACAATTTTGTCTAATAGAATTTAGATGCATTATCTCACGCAGATCACCTTACCAAGAACTTGGGTGGCATTCTTCAGGGTTACGTCAGCAAGTTCAGAGTCTGCTTCATTTGCTCCGACGTCTCAGTTTCTTAGTAAACGAAAAGAAGTCGGATCTAGTGCCGTCCTATTCATTCACCCACATGGGAATGAGCTTAGAGACGCACAACAATCCCATTTGTCTGCCGTTGACCAGAGCAATATTAGTCAGTTGTTACTCTCGCTTTTGCCTTCATTCAGATGTAGTAACAGTGAGAGAATTCATGAGACTGACAGGTTTGTGTGGACATGCTGTGAATATTATTCCGATGGAGCGGATACGCACTTGTCCACTCCACAGATATTTTATCTCAGAATTGTAGTGTGAAGACTCATTCGCTTGAGTCGAACATCGTCTTGTCGAATCAAGTGAACAAGCGATTCAGACTTGGGTAGATTTTCAGTGGTTAACTCAAGGAGTACCACTGCAATTGCCGGACCCGAGTTTAACGATAATGACGGAGGCAAGTCAAACAGGTTGGGGCGCAACTTTGAGCCCAACAGATTCAGGGTGCCAGGGTCTTTAGGATCCACAGTTCCTAACAAGTACAAAAACATCATGAAATGATATCAATATGGCTTGTGCTACGTCAATGAATGAACATTCTTCAGAATTCGCATGTTCAAATTCTGTCCGACAATTTGACAGTAGTACGTATATTCGGAACCAGGGAGGCACTCATTCCATTCCGTTATTAAATTTAACGGAAAGGATCCTTCTGTTTGTCCTAGAGCATCAAGTTCTTCTGTCGGTCCGTCATATTCCGGGTCGTCTGAACGTTCTAGCGGACCCCCTTTCTCGGATAGGTCGTATGTTGTCGTCAGAATGGACTCTCAACAATGAGTTTTCAATCAGATTTGCTACTAATGGGATCATCCTATGGTAGACTTATTTGCGATGCATCTCAACTATCAGTTGCAGACATATGTGTCGCTGTGTCCAGATCCTTGAGCGTTTGCAGTAGACACTCTCTCGATCTCTTGGGACGGAATGATAGGATACGCGTATCCTCCAGCGCCATTGATTCAGCAGATATTGCTCAAGATAAAGCAATCTTACTGCAAATTCTGTTGGTAGCATCTCTGTCACCCCAGAGACCATGGTTAAATCTACTCAGGTGTCTGCTGTGGGACATGCTGCGGAAGCTTCCTCCACGAGAGGATCTTCTTTCACAGGGGAAATCGTGCACACTGCATCACAACCCACAAGGTCTCAACCTTCACGTATTTTCGTTGTGCAGTCCTTCTTGCACGGCAAGCAATTTACAGGACGAGCAGTGGACGCAATTTCTAACTGTAGGAGGACCTCCTCTTCGCTAAATTATGCTGCTAAGTGGAAGGTTTTCTCACGGTGAGGTAGGGATCATTCTGTTGATGCCTGTGCATATTATGATAGTTTACAGTTTGGATCTAATGTCTCTTTATCTGAGTTATGGAAAACTTTTCGATAAATAGACTTAGATCCCTTAGATTAATTCCTAAGTGGAATTTAGCTTGGGTTCTTCTTAAGCTTAAAGAAGCCCCATTTGAGCCTCTTGATACTGTGGACTTCAAATTCTAATGTTATAAGACAGCTTTCTCTTAGCCTTCTCTTCGGCTAGAAGAGTTAGTGAGCTTCAGGCACTATCTGTTGATGATTCTCACTTTCATAGTGTAGTTAATACTATTACCTTGACTACTAAGGTTGGATTTTTGGCTAGAATCAGGCTCCTATAAGAATCCAGAACCTATTGTTATTAAGGCTCTTCCGTCTTCAGACGGGCATAGGCCTTTAATCTGTCCTGTTAGAGCTATACGTTTTTTACAAACATAGATCTGAGTTATCTGGTTGGGTGCGGGAAGCCACGATCGTGGCTCTACCGTAAAGTGCGGGAAGCCACGATCGTGGCTTTGGTTGATGTGATTCCATTGACCCTTGTATTTTCATAAAAAACAGAATCAATAACACCCGATTTGAAATGGGTGATGTATATAAGATTGACCTCAAGTAAGTTCACCACATTGCGTATGCGGAAATGACCAATGGTCTGTGTTATGCACAATTAAATGATTATTTTTACGCAATTTGTCACCGCAAAAAAAAAATGGGAAATCCCCAAGTTCGTTTCCTGTTGTCAATAATTTTTGTGTGGAGAGTTCTGTAAGAGATACAAATAATTTTACCCACTTGTCACTTCTGATACACTGAAAGTTATAAAAAACAATACATTCTTGTCCAAAAATCCCATTTTGATGAATTAGTTGGTATTTTTTTAATTGTAAACTCGAAGAATAAAAACACATGTCATTCCACTGTCACCGGATATTTTGTTACTATTTTTAGCAGTAAAAAAACAAGACGTGTTTTATCCATATATTTTCTAAAATTAATAATTTTAGTAAATTTTATTGTCCCCCAAACAAATATGATATGGTGTGGAATATATCATTAAAAAAAATATAGTATTTGAGAATTACCCAGACAGAAGTGAAGGTCAAAATTTTCTTAATTTATGCACAGCAGAGAAAACCAACAATGGCGTCTTGTGTTGTTTTGCCAGCTTGCGTTTGTTCTCGTATTTTTATTCATGCATTGAAAATGCAGAGTTGACATGTCTATCGAAGGACACAATAAAACAAAGGTCCACTCTCCCAATGCAGGGAACAAATGGGAATGGCATGTAAGACATATTTTTATTTATTTGAAGTGAGTCAGTCGTCTTGTTTACAATCACAGATTCACAAATCACCTGTTGTACCGGCATCAGAATCCAAAGTAAACTTTCAACAGTTACGAATTTAATATTTCAGTCGCGATTTGTTTATTTACACTGCCATTCAGAGAGATGATTTACAAATATGTTCAGCCCGCCCCACCCCGCCCCACCCCACCCCACCCCGACTCCCCTGGGTCTTGAGTATTTTGAAAGAGTGAATGAACCAACCGTGACCCGTGAACTTTTACACATGACCTCAAAATGGCGAGTGCAGAAAATGTCGAAGAATTTGATTCTGACGACTCATTATTGTATTCTGATGCTGATTATGATGAAAATTTTGAAGGGTTTTATACGAGGTCAGACACAGGGGACATCGATTCATCAGAAAGTGATGATGAATACATTTTTTCCAGTGATGAATCGCAATTCGTAAAGGATAAATGGCAGAAGGTTGAGAACTTAGCAGACGACAACATTCATGATCATTTTCGATTTTTACCCAATGCGGTTGGGAGCAAAAACATTCCATCCACCTGTGTCAACCCAGCTGACTTTATTCTTTTATTATTTGGAATAACTTTCATTCTAGATCTTGTTAACGCCACAAATGAGTATGGGGACACAAACAGTTCACAAAGATGCTCAGGCAAGCCCCGCTCTAGGTTTCATAAATGGTATCAGACCACAGTTGATGAGATGAAAGCATTCCTGGGATTGATTCTAAACATGGGACTTATTCATAAAACATCCATTCGTGATTACTGGAGCACTGACGAGACACAAACTACTCCTTATTTCATCTCAATTTTCACACGGGACCGTTTCCTAATGCTGTTGACAATGTTTCATCTCCCCAAAATGAACTTAAGTTTGACTGGTACTGGTAGAATGCAAAAAGTAATGGGTTTCATCGAACATTTGAATGAACAATTTCAAAAATATTACTGTCCGGACAAACAACTTTCAATTGACGAGTCACTAATTGGGTTTCAGGGGAGAGCACCAGCTATACAGTACATGCCCAATAAGCATCACCACCGGTTTGGCATAAAACTGTGGAATATGTGTGAAAGCACCACTGGTTACACACTTTCTTCGCAACCTTACCCTGGCAAGTCAACTGAAGATTCCTCAGCTCATGGCCTAAGGTTCGATGTGTGTGCTAAATTGATGATGTCTTACCTCATGAAGGGTTATCACTTGTTTGTTGATAACTTTTTTACCAGTTTACCTTTGGCGCAATATTTGTATAGAGCCAAAACATACCTCACAGGGACTGTCAGACAAAATAGAAAAGGGATTCCCGATATTATAAAGATTCAGCAGCAAAAGGGACAGGTAACCGCAGCACGTAAAGGACCCATAATGGTAGCGAACTACCATGACAGAAAACCTGTTTACGTACTTTCAACCAGGGAATCAGCTCGACCAGTTGAATATGTTTCAAATAGAGGCTGTGAACATAGAGCCATGCCACAAGTTATTGTGGAGTATAATAAATATATGGGTGGGGTTGATCTCGCAGATATGCATACATATATGTTCCTCGATGAGAGGCGAACAATAAAATGGACAAAGAAAGTTTTTTTTTTCTTGTTTGGCCGTCTTGCCCTAAATGCGTACATTCTCTTCAAACATGCAGCAAGGACATCACATGCTTATCAAATTTACCATGCCACATGTAATATGGGTACACAGAATACATCAGTAAAAATTCTTGATCGCCGCCATTTTATTATTCACTGTGTCAAGGGGCTTGTTGGCGATTTCAAAATGGAAAGAAGGGCACCGGGGAGACCAATTTCAGTCCTAGAAAACCGCCTAAACAACCCAACAGATCACATGAAAGCAGAGAAATTACCAGTCGGCAAACGCCGTAATTGTATTGCATGCAGCAGTTTGAAAGTCGGGAAACGTGTCAGGACCTCATACGAATGCAAAACATGCGACGTAGGTTTATGCCCTGGAGAATGCTGGGAGGCATACCACAGAAAGAAAGTTTTTAAATAATTGAATTTCATTCAAAAACTACACATGTGCATAGTTGTTACCTGTATTCCATTATATACCCTTGTTTCATACACCTGTGTTATGAATGGTTACCTGTTAATTTGACCTGTTTAACTTTCTGATGATTCATTGTTCTGAAACTCAAATTTTATTCACTTTTCGGGAGACAAGGCATGGCTGTGGGTTCAGAAACATCAAAGATAACAAGACAAACATATTATGTAAGTTGAAATTTTATTTCGAACATTAATTTCAGTCACACTTCACCTGTAAGTCACCTGTCATTTGTCAAGGAATCATAAATGGGTAGGGCTACATGCAGGATGGTTCCTTGGGGTACTCCTATGATTTTTTTTTCTCTTTTTCCTTTTTCTCCTGTTCATCTCCATCATGCAGGCAACATCAAACAAAGTATGTCATTTGTCAAGTTATCATAAACAGGTAGGTAATAGGTGCTAGGATAATTCCTTGGGGTACTCCTGTGAATTTTTTGTCTTTTTCCTTTTTTCTCCTGTTCATCTCTGTCAAGCAAACAACATCAAACAAAACATGTCTTTTTGTCAAGTTATCATAAACAGGTAGGTTCTAGGTGACTGGTGCTAGGATGGTTCCTTGGGGTACACCTGTGAATTTTTTTTCTTTTCCCTTTTTTCTCCTGTTCATCTCTGTCATGTAGGCAACATCAAATAAAACATGGTAGCTGTCTGGAGTACTAAGATTTATGTTCCCATGTATCCCAATGAATTTCACATGACAATAGAAACTTGAATCTGAAATTATATTTTAAAAATTGGTTGAAAATAACAGTTCCAGGGCTCAATTCAGGTTTCATTCACATATTTCACTTTAAACTTTCTTTGTCCAGTTTACTGTTTGCCTCTCATCTATGTTTTACCTGTAGTTTACCTGTTATGTGATAAGTAATTATGCTGATGTTATCATACATGGGTATGTGCTGAGCTAGTTCTTTAGGGGATTCCGATGAAATTTTTTTTTTCAAATTCCATTTTTTTTCAATTTCAAAATTTTTACCTGGTTGCTAATTAGCTACCTGAAACACCTGTAACACACCTGTAATGTGATCAACTTCAAACAATGAGATGTGGCTTTTGTCTGTGGTAATGAAGTTTCAACTGTTTTTGTGTTAACACATATCCTGGTGGAACTTTTCCAAAATGGTTACTGTAATATGCATTTCTTGTTTCCATTTACCTATTTTCTCGTTAACTACAGGTAATTCCTGTTGTGGCATACCTTTGAAACAGGGCACAACAAACATTACTGTTAGCTGTCATGGTACCATTTGTCCATGAATACTTCCTGTAAGTGGCCTATTCAAAATTACAAAACCAATTTTCTTTAAAAATTGACTTTTATGAGAGGTCTTACCTGTTTGCTCGTTAATGGTAATATACCTGTTATACACCTATTATGCACCATAGTCAACTAATAGTGTTACCTTTAATAAAAGGCTAGGTTTTGGGGGTGGAAAATAAACAAACAACAAGTCAAAACTCTTTATTTTTCCATATGCTTTTCATTTTTACCTTTTTTTTTGTTAATTAGTTACCTTTTTACCTGAGTTACCTGTAAAAAAGTGAGCCAAAATCAAAAAAATTAATTGTACTTTAAAGGGAATTTATTAGACTTTAAAAAAATGTATATATATTGATGAGTTGAAAGAAGAGAATGAACAAAATAATATAGAAGAAGAAAGTGTAGTTTATTTCTCCTATTTCTGAAAAAAATACGTTTCAGTAGCGCAATGAAAGAATTGTAGCACCCAACCAGTTAATCAGAAAGGGACGTAAACGTCTCTTTCTATCTTTGCTGCCTAATAGTAGGGACATTACAGTCCATTCTATTGCAAGTTGGATTCAATTAACTATTCGTACTGCTTATGAAAAATTATCTTCAACTCAGCAGTCTGTGCTTAAGATTTCGGCGCATGAAGTATCTGTTCCGGCAGCGTATCTGTCCTGCTGCCCTCTTCGCTCTGGGGTATTTGACCCAGGTCAAGGGGGGGGGGGGGGGGAATGGTGTTCCCTTATATCATCTGCTTTATAGTGAAAAGCAAGGGAATACCTCCTCTGGAGTCAGTAATTCCAAGTTGGTGCCAGTATGGTTTTAAAGTGTAAAGCTAATTCATATAATATTTTTAAAGTGTACTTCTGTGTGAAACATTTGTATATGTCACGGATCATACGAGTGCCAATATACAAGCCTCAGACACTTTTTAATGAGTATAAAGAGTCTCATTATCTGGACTATCTTTAATTATTTGCTTTCCTTTAATCAGATTAGTATAAGGGATTATTGTGCTCAATTACAGAATGATATTGTATCTTTTTTTTTTGATGCAAACAAGAAAGATACATGTAAAACCTGTTCTCCTCTTCTCCTTGAGGGGATAATTCTGTTTTCATGTAATTGAGTCTATTGGAATTTCCTTCATGTCCTAGGCCCTCCAGCCTTTTTTCTATTCAGCTAAGTCTGGGTCATTGGTACAGTATAAAAATGTTAAAAAATTTATAGTAATTTATATATTTTTTATACTTACCAATGACCCAGACGGGGATGGCCCTCCCATGAGTTGGGAACTCTTACCTCCCTGCTGATTACATAACGCTTACCAGGCACTGGTTGTAAGAATGACTTTTGGAGCCAATTTTGGGACTTCCTTGACACTGCGCATGCGCAGTGGATATAAAGTATGGAGGACCACATAGGACATTGAAATTTCGTTTTTTGATGCAAATTTTGGGGATTGGGGGGCAAAATTTGTGTTTGGCCCTATAATTTAAGGAGTTAGCACCAGCTAAGTCTGGGTCATTGGTAAGTATAAAAAATATATAAATTACTATAAATTTTTTAATTTTTTAACTTTTAGTCTGTGAACAGGCTACTAAGAAAGCGTGAAGTGCTCTGCTATTGAAATTGGCGTTTCAACAACCCGCTTCAGCAGACAAGAGTAAGGAGGACGTTCCAGATCCAAACGTCAAAAGGGAACTCCTCATGAGGGTACAAGATACCCTTACAATTACTCTGGAGGTCATCAATATAACGACTCGGAAAAGGGGCGAAGGTCTGATCGGGACTATTGATCAGATGCCCCTAGGTCGACGGGATGAGGTTCTTCATGGGGAGGACGTAGTTTTTCCTCCCGTAAGCCTCACAGGTCATACAGGTGATGTTCAAGACCTCTATTGCTTGCCAGTTGGCAGAAGGTTATCAAACTTCGCAAGAAACTGGATAGCAGTCATGGAAGATCAGTGGTTGAGAAGTGTAGTCTCGGACGGTCTACGGCTATCATTTTGAGCGAAACTCCCACTAACAAGATGTCTGCATTGGACAGTTCTTGCATTGGATCCTTTCTAAAGAGAGTCTCTCCTAGCGGAGGTACAGGCTCTCTTATTAAAGGAAGCAATAGAGGTAATTGAGAATCAAGATTCTCAAGGTTTTTACAGTCATCTGTTCCTTGTACCGAAGCCAGACGGCTCGTTCCAATCGGTAATAGACTTGAGCTTGCATAAACAAGCTTACCGTGGCTCCAAATTGTATATGGAGACCATTCGGTCAGTAAGAGCGAGCATTCGAGTGAACGACTATGCAGCAAGCATAGATCTAAAGGATGTTTATTTTCATGTCCTGGTACATCCGGCTTTCAGAAAGTACCTACGGTTCGCCAAACAAGGGAAGGTTTATCAGTTCAGAGCAATGTGCCGAAGCCAGACAGCTCGTTCCGACCGGTAATAGACTTGAGCTCCATAAAAAAAGCTTACCGTGGCTCCAAATTCTATATGGAGACCATTTGGTCAGTAAGAGCGAGCATTCGAGTGAACGACTATGCAGCAAGCATAAATCTAAAGGATGTGTACTTTCATGTCCTGGTGCATCTGGCATTCAGAAAGTACCTACGGTTCGCTGTACAAGGGAAGGTTTATCAGTTCAGAGCAATGTGCTTTGGTCTGAACCTGGTTCCCTGGGCATTCACTCAAATAATGAGCTTGGTAATGTCATACTTCCGAGCTCATTCGTCTGTGGTAACATCGGCTTACTTGGACGACATTCTGCAGAGATACGGCAACAGAATTATTCTTCAGAATGATGTTCAGAGTTTGCTTCTATTACTCCAATGTCTCGGTTTCATCGTATGTGAGAAAAAGTTGGATTTAACTCCGTCCAAGTCGTTCACTTACTTGGGGCTTTGTTTCGAGATCCACAACAATCTAGTGCGTCTGCCGTTACCCAGAGCGAATTAGTCAGTTGTTATGCCCGCTTTTGTCTACACTCAGACACATTAACAGTGGAGGGTTTCATGCGACTGATTGTGCGGAGCAGCTACGGATCTTATTCCGATGGGCCGTGTTCGCATGCATCCCATCCAGATATTCTTTACTCAGAACTGGAGTGTGAAGATTCATTTGCTCGAAATCAGTATTGTTTTAACGGACCTAGTAAAACAAAGGGTTCAGATTTGGGCAGATCTTCAGTGGTTAACTCAGGGAGTTCCTCTGCAACAGCTGGATCCGACTTTCGCGATTATGCCGGATGCGAGTCAGATGGGTTGGGGCACAACCATAGGTCCCGCAGACTTGAAGTGGCAGGGTCTTTGGGATGCTCGGTTCCTAGAGAAGCACATAAACATCAAAGAGATTATATCACTATGGCTAGCTCTTCAACATTGGATTCACATTATAGCGAACGTCCATGTTCAAATTTTGTCAGACAATTCGACAGTAGTAGCTTACATCAGGAACCAAGGCAGCACTCATTCATTTCCATTATGCGAATTGACGGAGAGGATTCTCCTATACGTCATAAATCATCATAATCATCTTTCTGTCCATCATATACCAGGTCGTCTGAATGTACTAGCAGACTCGTTTTCTTGGAAAGGTCGCCTGTTGCCATCGGAGTGGACTCTCAACAAGCGAATATTCAGGCAGATTTGCTACCAGTCGGATCGTCCCATGATAGATCTGTTTGCAACACACCTGTACAATCAGTTACCGACGTTCGTGTCAACATGCCCAGATCATCGAGCCTACACAGTAGATGCTCTGTCGATCTCATGGGATGCAGTGATAGGATATGCGTATCCTCTAACTCCAATGATTCAGCAGATTCTGATAAAGATCAAACAGTCTCGTTGCAAAATCCTGCTAGTAGCACCTCTGTCATCACAGAAACCTTGGATCAATCTTCTACGCCCTTAGTGACATTATGGAGTCGGTCAGATGTAAGGGAGCCTTGTGGTTCCTATACTATTTGATGTCTAACACAAGAACGATTCAAGTAATGCGGGTGAGGGGGGGTTCAATATGATTTCGAATCCCCCCCACCTCCCCACAGCCAGTGTGTTAACGAGGCGATTACCGGGCAAGATCTCATAAGCCTTGTATGCATTTAAGTATATACATGCATTTCATGACTTATTGATTGGCAGCTGGGTCATGTTCTATGGCGACCTCATGGGCACATCCACCTTTTAGTTGGTTGGTTTCCTGTGATTGTTCGTCTATATATCATATACGAGCATATGATTCATCATCAATAAATTGCTAGACTTTGGGAACCTGGGAGGCTGTCTAGTCAGTTAACTGGTATTCAGATGATTACATGCAGGATTTCAATGCTCACGCACATAATAAATGCATTATTTGGCAGACACATTATTGTGTGTTATGGACCTTAGAAACAATGATTTTTTTCAGGGGCGGTCTGTAACAAGTCTGTTAATCATAGCTCGTTCCATTTCCAGATCCAGGTGTCTATTAATTTCGGTACCCAATCAAGTACATCTTGTCTTTACACTCTCGTATATTCGCATGTTTTTACAACCAGTAGCATGACAGCAGAGTTAAATATTTTACAACCAGTAGCATGTCAAAAGAGTTACATGTTGGTTCATACCTACTCCCTACAATTATATTTGGAGTGGCTCTTGTCTATTCATCTCAGTATAGTTACTTGAGGAGGCATATTGATGCTCCAATCCTTTACTAGAGAGTTGCAGGGCAGGGCTTAGAATTCATGTGAGAATCAGAATCAATTCTCGCAAATGATTCTCGCAAGGTAAATAATGAGAATTAACTTTGATTTTTGCAAATTGTTCCTTTGGTTCTTGTCATAGTTTCTAACGTACCCTTAAAGGCCTGAAGAATTCTACATTTTTTTGCTCCCTCATAATAAGAACACAATGAATTGGCAGTGGTGTCTATTGATGCCTTGACTACTTTTACAGACCCCCGAGACTTCACTAGAGCTGAAACGGTTAACCGATTAATCAATTAATCAATGATTAACATCTTGATCGATCTAAAAAGTAATTTATATTATTATATGGGTTAACAAAGAAACAAACTTACTCCTAAACAGGTAAACATTGTCACACTGGCTCACATCAATTATATGAGACAGAGTAAAGCATGCAAGTTACTTGATGACATACTTTTGTTTACTTGCATGATCATCATATTGTATCAGTAGCTGGAAATTCTTAACCCTTTACCCACTGCAGGTAGCAGACGATGCTTTCAAAATAAATTCATGAATTACTAAAAAAAATTCAATTTTTGTCTCAAAAACATAGCTTATGACCCCTTATTAAAATGAGCTCAGCAAGCTCGTTCCAATGAGGGGGTCATAAGCTATGTTTTTGAGACAAAAATTGTAAACATAATAAATTTGAATGGAGATTTTTGTATATAGGCCTAGTCAGTTTTGTTTGTTAAACTGGGTAAAGGGTTTATGCTGTAAATCATCAACGGTATAGCAATTATTCAGATATCTATTTGGGCAAGTGATTAATCGGTTACCCAAGGTTAATTCATGTGATTAATTGATCAAGAAAATCCCTTAATCGTTTCAGCTCTAAACTTCACTAGACACCACTGTCAAGGTTCTGTAACTTCCATCAGCTACACCACCAAACGCCTGTATGTTGCATTCTAGGTGTACATACAAGACAAGAAACTCAACAAAACCTGGAACTAGGTTCCTGTGGCATTAGACTGTAGTAAATGTATAAATATGAGATTTCTTTTTATTAGTGATTATAAACTGATTGCATCACAAGGACAAGGGAATAACAGTACTCTCAAATTCTAAATTGAGAACTGCAAATTGATTCTTGCGGCAGGAGTTCACGAGAATCAAAACTGATTCTCATGAATCTGACAAACATTAAGGCCTGGTTTGTTTTGGCAAATAGTTGTACTCAGAATGAACAGTAATAATAATATGAGCATCTTTAACTCCAGGAACCACTAAACTTAAACATAAAAGATTCTTACCCTGGCTCTGAAAAAAAGCTCTCACTCCCCTGACATAATCCCTCTCACCCACCCTCCTTTTCCTGTAAATCACTTCATTGAGGTGACTGTTTTAGGCTCATTTGAGCCTCAGGTATTTACTGCTTGTAATTTTTGAGGAATTTTGATTGAAACAGCCTCATAAATTATGTAATTTTTTATTCATTCAGGTTCAAGTATTTCTTCAGATTGAACAAGAGTTATCCAGCGATACAGATGAGTTCAAGTGAGTACTTTACTCGTTAAAAGATACACTATGTTTTTTCTTCAAACTGATCATTTGAAACTGCAGATTTGTATGTGGGAAAATAAGGTTGCACTGAAAGGGGTACATTAACTCTTTACCAGATGAATTAACCAAAATGTATACACATAAGTCACAAATCATTGGTTTAACTCTTAATACGCTGAGTTTTTTCAAGATAGTTTTCATCAAATCTAGTCATGGCGGCTTCTCAGCAGCCATGACTAGATTTGAGGAAAAATTCTTCTAAATTTAACTCAAGAAATCATTGATGAAAAAATTTATTCAGTTTAAAGGGGGAAAGTTTGATTAACTGTATTCAAATTATACCAATTTTAGTAGCAAGAGAAATTCTGTCCTAGGCAGGAAAATCCTCAAGCAGCATGCAAGGTGTTAACCCTTTATCTAATATCCAAAATGGGCCAATGCTATTTACAAAAATCGCCATTCAAATTTTTTTTTTCTTTTGTCTCAAAAACATAGACTATGACATATTGTCGGGCTGGTTCCAATGAGGGGTCATAAGCTTTTTTTTTTTTGGCAAAAACTAATTATTTTTAGTTATTCAAGAATTATATTTGCAAGTGTCAGCTTCTATTCATGTAGGGTAAAGGGTTAACTTGTAAATTTCTGAATTTATTTTTCAAAGGTAATTTGTGGGAATAACATGGGTATTTTTTCATAGATATCGTATTGCCAGCAAGAGGGGCCTTAGTTTAGCTAAATTTTGTTTCGGAATAAGTGTTCTTTCTCAATATATTGGGAGTGTCTGTTAACAATCTCCAATAAATTAATTAAATCCAACAAAATAATTTTGTGTAAACAATTTTTTTCCTTCTGAAAAACAAGCTAATGCACAGTGTAAAGCCAGTAAAGTTGTTTGGAGTTAAAAATGTTTTCCATTCAAAAAATAGCTTTTAACCTCTAAAGGCAAAAAACATTTTCAAGTTTATTCCAGTGACAAGTCATAATTGATACTCATGAAGAAATAAATGAAAGTTTAGAAGGAATGAGAAACAGAGGATCTCAGAAGAGTTCCTCTTCTATACAGAATTTGTAAACAAAGTTCACTAAATTCAATTTTAGCTGAGGTTTGCCGAGATTCAAATTGAATTTAGTGGTGTTGGTTTATAAATTCTGTGTAACATGATGGGATTTGAGATCATTTTCATCACATGATTAGTTAACAATGCAAATGGAACAAATTTTCACAAAAGAATCAATATATAACTGCAACTTTTTTGAATCACATAAGATCAGTAATGTCCTTGTAGTAAGTGGCAATCATGTGATAAAACTATTTTGGTGTTGTCATCTGTACCTTATTGTAGGTGAAGGGTTAAACCTTTTATGCCTTGATTTCATATATTGTTTGTTAATCCACATACAAACTATTTAAAGAAATTTTTGTTTCTCAGGGCAATTTTTCCTCAATTTTAGGGTGAGGGAGGGAGGCAATTAATTTATGTTAATCCACTAAACAGTCTTCAAAATAGTTGGAAATTTGAATTTAACTTCTTACACTATTATGTGGAATAGTTTGCTCTGTCAAACAAGATATAGTTGGTTAAATTTTTAGTCCTACAAAAGCAACGTAGTATCATTAAATAGATTTCCAGGTAAAAATAAAAGTGAGGGGGCAGATTTTCAATGAAGGGTGAGGGGGGTGGGGTGTGGGGGAGGCCTGAGAAACAAGAATTTTTTTTAGTAGCCGATACAGGAATGTATTAATTGTGTCCTTAGGTGAACTTGTCTTGAATGCTTCAGTTTCAGACATATAAAATTTTTAACATTGGGAAGATTCTCTAGCATGACATGAAATTTCTCACACATATTTTTTAGTTCAAGTGGACAATCATAAATCTTGTTTAAAACTATGTGTTTAAAACATAAATGTGTTTAAAACTATGTGGTGCTGGCAATTCCTTTATTTTGGTTTTTGGTTTGGATAACATAAATCAACTTTTAGTGACATTACTTTATTACGATTCTTTTTTTGAAAAAAAAACAGTCGTGTTATGGTATACTGCTGTCTGTCCATCTGTCTGTCTGTCCATCCATCCGTCCACATGTCGTACAATAACTCGAAAACGCTTTGAGCAATTTTTGTGATTTTTTGGTGGAAAGTATATGTTGATGGAAGAAAGCTCCCTTTCGATTTGTGTCACTGTTCGATTTGTCATTCCAGTTTTATGGGACTTTATTCATCAAAATATAGGCAATTTTCCACATGTCGGACAATAACTTGAAAATGATGTGAGCAATTTTCATGATTTTTTGATGGCAAGTATATGTTGATGGAAGGAATCTCCCTTTCTATTTGTGTCGCCGTCCGATACGTCCTTCCAGAGTTATTGAACTTTATTCATCAAAATATAAGCAATTTTCCACATGTCGAACAATAACTTGAAAATGCTTATAGCAATTTTCATGATTTTTTGGTTGCAAGTATATGTTGATAGAAGGAATCCCCCTTTCGATTTGTGTCGCTGTCCGATTTGTCATTCCATATAAACTACTTAAAAGTTCAGATGTTGAACAATGTATCCAATACATTTACCATTTTTTCTTGAAGTTATGATCTCTATAGACATAAGGTATATACATGAAATTCAAATAATTTATTTCCAAATTAATGAACACAGTATGTTGTTGGTTATGATTATTGTACAAGAATATAAAAAAAACCTGACAAGTACACATGTATACTCATATTGTGTGCTTCCCTCTTGTAATTAATAACGGGTGTATCATGCACTCATGGCACAGCTGTTTATTATGTCTCCCCTTCCCAGAAGGGAGACATATTGTTTTAGTGCATATTCTTCTTCTTCTTCTTCTTCTTCTTCTTCTTCTTCTTCTTCTTCTCATACAAACTTTGTCCGGGCCATAACTTTTTTTGTCTTTTGACCTACACCTTAGATATTTGGCATGTGGATGTATCACCATGAGCCAGTGTGCAGTGTACCTTAGTGACCTTCATGTGACCTTGACCTTTGACCTGAAGGTCAGATTTATGTGTTTTTTTAAGGCAAACATCACACAAACTTTGACCGGGCCATAACTTTTTTGTCTTTTGACCTACACCTTAGATACTTGGCATGTGGATGTATCACCATGAACTGGTGTGCAGTGTACCGTAGTGAACTTCATGTGACCTTGACCTTTGACCTGAAAGTCAGATTTATGCGCTTTTTTAAAGGAAACTGTCTGGACCAGAACTTTTTTTATTTCGAGTCAGGCTTTAGATATTTGGCATGTGGATGTATCACCATGAGCCGGTGTGTAGCATACCATTGTGACCTTCATGTGACCTTGACCTTTGATCTGAAGGTCAGATTTGTGCTTTTTTCAAGGAAACTTTGTCCGGACCAAAACTTGTTTGTCTTTTGAGCCAGGCCTTAGATATTTGGCACATGGATGTATCACCATGATCCAGTGTGTCACATACCATTGTGACCTTCATGTGACCTTGACCTCAAGGTCAAATTTATGTACTTCAAATAGGGAGCAATTGTCCAGACCAGAATTTTTTTGTTTTTTGACCTAGTACTTGGTTATTTGACATGTGGATGTGTCACCATGAGACCGCATGTCATCTACCTCGATGACCTTCATGTGACCTTGACCTCTGACCTTAAGGTCAAATTTATGTACTTCAAATAGGGAATAATTATCCAGACCAGAACTTTTTTTGTTTTTTGACCTAGGACTTAGATATTTGACATGTGGATGTATCGCAATTAGACTGCATGTCACATGTAATCATGACCTTCATGTGACCTTGACCTCAAGGTCAAATTTATGTACTTTAAATAGGGAGTAATTGTCCAGACCAGATTTTTATTTTTTTTTTTGGACATGTGGATGTGTCACCATGAAACCGCATGTCCGCTACCTTGATGAACTGCATGTGACCTTGACCTCTGACCTCAAGGTAAAATTTATGTACTTCAAATAGGGAATAATTGTCCAGATCGGAACGTTTTTTGTTTTTTGACCTAGGACTTAGATGATTGACATGTGGATGTATCACAATGAGACCACATGTCATCATGACCTTCATGTGACCTTGACCTCAAGGTCAACTTTATGTACTTTAAATAGGGAGTAATTGTCCAGACCAGAATTTTTTTTTTTTTGACATGTGGATGTGTCACCATGAAATCGCATGTCCGCTACCTTGATGAACTGCATGTGACCTTGACCTCTGACCTCAAGGTCAAATTTATGTACTTCAAATAGGGAATAATTGTCCAGATCATAACTTTTTTGTTTTTTAACCTAGGACTTAGATGATTGACATATGGATGTATCACAATGAGACCACATGTCATCATGACCTTCATGTGACCTTGACCTCAATTTATGTACTTTAAATTGGGAGTAATTGTCCAGACCAGAATTTGGGTTTTTTTGACATGTGGATGTTGAGCTAGATCATAGATATTTATAACCCCTCTCCCCAAAGGGGAAGTTGGGACATACTTGTTTATATATAATTTGCATTGCATTAAATAGAAAGGAAGGGGAGACATATGTTTTAGTGTGCTAAAACAGTTTTTAGTTATCTCCTGCCTTCGAAGTCGGTAGGGGGATATTGAAATGGTGTTTGTCCGTTCGTCACAAACTTTGTCAGCTTAACTCCTCCTACAGTTTTCAATGGATTTTTACAAAACTTGGTCTGCAGTATC
Source organism: Pictodentalium vernedei (assembly GCA_031216915.1). Classification (NCBI taxonomy): domain Eukaryota; kingdom Metazoa; phylum Mollusca; class Scaphopoda; order Dentaliida; family Dentaliidae; genus Pictodentalium; species Pictodentalium vernedei. The sequence continues at coordinate 303,958,677 of CM062296.1, read as the reverse complement.
AGTATCAAGTGTAGATGTGCAGGTGGTCAGGAATTTTCGATGAGACAAATTTTACATGGTTACGGCCCTTGGAAATAGCAAAATTTCCATCACAAAGGCTTGTCCACTTAACTCCTCCTACATTTTTTATTGGATTTTTATGAAACTTGGTCTGAAGTATCAGTATCAAGTATAGATGTGCATATGGTCAGGAATTTTCGATGCAACAAATTTTGCGTGGTTATGGCCCTTGGAATTAGCAAAATTTCCATCTCAAAGGCTTGTCCGCTTAACTCCTCAGACATTTTTTATTGGATTTTTATGAAACTTGGTCTGAAGTATCTGTATCAAGTGTAGATGTGCATGTGGTCAAGAATTTTCGATACAACAAAGTTTGCATGGTTATGGCCCTTGGTAATAGCACAGTTTTGATCAAAATGCTTGTCACTTAAGACACCTCCTGCATTTTAAATTGGATTTTTATGAAACTTGGTGTGCAGTATGAGTATGATGTGTGTATGTGCATATGGAAAGGAAATAATTTTTCCAGAGTTATAGCACTGGTCGACTTTGAAATTATCAAAATTGCAGGTTTTGGGAAGATATCTTCAGTTGCGATTAAAGAAATTAAATGATATTTGGTGAGTGACATTATTGGGTATGAATACATGTCCAGAACGATAATGAGATTATTCTTATACCAGAAAAGTCGGCGGGGATTATGGATGTCGTTAGACTGTCTTGTTACCCTTGATAGTGATGTCCAGATGCCTCTATTTCATGGTTGTCTACACATATGAGAAAATCTTTAACCATTTCTTGTTCAAAGGACATTTCAGGCGCAGTTTGTTAGAATACCGTAATGTGTGTGTATATCTTGGTGTTGCTGTAAACTCGGTACTGAAAATATTTTTTCATGTGAGGAGAACACAGTGGTCTCAGGATTTTATTGTGATGTCTTGAGATTTTTAACCTGACATAAGTTTTGTGTGATATGACCTTAATAACTTGAATCTTTACTTTCTTAATGTGAGACTGGAAGTGCTGTGAGCTTAACTGGTTGAGTGCTAGAAGCCACTATCAGGGCTTTCAAAAAAATGAGGGTATCAGAGCAAAAATCCAACATTTTCCTTGCTCAAGTTTTTTATTCTGTCAAATGTATTAATAATAATAAATTTTATCACAAATTATTGAAGAGTGCCTGTGCCAAACAAATTTTGATGAACAAATTCAGACCACCAAAAATATTGAGCCCTCAACCAGTTAAGTATATGGCAGCTTGATGATATCATGCCATCCATCTTCAGGCTATTCTAAAACCTCCTTTATTAATTCAGGCATGATATAGCCATAGATGCTGAAAGTGACTTTAAATACATTAAATAAATATGAATAACTTTAAAGTTGGAAAGTGAATCAACCATTTGACTTTGCTCAGAAGTTGTTTCATGTACTTCATCATTTTCTGCTTGCCAAACTCTTTGATAAAATTTATATCTGTTGATAGTGGGTCCTGGTTGAGGTTCGAGAGTCAATTAGAAATCCTTTCACTGATTGATTCAAAGTGTGTTGGATTATTTAGAAATAATACAAATGTTTGTAAAAATCTTAATGCATCACAAAAGATGATGTATCTATCCTATACACCAGGCAGTACATGTATATTGTATAGGATATAGGATCTTTGTGCTCTGCTATTACATACCATACTTAGACTGTGTGTACTAGGCTATTAAATTCCAGTAACACAGATGCAACTTTTGGAAATCAGTTTGATTCACAACTCAATTCAATGTGAGATGTTTTGTATGATTCAATTCAACCAAAAACTTGTGATCTGCTGGGCCCTAGTTGATAGTGTCAGAATCTCAATGAACTGACAAAAGTTTTACTGATTTGTAATGATTTGTCAATGTTATTTATTCTTACTGCTATTTCTTGCTCAGAAACTTTCTTGAAACAATTGCATTATATTTTTACAGTAGATAGTATCATTGACTTTACATACTACACTTCACAGGAAGACTCTTTTTTTTATTCAAATCTCCCAAGTGCTGAACACTCAAGAAAGGATGCTGGGCACATTGCAAATAGAAAGATTGATATTGAAATCCCTGCTGAGACAGTTTCCTTGAGTGCCAACCAAAAGTAGAATGATTAATATAGACCTTTTAGTCATCTACAGACCTCAGATCTCCAAAGGTTCACTATAGTTTCATTAGGTGGTTGGTGCCAAAAACAACTCTCTCATTTGAGCACATTCCAATGAGGTGTCATGAGCACATTCCAATGAGGGGTCATAAGCCATATTTCTGAGGAAAAAAAAATTAAAAAATTAAATTCAGTAATTTGTTTTTGCTCACAGGTGTCATCTGTAGTTTGTGTTGGGTAAGGAGTTACACTCTGTAGCCCACAGTGCAACTTGCATCTTATTCTCTGTTTGAATTTGAGTGCTTATTATTTTAGCCATTTTCAGAGATGAGAGAGAGTTCATATAGTTTGCTAATTATCCCCTACCAAAACAAAGTTTGCAGGGGATATAGAAATAGTGATTGTCCATCCATCCACATCCATCCATCCATCCATCCATCCATCCATCCATCCATCCAATCCATCCATCCATCCATCCATCCATCCATCCATCCATCCATCCATCCATCCATCCATAACAACTTTGTACCTTCATATCTCAGTCAGTGGATGTTGGATTTAAATGATCTTTGGTATGCTGGTAGACTACCTTGGGGAAAGGATATTCACAAGTAACAGGTTTTTCCATTTTTTTTCTAGAGTTGTGGGCCTTTTTCCCCTTTTTTCAACTTAGAAACCCTTGGCGGGGGATACCGGTGGCGTTGCACCTTGTTTCTTCCAGTCACAACTAAAATATTCATCTCATGAACTTGGTTCATGTTCCATTTTTTGCTGATTTTATGTAAACAAAATGTCCTCAAGCTGAGTTGCTCACAGAAGAGTGAATTTTTTTTTTCCTCATGAGGAGGCATTTGAAATCTGGCTAGTCCATCCCTCTGTCCATTTGTCTGTCCATCCTTCAATCCCTCCATCCATCCCTCTTTCCATCTGTCTGTTCAGCTTTTGTCTGTCCTTCCAGAAAATTGTTTCTTAGTCATAACTGTATAATGACGGTTGATTTTCATGAAATTTCACACAAGGATAAAGGCTACAGGGAAGGTATGTTGTGAAACACCACCAGGTCCAAACAACAAAGGTCAAGGTCATACAATTATGAAAAATTTAAAATCTCAAAAAGATTTTGTCTCTCTTTCCAGAAAATTGTGCCTTGGTCACAATTGGCTGGGTGCATTTTAATGAAACTTCACCTAGGTAAAGAACAAAGGATAGGTGTGTTTTGTCACACCTCCAAGTTCCAGTGGCAAAGGTCAAGGCCATACGATTATGAAAACTCAAACACAGAAAAATTTTGTCTGTCCATATGGAAAATTGTGTCTTGGTCATAACTTTATAATGGCAGGGCTGATTTTCAGGAAACTTCACCCAGGGATAAAAGACAAGGGGTTGGTGTGTTATGCAGCACCATCAGGTCTGAATGACAGTGGTCAAGGTCACACAAATATGAAAACTCAAAATCTTAGAAAAATTATGTCATTCCATCTTGAAAATTGTGTCTTAAAAAAAATTGTGTCTTTGTCATAACAGTACATTGCATAAGTGGATTTACACAAAACTTCACACATGGTAAAGGAACAAAGGGATGGTGGATTGTGTAGCACCACACCACCCAGTCCAAACGTCAAGGTTACATGATTATGAAACCCCGAATCTTAGGAATGAATTAATTCTAAAGTTTACAAAATATTTTCATGTCATTTGCATCTTTGCCCAAGTCAACATCATTACCTTAGAGTTGTTTAGTTTTTGAAGAACTATTTCAACAAATGTTAATATTTTATATAAAAAATAGGCACTTTGGTCATTGTTTCATGGGCATCAGTGGGCGGTTTTAAATCCATATCATTACTATGCAGTTTTATTGGAAAATAATGGAATTATTAGATAAGATTGCCTGATCTTGAGAGATGATTCTCTCATCTCTGAATTTCCTACCACATTGTAGAAATTAGAACCAGTGTTAATAAAGCATTCTTTTGAAGTTGTATGTTCATTTCCCTGTCTGTTATCATCACATATATAAAAATACTAATCATTTTAAATTGACAGTGTGCTGGCACAGTGTGTTAACTGTTAAAGTATTAAGTCAATTTTTTAACGTTAATTTGAAACATGAGGGTTTTTTTTTCATTGGCAATTCATTCATACTCTTTTTTCAGACACCTTGTTCAAATTGTATAATAGCTTTTTGGAGAGTGTCAGTAAGCATTCAACCCTTTACTCAACATGAACAGAAGACAATACACATAAAAAACATTGGCTTTTGCTTTGGTACCCTCATTTTTTTTGAAAGTCCTGATAGTGGCTTCTTGCACTCAACCAGTTAATAACTAAACTTTTTCATTTTTTGCCTTAAAATCATAGGATATGGCCTCTCATTAGAATGAGCTCAATCAGCTTGTTCCAATAAAGGACCATAAGCTATGTTTTTGAGATAAAAAAAAAAATTAATAAAAAATAAAATTATTATAGGTGATTTTTGTAAATAGCACTGCCCAGTTTTGGCCGATATGTTAGATTTGAAAAGTACTTATGTTTAGTAAAGTGCATCTTACAGATATGTTTTTAAATTTGTGAAATAAAACCCATATATAATCTGTCACATCTCTTTAACCCTTTACCGAACAAATCCACCACATACGTCTCTGTAATTTACAATTCGAGCACTTGAAAAAAAAATTTTTTTTTAAATTTCAACAAAACCATATCGTGACTAGAACATACTTGTCAAGCTCATTCCAATGAGGGCCACAGGATGTGGTTTTGTTGAAATTTAGTGATGGGGCCAAATGATAGGGTTTTGTTGAATTTTTTTTTTAAATTTAAAAAAAAATTATAAAATAATAAATTTTGATATTGTGGGCACTAGGGAAAGGGTTAAATGCACTCTTTTTCCTCGATTTTCTCCAGCTGCAAAACTGTCTGACACAGTATGCCCCAGGCTGTTGAAAATATCATTAAACCCCAATAAATCACAAAATGTTAAAAGTATCATTAAGCCCAAATAAATAAATAAATATCTTTATGTAATCGCAGGTGCACTGAACAAGCTGAGAAGTCGGAAAAAAGATATTTGATCACATTTCTTGATTGATTCTGTGGTACCCTTATAATCAGATATTAACAAAGAGAATTTAATAAAGATTTTTTAGCTTTTTATAGTACCATAATAACAAAAGTGGTCTCTTCTTGATCAGTTGTGATCTGATGGCTATCTGGTCACAAAACACTAACATAAATAGGTGGTGAGCTCATAAATAAAATATTGTCAAAATCAAGACAGAATCAAGAAAAAACAAATGAAAATAGCACCAGAGATTCAAAGTTCTCGCATGTCTTTTTCGACAGGTTAGATTCTACAATATTGAGAGAGCTCCAGAAGAATTGTCCATTGCCCACATTATTTCCATTCATGTTTTATTCATTTTTCAGCTTTCACCCCCAAAACATAGCTTAAGACCCCTCACTGCAATGGGCTCGATGAGCTCAATCCAGTTAGGGGCATAAGCTATGTATTTAAAGTAACAGATGTGTACTAATAATTTTTGAAGGGCAGCATGAGAGCTCAGTGTTTACGGCATTGGACTTCAAACCGAAAGGTCCTCGATTTGATCCCTGCCAGGAGAAACTGCGTTGTGTCCTTGGACAAGGCACTTAATCCCAATTGCCCACATGAGGGCATGGTGGCACTGTGTACTAAGGCGTACTGCATGTCTGTGGTGCACTTGTCTTCAGCCTATGCTAACCCTGCTTGTGTGGAGTTGGTATGTTTGGGAGTCTGACATTGCTCACCACTGCTCAATGAATCTCTTTGGGGACTTCGGCTTTTGATATCATGTGTATTGGGTAAAGGGTTAATGATCTTCACTTTGGGAAAATTATTGGACAGTTTTCTCTCCTCTGTGAGAGCCTTTCATGATTCTTAACTTAGGTACAGGTTTAATTCTCTGACTGCTGGAGGCATTTTTCCTGCCCTGCAGAGAAATACACTATTACAGTACAGTCGCCATGGATTGGTCATAATCCACACGTGGGCAATGATGTCCATGCATGTGTTTACCAGGTAATAAAAATCATCATCAGCAAAATTTTAATTAATGAAGCACTGCCTTGTGCCTGGTGCGTCATTAATTAAACTTTTGATGATTATTCCTATAATTAGTGTTTGAAATCTAATATTATTACATCCATGGAAATATTGCCCACCTGTAGAAAGTGACCAGTCCATGACAGTCATACTGTTCCTAGTAGAAGTATTTTACTGACTCTTGTTACTAAAATATATTCACTGTAAATGTGAGTAGTACTTGTGCCAATGATTTCTTTATATTACTTTCTGTTGAATTTTTCATCAAAACAAGTCTGAGCCACTTTACAGTAGCCATGTTTTGATTTTTTGAGAAGTTCAAGAAATTACTTAGAAGGCTAATAGTTAAACTTGTGAGATAAATTCTTTACAACAGGTTAATCATAAAACTTAAGAGATAAATTCTTTTCAAACAGAATTTGTATATCATGATTAATGAATTCATTGCTTTAAATAATAGGGCGAAGATGATATGCTTGGATGTACTTCATGCTTTGCGCGCAACACCAATGTCAGCTCATAATCGGTAACAGAATGATTCATTTAAAAACACAGTAGTTTTTACAATTTTTTACAGTTTATCTATATGAATGCTTTCCATAACAGTTTACTAACAGTACCCTAGTTTCACTGCTTCATATACAGCTACAGATAATATTAAGGTTATATGGCATTATAAACAGAATGTTGTTTCCTTTAGTTCAAGCAGCCACAACTTTTTGGCTTTGAACTGGAAATTAAGAAAATTGAGGATGATCCTATCTGATCGTTAGGAATACAGCTTCTCATTCCTGTAATTTCTTCAGTTAACTCTTTACAAAGTAACAGCCTTATTATACCCCCACAAAATGAAGTTTAAGGGGGTATGTATATAGGAGTCAACTTGTTTAGTTTGCCCTATTCTCTAACTGCCCTTCACACTTTATCATGTTTTCAATTTTGTCTTGAAATCATGGCTTAGCAACCATTATTGGAACAAGCTCATTCCAATGTTGTATGGAGTCAAGAAATGAAAATGTTTATTATTCAAGAAATTTTTTTTACAAGTGTCGTCTGCAAGCCATGTTAGGTAAAGAATTAAACTATTAGAATGCTGTTTTCTGACATATTGAAGGGAAGATCTCCAAGAGACCTTTCCATTATTTTATGACATAACTGGATTATTTTTTACACAGTATACCAATGGCCCAGACATAGCTGGTGCTAACTCTAAAATATCTAGGGCCAAACACAAATGTTGCCCCCCAATCCCCAAAATTTGCATGCAAAACCGAAAATTAGAAGTCCTAACTGGTCCTCCATACATTTACCCTCTGCGCATGTGCGACGTCAGGAAGTGACCGGAATTGGTGCCAACACCATTCTTTGTTTGGCCCTTGTCAGATAACACAAACTTTTGTGCTTTTTAAATCTCAATTAATAATGATGCCAGACACAAATCAATGGTTAAATTGGTGGATCCAAGGACACAATTTGATGAAGGAAGGAAGAAACGGTGGTTTGAAAACGTTCAGGGCTGTAATTTTATGATATTTATAAAAATTAGTTCATGTTCCCTAATTTCGGGACATGAGCCTGACGTCATCATTGTTGATAATGATTTTTCCACTGTTGGTTAAGTATTCCTTCCCTAACCTCCCTTGATCCCCCCTGTTAAACTCCCAAGCTTTTTGGCTTGTTTTTTGAAATTTTAAAAAAAAATTTCTTGGGAGTTTAACGTGTTATACAGAAAGTTTTTTCTGTATTCCCCCAGGGTTACGTCTTCACCCTTAGGGTGTTTAGGCGTTTTTAGTCATGCATCATACTTCCAATGTATCATTTTTTCTTCTGATGAAGATCTTGCCTTACATCGGATAGTTCAAAAATCTGTTACTGACTTTGGGCCGTGTTGCCTGTGGTCTCGTTTCCGGTTTTCAGTTGGATGTTGTTTACATTAGCAACGTTTGTTATTTATGTGTACCTATTTCTGATTTGATAGGTCTGTTGTAAGATACATTATACAGTCCCGTAGTGTGGCAGTTAATTTTTGGGGGGAAAAAATTAATTTTGTCCACACTTGGGCTCTTTTGGGCACTTCGTTCCTTTTGGGAACTTGGGCTGTTGTCAAAATGTTTTGAAAATTTTTTTGGCGTAAACTATTTTTCGATTTATATTTTGAATGTTTTTGTTATATATCTTTTTATTTGTATTTAATGTGGAATTGGTGGGAGTACAATCGACTTAGTCTGCTTCATTATGTAAGCATATTGCTCTTTTAGCAAGGCGAGGAAGTCGTTCCTCTTATTTTCTTGTAGGTTGTCTTGCTTGTAGTCGATGTACTTCTACTAATTCTTGCTCATATGTGTCGCATGCGATGACAAACATTGCTGACGGGTGTCACGGTATGTTGTTAGCGAGGGACCACTGCCGGTCCTCTCGTAATGAGAGGCTGCCACCGGTCCTCTCGCCCTAGGTCGCTCTAGTTTATTAGTTTATATTTACAGAGGAACAAGAACATGGTGATGTTTACGTGATGGTGTCAGATAGTGTGCTTCCATCGTTGCATTAATTAGTCAATCAGAGCTTGCGCCAAAATGGATATTAGACAGGGCAATAAACCACAGTGTGGTTTCAAATCCCTGTTGCCAGCTACCTCGACCGGTGAAGCGGTACACCGCCTGACGGTACCGTGACACCGGGTGTGTTCGTTGCGGTCAAGGAGAATGGAAAGGGTAGAGTGAGCACTATAATATAATATCAATATAAGGCTCACCCTGCGACGATGGAAAGGAATAAGCCAGCAAGTTCAGCAAGAAGCTCGACGAGATTTGAAGGACCGCGAGCGAGAGAAGGCCCCCCCCTCTCTCTTTTATTATAACATCTGGGGCCAGGTGTTATGGATCGGAACTTGCGTCAGTCGGAGCATACGTCCACGCCTCCCATCCGGGATGCTCCGTTCAGTTTACAGCCGGGGTAGGCTATAATTACGGCTTCTTCAATGTCTACCAGGCACACACGACCGCACCTTGGCTACGTGACTTCTGATATCCAGCCTGCATCACCGAGAAAGTCACTCTTTGTCAGTGAAGTCACACCATACAGTAGCCAAGGAGACGAGGCCTCATTTATAGGGACGTCCGCAGAAACGAGCCATCTCGGACACACTGTCCCAGGAGCGGCCGGCGGCCATGCAACAGAAGACCGCTGCTCCTTAGGCCTCCACAACAGACTTGCTGTCGCAGATTGCGCAGCTCATCGCAGCATCCCAGCAAATGCAGAAGCAGACAACGGCAGTCTCAGAACTTGAGCTGTCGGAAGGTGCTGGGTCGGTCCAGTCATCTGCCCATTCAGATGCTGATGACCTTGAGTATAATCTGTTCAGTTGGAGGATGAAAGGGATTTGGAGGAGAATTACCCTTCCCTTTTGGAACAACAGGGTGGTGATAGCGCTTATGCATCTATACTTCCCTGAGTTTGTTCCTGAGAATCAGAATGCTGCGACAGCTCGAAAGTAGCACTATTCAATAGCTTAGACGAGGCCTCATATATCGGGACATCCGGAGAAAGTACCGTCTTGGACATACTGTCCCAGGAGCAGCCGGCGGCCAGAAGACCACTGCTCCTTAGGCCTCCGTTACAGTTTTGCTGATGCATATGTGCAGCTCCTCACAGCATCCCAGCAAGTGCAGTAGCAATCGACGGCAGTCTCAAAATCCGAGGTGTCGCATGGTGCTGGGTCGGTCCAGTTATCTGCACGTTCAGATGCTGTTGACCGTGATTTCAACTGATTCAGATGAATGATGAAGGGATATGGAGGGGATTTACCCTCCACATTCGGAACAATACAGGGTTGAGAGGATTTATTCCATCAACACTACCCTGAATGTGTTCCAACGAATCAGAATGCTGTGTCTATTTACAAGAAACCGCTAGCATTGTTGCACGCTAAATTATCCGGAAAAAGAGAAGGAATGTCTTTTCCTGTTAAGTATAGACAGGTGTCGCAGGCTTTTGGCCTTTTAGACGACTCCACATTCAACTTTCCCGTGGAAAGAAGTAAGGTGGTTTCTTGTCATCTCCTTCTGTAGTTCCGCTGGTCGGAAAACAGTGAAGATGTATTGAGAGTTCCTCTGCATCTGAATGAGTAGGCTAAGGACCTAGCTATGGCCTTACCTTCATCATTCATTATTCGCTTGGTCACAATTGAGACATTTATTCATTCAGAGCGAATTTAGACTCACTGTATTACGCAGATCACCTTTAAGAACTGTGACTCTACGTCTCTACGGAAAGGAATTGGAGGACGTTTGTACCTCATTTAGAGTCCTTTCCAGGGCTATATATTTATCACGTATAACTCTGTCTTAACAAGTTGCTAATTCTTAGTTAAAGAGACATGACAGAGCCCTTGCATCATCATCCTTAATAGATGACAAGGTGAAAAACTCTCTTCGAGTCGCTCCGGTTTCCGGACACTAAGTTATTGACGATAAGCTTTCATTGGTTTATGAACAAGCTACAAAGAAAGCATCAATACTCAGCTTCTTATGTCGACGTATATTCGACACGCATTGGCAGAGGAGTAAGGGAGGACGTCCTAGACAGGTCGCCTATAAGGACTCCTCGTGAGGGTATAGTTTAGTCTCCTATAATTACTCTAGGGATCGTCATATAGCGACTCGAATTCGGGTCTTACGTCTGATCGAGACTTCGGTCAGACGCCCCTAAACTGCTGGGTCGAGGCTCTTTGCGAATGAGACTCAGTTCCTCCTTCCGTAGGCCTCGCAGGTGCTACAGGTGTGAGTTGGGACCTCTGTTGTTTTGCGGTTGACGGATGGTTATCAAGATGAGCTTCAATCTGGATAACTGTTACGGAGACTAGTTGTTCAGAAGTGTGGTTTCGGAAGGCCTGCATTATCTTTCCCAGAGAACCACAACTAAATTAATGTCTGTTGGACAGTGCTTCCGTTTAAATTTTGCATAAGTGTATCTCCAATCGGAGGTAAAGGTTCTCTTGACAATAATGTTAATAGAGGTCGTCGAGAATCAAGATTCTCTGCAATTCTGTAGCCACCTGTTACTCGTACCAAAGCCTAAGAGCTCGTTCCGACAGATAGTAGACTGGAGCTTGTTAACAAGTTTATCAAAGCTCTAAAAGTTTATTTATGGTTATCATTTAGTTGGTAAAATGAGTGTTTGAGTGATTGGCTATGCTATAAGCATAGATCTAAGGATAGCTTTGGTCTGAAGATAGCGCCCTGCGCTGTCACTCAAATATTAACTTGGTAATGTCTCATAACAATCTGGTTCGTCTGCCATTATCCAGAACAAATTAGTTTTATGCGACTGATGGAGATGTGCTGAGCAGCTACGCTTCTTGTTTAGATGGGTCGCTTACGCACACGCCCCCACCTCCAGTTATTCTTGCACAGAACTGGAGTGTGACAATACATTCGCTCAGGACCAGTATTATTTTAACGGATATAGTAAACAAAAAGGTCCATATTGAGGCAGATTTTCAGTGGTTAACTCATTAGTTCCACTGCAACTGCCAGATCCAGCTTTCACGATTATGACGGGTATGAGTCAGTAGTTTGGGGCATGGCCCTGAGTCTTACAGACTATAATTGCAGGGGTCTGAGACCCACGGTTCCTGTAGAAACACATAATCATCAAGAATGATGTCAATATTGTTAGCGCTATATCAATGCGTTCACGCTTGTTCAGAGTTTGTTGAACAACTCAATAGTGGTAGAGTACATCAGGAACCAGGGCGGCACCCATTCACTTTTGTTATAATACATAACGGAGAATCATTTTCATGTCTCTCTATCTGTCATATACCGGGTCATCTGAACGTACTAGCAGATTCGCTCATCAGAAGGTCGCCTGTTTCATATGTATGGATGCTCAACATGCATTTATTTGTACAGTTTTGCTACCAGTGGGATCACCCCATGATTCTTTAGTTTGCGACGCACCGGAACAATTGTTACCGTCATTTGTGTCGCCATGCCCAGATTATTGAGCGCAGGCAGTAGACTCTCTGCAAATTCATGGGGAGGAATAATAGGATATGCGTATCCTCCTATTCATTTGATTCAATAGCTTATGTTTAAGTTTAAACAGTGAATCTTACTGGTAGCGCCTCTGTTGTCACAAGAATCTTGGATCAATATTCTCAAGTGTCGGTTATGTGACGCTCCCCAGAAGCTTTCTCCCAGAAAGAGTCTTCCTTCAGGGGATGTTTTATTCTTCACATTCCTCTCCGTCCATAGTGACACATGGAGTCGGTTAGACGTGAGGGAACCATTTTGGTTCCTATATTTTTTATCTTAACTGACACAGGTACGATTAAATAATACGGGTGAGGGGATTTCGTTATGACTTCGAATTCCCCCCACCATGAGAGAACCATTGCGGTTCCTATATTTTTCTGTTAACTGATACAAGTACGATTGAATAATGTGGGTGAGGAGATTTCGTTATGACTTCGAATCCCCCCCCCCCCCCCCACACACACACACACACACACACACACTCAGACACTTCCTTATGTGTTATAAGCAATTACCGGGCAAGACGAAGTTTTCTTCCCGCAAGCTTTATTATTGTAATACATGCATTTTATGCATTTATGTAGTGTTCTGTGGCGACCTCATGGGCTCATCCGCTTTTTAGCTGAATTAATGCCCTATTATTTTGGTTGATTTGTTATGTACAAGCGTTTATTTATAAATCATCATAATTAAATTGCTACTCTTGAGTACCTCACAGGCTGCATAGCCAGTTAACTGGTATTCAGATGATTACATAATATATATGCGATCGCACATTATTATTATTAGGCTAATGCTTTATTGTATTCGGTGGACCTTGAAATAATAATTTATTTTGGGGGCGGTTCGTGTAGGAGCCTGTTAATCATACCTTTGTACGTCTCTAGATCCAAGTTTCTATTTTGTTTGGTACTCATATCACACATGCTTTTACGATGATAGATATCTGTCATACATATCGGATTATTCACGTTTGAGAGTGTTGTTACTGGAATTTATTGTACAGTGGCCGCCTATGGATCATGTAGGAAGTGTGCTTCCTCTTCAGGAATCGTTCAGTGTGGCTTGATTAGATAGGTGTATGTCATATTTTATATCACCGGTTTTCGACTTATCTGTGTACGTTGTCTCCTGTGTATGCTATTTACTGTGCAATATTAATTTTCAGGATCGTCGCAAAAGCCGTAACTTCTGAGGTAACGTTAAGCACCATTTATTAATCTTGAATTAATACCTGAGTGCGTGTTCGACGATTAATTATATTGTTGTTGGGTACCGCCCTTATTTTTTCCAGAGCTCTCCCCCTTTTTTCTTTTGAAGGTTTCTTCAAAAAAAAAGGGGGGGAGGGGTGTTTTTACCCATAATCTGGCTTAAAATGTATTTATCTTTGAAGGATGCTGTTTTTATCCGTATTTTTATCCTGCATACAGCTGAAATGTTATTGTAAGGCGAATGTTTGTGGGAGATTTTCTCTTATTCTCAGATACGCCGTCCTAATTTTTGGGGCTTAGTATGGGCTAGCCATGGAAAATTAGGAACTTGTCTTCATACTTACATTAAGCAATTACTTCATTGGGCTCCTTGTTTAGAATATGTCTCCTCTATTACTGTATAGATAGACATACATGTAATTCCAAACTGTTCTACATGTAAGTTCCTTCATTATGGATTGCAGGATTGGAATTATTAGTCCCATATGGGAACCGTAAGGGGACTATAGGATTGCACTCCGTCCGTCCATCCATCTGTCTGTTTGTCTGTCTGGCTGTCTGTCTGTCTGTCCGTCCGTCCGTCCGTCCGTCCGTCCGTCCGTCCGTCCGTCCATCTGTCTGTTTTTTATGTTACCACCTCTCCCTCCAACATGCTTTAAGCTACACCTTTCATATTTGGTACATGGATAAATGGTTCTGAGGGGATGATGCACGCTCAAAATTTTTTTTTCAAAATCCAAAATGGCGGAATGGCAGCCATTTTTGTTGTGTTTTTGAAGCTTTTTTTCTCTATTTTCATGTTACCACCCCTCCCACCAACATGGTTCTAGCTACACCTTTCATATTTGGAACATGGATAAATGGTTCTGAGGGGATGAAGCACGCTCAAATTTTTTTTTTGAAAATCCAAGATGGCAGAATGGCGGCCATTTTTGTTGTGTTTTTTAAGCTTTTTTTCTCTATTTTCATGTTACCACCCCTCCTACCAAATGGTTCAAGCTACACTTTGCATATTTGGCACATGGATAGAGGGTTGGGAGGGGATGATGCATGTTCAATATTTTTTCTTCAAAATCCAAGATGGCGGCATGGCGGCCATTTTTGTTGTGTTTTTTAAGCTTTTTTTTTCTCTATTTTCATGTTACCACCCCTCCCAGCAACATGGTTCAAGCTACACCTTTCATATTTGGTACATGGATGAATGGTTCTGAGGGGATAATGCACGCTCAAAATTTTTTTTTCAAAATCCAAGATGGCGGAATGGCGGCCATTTTTGTTGTGTTTTTTAAGCTTTTTTTCTCTATTTTATGTTACCACCCCTCACTCCAACATGGTTCAAGCTACACTTTTTTATTTCTGGCACATGGATAGAGGGTTGTAATGGGATGTTGCACATTCAATATTTTTTTTCCAAAATTCAAGATGGTGCCATGGCAACCATTTCTGTTGTGTTTTTTAAGCTTTTTTCTCTATTTTATGTTACCACTACTCCCTCCAACATGGTTCAAGCTGCACTTTTCATATATGGTACATGGAATAAGGATGTTGTGAGGGGATTATGCACGCTCAATATTTTTTTTTTAAAATCTAACATCTGTCTGTCTGTCCGTCTGTCTGTCTGTCTGTCTGTTTTTACCACCTCTCCCTCTAATATGCTTCAAGCCACACCTTTCATATTTGGTACATGGATAAATGGTTCTGAGGGGATGATGCACAGTCAATATTTATTTTTCAAAATCTAAGATGGCAGAATGGCGGCCATTTTTGTTGTGTTTTTTTAAGCTTTTTTCTCTATTTTATGTTACCACCCCTCCCTCCAACATGGTTCAAGCTACGCCTTTCATATATGGTACATGGATAAAGGGTTGTGTGGGGATTATGCGCGCTCAATATTTTTTTTTTAAAATCCAAGATGCTTATATACTCTAGTGTCTTCTGTGACAAAAACACCTTATGTCACAAAAGCGCCATAGGGGACTAATACCACCTCGGTGGTCAAACACTTGTTTCAGAAGCCTTAAGCCCTCCACCTATTTACGATTCAGATATGTCTGGGCTATTGGTATACTGTGTAAAAATATGATAAATTTATACCAATTTGTATATTTTTATACTTACCAATGGCCCAGACAGGAAGGGCCCTCCCATGAGTGGGCACTCATACCTCCCCGCTGAATTATGTAATATGCTCTTTTACAAAGAAAGTTGTTGGTGCCAATTCTGGTCACTTCCTGACGTCTGCGCATGCGCAGAGGGTAAATGTATGGAGGACCAGTTAGGACTTCAAATTTTGGGGATTGGGGGGCAAAATTTGTGTTTGGCCCTAGGTATTTTAGAGTTAGCACTAGCTATGTCTGGGTCATTGGTAAGTATAAAAATATACAAATTGGTATAAATTTATCATTTTACAGCACAATCAGTTATACACAAAGGGACTCGGTCAGCAACTCCTGGGGTGGATGTCCTCTAATGTGGGCAACACAGGTTCAAATGATGGTACAAATGGCAATACTTGACATCATACCTGTGTTGCAGTCATGATGTGGTTATAGATGGTGAAAGTGACCTTAAACATGAATGAATGAATGAATGAATGAATGAATGAATGAATGAATGAATGAATGAATGAATGAATGAATGAATGAATGAATGAATGAAGATTTGTCAATAAGCAGAGTGGTTTAAATTGTGTAAAACTCACAGGATCTTGCAACAGTGTAATACATTTGTAGCAGTTATTCATTACCCAATACTCCCTTTTGGTACCCTGGGAAGCAGAGCAGTGCTTGTTCACAGTGGTAAACAGTTTTTGTTTTACTGTATAACAAGATGGCCAGCAACTCCTGGGGTGGATGTCCTCTAATGTGGGCAACACAGGTTCAAATGATGGTACAAATGGCTATACTTGACATCATACCTGTGTTGCAGTCATATGGTCATAGATTGTGAAAGTTACTTTAAACATGAATGAATGAATGAATGAATGAATGAATGAATGAATGAATGAATGAATGAATGAATGAATGAATGAATGAATGAATGAATGAATGAAAAGTAATGAATGAATGGATGAAAGTGAATGAATGAATGGATGATGAATGAATGAATGAATGAATGAATGAATGAATGAATGAATGAATGAATGAATGAATGAATGAATGAAGATTTGTACATAAGCAGAGTGGTTTAAATTGTGTGAAACTCACAGGATCTTGCTACAAAGTAATACATTTGTAGCAGTTATTCATTACCCAATACTCCCTTTTGGTACCCTGGGAAGCAGAGCAGTGCTTGTTTACAGTGGTAAACAGTTTTTGTTTTGCTGTGTAACAAGACGATCAGCAACTCCTGGGGTGGATGTCCTCTAATGTGGGCAACACAGGTTCAAAATGATGGTACAAAATGGCTATTCTCGGCATCATACCTGTGTTGCAGTCATGATATGGTCATAGATGGTGAAAGTGACCTTGTACATGAATGAATGAATGAATGAATGAATGAATGAATGAATGAATGAATGAATGAATGAATGAATGAACGAATGAATGAATGAATGAATGAATGAATGAATGAATGAATGAATGAATGAATGTACATAAGCAGAGTGGTTTAAATTGTGTGAAACTCACATGATCCTGCTACAATGTAAAACATTTGTAGGAGTTATTCATTACCCAATAGTCCCTTTTGGTACCCTGGGAAGCAGAGCACTGTTCACAGTGTACAGAGTCCTTTAAAATGGGCAGCAGCTACATGTTTGCTTTTATACTTATGTTATTTTGGACATTAATGAAGCTCTGAGAAACAAAATTGCTTTCTTAGCATCAAATTTTCCATATTTCACCATTCGTTGAACTTGGTCATCTCAGTGATTCTAGTTTTTGCCTAAATTAGATGAATCTAAAGAACTATTAAGACACTACACAATGTGGAGTATTGGGGAGGTGGGGAGCCTGGAATCAATTATCTAAGGTGGAGTTCTTCCTGTATTTCATACACAAAAAAGGCAAGCATGAAATTCAGAATAAACTCCAAAAAGGGTTATTGATTCAGGTCCCCCATATGCTACCCAAGTTGTGTTTGGTATTTATACCATGATTAAACTTGAATTAAGTGATTGAAGCTGATATTTTTAAAGAAAAATATCACCTCCGGCAGTCTGATATCTTTCTTGCTTGACACTCTTTTGTGTCTGAGCATTTTATTCACGTCATAACATAACATAACTGAGAGCGTAATGTCCAATGAGATGCATTCTTACGTGATGTTCTTCCATGTAATTCAGATTCCACACATGGTGTATCCAGCACATTTTCCCATGTCTGTATTGTATTGCGTAACGATGAATATGCATACCAATCTTGGTATAAAACCATTTACCAAACATAATCACACATCCAGCCCGAGCTATTCACAAAATTCACCACTAAAATTTTATTATTTTTTCAATTGTTGACTCCAACACATAACTTATGACCCCTTATAATGAGCTTGAAGCAAAAAGAGAACATTTTAGCTATCCAAGAACTGTTTTTGTAGTCTAGTTATGAAGTTGACGGTTAAATTAGATTGAAGTATATCAACAGAACAATAAAATCTTAAAGGTATTTGATTGGGTTTGTCAGCTGAACAACAAACATTTTCTCAATTTGCTGCTTACTGTATCTTTTTTATGATCAAAAACAAATATTTGAGAGTCTCAATTTTATCTGTAGCTGTATAATCAAGCTTTTTTCCTACTACATCCTTGAAATGATTCAGAAACTATTTTATTGTATTTTCATTTGTGCTATTATATTGTTATAATTGACAAAATACCAGTTAATGATTTGAGCCATATACCTGATACTTCCGAACATATATTACTCTTAAACATGTTTTATTGTACAGGTATCAAAATATTAAAAGTTATTGTGATGAATTGACGGTAACGTGGTCTGAGGTTTGTGGCTTGGAGGATATGTTCAACCAAGATACTTAGCATCGAGGTAGAACTTAAGCTCCAAGCCGCAAACTTCAGACCATGTTACCATCAGTTCATCACATTAATGTATATGTTCCAATAAGACCCTACCCTTAGCCCAAAATCCACATCATGAAATGAAAAAGCTAACTTTTAACAATAACAAGTCTAGTAAATAAACCTTTCGTGTACTCCTCAATATCACTGGACAAATAATAACGCAGATGAAGGTCATGGTTACTCCATTTTGGGTTCAAATTGTAAACTGTTTTATAATTTAAACAACACTTCATTCGGAACATTGTCTGCAGCATGTCTGAAAAATCTAGAAAAATGAAGTGGTTTGCAAGTCACTGTATTGACGGAATAATTGCAGAATGGACGACCTCATTTCAGATATTTTTCGTGGTGATGTCAGATGGTAGCAAGCTCTCTTCCAATCAGAGGGCAGGTTTTTTAGTCTTATTGGAACATTGGTTATTGTTACTCATTGTGGGAGTGAAACTTATACCAAATATTATTCTCCCCATTACAATTCCAGAAAATAGAGCAGTACTTTTTTACTGATGGAAATAAGTACTGTTTTACCCAATAGTCAAGGCCTGGAGTGGAAGTCCTTTGATGTGGGTAGGTATAAATAATTAACTAAACTTAACTTCATACTTGTATTGTGTTTATGATATGGCCATAGATGCTGAAAGTGACCGTCAACATCAATAAATTTCCATGATCTGTAACTAGAAGGAGCTGAGGGTTTTTTCCAGTTACAGGCTAAAAGCTGTTATTTGAAAAAAATAGGGTGATATAAAATAAAGCATGGAAGACATTCATGAGCTTACTTACTTAAAGCTCAAAGTGGGCTGTAGTTACCACTTCTCATCTGTATGTCTGTTGCTTATCCATCCAAAACATCATATTTACAGATTCTCAAGCTGTTGGGCTGCCGGTTTTTGTTGCCAATTGGTATAATTTTTCTTGTTTTTATATACACAACTCATACTTCACTCACCAAACCCAGATTTTTGACTAATGCGTATTTTCACACACAGAGTTTTTTCTCTTGGGTTCTTATTGGTAGAGACCTTCTATATCAAGATTTCATTGGTTGCCGAGTGGGCAGCTCTGAGGCAATTTTTTACAGTGCCCAAAAATGGGGCACCCTCACAAAAATGGAGGACTTTACTAGTCACTATTGCAATAAATTGAGTTTTTTTCCCTGTCAAACCAGATCTAGAATGCAAATAAATTAATCATTGAACATCAGGGAATCATGAAAATGTTTCCTTCTCGTACTAATATACAAAGATGTTAGAAAAAAAATGTGATTCAACAAGAGGTGAAAAAATGCCCTTTTAGAAAGCGGCAATTTCCAAGAGTGTCATCCGCAATCCAGAGAAATTTGATCCCTCAACGAGTGAGGACCACTTACACCAGTCTTTGAATTCCAGTTGATCTCCCTCTCTTGTCATAAAGAATATTCTTCAGGTTGTTTCATTGTAGTATTTTTCCTGCATTATTCTCGCCGAGTTCATTTTCTTCAATTTGTTTTGAGTGAGTTTTCCTCAATTTCTTGCGCTTGTTTTATTCCTGGTTACACCCCATGTCTAAGAATTGTTTCATCTCTGGAGTTTACGATTATTCAAAATCAAATAGTCGTTGTGTGAAAGTCAACTGGAATCCAGAAGGTTATTGACAATAGTGAGATTTATGGCGATGATCTGCATGTTGAATTAAGACCAGGCTTTGAGCGTGATTGCCACATTTCTCTTGATGGACACCGAGATTGCATCGATTGATATGTTTATCCATGCAATGTAAGGTAAGTTTATCCATGCAATGTAAGGTAAGCCGTCAGAAAACATGGTCTATCTGCGACTGAACCCTAAGAATCTCCACTGTAAAAAATGGCCAGGCACTCTGTGTTTGTCTCTTTGAACATCAAATGAGATTGTTTATTCTTTGAACATCAAATGAGATTGTTTTTTCTGAAGCTTTGAGTGCAAAGTACAAAAAGACTACAGGCATCTATCAACAGGATACTACAGGCATATGTTTACAGGCAGATTAAATCAACAGATTGTTGTCTATCTTCAAGTGAAGTCATCCTTCAGAAATGTAAGGAACGTGGTGACAAATGGTCTGAAGATGTTAGAGTATGCGTCAGTTGGTGATATACATTCTGCTGATGCTCGCTTCCATTCAGATTTCTCCGACATTTATGGGAGAGTGAGCGATTATTAGCAAAGCGGCCCAACCCACTAGTCAG
This sequence comes from Pictodentalium vernedei, assembly GCA_031216915.1. Taxonomy (NCBI): domain Eukaryota; kingdom Metazoa; phylum Mollusca; class Scaphopoda; order Dentaliida; family Dentaliidae; genus Pictodentalium; species Pictodentalium vernedei. Next base: position 303,937,985 of record CM062296.1, on the reverse strand, counting down.
TCTAGAATATTCTCTGCAGGCAATTGTTGATTTTATGAAAAATGACAGCTCTATGAGTTGGAGCTCAGTCAAATTCCACGGTAAGTATACAGAGTATGGAGGCAAAGAATTATCTTGCAGGCTTTTGGTTGCAATACAGGACTGTGTAGGGTCTGATCTGAGAGTAGTCAGTGAGGTCGGCTATGACACCATGGCCACAATGAGAACCCTCAAAGACGCAATCTCCCAATAGATCAACTTGGTCCAATATGATCCAAACAGTTATAACTCCCATTTGAACATAGAAGTTATGTCCAAATTTACCAGCCAGTCTCTTTTAGACCTTCTCAGTAAGTTGTCTTCAAAACTTGACAATACTCTGCCAGCTTTGTTGATATGCAATATAGTCACTGCTATCATGAGAGGTATTGCCATGCCACTGCAAGTTGATCTGGGAATTTTGTTGTTCGACTTCAAAGAAATGGTCTAGGCAATAAATGATCTTGGCATAACGTATCCATATGACTAACTCCTCTGATTCAAGAAACCGGTGGCTGTCTCTACCTCAAGGAATATCAAACTTGCAGCAATTTCCAGTTCAAAAGATGGTTTGATTCAGTTTTTGCAGACAAGTTTGATTCTGATACATCCTCACAAAATTGGAAACTCACCACCCACCCACCCATTCTCTGGCACTCGTGCTGACACAAGTTGGAAATAAAATGGGAGTCCCTGCTGAAAAAATGCTGAGGTTGAAGAAAGTTGAAATGTCCCAGCCTGTTGTTTATAATTTGAAACAGCCAAGTTTGCTGGACCAAAGAGGTTGGAAATTCATGATAGATTTATAATAATTGTAATTCTGTACCACATCTTAAACTTCTTGCTTGTTTGTCCATCACCAAGCAGAGAGCTATAGAACTCGACTTCAGTTTCTTTAAAGACATTGTTGGTTCAGAAAACTGCCCAGAATTCAATGGTTACAACACAAAATCTTGTCGTGAGAGCCGTATAGCTCCGGCTTCAGCAAAGAAGGCTGTATATCCTCCATTGATACACATACCCACCGCTGATCCTGAAACAATAGCCACTGCAATGTCAGAAGTGAAATAGCTCACTCTTTCAGCAGGACAAGAGTTCACATCATTCACAGCCGATCAACAGTTGTACAAAGTATCTCTCTAGGTGCTGTGGCCCCATTCAGAAATGTTCAATCGCATCATAACCAGGTTAGGAGTATGCATATACTGATGAGTTTTGTTCAGTTCATTGGTGTTCTATGGCCAACACTGGTCATTCTGAATTGCTTGAGTCATTTTTCGGAGGTGTAGGGGAAAATGTTGTCCAGTAAGAAATTCCCAATGAATGTGCTGACATTTTCATCCGTGTACCCTTGAATGTCCCTATGCTCTTGGTTGTTAAATTAGAAGAAATTTCAGTTAAGATTCGAACATCAAGAGTTTTGGTTGATTGCTTCATCAAACCTGTGTTCATCATGATGCTGTTTGTCAGGATTGAGCAAGAGGGTGACTGGCCACTTCACTTGGTGGCGGTGAGGCAACTGTTACCTTATTTCTTCGCGTCAGGTCATGCAAACTAATGGTATGCTCAAAATGGCCTTTATTTTATATGCAGAAGATAGAAAGATTACCTTCGATTGTTCTCCAACACTGTCTGAAAGGGGAGCATGTAATGAGACATATTGATGTTGTGTGGAATGGGATGTGGAGTGATATGTTCAAAGAAACCACATTCATGTGCTATGGACATGGGAAATCTAGTGTAATAGGTATAACTTAAAAGCCAGAAACTTTAAACTTGTGGGCACTAAATCTTCATTCTTGTGGGTACATAGTCCTCAATATTTCTCAAATGAGAGAATCTACCTGTGATCCTTCCCAGTGGCACAAAGAAGAGTTGAAAGCGGGAATTGCCGTTGATTGATTGGACTCTGGAAAAAATGGAAATAGTCATAAATCCAATGGATCCCGATCAACATCCTGACTGTATAGTCAATATAGCTAATGGACCGATTGCCCCATAAACTGTCAATGTGGATGGGCATAGCACTCAGCAGAAAACAAAAGAAAGATTTCGAGAAAAACCTCCAGGTGGTTATTACAATACCAAATCACTGCCTGTGGAGATAATGTCATCGAGTTGATGAGATTAAAATTGATCGATGACATCATCGATAAGAAAGTCAATCAATGTTAGTGATGCAAAGCTTTTCAATTGTAATCTCATTTACTCCAGAGTCATGGACCTCCAATCAAGCACAAATGATGTAGACATGAGAACTGCTCTTTCACATGAATTTCGCCAGTTCCCATTGCTCTCTTCAGCTAAACTGGAGACATGAGAATCCCAAAATCTAAATTTGTCTTGAAAAACTAAAATTAGTGTCCGGCGACACCTTGGTTTCGATAGACACAACAATTATATTACTAACTTGAGCAGCACAGGAGCTAATGAGGCTACCGAAAACTGTTGTTGATAATTTAAACTGAGCATTACATCACCACTTCCGAGCCAGAAGCTCATGCTTACAGAGAACAAGAAGCAGCTCCTTAATATCATTTTAAAACATTTAAGAACTGTTGAAACATTTGCTGTCAAGAATACAACCAAACATACTCTATTCATTACTAGTCAGAATTTGGCTCCTATTGAGATCAGTAACGGTGTTGTCATCAACAGACACCGCCGTGCAAATACTCACAAAGAAGCTAACAATATAATTGTCCAACAAACAATACATGTGGTGTCCCAATGGGTTGACCGCATCGTTGTCCTGGCTTATGATACAGATGTGTATACACTTCTGTATCATTATGTGAAACAGAAACAAAACTAAGTTCCTATATTTTTATACTAACAACCAATGGCCCAGACTTAACCGGTGCAAGCTCGATATTATCAAGGGCCAAACACAAATTTTAAACCCCCCATTCCCCAAAATTTGCATACAATACCGAAAATTAAAAGTCCTATCTGGCCCTCCATACTTTTACCATCTGAGCATGCGCAGCACTCAGGAAGAGACCGGAATTGGCGTCAACATCATTCTTTGTTTGGCCCAAAAGTCAGTAACAATGATCTGACATCTGTGCTTTAAAATCTCCTTTTTTGAGGATACCAGACACAAATCAATGAAGGAATTGGTGGATCAAAGTCTGTAAATGGATGATGGAAGTGAACAATGGTGGTTTCAAAAGTTCAGGGCTGTAACTTTATAATAATTATAAAAATTATTTCATGTTTCCCATTTTTCAGACATATGCCTGACATCATCAATCTTGCTAATGATTAATCCACTGTTTGTTAAGTGTTCCTTCCCTATCCTTCCATGAACCCCTCCTGTTAAACTCCTAAGCTTTTTTGCTATTTTTTATTGAAATTTTTTATTAAATTTCTTGGGAGTTTAACATGTATTACAGAATGTTTATTCTGTTTATCCCCATGGTTACGTCCTCACCCTAGGGGTGTCAGGTCATTTTGGCCTTGCATCTTCTATCCGATGTATCGTTTTTTCTTCATATGAAGATCTATCTTTGCATCTGGTAGCATTTAAATCAGTTACCTACTATGGGCCTTTTTGTGTGCCTGATGTCTTGTTTCCTGTTTTTTCCTTTGACGTTGTTCACATTAGCAACGTCCTCAAATATATGTAGTATTTTATATTATATTTCTGTAGAATTACTGTAGGATACATTGATTATTATTATTCCGGTAGTGTAGCTCATAAAATTTGGATTTTGTCCACACTTAGGCTCTATCGGGATGCCCTTGGGCTCATAATGTTCCCTTTGGGAACTTAGGCATTTTCTCCAAAAAAATTTCGAAATTTTTTTTATAATTTTTTCGAATTTGATTTTGATTGCTATTATTCATGTATCTTTATCATATATTTTGTTGTGGAGTTTGTATGAGTGCTATCGACTTTGTCTTTTGATTGTAATTATGAAAGCTTTCTGCTCTAAATGCAAGGCGAGGAAGTTTTCCTCGGATTTATATGCTTGTTGCCTTGCCTGTAGTCGATGCACTCTTACGGATTCTTGTCCTACTTGTGTACATTGGGATGACAGATGTTGGAGACGGGTGTTGCGGTACCTTGTTGGCAGTTAGGTTCCTATGGCAGGGCTCTCACCGCAAAATAATTCGAGTTTTTCGGGTTTCTTTTTCAGAGGAACAAGAACATGGTGATGGTATTGTGACACCCATCCAAAGTGTGCTACTGTCGTCGTGCTCTGATGAGCAAACAGAGCTAGCTGCAAAGATGCTCATGAATATTAAGCAAGGGATAAGGCCTCTAGTTAGTGTTCTTGATCCTTTGCAAGCATCTAGCTCAACTGGTGAAGCAGTTATTCCTTTCGTGGGAGCCGTGACACTGGATAAGTCCATTGCGGTCGAGGGAAGTGTAGATTTGGGTAGAGCGAGCACCTCAAAAACTAAAGCTCACCCAGCGACGACGGAAATAGGGAGGAAGCCTGCAAGTTTCTCTTAGGGAAGCTCAACGAGGTATGATAAGACCGCGAGCGGCAGAGCCCTCTCTTTAACCCAGTACATTTGGGACCGAATGTTGTTTTGAGAAACTTGCCTGTATAGGAGCTAACATCCACACTCGCCGCTTGGGACGCTCCTTCTAAACTGCAACTGGTGTTGGCTACAGTTATGGCTTCTTCCTCAGGCAGATATAGCACACACGACCACATACTAGCTACCCAACTTCGGATATCCAGAAGAAGTATCTAGTCTTCGCCCGTGAAGTCGGCCCATCCAGTAGCTAGTGATCCGAGGCTTCAATCATTGGGATGTTCGGAGTAGAGATCTACGTCCAGATCTTTGTCCCAGGAGCAGCAAGCGGCGTTAATACGGAAGACCACTGCTCCTCAAGCCTCTAGAATAGACTTGCTGTCACAGATTGCACAGCTCATCGCAGCTTCCCAGCAAGTGCAAGCACAGCCTTATGCAGACTCTGGTGGGAGCTGTCGGGCGGTGCTGAGTTGGTACGATCATCTGTATATTCAGATGCTGTTGACCGAAATTATCAGCTGAATCAGTCGGATGGTGAAAGGGAGAAGGAGGAGGTTTACCCTTCCATTTTGGAACAACATATGGGCGCAATGAAATTCATTCATCAATACTATTCTGACTTTGTTCCACCTGATCAGCAAGCTGTGTCTGCTAGGCAGAAACTGCTGTCTTTTATAGACAGATGCCATGCGAAGGAAAGGTGATGTTCTTTCCTTCCCGGGACTATCTTGGCAAGTGTCAGAGGCCTCTGGCCACATTAACAACACCATTTTCAACCTGGCAAGTTCAAATAAGAAGGCGGTTTCTTATAAGCATCTTCAATCAGCACGTTATTATAAAACGGTTGGAGAAGATGTTCACAGAGCTACTCTGCATCTGGATGAGGAGGCTGGGGATTTGGTTATATCCTTACCTACATCATTCAATTTACTCTTGGATCTGATGGAATTTTCTATTTCATCTAATAGAGCGATTCTGAATGCTATGTTATATGCAGATCATATCACCAGGGCTCTGGCACAACCTCTAAGGGAAAGGAATTGAGGATGTTAGTTCCTCGCCAAGAGTTCTTTCCAGGACAGTCATGTATGCCACGTACCACTCCACACTTTCAGTGGCAATTGGAGTTGGTTAGACGTGATGCAGCCCTTACGTCATCACCAATTATCGATGACAGGGTGAAAAGCTCTCTTCGAGTCGCGCTGGTCTCCAGACACACACAGTTAGACGACACGCTTTCTTTAGTCTATGATCAGGCTACCAAAAGCTTCCATCGCACTGATACTGAGATCAGCGTCTCAACAACATGCATCAGCTGGCAGGAGTAGGCGAGGTTGTTCCAGTTCACAATCATAGAAGGGAGCTCCTCGCGAGGGTCTAGGAAACCCTCTTACAGTTACTCCGGAGGTTGTCAGTATAGCCACTCGGAAAAGAGGCGCAAGTCTTATAAAGAATATAAGTCAGACGCTCCAAGATCGACGGGACGAGGTTCTTTGTGGGAAGGACGTAGTTTCTCCTTCCACAAGCCTCACAGGTCATACAGGTGATGGTCTAGACTTCTGTTGCTTTCCACTTAACGGAAGGTTATCGACCTCTCAAGAAAGTGGATGAAAATTACGGAAGATCAGTGGATGAGAATGTAGTCTCGGGCAGGTCTGCAGCTATCAGTCCGAGCAAAGCTCCACTTAAAAGAAGTACGTGTTGGACAAATCTTTTGGCGAATTCTTCCAAGAGAGTCTCTCCTTGCAGAGGTATAGGATCTCCTATTGAAGAAAGCGATAGAGGTCATCGAAAATATTCTCCAGGTTTTTTCAAGTCACCTGTTTCTCTTCCTGAAGCCAGACAGATAGTGCATAGATAGGCTGAGACAGCTGTCTTGTTTGGAATAAAGCCGTTAGAGGGAATAAATACGTCTTTTCCCTCTCAGTGTTGTATTCCTTGGCATCAAGACATTTAATGCCATTGTGGACGCCGTAGTAGCCTTATATACTGTTACAGCGGTCTTTTCTTATAATTAGCAGCTAGTGTTGTAAGTCTCCATTTAGTGAGCTTTCAAAGGCCCCAAGTAACACAGATATGTCTTACGCAGTCAAAGACTCATAACTACGTAGCTACCTTGAGACTACTGTCTCTTTGGGAATTACCGCTGTTAGAATAGCGGCTCGTCATTCACTACCTTGCGCGACGATGGTTGTAAGTCTCCGTTTAGTGAGCTTTCAAGGTCGCTAGTTACACCGAGATATCTGTCTTCATGGAGAGGAAAACTTCTAAGCTATGTTAGCAAGGCTCTGACCGCTGTCTTTTGGGAATAAAACCGATAAAGGTAGAGTGCTTTTTGGTTTGTTTTCCTAGGTGTCTTAGACTCAAGTCTTATTGTTTACACCATAGTAGCCTAGCTAGAATCATGAGCGATGTTTTTTTCAGTAATTATGCAGTGACAAAACTGAATTTATTATCTCTTGGGATTACTGTCTCTTTGGGAATTTAGGGCTGTTAAAATAGCGGCTTTCATTCCCTACCTTGCGCGACAGTAGTTGTAAGTCTGCGTTCAGTGAGCTTTCAAGGTCGCAACTTACACCGATATATCCGTCTTCACGGAGATGAAGACTTATAAGCTACGGCTGGCGTTGTAAGTCTCCTTAGTGAGCTTCTAAGGCCGCAGTTATCAGCCTTTTTATTGTCTTCACATATAGGAAGACCTTTAGCTGCTTCAGCTAGGCTGAGTGCGTTGTAGTATCGGACATGAAACTGTATGTTAGAGGAGGTTATTCTCTTCCTACCGGTATGGTTTGGTGTTAGTTATATGAGGCGATAAGCTCTATTGATGACGCATATTTACCTAGTGTGATTAATGAGTGTTTCTTCAAACGCCTATACTTAACTCCTTCTCAGGAACATATTTCCTGATATCAGATCGAACGTAAGGAGTTCATCTAGATTTTTATGATCGGGTGTCGGAACATTGTTTTCATCTCCCTTTTCATTTCTATCCAATCTATTACTGTGGATTATATTTCCACCTTAGAGACTGGATGTTATGTCAATATGGTGTATTATTTGTTCATCACGTCCCTCTGCGTCCTTAGTGGCATTGTGGAGTCGGTCAGGCATGAGGGAGCCCAGTGGTTCCTATACTATTTGATAACTAACACAAGAGCGATTCAAGAAATGTGGGTGAGGAGGGGTTCGATAGGAATTTTTTCTGTTGCCCCCCCCCCCCCCCTCTCCCTGCCAATGTGTTAAGAGGCAATTACAGGGCAGGACGTACTTTTCTTCCTGTAAGCCTCGAATGCAGTCAAGTATATGCATGCCTTTCATAGCTCCTTCATTGGCAGCTCGGTCGTGTTCTAACTGCGACCTCATCGGCACATCCACTATTTAGTTGGTTTGTTTCCTGTGGTTGTTTGTTTATAAGTCATATATAAGCATATGATTCCTTATCAATAAAATTGCTAGCCTTCTTGTACCTATGTGGCTGACATGTCAGTTATCTGGGTGACATTCTCCAATGTGGCAATTAGTCCACTCTGAAAAGTTTCGCTCAGAGTGGTCTGGCCTTTTCTTTCGACGTATGAGTTTAATTTACTCAGTTAACTGCATAATTACATTGTATTATTCATTCAGTTTCCTGGTTACACTTGTATCACTTGGTCATACCTTGGATACAGGCTATATTCAGATGAGTACATGCAGGATTTCATTGCTCACGTGCAAAATATGTGTATTATTAGGCAGACGCATTATTGAACAGATTATATAAATTCTTGCTCTGCTAAAGGAGCTCATGAGAATTTTGGGCCTATTTGGATCAGTTATGGAACTTTCAATAGTCCGTCTATGCATATGTTCTCAATTTTTGGCATCATTATTTGCAGTACTATATTCTTTCTCAAAACAGTCATTGGTTGTTACAGACCTTGGAAACAATAAATTATTTCGGGGATGGTCCACGACGAGTCTGTTAATCATAGCTTGATCCATGTTCCAAATCCAGGTTTCTTTGAGAGATGGTACACATTCTCATATATTTGCACGGTTCAGTTGGAGTTTTATTATTGAAATTAATTGAATGGGGTCGCCTGTTGGTTGCCTTAGAAGCGTGTTTGCGCTCCGGATACTTTCCATTGGGATTCAATTGGACAAGTGTATGGTTGTACATGTTACATCACCGGTTTTCGACCTATCTACGTATTCTGACTCTGGCATACATTAAAAGCATGCACTGTTAATTATATATGGCGTGTGTTTGTAGGGGGTTAGTCTCACACTCTCGAATATGCCATCCTAATTTAATGGGCTTAGTCTGGACTAGCCTTAAAATTGGGGGCTTGTTACACCCAATTAGCATAATCATTCATGCTAAGATTACAGAATTACTTGGATATGGCTCCTTATTTATGATATGTCTTCTCTATTATTGTATAGAGAGACATACATGTAATTCCTTTTAAATTTAATCTCCTTCTCGCCTTGGAATGCAGGCTAAGGAGCTATATTTGGTCTGCTAATTCTTTATTCCTAGGCCCTCTGCCTTTTTGCGATTCAGCTAAGTCTGGGCTATTGGTTGTTAGTATAAAACTATGATAAATTTAAAGTAATTTGAAAATTTTTTATACTTATCAATGGCCCAGACGGGAATGGCCCTCCCATGAGTGGGCACTCGTACCTCCCCACTGAGTTATTATTTAGTACGCTCATCTACAAAGAATGACGTTGTGCCAATTCCGGTCTCTTCCTGAGTGCTGCGCATGTGCAGATGGTAAAAATATGGAGGGCCAGATAGGACTTTTAATTTTCGGTATTGTGTGCAAATTTGGAGGATTGGGGGGTTTGAAAATTTGTGTTTGGCCAGCTAAGTCTGGGCCATTGGTAAGTATAAAAAATATACAAATTACTTTAAAATTAATCATTTTTATGAAATCCCCAATAAAGGACAGGTCTGTGATTGATATCCGTGTGACCACTGACAGACACCGGGATGTCATTCCAGACCTTCAAGACGCTCATGCAATCTCAGGCTGTGTGTGACACAGTCGCTGGATGTTTTGGGATTGGAAAAGGGCATATATTGAAAGTTTTGAAGGTTGGTGTAGAATCCCTCACTGCAATTGCAGATTTCAAATCGCCCTCGAGCAAGGTGTTGGAACAAGCTACCAGATTCATCTGTGTTTGCTATGGTTGCAGAGATGCTAACAGCATATCTGAAGGCAGAATCAATGTTTGGAAATCGAAGATTGGTAAAAAAAGGAGCAACTAGGGTTCCAAGTCTCTGTAGTTTACCCCTGAGCATGATCAAGTGAGGGTGTACGAGTAACATGCTGTGTAAAACTTCCAGATGCAGCTGTAGAGTGGCTTGCCTGGCTTGTACATTGTTTTGTTCATTTCAAGGCACAATAGAATGTGCTGATGAAGAAACATACTTTGCCTAAGCTAGTTCACCATCCATTGATGATGATTGAATTCTGAATCCCATTCAGTTATAAATGGGACAGAGCCCATGTTGTGTTTAGTCTTATCCCCCTGAACCCAATTTTTTGCAGGTGCAAAGTATCAGGTTTCATATTTTCATTGACGTGACATTTCCCCACTCCATGTACACATCCTTATTTTGAGGGGAGAGGGGGGGGGGATTTCTGTGCCATGAATTGCACTCTATCCTGTGGTACAGTACAGTCACTGTGGACTGGTCATAATCCACGCGTGAACAGTGATGTCCATGCATGCGGTTACCAAGTAATAAAAATCTTCATCAGCAAAATTTTAAGTAATGAAGCACCAGGTGGTACCTGGTGCTTCATTAATTAAATTTTTGATAATTATTCCTATAATTAGTGTTTGGAATCTAATATTATTATGTCCGTGGAAATATTGCCCACACGTGCAAAGTGACTTGTCCACAGAAGCTGTACTGTAACAAACATCCATTTATGACTGAATTGATGAGCATCACTAAAACTGATTTCTGGCCCCAATGGAATATCAAGCTCTGTTGCCTCCGACTTTTGATTGTAAAAGAACTTAATTGTCAGGTTTTCTGTCAAAGTTGCCATCTTGGGCATGTTTATGTAAGAAAATATGGTAAAACATTCTAAAAAGCATGGTATGATATTACAGGGTCAGAGTTATAACCAGGTCGCTCTGATTTGACAATACTTGTAGAAGGAGGTGAACTTGCCCGTCATTTTAACCACCATCTTTGATTTAAGCTGATATTTCAATTTCCTCAAGGCTGCCGGTGTAGCAACTGGTGCAAAACTTAGCTTAACCCTTTACCTAACATGAAAGGCAGACAACACTTGCAAATAAAATTCTTGAATAACTAATTTTTAGCTCAACTTTGGCAATGCCAAATTTGAGCTTATGCCATGGCCCGTCGTCCATCTGGCCGTCTGTCCATCTGTCCATCTGTCCGTCAACAATTGGATACGCTCGGGCTAGAGGCCGTATTTATGAACCGATCTTTACGAAACTTCTTGGGTACCTTTGTTATGATCGTGGGACGAGAACGAGTGTTTTGGGGTTTGGTCCGAAATTCAAGATGGCTGCCAGCCGCCATTTTGTACCGACGATGCAGAAATCTGTATTTTTATACTGTACCAATGACCCAGACTTAGCTGGTGCTAACTCTAACAAAACCAGGGCCAAACACAAATTTTGCCCCCCAATCCCCAAAATTTGCATCCAAAACAAAAAGAAATCATGTCCTAAAGGACCTCCATACTACGCCTCTACTGCGCATGCGCAGTGACGCAGTCGTCCCGAAATTGGCGCCAATTATCATTCTCTGTTTGGCCCTTCATCAGTCAACATCTCACTGATCTTTGTGCTTGTAAATCTCAGTTTAAAGGATGCCAGACACGTAATTTTTGGAGAAAATGTGATTCTAAGGAGGATAGAAGGAGGAGAGGAAAAAGAAGTGGCAAAAAATAATCAGGGCTGTACTTAAAATTTTTTGATGAAATTATATTAAGTTGCCTATTTTCGAGGCATGGGCCTCTTGTTGTCATTCTTGCTAATTGTTGCACTGCTTATTCAGTGTTTCCTCTCCCCTAGCCTTCTAAAGTCCCCCCTTGCAATTCTCCCATGCTTTTGGCATATTTTTTAGAAATTTCATTTCTAAAATTTCCTGGGAGAGTTGCTTGGTTACAGAATGTTTTCTGTTATTTTCCCCATAGTTACGTTTTCACCCATGGGTGTATAACGTTTGTGTTCTGCATCTTCCATCTGATGTTCTACAGATTCTCCCCTGGGAGTCTCTGTTTTGCATCAGATAGAGTGTAATTGATGACTGAATCCGGGCCAGTTTTTTCAGTGCCTGGAGTCATGTTTTCTGGTGTTTTTACACTGTTTGTTTTCATTGGCAACAGCCTTTTTTGAGGGGGGCTGTTTGCCTTTGTTGTAGTTTATCTCATTATAAGATACATTTATATTATTCGAAAGTGTCTCATTAATTATTTTATATAAATTTAAAATTTTTGACCACACTTTGCCATCGGATCCATTGGGGCTCAACGTTACTTTTCAGCAACTTGGGCTTCGCTGAAAAAATATTTTTTCAAAATTATTTTGTTTTGCAATTGTTTTTTCATTTATTAATGGATCATGTTATTATGTATCTTTGTGTCAGGGGTTTTTGCGAGTAACTAGGACTTATTGTTGTTCTTTCACAATGAAGGGACGTTGTTCAAATTGTAATAGGAAGAAATCTTCCTCTGACTTTCATGATCATTGTATTAATTGTAGTCAGTGTTCTCGCATTAATCCCTGTCCTATATGTGAACATTGGGATGAGAAACATTGGAAACGTGTGTCACGATATGTTGTTTCTGGAGAAAGAGCGATGCCGGCTCTTTCTCCACAAGGTCACTCTACTCTCTCAGTTTCTATTTCAGAGGAACCAGAACAGGGTGATGTTTCCATGTTATCTTCTTCAAGTGTGCGTCCGTCGTCACAAATGAATTCAGAGCTAGCGGCAAAAGTGCTCATGGAGATTAGACAAATGTCGTCCGCTAGCTCGCCCGGTGTAGCGTCCATTCACAGAATGGTTCGGCAGCCGGGTTCGTCCGATGCGGTCCAAGAGGAAATTTTGGGTGATGCGAGCACTATAAACATAATAGATGCACACCCAGTGACGGCGGATAGTAAGCGAGAACGGAGGAAGCCTTTTAGTCCGGTTCCTAGCTCGTCCAGGTCCAGCCGGGCCGCGAGCGAGAGAGGTCCCTCTCTCGTACAACAACATCTGGGACCAGATGTTGTGGTACAAAATGTGTCTTTAGCGGAGCATACGTCCGTCGCTCGGGACGCTCCGTTGTATAAGCAGTCCGCAGAGACTGTTAAGGCTTCCTCTTCTCGTCAGCGCACACGACCGCACCTTGGCTGCGTGACCGCCGATATATTACGAGGAGAAGTCGGATCTCCAGCTTCGCCGATGAAGGATTCTTCGGCGACCAGGTCACACCATCCGGCAGCCAGGGATTCGAGACCGATGGACTCTGGACGTTCGCAAAGGAAAAGTATGCGGGAGCCATCTGATGCGGAGCTGCCCTCGGCGAAGCAGCGAAAGACTGCGCCTCCGCAGGTCTCGACGCCGGACATTCTTGTGCAGATAGCACAGCTTATCGCAGCATCCCAGCAGCCGACAGAAACGGTGTCGGATCGAGAATTATCCGACGGCGCTGGGTCGGTACGCTCCGCCGAAGCATCGGGGGCGGACGACCAGGAACATCATGAGGTCCGACCGGATGGTGAAAGGGATACGGATGACTTGGAGCTATCCCTTTCGGAACAACATAAAGCTGCCGTGGACTTCATCCGGCACTTTCTCCCTCAAGTTGTTCCGTCGGGCCAGACTGCTGCGCTTCCGGACAAGAGAATTATAGCGTCATTGGACTTTGAATTTTTTGAGCGGTTCAGGGACATCGCTCCCGAGTTTCCGTCGCAGTCCAATAATGTTGCTAGAACATTTGAATTATTGAACGACGCTATATTTAAACTTGCTTCCAGGACGGGGAAAGCAGGTTTCTTGTCCGCTAATACTCTCAACCTGCCTTTCATTAATGCTAGGAATAAATTCGATACGGCAGGACAGGGTATACCGAGAGTTCCTCTGCGTATGGACGACGAGGCAGAAGACTTAGAGCTATCATTACCGTCGTCAGCTTCTATTCCAACCGCGGTGTTGGAAACAGCTATTACGTCTAACATAGCCAATTTAGATGCCTTATCTTACGCAGATCACCTTACTAAGGCGTTATCACTGCGCCTTCAAGGGGAAGAGTTTCAGGATATACAATCCTCTTTAAGACTTCTTTCAAGGGCAGTAGCTTATTCCACGTGTAACTCTGCCCTTTCAGTGGCAAATCTGGAGTTGGTTAGACGTGACACAGCCCTAGCTACATCCACACTAGTGGATTCTAAGGTGAAGAACTCTCTTAGAGTCGCTGTGGTCTCAGGAGAACTTCTCTTTGACGGCAAGCTTTCCGCTATTTATGATAAAATTAAAAAGAAAGCTAATGATTCTCTGTTGTTCAGATCGGCTCCTAAGAAGTCGGATACAGCAGACACGAATAAGACAGGCACTTCTGGGTCTAATGTGCCCAAGAGAGGTTCCTATAGAGGTTCCGGTGCGTCCTCTTGGTCTTATTCGAGAGACCGTCAGGATAGCGACTCTCGTTCGGGACGTCCTTCAGGCCGCAACAATCGGTCGGACGCCCCGAGGTCGACGAGGCGAGGTGCGGGTCGTGGAAGACGTGGTTTCTCCTACCGCAGGCCTCGCAGGTCCAGGAGATGATGGCTTAAACCTCTATCGCGTTCCGGTTGGCGGAAGGTTGTCGAGTTTTTCACAAGAGTGGGCGTCGATTACGGACGACCCTTTGGTGAGAGGAGTGACTTCGGAAGGTCTGAAGATATCCTTCAAACGAAAGCCTCCATTAACTCGAAGTCCAAAGTGGACTCATCTTCCGTCAAATCCACAGAAAAGAGACGCTCTGTTATCAGAGGTGCAGTCTCTTTTAATGAAGAACGCGGTAGAGGTCGTAGAAAACCAGGAATCTCTGGGATTCTACAGCCATCTGTTTCTGGTTCCAAAACCAGACGGCTCGTTCCGTCCAGTCATAGATTTGAGCTGGATAAACAAGCTGATCGTCGCTCCGAAGTTTTATATGGAGACGATTCGATCGGTCAGAGCGAGTATTCGGGTGAACGATTATGCAACGAGCATAGATCTCAAAGATGCGTACTTTCACGTCATGGTACATCCGACATTCCGAAAGTGTCTACGCTTCGCAGTCCTTGGAGTGGTGTATCAATTCCGGGCGATGTGCTTCGGATTGAATCTAGCACCCTGGGCTTTCACTCGGGTAATGAACTCGGTAATGATCTACTTCCGAGCTCATTCGTCTGCGGTAACGTCGGCCTACCTGGACGACATTCTTCAGAGGTACGGCAACGAGTTAACGCTTCAGAACGATGTTCAGAATCTTCTTCTATTGCTCCGACGTCTCGGTTTTATAGTAAACGAGGAGAAGTCGGATCTGGTGCCGTCCAAGTCATTCACTCATCTGGGAATGAGCTTCGAGACGCACAACAATCTCGTTCGTCTGCCGTTAACCAGAGCGAAATTAGTCAGTTGTTACGCTCGCTATTGTCTGCACGCAGACAAAGTCACGGCGAGAGAATTTATGAGACTGATAGGTCTGTGCGGAGCCACCGCGGATCTCATTCCGATGGGGCGGTTACGCACACGTCCTCTTCAAATTTTCCTGACTCAGAATTGGAGTGTGAAAATTCATTCGCTCGATGTAGACGTTCTCTTGTCAGATCAAGTGAAACAAGAGATTCAGACTTGGGCAAACATTCAGTGGTTGACTCAGGGAGTTCCGCTGCAGTTGCCGGATCCGAGTTTTACCGTTATGACGGATGCCAGTCAAACAGGTTGGGGTGCATCATTAATCCCAACGGATTCGAGATGCCAGGGTCTTTGGGATCCGCAATTCCTGTGCAAGCACATAAACATCAAGGAAATGATGTCAATTTGGCTTGCGTTACGTCACTGGATGGACATTATTCACGATGCTCATGTCCAAATCCTATCTGACAATACGACAGTAGTGGCGTATATACGGAATCAGGGAGACACTCATTCAGTTCCGTTGTTCAATCTAACGGAAAGAATCCTTCTGTTTGCGTTAGAACATCACGTTCTTCTTTCGGTCCGTCACATACCGGGTCGTCTGAATGTGCTAGCAGACTCCCTTTCACGAAAGGGTCGTTTGTTGCCGTCGGAGTGGACTCTCAACAAACAAGTATTCAATCAGATTTGCTACAAATGGGAACGGCCAATGATAGACTTATTTGCGACACATCTCAACAATCAGTTGCAGACGTATGTGTCTCCGTGTCCGGATCCAAGAGCATTTGCAGTAGACGCTCTGTCGATCCCTTGGGACGGAATGATAGGATATGCGTATCCTCCAGCGCCGTTAATTCAACAAGTATTGCTAAAGATAAAACAATCTCAATGCAAGATTCTGTTGGTAGCATCTCTGTCGCCACAGAGACCGTGGATAAATCTACGCAGGTGTCTGTTGTAGGACCTACCGCGGAAGCTTCCTCCACGAGAGGATCTTCTTTCGCAGGGGAAATCGCGCCAACTCCATCACAACCCGCAAGGTCTCAACCTTCACGTTTTTCCGTTGTGCGGTCCTTCTTGCATGGCAAGCACTTTACAAGACGAGCATTGGACGCCATTTCTAACTGTAGGAGGACCTCCTCTTTGCTAAACTATGCGGCTAAGTGGAAGGTTTTTCGGCGTTGGTGTAGGGATCATTCTGTAGATATATTTGATCCCTCTATACCAGACATTGCAAACTTTCTAGTATACTTGTTTGACGAAATCAAACTGCAGCCTGTTACTATAAAGGGTTATAGATCTATGTTATCTGATACCTATGCACATCATGATAGTTTACAAATTGGATCTAATGTCTCTTTATCGAAGTTGGTTAGAAACTTTTCGATAAATAGACCCAGAACTCTTAGATTAATTCCTAAGTGGAATTTAGCTTGGGTTCTCCTTAAATTGAAGGAAAAGCCATTTGAACCTCTTGGGACAGTAGATTTCAAATTCTTATCTTATAAGACAGCTTTTCTCTTAGCTTTCTCTTCTGCCAGAAGAGTCAGTGAGCTTCATGCGCTATCGGTGGATGATTCTCATTATCGTAGTGTTGGGAACACTATCACCTTCACTACTAATGTGGGTTTTTTAGCTAAGAATCAGGCTCCTAATAAATATACGGAACCTATTGTTATTAAGGCTCTTCCGTCTTCTGACGGGCGTAGGCCTTTACTCTGTCCAGTTAGAGCACTACGTATCTATAAACAGAGATCTCAGTTTATCAGAAAGGGACGGAAACGTTTCTTTCTGTCTTTGATGCCTAATAGAAAGGACATTTCAGTCCATTCTATTGCTAGATGGATTCAGTTAACTATCCGTACTGCTTATGAAGATTTATCTTCTTCTCAGCAGTCTGTGCTTAAGATTTCTGCTCATGAAGTAAGAGCTCTTTCTACTTCCTGGGCTTATGCTAATAGTGTTGCTATTACAGATTTAATGAAGGCTGCTTATTGGTCTCAGCCATCCACATTTACGAATTTTTATCTCAGAAATATTGAGTCCATTTCTGGAGACCTGCATTGTTTAGGTCCGTTATCTGTTGCTCAGAATGTCGTCCACTAAACAGTTGCAACTATAGTTATGCAGGCTTTCTGTTCCGGCAGTGACTCCGTCCGGCTGCCCTCTTCGCTCTGGGCTATTTGACCCAGGGCAAGGGGAAGGGGGGGGGGGAGGGCGGGTGTTCCCTTAGGTCACCTACTTTATAGTGAAAAGCAAGGGAATGCCTCCTCCAAGTCAGTATTTCTGAGTCGCTTCCGGGATGGTTTTAAAGTGTAATATTAATGTTTAAATTCATTCATGTCTTATTTTTAAAGTGTAGCTCGGTGTGAAGCATTTGTATATGTCAAGTGTCAAACGGGCTTTAATATACAATACTCGGACACTTTTAAATGACTATAAAGAGTCTCAATTCTCTGGACTACTTTATTTATTGGCTTGCTTTAAAAATAATTAGTATAAGGGTTATACTGGATGTTAATAGAGAACATGAATGTTATTGTGCTCAATTATTAAGGGTAGTGTATCTTTCTAATTTAATATTAAATAAGAAAGATACATGTAAACCCTAATACTCCTTTTCTCCTTAAGGGGTTACCTCTTTACTATATAGTTGAGCTTATTGGATTTTCCTCTATGTCCTAGGCCCTCCAGCCTGTTTACTATTCAGCTAAGTCTGGGTCATTGGTACAGTATAAGAATGTTAAAAAATTTATAGTAATTTATATATTTTTTATACTTACCAATGACCCAGACGGGGATGGCCCTCCCTGGAGTTGGGAACTCTTGCCTCCCCGCTGAGTACATAGCGCTGACCAGGCACTGCCAGTAAGAATGATAGTTGGCGCCAATTTCGGGATGACTGCGTCACTCCGCATGCGCAGTAGAGGCGTAGTATGGAGGTCCTTTAGGACATGATTTCTTTTTGTTTTGGATGCAAATTTTGGGGATTGGGGGGCAAAATTTGTGTTTGGCCCTGGTTTTGTTAGAGTTAGCACCAGCTAAGTCTAGGTCATTGGTAAGTATAAAAAATATATAAATTACTATAAATTTTTTAACTTTTTGTACAGGACTTCCATATGAAAGCTATGATTTGAATATTTTTTTGTATGAATGTTTAGTACCATGGGATACATCACATATAATACAGGTTTTTTTCTCGTGCGTAAATTATGCAAATTAGACTAACTTTGATGTTTTTTGGTGTTACTTTCAGCACTGTAAGTGCAAATGCCAATACGGCTCGGGCTAGAGGCTGTATTTATCAACCGATCTTCACGAAACTTCTTGGGTACCTCTGGTATCACCTTGGGATGAGAACGAGTGTTTCTGAGTTCGGTCCGAAATTCAAGATGGCTGCCAGTGGCCATTTTGTACCGAAATTAGGTCTAATCAGTTTTTTGTACACAACTTCTATACGGCTTAGGCTAGAGGCCGTTTTTATGAACCGATCTTTACGAAACTTCTTTGGTACCTTTGTTATCACCGTGGGATGAGAACGAGTGTTTTGGGGTGTGGTCCGAAATTCAAGATGGCCACCAGCAGCCAAAATTAGTGCAATCAGTCTTTTGTACAGAAATTCTGTATGAAAGTTCTGATTTGAATAAATTTTTGTATGAATGTTTAGTAACATGGAATACATCACATGTAGTACGGGTTTTTTTCTCGTGCAGAAATTATGCAAATTAGATGAACTTTGATTTATTCAGTGCTACTTATACACTGTAAGTGCACATGTCAATACGGCTCGGGCTAGAGGCTGTATTTATGAACCGATCTTCACAAAACTTCTTGGGTACCTTTGTTATCTCCTTGGGACGAGAACGAGTGTTTCTGGGTGCAGTCCAGAATTCAAGATGGCTGCCAGTGGCCATTTTGTACCGAAATTAGGTCCAATCAGTTTTTTGTCACAACTTCTACACAGCTCTTATTTGTGAACTGATCTTCACAAAACTTCTTGGGTACCTTTGTTTTCACCTTGGGACAGGAATGAGTGTGTTTTGGGGTGCCTTTGTTATCACTGTGCTATGAGAACAAATATTTTGGGGTTCAGTCAGTCCCACTCTGGGACTCTTTTCTAGTTTAGCATCTGACTGTCACCTACCGTTACAATACTTTACCTATACATTTGTTACAGGCAACGGTCAGTATTTATGTACAGACCGTTAGAATACTTTATAGGTACCTTTGTTATCAGGTCATTACCTAGATGTTTGTCATTGCTGTGTCACATACTATACATGTACATGTCTTTGTCTTGACAAGTTGAGCTACAGTGTCATTGACACTTTCATTTTCATTTTGTGTGTCACAAAAACAGTTTATGACCCCTTCTTATTGGAATGTGCACAACAAGCTTGTTTCAATGAGGGGTCATAAGCTATGTTTTTGAGACAAAAAATGAAAAAATAATGAAAATTGAATGGTTATTTTTGTGAATAGCGCTGACTGTTTTTGGCCGTTACATTGGGTAAAGGGTTAAGATCCCTTATTGAAACATGCTCATTGCGTTTGTTCCATTGAGAGATCATAAGCTATGTTTTTGATTCAAAAAATGATAATTTCATTTTTTCAAGGTTTTTTTTTTGTTAGTGTCATTTTCTAGCTGTGTTTTGTAAAATGTAATGTTATTAATTAGTTCAGCACAGAACTAGTTACACAATTCAGGGATGAAGAACATAACCCAACAGAAACTTCTGTGTTTAAATATATATCATTAACTGGTATTGTAGAATTTATTTTTATATACATGTATACACATCATAGATAAATGAATATTATTGTTGGTATTTTATATCAGTGCATATCTACAGACGAGAAACAGGTAGTAGTTTGTCTTAGTCCTAAAGCAATTAGCTGATATTTTAGTATTTTTATTTGTTTCCACAAGTGCATTATGTTTCCAGTACATTCTTTTTTTTATTTTCTGGTAGTTTATTTTCTTTTTCTTTAGTTGACAGTACTGTCTATTGAATGATTATTACATGTTATATTTAGTTTTCACATTTTCCCAAACCAAACAGATGCCAGCGTTATCAGTTTCTTCTCTCAAGTATTTTGAAATGAAAGATTTTTAACAATTTACTGTTGAGTTCAGATTATTACCCAAATATAAATGTTGTGTTTCTATAAATTAATATGAACCTGATATTTCAAAGAATTTCATTAAATTTGTCTGAGGGAAATACTGATTTCTACAATATCCAAATGAAATATATTTTTATTCTTGTAAAAAGTACATTTTGTATAAATTTAAAAAAAAAAACGTTTTTTTTTTTTTTGCATCTCTTGAATATCATGGCATTAAAAATGATTTTTTCGTTGTAAAATTGTGCAAAATCATGAGAGTTTTTAAATTTTGAACAGAAGTGCTCATCAAAAATAAAGTCTAAGTTGGAAAATAATGAGGGTGGAGTATATGGGAATGGAATCATCGACCTGAGTTGGAGTTTTTCCCTTATTTCAAGCACACATGTTCCAAGTTTTGTTTTGTATTTATCCTCAATTCTAGTGTAATTGAGTAATGAGGCTGATATTTTATAGGAAAAAATAGGACCTCCGGCAGTTTGTTCACATTCTTGATTGACACTGTTTTGTGTCAAAGCATTTCATTCACATAACATCACTTATATGCATTACAACCAATCAGATGCATTCTAACATGATGCTTTTACATGTTTGCCTGATTCCTGCATGGTGTACCTAGCACATGTCTCAATATCTGTATTGTATCTGGTAAAGTTGAATACACATAGCAATCGCGGTATGATGTTTTTTACCCTTAAGGGCCTAATTCCGACTTTAATCACATTTTTCTTCAACAAAACAGTTGCCACAACATGCAGTTTTGGGGTAATCTGGCAAATTACATTCAAAGTGCCATGGCAGTTGTTTCTAAGCAAGTCTTGGCTGCCTATGTAGGCAGCCAAGACTTGCCAAGAAACAACTGCAAAGTCATAGGATCTGGATTGTCAAAGTAAAGCAAAAATGTATAAAAAAATGTCCAGTTCTTCTGGGCCCTTAAGGGTTAAATATGAAATTCCTTTTTTTTCATCACTACAATATCCATTCATCAAATTTTATACTAAGTAGTCCATAAAATACACTGTAATTCATCGTGAAAAATCATAGATTTCCACTTTTAGAAAAAGACTTGTAAACCTTCATAAAAATTTCAGATTTTCATTTTGTGGAAACTTTTCTTGTGGGAGAAGTTCATTTCTGATTTTATACGTCTCCTCAAAATATATTTATGAAATTTGATGGAATTTAGTTTATTGAACTGCAGAATGTTACAAAGATGTGTTGATAAACAGAAAGCTACACATTAGCATGAGCATGAGTATAATGCTGAGCATATTGTTCTGTGTTATTAACCCTTTACCCAATGTAGACGATATCAAAATTGGGTTGTATTATTATTTTTGTTCAAATTTAAAAAAGAATTTTCAAAAAACCAAATCATGTGACCTCCCTTAGTGGAATGAGCTTGATGCGCATGTTCCGTTGAGAGATTTCATGATATTGTTTGGTTCAAATTCTGTGAAAAATGTGTTTTTTTTCATTTGTACAGTTTTTTTTTTTTTAACTTATGCAGTTGGATGTGGCCAATTTGTTAGGTAAAGGGTTAAGTGAATGTTAGAGATGGGCGATTTTCCAAATTCTGTTCAATGTTCGATTCTGATTTTTTAAGATAAAAAATCTTGATTCGATATCGATTTTAGATTTTTCTCAGTAAAGGTAGGAATTTTCTCACCAAAAGTATAAAACACCATTATTTTTAAACTTGCCCCTGCCCCGGCCCCACAGTTTTTCGTAAAGTCCTTCATCTGCCATTCAACCAACTCTGAACCGGTATTGGGATGCAACGACTGTGCGAATGAACTCACCAGAAGCATAAAAATGTCTGTAATGCAGAAAGGTAATTCTAGTCTAGTAAGGGAGGTAATCAAATTAGCTATCAAAGAACTCGGCTATTTTCGAAATTGCTGAAAAGGCTTTCGCCATACATGATGCCCCTTATCTCTCACCAAATTTAATTTGCTTCATTCCATGGCTGATTTTAAACAATACAAGTGATCTCAGACATTGATATCACGAACCTTTTCAATTTTTAGCTCAACTTTGACGAAGTCAAATTTGAGCTATTGTCATGGCCCGTCGTCCGTCTGTCCGTCCATCTGTCCGTCTGTCTGTACGTCAACAATTGGCTATGGCTCGGGCTAGAGGTCGTATTTATGAACCGATCTTTACGAAACTTCTTGTGTACCTTTGTTATGACCCTGGGACGGGAACGAGTGTTTTTAGGTGTGGTCCGAAATTCAAGATGGCTGCCAGCGGCCATTTTGTACCAATGATGCAAAAATCAGTTTTTTGTACAGAACTTCTGTATGAAAGTTCTGATTTGAATAAAGTTTTGTATAAATGTTTAGTACCATGGGATACATCACATATAATACGTTTTTTTTTCTCGTGCGTAAATTATGCAAATTAGACTGACTTTGATTTATTTAGTGTTACTTTCAGAGCTGTAAGTGCCAAGCTGCTATGGCTCGGGCTAGAGGCCGTATTTATGAACCAATCTTTACGAAACTTCTTGGGTACCTTTGTTATGACCGTGGGATGAGAACGAGTGTTTTTGGGTGCAGTTCGAAATTCAAGATGGCTGCCAGCAGCCATTTTGTACCGACGATGCAGAAATATTTTTTTTGTACAGAACTTCCACATGAAAGCTCTGATTTGAATAATTTTTCGTATGAATGTTTAGTACCATGGGATACATCACATATAATACGGGTTTTTTTTCTCGTGCAGAAATTATGCATATTAGATGAACTTTGATTTTTTCAGTGCTACTTACACACTGTAAGTACACATGTCAATACGGCTCGGGCTAGAGGCTGTATTTATCAACCGATCTTCACGAAACTTCTTGGGTACCTCTGGTATCACCTTGGGACGAGAACGAGTGTTTCTGAGTTTGGTCCGAAATTCAAGATGGCTGCCAGTGGCCATTTTGTACCGAAATTAGGTCTAATCAGTTTTTTGTACACAACTTCTATATGGCTTAGGCTAGAGGCCGTTTTTATGAACCGATCTTTACGAAACTTCTTGGGTACCTTTGTTATCACCGTGGGATGAGAACGAGTGTTTTGGGGTGTGGTCCGAAATTCAAGATGGCCACCAGCAGCCAGTTTGTACCAAAATTAGTACAATCAGTCTTTTGTACAGAACTTCTGTATGAAAGTTCTGATTTGAATAAATTTTTGTATGAATGTTGAGTAACATGGAATACATCACATATAGTACAGGTTTTTTTCTCATGCAGAAATTATGCAAATTAGATGAATTTTGATTTATTTAGTGCTACTTATACACTGTAAGTGCACATGTCAATACGGCTCAGGCTAGAGGCTGTATTTATCAACCGATCTTCACGAAACTTCTTGGGTACCTTTGTTATCACCTTGGGACGAGAACGAGTGTTTCTGAGTTCGGTCCAAAATTCAAGATGGCTGCCAGCGGCCATTTTGTACCGAAATTTGGTCCAATCAGTTTTTTTGTCACAACTTCTATACAGCTCGTATTTATGAACTGATCTTCACAAAACTTCTTGGGTACCTTTGTTTTCACCTTGGGACAGGAATGAGTGTGTTTTGGGGTGCCTTTGTTATCACTGTGCTATGAGAACAAATATTTTGGGGTTCAGTCAGATCCACTCTGGGACTCTTTTCTAGTGACTGTCACCCACCTTTACAATACTTTACCTATGCATTTGTTACAGGCTACGGCCAGTATTTATGTACAGACCGTTACAATACTTTATATGTACCTTTGTTATCAGGTCATTACCTAGATGTTTGTCATTGCTGTGTTACATACTGTACATGTACATGTCTTGACAAGTTGAGCTACAGTGTCATTGACACTTTCATTTATTGAGTTTTGGTCATTAAAGCCTTTAAGGTCACTCTGGTCACCATTGCAGTGTCGTTAAGCTGACAAGTCACAACAGAACAAACCTTTTTCACCTCAAGCGAAGTTTAAGTCTCTGGCATATTGCTGGTTTGGGGTTCCAGCCTTAAAACGTCCCCTGCTCAGTCACTTAGCTGTGGCTTAATTTATTCTTTTTTTCAGACGAAAGAAATATAGTTGAAACCGCGAATGAGTGACAAAAAGTGGGTCCAGTAAAGGGCGGGCGAGTGCATTTTAAAGTCTACTAGTCCTGCAGGGCGAGTGACTTTTGCTGTATTTTTACACCCCTGTTGACGGAATGGGAAAATCGTTATCGGTCATTTCCCATGATGCAAAATGACAGAAACGAAATATGGTTTCCCATGATTTTTGAAATATTGAGGCCTGTAACATGAGTCCCAAACGTTCAGTCCTTGGTGTTAAATGTCCAGAACTTAGGGTATAAAACGACCAAATGTCTGGGTACAAAATCCACTAGACTTGGGTAATTTACGGGGCTGTTGGTTATGAGGACCCCAAAAAAATCTCGAATTTCGATTTTTTGTGAGCACTCAATTTGGTTTTTCGATTTTATAAAAAAAATCGAAGCGTTTGATAAAATCGAAAAATCGCCCATCTCTAGTGAATGTTACAGTCAAAGCACCTCAATGTTCCTTATATCACTTGAATTTCACAGAATTGCAAGTAAGCTTTTCTTCATAGAAGTTTCCATAATCATGTTGTCTTTCACCAATTTGGAATTCTCTTCAGTTATATGAATGCTGTTATTACCCTCTGCTCCTGATAGACTTAAATGTTGTGACCATTTCAAATTGTTAACTTTCTTTATCATGTATTAATTCCAGACAAAATGTTTTAACTTTCTGTATTTTGTTCCTATGTTAATTCTTGAAAGATTATTTTGGTACTTTTACTAGTTTATAGTTTGTTTTGTTAGTTAAAAATACACGCCGGTTTATTTGAGAGTGGCTGTGAACACTTTCCAGTGAACTTCGACAAAATAATTGTGAGAACAAATATATGTTGGCATAGAGTACATAAAGCAATAAAGACTCTGAAATGGTCTAGTTTAGTGGATATTTCAGTCCATGAAACTGTTTGAGTCTGCGCATTTGGAAGAAGTCAAGAACATAAACATCTGATAAAATAGTGCCATTATCCTTTACATAATGTGATTAGTAGACGGCACATGCAAAAAATGTTTTTTTAATAACTAAAAATTTTAATTTTTGGCCTCGAAGACATAGCTGATGACAACTCATTAGGTCATTCTCATTGAGCTTGTCCCAATGTGGGCGCTGTAAGCTATCATTTGGTGGCAAAATGAAAATGTTTATTTATTCATCAATATTTTTTCTAAGTTTTATGCCTTGTGTTTGTAAAGTGTTAATAAAGCACTCAAGTTAACTATTAATGTACATGTATTCATTCCAGCTTTGATAAACTTTTATGTTTTCACAACAGGTGCTTCACCATGCAAGTGTGAGGAAGTTCTTAAGATAATAATCAAATTACCCTAACAATGGTTTCTACAGGCCATCAAGACTTGACTAAAAGTCACTTCTAGATTGTCATGTTGTGCAAATTCTCGAAATTGGGGGCCTGGCCCTTAAGGGTTTTCTCTTAACCCACTGAGTATAATTTTCCAATTTATTTTTAAAATCCAATCATAGTTGTTTTGGAGCAGCCATGACCAGGTTTTATGTGAAATTCATGAAGATTCACCTTAAGAAACTAACTAGTTTCTTCATTTTACAGGTTCAAATTGGACGAAAAGCACCAAACGTTTTCCCACACTACTGCTGATTCAATATATCTGTTAGCTACATATAAGGGGTTAAGCAGTATTCTGTGAAAGCTTGATGTTTGGTTGTGTGTGTGTCTTAGCTTATCAGATGTAAAGTCACTTTTGTTGATTTTCACCTCTGCATGCTTTTCATTTTAGGGCCATGACCCATTCTAGAATAAAAGTAACATCTTTGTGTATCTTCATTTCTGTTATTTAACCCTTTACCAAATGTAATGGCCAAAACTAGCCAGTGCTGTTCACAAAACTCGCCATTTAATTTTCATTATTTTTTCATTTTTTGTCTCAAAAACATGGGTTATGACCCATCTTTGGAAGAGCTCATTGAGCTCGTTCTAATGAGGGGTCATAACCTATGTTTTTAAGACAAAAAATTTAAAAAAATAGTTATTCAAGAATTTTGTTTGCAAGTGTCATCTGCTTTTCGTGTTAGGTAAAGGGTTAAACACTGTTTTGTTAATGCTGTTGGAAGGTGAAAAGTGAAGTTTTTCCAACAGTGTTTCATTTGATGTTTTACCCAACAAATCAACAAACTTTTCCCAGCATTCCAGTTCTGTTATTTCTATTTTTTTATTCCAAAGCTAAGCTTATAACTCCTCATTCCTCTGGAACAAGAGTGGCATTGCTCATATCAGTGAGGGTCATAAAACTGTGTCGTGGAAAATTACAAAATGTTCAGTTATTCAGCCCAAAAGCTTATTTTCAAAAAGAAACTACTTAAAACTGTTGGAATATTTTTAGTTGATCTGATTGGCTTCACCTTTCAAGTCATTGAGCATAATGGCATCCAATGTTAGAGCTCCCAATGATAAAGTGGTTTGACATTCATATATCATCTTTGTCTTGTGATGAAAAAATCTATTGCATGTTCTTGTTTTGGGTCGATTCAGTAAATTCTTTTTCTTGTATTTGGGTTTCCACATATTCTTGAAAATGGGTAACCCTTTGAACCCTGATGGTATATTCCTTGACAGTTCAATAACATCCATTGGAATTGTCCATTTTCATTATTTGAGGGCTGACCAATTACTATTTTCAACATACAGCCTTTCACTGATTATAGTAATTATTTTATTTGTTTTCAAGCTTCTCAACTTATAAAAACACTATCAGCTACTTCTATTAATGGCTTCTAATTCATTTATAACATTCTGTCACTGCGCTAATTGGTTGCACAGTTTTGTATGAAATAGATTTTACAATTAGTTTTAAGCCTCACTCGCATAATTGGTTACAGTTAGTCCTCATTGGACGTTCTAAAGTGATTTTTTACTTGAACTCAAAGCATCACATGTAATAGTAACCTGATAATCGTAAAGGGGCTTGTTGTTAGTATGACTGTTTTACTGGTTGGTATATTACCCTGCTCTACTGTAAGTATCCTCAAACTTCAATCAGTAAATTTTAGTGAGTCCTCAACACTCTTATAACAGATAATTCTTGTTTCAATTAACCCTTTACCTCACACTTGCTTCAGACAATAGTAGGCCTACTAATATTTTTTCTGAAACAAAATTTATCTTCTTTCTCACTGAAAGGAATTTTTTTAATGCACATGTGGTCTTGTTTTAGCATTCAGTGTAATTAAAACTAACCTTTTACATTACTGAGCTATGGGAACCCCAGGAAGTGAAGCAGTGATCGTTTCCTGTGGTAAATAAGATCTGTTTTACTGGTAAAATAGGACACTGTCACCAATGCCTGGGGTGGAAGCCCTCTGAAATGGGCAACATGGGTATAAATGATTGGCTGGACTTGACTTTATATCCATGATCTGGTTATGATTAGCCATTGTGCAGAAATATGTGACTTTAAACACCAATAAATAAATATGTCAGAAAATATCGTTGGGTTTGTTTTTTTGTTTGTTTTTTTTTAACCCCTTAGCTAACATAATTTTCATATCAGCCAGTATTAATTGTAAAAATTGTCATTCACATTGATTATTTCCCCTCACTGGAACTAGCTGGCTGAGTTTGTTTGAATAAGGAGGATACAAACTGGGTGTTTGAGCAAAAAATGGAATTTTGTTTAATCACTTAAGAATTGTTTTGTCATCTTCATGTTAGGTAGAGGGTTAATTTTGCTGAACCCTTTATAAAACCTGAGTAGAGGATGAAAATTGCCAAAGAATTAAATAAGTAAAATTTTCTAATTTTTTTTTTACCTCAAAAACAAAGCTTATAATCCTTCAACAAAACGAAGACAAAAAAGCTCATTCCCATGAGAGATCATAAGTATGTTTTTGGATCAAAAAATGATCTAATAGTAAAATTGGAACTGGGATTTTTGTGAATAGGAGCTGGCTGTTTTTGGCTGTTAGAAAAAGTGTGGTGTATTGATTAGGAGAAAAAACAATTTGACATCCGTATGCAGTAAGTCAATATTTCTGTCAAATAATGGCTTAAAAATTCTTACACTAATGAGCCAGGTGGGCATTTTATTATTAGAATTTTCAAGTTCTGGTTTAAAGAAAGGTAACAAAAGAATAACATTTGAATAAGGCCTAAAAAAATTAAAATCTGTTTCTCAGGCCCTCCAGCATGCTCATTTTGGCTGCCACAGGCTCTCTTTCTATAACCAATGCCAACTTAAAAAAATAAAAATTAAATGGTTTATGACTGATATTTTACCTAAATTAATAAAATTGATAAATTTGTCCCTTCACTGTAACAAGGCTTTGCAATACTTCAGCATGGCAAAACCTTCTTGAACTCAAGGGATGAAATACACTACCAACCATGTTATTCTGTAGACTATGAGGCCTAAAACATAAAACAAACCAAGAATTTTAACTTTTGATGTCAAACAAATAATTTCTAAAATAAAAAATAAAATAAAAAAACACCTGCCCACATGGAATTTTACAAAAAATGGCCTGAGAAACAGAAGATCTACTTTGTGTTGGACAAATTTGACTGATTTGTTATTTACCGAACGAATCGGCCGCATCTGCATTTACAAATTTAGCATTCCACCCCCACCACCCCTGCAAAAAAAAAAAAAAAAAAAATTCAATGAAACCATATCATGTGACCCCCTCATTGGAACGAGCTTGTTCCAAGGAGGGCAGGGTACCTTATAAGTTTTGTTGGAGTTTTTTGAAAAATTAAAAAAAAAAAAATTTAAATAACAAATTTTGATATCGTCTACATTGGGTAAGGAATTGAATGTTATTTTCAGTGAAAACTTAGGATCTGCATGAAAATGCTATGAAAGACCATATTTATGCTTATTTGGCATGCCTCTTTTGTATTAGTGTCATTTAGTTTGTTGGCTTTACTGAACAGTTTCAGTGTTGGCAGCATTATCTTGTTCAACAGAAATATTGGAGATCAGTGTTATAAGCAGGCTCAATGGTAAGAGAAATCCTGTCCTGGGCAGGAATATCTTTCAGCAGTGTTAGGGACTTAATGCTTATGTTATTGTTGGATACTGCACAGTTGCTGAGAATAACAGAAAATGAACCCTATTCAGCCATTCCTCTTCCCACATCAGTTTTGATTTTGAGCTGTCTTTTACAAAAAATGTATTTACACCATGAAAAAGCATGCAGTAGATTAGTATAAATATTGCAGCATGTGTTTTCATTTTTCTTCCCACCAAATCCTCTTATGCCACTTGTTTCCAGGCTTACTCAAATTGTATTATGATTGTTGACACTTCAGATAGTCATGAAAATGCTTGTTTTCTCAAGTCATTATTTTAAAGAAATCTTTCATCCATATTTTCAATTTTGATGATTCATGTGCATAAGTTGTAAAGGGAGACATTTTTTGAAGGGGTGGGTGGAGAGGGGTAAGGGTGGGGGAGAAATGCTTCAAGTCCTGAAATTTTTGTTTGCTGAAGTCAGAGAGAATTTTATACATATTTTCTATTTCCAAGATGACCCATAGGCACAAGTTGTAAAGTGAATTTTTTTTTAATTCAGTGGAGCTGTTCATACATGCTGAAACTGATCTTAAACATTAAAAATAAATTAATTATATAAATACCTAACACAAATTTGTAGTCCATAAACCTCTGGTTAGACTATCCAGTGGCGCAAAAGCAACAAACTTGCTTAAAGCTTCCTATGTTTCTGTGGATCGAGCAAGTAAGGGTGTTGGCTAATGTCCATTTGCCAGCTGTCAGAGTACCAAATTACACTTGTGTGCATCAAAAGTGATTTTTATTTTTCGCTTCAAAGCATACAATATGTTTTCACATGGAAATGAGATTATCAGTGGGAGTAATGAGTTGTGTTTAGAAAGAGAATTAAAAACAACACAACTTTCTCTTGTTATATACTGTAATTTATTACATGCATTTTGCTTTTCCTCCAGTTCCATATTTAGAAATCTGTATGGAACACATGTTCCATACGGATTTAAGCTGACAGACTACTTTTCCTCCTGATGACAAGGATCCATCGAAAAAACTAAACTCCACCCATTTTCATAATCGGCCAGTGGAAATGTCGTATTCTGACCTAGATCAGTTTGGAAGCTGCAGTGACAGCCGATAAATCAAATGTCAGTTGCCAAATGAGGGAGTAGGCCCCTGCAAATACTTGTTTGCTCGAGTCGAATCAAGTCAATCAACAAATTCAAGTCGAATTCAAGTGGAAACCAAAATCACGCATATAAAAATCGAATATGAAAAAAAACTTAATAAATATCTCGGTTTATGTATATTCGTACATTTAATACTGACTAAATTGTCAAAACAGTATGAGGAATTGAAGCACACATCGTTCATAGCGAGTGCAAAACTAAAGATGTATGCATTATGCACTCCTAACTGACCACCGTTACCGTTTCGCGTTATTGATACAACCACTTCCAATGAATTGTAAATGAAAACATGGCACTTACAGTGTATTACCAATGTCATTTGGAATCAAGCGTGTCAAATGACATCGGTCATACACTCATATTTTACACTGGATAAGGCCATGACTACTTACAAGTGTAATAGATATAAGACTTTGCACAAATCCAAGCGACAGAACTACATCTTGCCTCTGGGTACACTTCATTAAGAAACATCCATCGCTTCATCATAAGGTAAGATTGTACGATGCCACGTTTAAAGTTGAGAAGGGAGTGAAACAATCACAGGTACATACAGATTCTTTGTCTCCTGTTCAACCTTGCATTCTTGTGTGCTGCATTGTTAACATACAAACTGTTAAATGTTAGAATGAATATGTGAATAAGTCATCAGTACAGTGCCAAAACAATCCTACTATAGCTATTTTAACCTGGAAATATCATGTCTGAAACCACACTTGGACACCTGGTTTCAACTAACATGGTTCAAATTTGATGTTAGGCAGATTGAAGAGAAGAAGAAAGAAACTCCTGCAGTAATGCCAGCTGGGGAGTGGCCCGGCATGAAATTCCTTAATGGTTACAAAAATAGGATTAGAGAAAATCTTGTAGTAATTTAGAAAGTCGGGTATCATCCACCAATCCAGGTAGGTTAGGATGTTGTGTTTATGAAAGAATTCTGTTGACAGAGTTTATTTATTTTGTCTTCAGATAGAAAGTTCCAGAATGCGAAATTTCTCCAGTGTTCTTTTGTTCCATTAATCACTGAATGGCTGAATTAAATCACTTCATTATGGTTCTAGATGATTCTGTCTAATTTCAAGTAAGCAAGTGTGACCCAAATAAACAATTAGTGAGCTAAAAATAGATACTGTGTGACAGTATCTGTAAACATGTTGATAGATATATTCAAAGGTCACTCAGTGCAAATAAGTGATCACACAAACCAGAGTCTGCTTATATATTCTAATTTAAAATAATTTATAAAATATTAATTGTTTATAATTATTAAATTCTGATATTATAATAGGGGCCTATAACATGTATACATCTGTTAATTGAATATTTTTCACAGGAAAAGTGACTATTCAATTAACAGGATTCCACTGTGTAGAACAGCATTGCTTATTCTGATGTAAAAATCTTTGTCCTATAATATAACAGTGGACCCCATTTCATTGGATATCTATTAATTGAATATCTCTGTTAACCTTTTACCCAACGTAAAGGTCAAAACCGGCCTGTACTATATTCACAAAAATCACCAATTTTCATTAATTTTTCATTGTTTGTCTCAAAAACATAGGTTATGACCCCTCATTGAGCTCGTTACAATGAGGAGTCATGACCTCTGTTTTTGAGACAAAAAATGAAAAAAATTAGTTATTGAATAATTCTGTTTGCAAGTGTTGTCTACTTTTCATGTTAGGTAAAGGGTTAAGAATTACTCTGACAACCACTGAATTCCTGACATTTTATATAACTCTACAACCAGAATAGGCATTTGCCCCTCTACACTTGATATCAAAATCATGAATATTTCTAGCAGAACATTTTTCCCACAATGCAACCACAGACTTAACCAATATAATCTTGTTGACATAACTCAATGAGCTCTGTCTAATAAGACTGAATTGGTTAAATTCCAAGTTGCATTATGAGACAAATTTGCAGCTAGGAATTTAGATATTTTGACATCTGAGTGCATAGGATTAATCTATTATATCTTGTTTGACATAGCTCATTGAGCTGAAGACTTTTATACATTTTTGCTATACTTTGAAAGTCTGCCACCTTTGGTTTTGCAGTTGTTTCTAGTCAAGACTTACCTAGAAACAACTGACAAAATACTTAGAAAACAAGTTTTGAGTTTAATCAAACAATGCATGTTGGGGCACCTGTTCCTTTGCATTAGACACTTATCAGAGTTGGAATTAGGCCCTTCAACACAAGAGACTACTTTTGTGGTCTAGCAACACGATACTTCATAATTTCATTAAGTAGGATGGCCACTAAGTGAACGTGTGTGGCAGAACAATTAATATTTTCAATGTGCAGTCTGGAGGCTGCACATTGAAAATATTAATTGCTCTACCCCCAAATCATGGATATGGTCTCTTCCAATTTCTGCCATTTAACTGTGTTCAAAGGGTTAACAGGGTTCCACTGTACTATATCAGCAGCAAAGTCTTGTTTGGTATCTAGACATATTTTAGCCATCAATTTAAGAAGCCAGGAAACAATTACGAAATTATAGGTTTTATAAGTTGTAATATCCAACAAATCAAGTTATCCTGGAACTATAGCTCTTACCTGGCAACAGAGACTTTCAATTTTTCAAATTTTTTTGAAGGACACAGTTACAGAGGATTGCAGCATTGGATTCCAGCTGGTCACATCTTGGCAATGGATTAAATGCACATAACAACCCAGCCTGGTTACAGCTTTATTTAAGTGCATGTAAACTTCTAGATCTTGCAATGGCTTTGCCAGCTGATAATGTACCACAGTTTCAACTGTAAGTGTTATTCTACTCCAACTTGTTCATTCATTGCAAAGTATTTATTTGGCCTACGTAAAAACTAATTCTTTCTTCTCCGGTAATTTTCCTTTGATTTTATGATGAGGGTGGGAAGATTTTTTTTCTTCGTTAAACTGCAAAACAGTTCTGAAAATAGTTGGGAGTCATTTTCAGCTTAACTTGACGAAGTCAAGATAAGCTATTGCCATCACATGTGGGGAAGTGAGTCTGTTAGTCTGTGAGTCTGTTCACATTTTCCTTTAGCACAGGCTACACCCTGTAGTTCTTGTCTGATCGTCACAAAATTTCATATGCAGGTTTGGGGTCATGTTTAGATGAGAACATCCCCTTTTGGTCGTGATCGGTCAACCGGTATGGCTGCCCATGCCCAAAACCCGAAAACCATTAGCACAGTCTACAGGTCGTATTTATGAAGGGATTTCATTGTAACTGTGTAGGATGCCTCTGTATAATGTCTAGATGAGAACGTCCCCTTTTGGTCTTGATCTGTCAACCGTGATGGCTGCCCAAGCCCGAAACCCAAAAACTTTTAGCACAGTCTGCAGGTCATGTTTAATATGGAGGGATTTCATTGTAACTTGGTAGGATGACTCCGTATGATGTCTAGATGAGAACTTCCCCATTTGGTCGCGATCTGTCAACCGTGATGACTGCCCGAGCCCAAAACCCCAAAACCTTTAGCACAGTCTACAGGTCATATTTATAGAGGGATTTCATTGTAACTTGGTAGGTTGACTTCATATAATGTCTAGATGAGAACGTCCCATTTTGGACGTGATTGGGCAACTGTGATGGCTACAGGGGCCCGAAGCCCGAAAACCTTTAGCACAGTCTCCAGATCGTATTTATGAAGGGAGTTCATTGTAACTTGGTAGGATGACTCCAAATAATGTCTAGATGAGAACGTCCCCTTTTGATTGTGATCATTCAGCCTTGATGGCTGCCCGAGCCCAAAAGCCTTCAGCATAGTCTATAGGTCGTATTTATGGAAGGATTTCATTGTAACTTGTTAGGTTGACTCCATATGATGCCTAGATGAGGACATCCCCTTTTGGTTGTGATTGATAAACTGTGACGGCTACAGGTGCCAGAGCCCAAAAACATTGAGCACAGTCTACAGATCATATTTATGAAGGGATTTCATTGTAACTTCGTAGGATCACTCCAGATGATGCCCAGATGAGAATGTCCCCTTTTGGTAGTGCTCATTCAACCATGATGGCTGCCCTAGCCCAAAGCCTGAAAACCTTTAGCACAGTCTGCAAGTCATTTTTATGAAGGGATTTCATTGTAACTTGGTAGGTTGACTTCATATAATGTCTAGATGAGAACGTCCCCTTTTGGACGCAATTGGGCAACTGTGATGGCTACAGGGGCCCAAAGCCTGAAAACCTTTAGCACAGTCTACAGGTCATATTTATGAAGGGATTTCATTGTAACTTGGTAGGTTGACTCCAAATAATGTCTAGATGAGAACGTACCCTTTTGGTCGCGATCATTCAGCCTTGACGGCTGCCCGAGCCCAAAACCTTTAGCACAGTCTACAGGTCATATATATGAAGGGATTTAATTGTAACTTCGTAGGATCACTCCAGATTATGCCCAGATAACAACGCCCCCTTTTGGTCACGATAATTCAACCATGATGGCTTCCCGAGCCCAAAACCCCAAAAACTTTAGTATAGACTACAGGTCGTATTTGTGAAGGGATTTCATTGTAACTCAGTAGAATGACTCAGTATAATGTCGAGACGAGGACGTCCCCTTTTAGTTGTAATCGGTCTACCGTCATGGCTTCACAGGCCTGAAGCCCAAAAACATTTAGCACAGTCTACAGGCCATATTTATGAAGGGATTTCAATGTAACTTGATAGGATGACTCGTTTTGGAATAATTTCACTGTAACTTGGTAACTTTCGTTGACATAAGTTAACTATGAGGGTCACATACATTAACTGAGGTCATATTAACCCACCCTTCAGCTCTTTAGTACAGTGTGCACCTCATATTATTTTTATTAAAAACAGAGCATACATGGAACAGAAATTAACATATTCCCAATTATCAGAATTCTTGTCTTATTTCATAATCCTTTCATAAACATTGAACATTATCCTTTTCATCAAACACAACATACAGACAAGTTGAACTACAGTGTCATTGACACTTTCATTTTAATTCCTTACATTTTCTGTTGAAAAGCTAGTGTTTTCAGCAGATAAAACCAGAATGAGTTCTAACATAGATTTAATTTCTGTATTTTTCTTTGGAAACAATGCTTATATCTTATGATGAGATATATATAGTATATTTAGCTCACTCCATTGTGGAGTTGTAAGTCATGTCTG
Organism: Pictodentalium vernedei; assembly: GCA_031216915.1. NCBI lineage: Eukaryota > Metazoa > Mollusca > Scaphopoda > Dentaliida > Dentaliidae > Pictodentalium > Pictodentalium vernedei. Next base: position 303,902,317 of record CM062296.1, on the reverse strand, counting down.
TTGTATTTAATAGTGAACAATTTAAAAACAATAAATTTTACCCAACACAGGCAATATTAAAAATTATGTTTTTAAGCCCCCCCCCCCCCCCCTCCCCCCCCCCCCCCCCCAAAAATGTTTAATTCTCAGGCAGTTGGTTTTCCAAATTCAGTGAGGGAGGGCGGTTTTTATTTTTATTTTTGTTTTTTACCACACCAAGTATACCGTAACTATTCATTGTTTTTTTTCAAGGATTTCACTACAGATCAACACAGCAGGTCATAGCAGGCCAGAAGAAATGCACCAAACCAGTTAGAGATGTCATCTCTCATTCTGAGGTTGAAATATTACCCCACAATTACACTAGACTCAGTTTCACAACCATGGGTATTCATACAAAAAGTTTCAAGATTTTGTAGGACATGTACCAGTGCTACTGTATATCAGCAGAAGTATCAAATACTGAAATATATATATTCTTTACAGTAGCTATTATTTTTTATTTGTTGTTTTTTTTTGTGGTTAAATTTCCAATAAAAAAACAAAACAAATATTTTTTAACATATATTTAACTTGTTGTGTGTTTGCCCCTCTCTGAATAGAAATAGAACAAATGGTCGTCATTTTAAAACCTTTGACCTCTGAGCATGGATTCAAGAGATTGGGAATTCGGTATTGTTCACAGATATAGCAAATAAATAGTTTCCACCTTAATTTCTGTGGTAGCTTCTGTGGTAGCTTATTAGAAATCTCCCCTGGTCACCCTTTTCCCAACAAAACTGCCATAAAACACCTGGAAAGATTATCTTAAAAAAGTCTCCCTCAGACTTCAATTTTTAATAGAGGTTTCTCAATAAAACCATACAAATGTGGATATTATTGAAACCAGCAGATTATGCCAGCCTCACAATACCCACAATGGACCTTTGGAATTTTATTTTAAGACAGACAAGATACATTTCTGTTTGAAAAAGAATAAGCTAAGTCACAGATAAGTGACTGCGCAGGGGACGTTTTAAGGCTGGAACCCCAAACCAGCAATCCACCAGAGAGACTGCAATACTGGCATCTTAAACTTCGCTTGAGGTGAAAAGGTTTGTTCTGTTGTTGTGACTTGTCAGCTTAACGACACTAAAATGGTGGCCAGCGTGATCTTTATAAAGGCTTTAAAAAAATTTCATGATATCAAAGTCTGAGATCACTAAACATTATTTAAAATCAGCCATGGAATGAAGCAAATTAAATTTGGTGAGACATATGGGGGGTGGGTGGGCACATTAGGCATAAGCACTATCAGCAATTTCCACTGCATAAAAAAAGAGTTCCTCGATAGCTAATTTGATTACCTTTCAACAGTACAAAAGTACACTTTTTTATATGCTTCTGGTGAGCTGTTTATATGTCCCAATGCCGCTTCAAACAGTGTTGGTTCTGTGGCGGATGAAGGACTTTACTAAAAGCTGTGATGGCCGGGGTGTGGGAGTGGAGGGGATGCCGCACCTAGGCCCAAGTTTGCCGGAGTGTATTGTCAACCAAATTTTGAAATTTAATCCCCAAAGATGCGATTACCTCACACTCAAAGCAGATATCGACAATGCACAACCCATCCCTGGGAGAAAATAGGGGTGGTGGTGGTGGTGGGGGGGGGGGGGGGGGGAGAGGCGCATACCAAGTGCGCCAATGACTGGATTCACCCTTGTGGTAAAATAAGGTGATTGTAACATTATTGATAGACCATTTAATAGATGTTTTAATGCATAAGGCAACTATTTAATGCATGTCAATTGCAGTGGCGGCTCACCCCGTTAGCAGTACAATTGACAAGTCCAGGGGAGCCTGGTCCAGGAGGGGGGGGCAAATGTGGGAAGCTACATGAAGCCAAGCAGGGCCCCCTTTCGTGTGGATGTGAATGAATCGCCATTTCCGTCTCCAGATGCAAGGAAATGGCTTCTTTTAAACATAAAATTCAAAGTTTTCTCCCATCGGGAGTCAGCCCGGTATGTCCTGGGCCCCTAACCCTAGCAAGTCCAGGAGGGGGGGGGGGGGGGGCTCATCACTGCTCGGCCACCACTGATCAGTTGTGTTGTTTGTTTATGCCAAGTCCGAGTTGTTTAAACCTTTATCTAAATACCGGTACAGATCAAGTTCAGTTGTGCATAGACATATTAACGTAATCGTACCTGGCGTGTTACAGCAAGTCGGGAAGGTTTCTACTGTTCGTTTTACCTATTTCTGTTATACTGCAATGAATGTCTGAGATCGGTGGTGCATTGTTTACTTTTGGGAAAATCTCGAACCTCCATAAAAAATTTCAATGCGGGGGGTATTTTTCCAATGTGGTGGCACCTGAGAACCAAAGCACTTTTTTTTTTGCCTTGAATATTATTTTTCAAATTTTTAAAAAAATGTCAACAAACCCATATCATGTGATCTTTCACTGGAACAAGTTCATCAAGTTTGTTCCAATGAGGGGTTACATCATATGATTTTATTGAAATTTTTTGGAAAAATTTTTTTTTTTCCTCTGGTGAATTTGTGTAATATGCAGGCAGATATGGCTGATTTGTTATGTTAAGGGTAAACTCTTGTTTCCTAATCAAAATGAGTTTAATGAGCTTGTTTCATTGAGGGATAACAAGTTGTAATTTGGATGCAGAAATAGATTTCATTTAAAATTTTTGTATAGCAAATTTCTTCCAACAAAGAGAATTTGTGCAGCATTTAACTGAAAATGTATTGCACTTCGATGTTGAAGGAAGAATGTTATTCAGATTTATGTGATTTGCATGCATACTGTTATGGCTCTGATTGTTATTCAAGCTTCTTCCTTAATTTTAGCCTGATTGGCACCCTGGATATGTGACCGAACAAAATGATTTCTTGTGTTTGTTATAGTCTTGGCATCACCTTTTAAAAGGTCATTAATGTCAAGATATCATTTTTTTAATCCTTGTCCTTTTAAGCCTGTACTACTTTCTAAATATAAAAGAACTATTTCAGCCATTACACATAGGATATCATATATCATTGGAATGAACTCAGTGAGCTGATTTCAATGAGGTACAATATCCCATTTGTTTATGGAAATATTTTGCTTTGCTCAGTAGGTCCCAATAGTTTGTGACTGGCAGAACAATGGTTAACACCCAAGATTACATGCACCATGGAATCCATCCCAGTAGCCTAAAGTAATTTCCCACAGTTTGTCCTACATCATAACTAAAAGATGATTAAAAAATTCTCAGCTGAATGATTTTAAGTATATACCAGTACAAATACATAAGTGATCACTCAAGTTTGTGAACCTATGTTGGAATTTTGTGGAGCAGACACTGTCACTTTTGTCAAAGTCTCTCTCAAAAGTCCAGCTCACAACCACAGGAATTGCTACTGGCAATAGGATTCATGCAGCTAAAAAACAAACTAAACACATACATCAAGGCAGAAAATTATGGATCACCAATTGTGATTGGTGAAAACATATTGCTCAACTCAATATTTGATGCAATGCGAGTTTCCTTGATCTGTAAAATGTGCCATGGTTATGTGTGTGCTCCATGTATGTTAAAAACTTTACTTTGAAGGGTGCATGGTGGCTCATTGGTTAGAGAATTGGATTCCAGATCAGACAGGTTGTAGGTTCCACCCAGTCTCTCATCATCTGCATTGTGTCCTTGCACAAGACACTTAAGCCTTCAACTGCTTCTAACTCTGCTTGTGCAGACTGATTTGTTAAGTGAAGAAGTAAATTAATTGAAAAGAAAGCTTCCACAATGATTGTTGACATTATTTCGTTGAAGTTTGTTGCTAAAGAACAAATAACTCTGTTGGTATTAAAAAATGTGTTCACTTGCCCACAAGAAAATCTTTGTCCAAGGACATCATTGTGATGAAAAATGTGCTAAAATTCTGGTTTTCTATGTCAAGTCAAACAATGGGACAGTTTTATGAGTGGAGGAAGCCGTAGTATCAGGAGAGAACCACTGAGCAATTGCGAACAACTGTCAGGCTCCCCAATGTACTTACTCCACACAAGCAGGGTTAACATTGGTTGAAGACAGGTGCACCATCAATGTGCAGTATGCCTTAGTACACAGTGCCACCATGCCTCCACATGGATAATCAGGATTAAGGGTCTTGCCCAAGGACACAACACAGTTACCCCTGGCAGGGATTGAACCATGGACATTTCGGTTTGAAGTCCAATTCCAAAACACTGAACCACTGTGCTCCCTTCTCTTTTGTGATCTGATCCTAACACTAACACACACCAGTGGATTGAGATTTCCTAAATAAAATGCTGTGAAACAAAAACAACATGTAGAATCAGATATAAAAATAGCATTTTAGATTCAATATTTGTGCATTTCTTTTTTAACAGCTGAGTTTTTACAGTGTTGCAGGAGGAAAGTGGACAGAAAATTTTGACTGGATTGCAACTCAGTTGTGATCTGGGTGGAATTGTATGCTTTCACAGTACAGTACTTATCTCTCTTTTTAGTTGGAACTCGGGGAGGTAGAACTTAATTTTGTTGCAGTTGTGTTGTTGAAACAGATGCTGAAAGCAATCTTAACTGGTTTAGTCCTAGAAGCCACTATCAGGGCCCTACTGAAAAGTGCTGGAAAAGTGTTTAAGCAAATTGTTTTATTACAATTTATTGGAGAGTGCTTCTTGGCACTCTCCAGTAAATTGTAACATAACAATTGTTTATGAACAAAATCTTACTACACTGGGGCACATTTTGCTCAAAGTATGGTGCCCTTGAAAAAAAATACTCACGTTACAAATCACTTTGGAAAAATAATTTTAGCACTCTGCTGGTTAAACACCAATAAATAAATGTATCCCTCCCTTCACATTAAATTTTCACAACATGTGTGATATGTCTCATGAAACAGATAATAGTGTTGTACCAAAAAAATAATTTCTCAAAAGACTTCACTTTGTTCCTTTTGTAGAAACATGGTAAAATGGGATAAATCACACTTCTAAGACGAAAAATACTTACTAGAAAATGATTGAAAAACGTCTTATGTGTTTTTCATTTTTTTCAGTTACCGTTGGGCTTTTATTGGTGGAGCTGCTGGAGAAGAAGATACTAGTAGTTCAAAAAAGAGACAATCTAGACCTAGCTTCACACCGCACATTGTCAGAATATCCAAGCTGCTCAATTCCAAGGTATTGTTGGTGTCTTATATCTGTCCGTGTTCACATTCTCTGTGAGATTTATTTAACATTTTCCAGAGCTAAACCCTTACACACCTGGCACTCTGAATGGCTGTCATCAAAAATGAGTGAGTCCTTACATTTTGGAAACTTATAAATCAGGAAGGATCAGTAATAATTAGTGGTGTAAGATTAAATTAAACCTCCTTGGGAGTTTTGTGTTCTAAGACTCAACCAAATAAAGGTGGAGTTCAGGGTCTGGAATCAAGGACTAGAGGTGGAGTTTTTCCTGTATTTCATGTGCACCAAGGATCATTGATTCTAATCCACCCTACTCTACCCGAGTTGTGTTCTGTATTTATACCACAATTAAACTTGAATTAAATGAATGAAGCAGATATTTGGTAAATAGAGGATATCTACGCTGTTTTAGTGAATATCAAGAAAAATAATACTTTCAGGTCCACACGTATGAGAAATTCACGATATTCACTAAAATAACGTAGATTTTCTTTTTATTATATACTGCGTGACCCTTTACTACGCAATATTCAGCCCAACTTTCAAGTCAATAACAAAAAGCTGCTGATCGTACCTTCAAGGCATAGTCATGCTCCAAAGCGTAACGTCATTTAGGAAGCTACTCCAAAAATTCATCGTTTGGACCTGAAAATATTATATTTTTATACTGTACCAATGACCCAGACTTAGCTGGTGCTAACTCTAACAAAACCAGGGCCAAACACAAATTTTGCCCCCCAATCCCCAAAATTTGCATCCAAAACAAAAAGAAATCATGTCCTAAAGGACCTCCATACTACGCCTCTACTGCGCATGCGCAGTGATGCAGACGTCCCGAAATTGGCGCCAATTATCATTCTCTGTTTGGCCCTTCATCAGTCAACATCTCACTGATCTTTGTGCTTGTAAATCTCAGTTTAAAGGATGCCAGACACGTAATTTTTGGAGAAAATGTGATTCTAAGGAGGATAGAAGGAGGAGAGGAAAAAGAAGTGACAAAAAATAATCAGGGCTGTACTTAAAATTTTTTGATGAAATTATGTTAAGTTGCCTATTTTCGAGGCATGGGCCTCTTGTTGTCATTCTTGCTAATTGTTGCACTGCTTATTCAGTGTTTCCTCTCCCCTAGCCTTCTAAAGTTCCCCCTTGCAATTCTCCCATGCTTTTGGCATATTTTTGAGAAATTTCATTTCTAAAATTTTCTGGGAGAGTTGCTTGGTTACAGAATGTTTTCTGTTATTTTCCCCATAGTTACGTTTTCACCCATGGGTGTATAACGTTTGTGTTCTTCCATCTGATGTTCTACAGATTCTCCCCTGGGAGTCTCTGTTTTGCATCAGATAGAGTGTAATTGATGACTGATTCCGGGCCAGTTTTTTCAGTGCCTGGAGTCATGTTTTCTGGTGTTTTTACACTGTTTGTTTTCATTGGCAACAGCCTTTTTTGAGGGGGGCTGTTTGCCTTTGCTGTAGTTTATCTCCCTATAAGATACATTTGTATTATCCGAAAGTGTCTCATTAATTATTTAATATAAATTTAAAATTTTTGACCACACTTTGCCATCGGATCCATCGGGGCTCAACGTTACTTTTCAGCAACTTGGGCTTCGCTGAAAAAATATTTTTTCAAAATTATTTTGTTTTGCAATTGTTTTTTCATTTATTAATGGATCATGTTATTATGTATCTTTGTGTCAGGGGTTTTTGCGAGTAACTAGGACTTATTGTTGTTCTTTCACAATGAAGGGACGTTGTTCAAATTGTAATAGGAAGAAATCTTCCTCTGACTTTCATGATCATTGTATTAATTGTAGTCAGTGTTCTCGCATTAATCCCTGTCCTATATGTGAACATTGGGATGAGAAACATTGGAAACGTGTGTCACGATATGTTGTTTCTGGAGAAAGAGCGATGCCGGCTCTTTCTCCGCAAGGTCACTCTACTCTCTCAGTTTCTATTTCAGAGGAACCAGAACAGGGTGATGTTTCCATGTTATCTTCTTCAAGTGTGCGTCCGTCGTCACAAATGAATTCAGAGCTAGCGGCAAAAGTGCTCATGGAGATTAGACAAATGTCGTCCGCTAGCTCGCCCGGTGTAGCGTCCATTCACCGAATGGCTCAGCAGCTGGGTTCGACCGATGCGGTCCAAGAGGGAATTTTGGGTGATGCGAGCACTATAAACATAATAGATGCACACCCAGTGACGGCGGATAGTAAGCGAGAACGGAGGAAGCCTTTGAGTCCGGTTCCTAGCTCGTCCAGGTCCAGCCGGGCCGCGAGCGAGAGAGGCCCCTCTCTCGTACAACAACATCTGGGACCAGATGTTGTGGTACAAAATGTGTCTTTAGCGGAGCATACGTCCGTCGCTCGGGACGCTCTGTTGTATAAGCAGTCCGCAGAGACTGTTAAGGCTTCCTCTTCTCGTCAGCGCACACGACCGCACCTTGGCTGCGTGACCGCCGATATATTACCAGCTTCGCCGATCAAGGATTCTTCGGCGACCAGGTCACACCATCCGGCAGCCAGGGATTCGAGACCGATGGACTCCGGACGTTCGCATAGGAAAAGTATGCGGGAGCCATCTGATGCGGAGCTGCCCTCGGCGAAGCAGCGAAAGACTGCGCCTCCGCAGGTCTTGACGCCGGACATTCTTGTGCAGATAGCACAGCTTATCGCAGCATCCCAGCAGCCGACAGAAACGGTGTTGGATCGACAATTATCCGACGGCGCTGGGTCGGTACGCTCCGCCAAAGCATCGGGGGCGGACGACCGGGAACATCATGAGGTCCGACCGGATGGTGAAAGGGATACGGATGACTTGGAGCTATCCCTTTCGGAACAACATAAAGCTGCCGTGGACTTCATCCGGCACTTTCTCCCTCAAGTTGTTCCGTCGGGCCAGACTGATGCGCTTCCGGACAAGAGAATTATAGCGTCATTGGACTCTGAATTTTTTGAGCGGTTCAGGGACATCGCTCCCGAGTTTCCATCGCAGTCCAATAATGTTGCAAGAACATTTGAATTATTGAACGACGCTATATTTAAACTTGCTTCCAGGACGGGGAAAGCAGGTTTCTTGTCCGCTAATACTCTCAACCTGCCTTTCATTAATGCAAGGAATAAATTCGATACGGCAGGACAGGGTATACCGAGAGTTCCTCTGCGTATGGACGACGAGGCGGAAGACTTAGAGCTATCATTACCGTCGTCAGCTTCTATTCCAGCCGCGGTGTTGGAAACAGCTATTGCGTCTAACAGAGCCAATTTAGATGCCTTATCTTACGCAGATCACCTTACTAAGGCGTTATCACTGCGCCTTCAGGGGAAAGAGTTTCAGGATATACAATCCTCTTTAAGACTTCTTTCAAGGGCAGTAGCTTATTCCACGTGTAACTCCGCCCTTTCAGTGGCAAATCTGGAGTACGTTAGACGTGACGCAGCCCTAGCTACATCCACACTAGTGGATTCTAAGGTGAAGAACTCTCTTAGAGTCGCGTCGGTCTCAGGAGAACTTCTCTTTGACGGCAAGCTTTCCGCTATTTATGATAAAATTACAAAGAAAGCTAAGGATTCTCTGTTGTTCAAATCTGCTCCTAAGAAGTCGGATACAGCAGACACGAATAAGACAGGCACTTCTGGGTCTAATGCGCCCAAGAGAGGTTCCTATAGAGGTTCCGGTGCGTCCTCTTGGTCTTATTCGAGAGACCGTCAGGATAGCGACTCTCGTTCGGGACGTCCTTCAGGCCGGGACAATCGGTCGGACGCCCCGAGGTCGACGGGGCGAGGTGCGGGTCGTGGAAGACGTGGTTTCTCCTACCGCAGGCCTCGCAGGTCCAGGAGGTGATGGCTTAAACCTCTATCGCGTTCCGGTTGGCGGAAGGTTGTCGAGCTTTTCACAAGAATGGGCGTCGATTACGGACGACCCTTGGGTGAGAGGAGTGACTTCGGAAGGTCTAAAGATATCCTTCAAACGAAAGCCTCCATTAACTCGAAGTCCAAAGTGGACTCATCTTCCGTCAAATCCGCAGAAAAGAGACGCTCTGTTATCAGAGGTGCAGTCTCTTTTAATGAAGAACGCGGTAGAGGTCGTAGAAAACCAGGAATCTCCGGGATTCTACAGCCATCTGTTTCTGGTTCCGAAACCAGACGGCTCGTTCCGTCCAGTCATAGATTTGAGCATAGATCTCAAAGATGCGTACTTTCACGTCATGGTACATCCGACATTCCGAAAGTATCTACGCTTCGCAGTCCTAGGAGTGGTGTATCAATTCCGGGCGATGTGCTTCGGATTGAATCTAGCACCCTGGGCTTTCACTCGGGTAATGAACTCGGTAATGATCTACTTCCGAGCTCATTCGTCTGCGGTAACGTCGGCCTACCTGGACGACATTCTTCAGAGGTACGGCAACGAGTTAACGCTTCAGAACGATGTTCAGAATCTTCTTCTATTGCTCCGACGTCTCGGTTTTATAGTAAACGAGGAGAAGTCGGATCTGGTGCCGTCCAAGTCATTCACTCATCTGGGAATGAGCTTCGAGACGCACAACAATCTCGTTCGTCTGCCGTTAACCAGAGCGAAATTAGTCAGTTGTTACGCTCGCTATTGTCTGCACACAGACAAAGTCACGGCGAGAGAATTTATGAGACTGATAGGTCTCTGCGGAGCCGCCGCGGATCTCATTCCGATGGGGCGGTTACGCACACGTCCTCTTCAAATTTTCCTGACTCAGAATTGGAGTGTGAAAATTCATTCGCTCGATGTAGACGTTCTCTTGTCAGATCAAGTGAAACAAGAGATTCAGACTTGGGCAAACATTCAGTGGTTAACTCAAGGAGTTCCGCTGCAGTTGCCGGATCCGAGTTTTACCGTTATGACAGATGCCAGTCAAACAGGTTGGGGTGCATCATTAATCCCAACGGATTTGAGATGCCAGGGTCTTTGGGATCCGCAATTCCTGTGCAAGCACATAAACATCAAGGAAATGATGTCAATTTGGCTTGCGTTACGTCACTGGATGGACATTATTCACGATGCTCATGTCCAAATCCTATCCGACAATACGACAGTAGTGGCATATATATGGAATCAGGGAGGCACTCATTCAGTTCCGTTGTTCAATCTAACGGAAAGAATCCTTCTGTTTGCGTTAGAACATCACATTCTTCTTTCGGTCCGTCACATACCGGGTCGTCTGAATGTGCTAGCAGACTCCCTTTCACGAAAGGGTCGCTTGTTGCCATCGGAGTGGACTCTCAACAAACAAGTATTCAATCAGATTTGCTACCAATGGGAACGGCCAATGATAGACTTATTTGCGACACATCTCAACAATCAGTTGCAGACATATGTGTCTCCGTGTCCGGATCCAAGAGCATTTGCAGTAGACGCTCTGTCGATCCCTTGGGACGGAATGATAGGATATGCGTATCCTCCAGCGCCGTTAATTCAACAAGTATTGCTAAAGATAAAACAATCTCAATGCAAGATTCTGTTGGTAGCATCTCTGTCGCCACAGAGACCGTGGATAAATCTACTCAGGTGTCTGTTGTGGGACCTACCGCGGAAGCTTCCTCCACGGGAGGATCTTCTTTCGCAGGGGAAATCGTGCCAACTCCATCACAACCCGCAAGGTCTCAACCTTCACGTTTTTCCATTGTGCGGTCCTTCTTGCATGGCAAGCACTTTACAGGACGAGCAGTGGACGCGATTTCTAACTGTAGGAGGACCTCCTCTTCGCTAAACTATGCGGCTAAGTGGAAGGTTTTTCGTCGTTGGTGTAGGGATCATTCTGTAGATATATTCGATCCTTCTATACCAGACATTGCAAACTTTCTAGTATACTTGTTTGACGAAATCAAACTGCAGCCTGTTACTATAAAGGGTTATAGATCTATGTTATCTGATACCTATGCACATCATGATAGTTTACAAATTGGATCTAATGTCTCTTTATTGAAGTTGGTTAGAAACTTTTCGATAAATAGACCCAGAACTCTTAGATTAATTCCTAAGTGGAATTTAGCTTGGGTTCTTCTTAAATTGAAGGAAAAGCCATTTGAACCTCTTGGGACAGTAGATTTCAAATTCTTATTTTATAAGACAGCTTTTCTCTTAGCTTTCTCTTCTGCTAGAAGAGTCAGTGAGCTTCATGCACTATCGGTGGATGATTCTCATTATCGTAGTGTTGGGAACACTATCACCTTCACTACTAATGTGGGTTTTTTAGCTAAGAATCAGGCTCCTAATAAATATCCGGAACCTATTGTTATTAAGGCTCTTCCGTCTTCAGACGGGCGTAGGCCTTTACTCTGTCCTGTTAGAGCATTACGTATCTATGAACAGAGATCTCAGTTTATCAGAAAGGGACGGAAATGTTTCTTTCTGTCTTTGATGCCTAATAGAAAGGATATTTCAGTCCATTCTATTGCTAGATGGATTCAGTTAACTATCCGTACTGCTTATGAAGATTTATCTTCTTCTCAGCAGTCTGTGCTTAAGATTTCTGCTCATGAAGTAAGAGCTCTTTCTACTTCCTGGGCTTATGCTAATAGTGTTGCTATTACAGATTTAATGAAGGCTGCTTATTGGTCTCAGCCATCCACATTTACGAATTTTTATCTCAGAAATATTGAGTCCATTTCTGGAGACCTGCATTGTTTAGGTCCGTTATCTGTTGCTCAGAATGTCGTCCACTAAACAGTTGCAACTATAGTTATGCAGGCTTTCTGTTCCGGCCGTGACTCCGTCCGGCTGCCCTCTTTGCTCTGGTCTATTTGACCCAGGGCAAGGGGAAGGGGGGGGGGGGGGTGGCGGGTGTTCCCTTAGGTCACCTGCTTTATAGTGAAAAGCAAGGGAATGCCTCCTCCAAGTCAGTATTTCTGAGTCGCTTCCGGGATGGTTTTAAAGTGTAATATTAATGTTTAAATTCATTCATGTCTTATTTTTAAAGTGTAGCTCGGTGTGAAGCATTTGTATATGTCAAGTGTCAAACGGGCTTTAATATACAATACTCGGACACTTTTAAATGACTATAAAGAGTCTCAATTCTCTGGACTACTTTATTTATTGGCTTGCTTTAAAAATAATTAGTATAAGGGTTATACTGGATGTTAATAGAGAACATGAATGTTATTTTGCTCAATTATTAAGGGTAGTGTATCTTTCTAATTTAATATTAAATAAGAAAGATACATGTAAAGCCTAATACTCCTTTTCTCCTTAAGGGGTTACCTCTTTACTATATAGTTGAGCTTATTGGATTTTCCTCTATGTCCTAGGCCCTCCAGCCTGTTTACTATTCAGCTAAGTCTGGGTCATTGGTACAGTATAAAAATGTTAAAAAATTTATAGTAATTTATATATTTTTTATACTTACCAATGACCCAGACGGGGATGGCCCTCCCTGGAGTTGGGAACTCTTGCCTCCCCGCTGAGTACATAGCGCTGACCAGGCACTGCCAGTAAGAATGATAATTGGCGCCAATTTCGGGACGTCTGCGTCACTGCGCATGCGCAGTAGAGGCGTAGTATGGAGGTCCTTTAGGACATGATTTCTTTTTGTTTTGGATGCAAATTTTGGGGATTGGGGGGCAAAATTTGTGACAGAAATCATGTCCTAAAGGACCTCCATACTACGCCCCCACTGCGTATGCGCAGTGTCAAGGACGTCCCGAAATTGGCGCCAATTATCATTCTCTGTTTGGCCCTTCATCAGTCAACATCTCACTGATCTTTGTGCTTGTAAATCTCAGTTTAAAGGATGCCAGATACGTAATTTTTGGAGAAATGGTGATTCTAAGGAGGATATAGAAGGAGGAGAGGAAAAAGAAGTGACAAAAAATAATCAGGGCTGTACTTAAAATTTTTTGATGAAATTATGTTAAGTTGCCTATTTTCGAGGCATGGGCCTCTTGTTGTCATTCTTGCTAAATGTTGCACTGCTTATTCAGTGTTTCCTCTCCCCTAGCCTTCTAAAGTCCCCCCTTGCAATTCTCCCATGCTTTTGGCATATTTTTGAGAAAGTTCATTTCTAAAATTTTCCTGGGAGAGTTGCTTGGATACAGAATGTTTTCTGTTATTTTCCCCATAGTTACGTTTTCACCCATGGGTGTATAAACGTTGTGTTCTGCATCTTCCATCTGATGTTCTGCAGATTCTCCCCTGGGAGTCTCTGTCTTGCATCAGATAGAGTGTAATTTTGATGGCTGATTTCGGGCCAGTTTTTTCAGTGCCTGGAGTCATGTTTTCTGGTGTTTTACACTGTTTGTTTACATTGGCAACAGCCTTTTTTGAGGGGGGCTGTTTGCCTTTGGTGTAGTTTATCTCACTATAAGATACATTTATATTATCCGTAAGTGTCTCATTAATTATTTAATATAAATTTAAAATTTTTGACCACACTTTGCCATCGGATCCATCGGGGCTCAACGTTACTTTTCAGCAACTTGGGCTTCGCTGAAAAAATATTTTTTCAAAATTATTTTGATTTGCAATTGTTTTTTCATTTATTAATGGATCATGTTTATTATGTATCTTTGTGTCAGGGGTTTGTGCGAGTAACTAGGACTTGTTGTTGACTTTTCACAATGAAAGGATATTGTTCAAATTGTAATGGGAAGAAATCTTCCTCTGACTTTCATGATCATTGTATTAATTGTAGTCAGTGTTCTCGCACTAATCCCTGTTCTATATGTCAATATTGGGATGACAAACATTGGAAACGTGTGTCACGGTATGTTGTGTCTGGAGAAAGGGCTATGCCGGCTCTGTCTCCGCAAGGTCACTCTACTCTCTCAGTTTCTATTTCAGAGGAACAAGAACAGGGTGATGTTTCCATGTTATCTTCTACAAGTGCGCTTCCGTCGTCACAAATGAATTCAGAGCTAGCGGCAAAAGTGCTCATGGAGATTAGACAAATGTCGTCCGCTAGCTCGCCCGGTGTAGCGTCCATTCACCGAATGGTTCAGCCGCCGGGTTCGTCCGATGCGGTCCAGGAGGAAATTTTGGGTGATGCGAGCACTATAAACATACAATGTGCACACCCAGTGACGGCGGATAGTAAGCGAGAATGGAGGAAGCCTTTGAGTCCGGTTCCTAGCTCGTCCAGGTCCAGCCGGGCCGCGAACGAGAGGGACCAGATGTTGTGGTACAAAATGTGTCGCAAGCGGAGCATACGTCCGTCGCTCGGGACGCTCCGTTGTATAGGCAGTCCGCGGAGACTGCTAAGGCTTCTTCTTCTCATCAGCGCACACGACCGCACCTTGGCTGCGTGACCGCCGATATCTTACCAGCTTCGCCGATCAAGGATTCTTCGGCGACCAGGTCACACCATCCGGCAGCCAGGGATTCGAGACCGATGGACTCCGGACGTTCGCATAGGAAAAGTATGCGGGAGCCATCTGATGCGGAGCTGCCCTCGGCGATGCAGCGAAAGACTGCGCCTCCGCAGGTCTCGACGCCGGACATTCTTGTGCAGATAGCACAGCTTATCCCAGCAGCCGACAGAAACGGTGTCGGATCGAGAATTATCCGACGGCGCTGGGTCGGTACGCTCCGCCGAAGCATCGGGGGCGGACGACCGGGAACATCATGAGGTCCGACCGGTTGGTGAAAGGGATACGGATGATTTGGAACTATCCCTTTCGGAACAACATAAAGCTGCCGTGGACTTCATCCGGCACTTTCTCCCTCAAGTTGTTCCGTCGGGCCAGACTGCTGCAGTTCCGGACAAGAGGATTATAGCGTCATCGGACTCTGAATTTTTTGAGCGGTTCAGGGACATCGCTCCCGAGTTTCCGTCGCAGTCCAATAATGTTGCAAGAACATTTGAATTATTGAACGATGCTATATTTAAACTTGCTTCCAAGACGGGGAAAGCAGGTTTCTTGTCCGCCAATACTCTCAACCTGCCTTTCATTAATGCAAGGAATAAATTCGACACGGCAGGACAGGGTATCCCGAGAGTTCCTCTGCGTATTGACGACGAGGCGGAAGACTTAGAGCTATCATTACCGTCGTCGGCTTCTATTCCAACCGCGGTGTTGGAAACAGCTATTTCGTCTAACAGAGTCAATTTAGATGCCTTATCTTACGCAGATCACCTTACTAAGGCGTTATCACTGCGCCTTCAAGGGAAAGAGTTTCAGGATATACAATCCTCTTTAAGACTTCTTTCAAGGGCAGTAGCTTATTCCACGTGTAACTCCGCCCTTTCAGTGGCAAACCTGGAGTTGGTTAGACGTGACGCAGCCCTAGCTACATCCACACTCGTGGATACTAAGGTGAAGAACTCTCTTAGAGTCGCTTCGGTCTCCGGAGAACTTCTCTTTGACGGCAAGCTTTCTGCTATTTATGATAAAATTACAAAGAAAGCTAAGGATTCTCTGTTGTTCAAATCTGCTTCTAAGAAGTCGGATACAGCAGACAAGAATAAGACAGGCACTTCTGGGTCTAATGCGCCCAAGAGAGGTTCCTATAGAGGTTCCAGTGCGTCCTCTTGGTCTTATTCGAGAGACCGTCAGTGTAGCGACTCTCGTTCGGGACGTCCTTCGGGCTGGGACAACCGGTCGGACGCCCCAAGGTCGACGGGGTGAGGTGCGGGTCGTGGAGGACGTGGTTTCTCCTACCGCAGGCCTCGCAGGTCCAGGAGGTGATGGCTTAAACCTCTATCGCGTACCGGTTGGCGGAAGGTTGTCGAGCTTTTCACAAGAATGGGCGTCGATTACGGACGACCCTTGGGTGAGAGGAGTGACTTCGGAAGGTCTAAAGATATCCTTCAAACGAAAGCCTCCATTAACTCGAAGTCCAAAGTGGACTCAACTTCCGTCAAATCCGCAGAAAAGAGACGCTCTGTTATCAGAGGTGCAGTCTCTTTTAATGAAGAACGCGGTAGAGGTCGTAGAAAACCAGGAGGCTCCGGGATTCTACAGCCATCTGTTTCTGGTTCCGAAACCAGACGGCTCGTTCCGTCCAGTCATAGATTTGAGCTGGATAAACAAGCTGATCGTCGCTCCGAAATTTTATATGGAGACGATTCGGTCGGTCAGAGCGAGTATTCGGGTGAACGATTATGCAACAAGCATAGATCTCAAAGATGCGTACTTTCACGTCATGGTACATCCGACATTCCGAAAGTATCTACGCTTCGCAGTCCTAGGAGTGGTGTATCAATTCCGGGCGATGTGCTTCGGATTGAATCTAGCACCCTGGGCTTTCACTCGGGTAATGAACTCGGTAATGATCTATTTCCGAGCTCATTCGTCTGCGGTAACGTCGGCCTACCTGGACGACATTCTTCAGAGGTACGGCAACGAGTTAACGCTTCAGAACGATGTTCAGAATCTACTTCTATTGCTCCGACGTCTCGGTTTTATAGTAAACGAGGAGAAGTCGGATCTGGTGCCGTCCAAGTCATTCACTCATCTGGGAATGAGCTTCGAGACGCACAACAATCTCGTTCGTCTGCCGTTAACCAGAGCGAAATTAGTCAGTTGTTACGCTCGCTATTGTCTGCACGCAGACAAAGTCACAGCGAGAGAATTTATGAGGCTGATAGGTCTGTGCGGAGCCGCTGCGGATCTCATTCCGATGGGGCGGTTACGCACACGTCCTCTCCAAATTTTCTTGACTCAGAATTGGAGTGTGAAAATTCATTCGCTCGACGTAGACGTTCTCTTGTCAGATCAAGTGAAACAAGAGATTCAGACTTGGGCAAACATTCAGTGGTTAACTCAGGGAGTTCCGCTGCAGTTGCCAGATCCGATCCAGATTTTACCATTATGACGGATGCCAGTCAAACAGGTTGGGGTGCATCATTAATCCCAACGGATTCGAGATGCCAGGGTCTTTGGGATCCGCAATTCCTGTGTAAGCACATAAACATCAAGGAAATGATGTCAATTTGGCTTGCGTTACGTCATTGGATGGACATTATTCACAATGCTCATGTCCAAATCCTATCCGACAATACGACAGTAGTGGCGTATATACGGAATCAGGGAGGCACTCATTCAGTTCCGTTGTTCAATCTAACGGAAAGAATCCTTCTGTTTGCGCTAGAACATCACGTTCTTCTTTCGGTCCGTCACATACCGGGTCGTCTGAATGTGCTAGCAGACTCCCTTTCACGAAAGGGTCGCTTGTTGCCGTCGGAGTGGACTCTCAACAAACAAGTATTCAATCAGATTTGCTACCAATGGGAACGGCCAATGATAGACTTATTTGCGACACATCTCAACAATCAGTTGCAGACGTATGTGTCTCCGTGTCCGGATCCAAGAGCATTTGCAGTAGACGCTCTGTCGATCCCTTGGGACGGAATGATAGGATATGCGTATCCTCCAGCGCCGTTAATTCAACAAGTATTGCTAAAGATAAAACAATCTCAATGCAAGATTCTGTTGGTAGCATCTCTGTCGCCACAGAGACCGTGGATAAATCTACTCAGGTGTCTGTTGTGGGACCTACCGCGAAAGCTTCCTCCACGGGAGGATCTTCTTTCGCAGGGGAAATCGTGCCAACTCCATCACAACCTGCAAGGTCTCAACCTTCACGTTTTTCCGTTGTGCGGTCCTTCTTGCATGGCAAGCACTTTACAGGACGAGCAGTGGACGCGATTTCTAACTGTAGGAGGACCTCCTCTTCGCTAAACTATGCGGCTAAGTGGAAGGTTTTTCATCGTTGGTGTAGGGATCATTCTGTAGATATATTCGATCCCTCTATACCAGACATTGCAAACTTTCTAGTATACTTGTTTGACGAAATCAAACTGCAGCCTGTTACTATTAAGGGTTATAGGTCTATGTTATCTGATACCTATGCACATCATGATAGTTTACAAATTGGATCTAATGTCTCTTTATGTAAGTTGGTTAGAAACTTCTCGATAAATAGACCCAGAACTCTTAGATTAATTCCTAAATGGAATTTAGCTTGGGTTCTTCTTAAATTGAAGGAAAAGCCATTTGAACCTCTTGGGACAGTAGATTTCAAATTCTTATCTTATAAGACAGCTTTTCTCTTAGCTTTCTCTTCTGCTAGAAGAGTCAGTGAGCTTCATGCACTGTCGGTGGATGATTCTCACTATCGTAGTGTCGGGAACACTATCACCTTCACTACTAATGTGGGTTTTTTAGCTAAGAATCAGGCTCCTAATAAATATCCGGAACCTATTGTTATTAAGGCTCTTCCGTCTTCAGACGGGCGTAGGCCTTTACTCTGTCCTGTTAGAGCGTTACGTATCTATAAACAGAGATCTCAGTTTATCAGAAAAGGACGAAAACGTTTCTTTCTGTCTTTGATGCCTAATAGAAAGGACATTTCGGTCCATTCTATTGCTAGATGGATTCAATTAACTATCCGTACTGCTTATGAGAGTTTATCTTCTTCTCAGCAGTCTGTGCTTAAGATTTCCGCTCATGAAGTAAGAGCTGTTGCTACTTCTTGGGCTTATGCTAATAGTGTTGCTATTACAGATTTAATGAAGGCTGCTTATTGGTCTCAGCCATCCACATTCACAAATTTTTATCTCAGAAATATTGAGTCCATTTCTGGAGACCTGCATTGTTTAGGTCCGCTATCTGTTGCTCAGAATGTCGTCCACTAAACAGTTGCAACTATAGTTATGCAGGCTTTCTGTTCCGGCAGTGACTCCGTCCGGCTGCCCTCTTTGCTCTGGGCTATTTGACCCAGGGCAAGGGGAGGGGGGGGGGGGGGCGGGTGTTCCCTTAGGTCACCTGCTTTATAGTGAAAAGCAAGGGAATGCCTCCTCCAAGTCAGTATTTCTGAGTCGCTTCCGGGATGGTTTTAAAGTGTAATATTAATGTTAAAATTCATTCATGTCTTATTTTTAAAGTGTAGCTCGGTGTGAAGCATTTGTATATGTCAAGTGTCAAACGGGCTTTAATATACAATACTCGGACACTTTTAAATGACTATAAAGAGTCTCAATTCTCTGGACTACTTTATTTATTGGCTTACTTTAAAAATAATTAGTATAAGGGTTATACTGGATGTTAATAGAGAACATGAATATTATTGTGCTCAATTATTAAAGGTATTGTATCTTTCTAATTTAATATTAAATAAGAAAGATACATGTAAAGCCTCATACTCCTTTTCTCCTTAAGGGGTTACCTCTTTATTATATAGTTGAGCTTATTGGATTTTCCTCTATGTCCTAGGCCCTCCAGCCTGTTTACTATTCAGCTAAGTCTGGGTCATTGGTACAGTATAAAAATGTTAAAAAATTTATAGTAATTTATATATTTTTTATCCTTACCAATGACCCAGACGGGGATGGCCCTCCCAGGAGTTGGGAACTCTTGCCTCCCCGCTGAGTACATAGCGCTGACCAGGCACTGCCAGTAAGAATGATAATTGGCGCCAATTTCGTCCTTGACACTGCGCATGTGCAGTGGGGGCGTAGTATGGAGGTCCTTTAGGACATGATTTCTTTTTGTTTTGGATGCAAATTTTGGGGATTGGGGGGCAAAATTTGTGTTTGGCCCTGGTTTTGTTAGAGTTAGCACCAGCTAAGTCTGGGTCATTGGTAAGTATAAAAAATATATAAATTACTATAAATTTTTTAACTTTTTTCATTTTTTGTCTCAAAAACATAGGTTATGACCCCTCATTGGAACGAGCTCGTTTGTCTCAAAAACATAGGTTATGATCCCTCATTGGAACGAGCTCAACAAGCTCATTCCAACGAGGGGTCATAACCTATGTTTTTGAGACAGAAAATGAAAAAAATAATGAAAATTAATTGGCGATTTTTGAGAATAGCGCTGGCTGGTTTGGGCCATTACGTTAGGTAAAGGGTTAATGAAGTGTGACAGACCTGATCATGGTAAATGTTAGATGTAAATGTGAGAACATAAGATCATCATTTGCTCTAATGGTGCCCACCATCCTACTTGAGGCCCTGGGGGTGGGGTGGGAGAGGGGCATTGGGACAGAATTAATTTTTATACCCCATTTTCGAAGAAAATGCGGGGGTATATTGGATTGCGTACGTACGTGCATGCATGCGTCCGTCCATCGGTCCGTGTGTGCGTGCATCCGAGAATATTCATAACTTATTATTATGGAACTTGGTATGTAATTAAATTGTAACATTCCCCAAGACTAGAATGATTTTCGGTGTTATCAGATTATTATACCCCCACTTTCAGAGAAATGGGGGTGTATACTGGATTACATGCATCCGTCTGTGTGTCCGTGCATCCATCTGTCCGCCCATCCGAGAATATTCATTGGTCATAGGTATGCTCACACTAGGCAGTACACCACGTGGCGTATGCACCGGACGACAGTCCAGCTCTTGTTTTGCTTGAAAACAAAATTTGGATGATTTTCAGTGATTTTATGCGGAAAAAAGAACTTTCACCCTGATGGGGGTGGGGAGTTTGAGGAAGTCCACTGAGTGATTTTTTCTTCCTTTGCTTCAAAATGTGTTTTGATGAGGTTTAAGTGATTTTATGCCCCCCCCCCCCCCCTGCCACCCCAGAAAAAAAAACAAAAAGCAGACCCTTCTCACCCCAAACCCCACCCCTCTAGCTAAATTGGATTAACTATATCAACATGTAGATGCTGGATGTAACCTTAAATCCTTCTTGCCAATTTTATGAGGTAAGCGATTAAGGTCCCTTGGGACCTCTTGTTTATGCATAACATAACACTATTTTTTAGCTAACCTTATTAAAGTTAAAGATTGCCAGTATTTCTTTTTCTGTCTGTTTTTTCTTTTTTTCATGAGGCATTTTGCAATTTTGTACAGCCATAGAGTACCATGTGTGGATTCTAGGCTATAAAAATATTAATATTAATATTATTAGTCATCCATCTATGTGATCATTGTTTTTATAAAACCACCCAATTTTAGTCTTCAGAATCAGTTGGCTGACTTGAGCTAAATTTAAATTAACACATTATTGTGTGAAAGTTTTTGATTTTGGGAAAAAAAATTGTCCACCGATTTTTGGAGCAACAAAGAAGCTAAAAATAGAAACCATACATAAATTGGACATTTCAACTTCGTTTTTATATGCCTGTTTTTAAAAAAAATGGTTGTATCATGTTATAGCGTTGGCGTCTGTCTGTCCGGATTTGTTTTCTGGCCTTTTTTCTCATTGTATTATGTTATAGCATTGGCGTCCGTCTGTCTGTCTGTCTGTCTGTCCGGAATTGTTTTCCGGCCTTTTTTTCGTTATGGATGAACATATTGAGAAATGTTTTGGTATACAGCTTTGATATGGATACTTAAGATCATGTTCGAATTTCGTTCCGCTGAGTTGATTTTTGGTGGAGTTACTGCCCTTGAACATAGTTACCGTTTTCCAGACTTTTGTTTTGTTATGGATTGACATATTGAGAAAAATTTTTATATATAGCTTTGTTATGGATACTTACAGATCAAGTTCGAATTTTGTTCCACACAGTTGATTTTTGGTGGAGTTACTGCCCTTGAACTTAGAATTTTAACCATTTTCCAGACTTTTTTATATGCCCGCATAATGTTTTATAATTTCTGGAAGTATGAGCATATTATGCGCTGTCGAACAGTGTCATCTGGTTCCTGAAAAGCAACCCTAGGATTAGGAGAATCATACCAGTCAGAACATATTTGTTGCTTCTCTCATTGGACACCCCTGCAATCAAATGGTCCAAATTAAAAACAAAAATAGTTTTTCTTCAGAACTGATCCATACAGTGTTTTTAGCTTAACTTGACAAAGTCAAGATAAGCTATTGCCATCACATGTACGGAAGTCTGTTAGTCTGTGAGTCTGTTCACATTTTCCTTTAGCACAGGCTACACCCCATAGTTTTTGTCTGATCGTCATGAAATATCATATGCAGGTTTGAGGTCATGTCTAGATGAGAACGTCCCCTTTTGGTTGCTATTGGTCAACCATGATGGGAACTCAAAACCCGAAAACCATTAGCACAGTCTACAGGTCAAATTTATGAAGGGATTTCATTGTAACTTGGTAGGATGCATCTGTATAATATCTAGATGAGAACGTCCCCTTTCGGTCATGATCTGTCAACTGTGACGGCTGCCCAAGCCCGAAACCCAAAAACTTTTAGCACAGTCTACAGGTCATTTTTAATATGGAGGGATTTCATTGTAACTTGGTAGGATGACTGACTCCGTATGCTGTCTAGATGAGAACTTCCCCATTTGGTCACAATCTGTCAACCTGACGACTGCCCAAGCCCAAAACCTGAAAACCTTTAGCACAGTCTACAGGTTGTATTTATGCATGGATTTCATTGTAACTTGGTAGGTTGACTCCATATATTGTCTAAATCAGAACGCCCCCTTTTGGTCTCGATTGGTCAACTGTGACGGCTACAGAGGCCCAAAGCACGAAAACCATTAGCACAGTCTATAGGTCATATTTATGAAGGGATTTCATTGTAACTTGGTAGCATGGCTCCAGATAATGTCTAGATGAGAACGTCTCCTTTTGGTCAAGATCATTCAGCTGTGACAGCTGCCCGAGCCCCAGACCCCAAAACCTTTAGCACAGTCTACAGATCTTATTTATGGAGGGATTTCATTGTAACTTGGTAGGTTGATTCCATATAATGTCTAGATGAGAACGTCTCCTTTTGGTCTCGATCATTCAGCTGTGACAGCTGCCCAAGCCCAAAACCCAAAAACCTTTTGCACAGTCTACAGGTCATATTTATGGAGGGATTTTGTTGTAACTTGGTAGGTTGATTCCATGTAAAGTCTAGATGATAACTTCCCCTTTCGGTTGCGATTGATCAACTGTGATGGCTACAGGGGCCCGAAAACCTTTAGCACAGTCTACAGGTCATATTTATGAAGGAATTTCATTGTAACTTGGTAGAATGACTCCAGATAATGCCTAGATGAGAACGTTCCCTTTTAGTTGTGATCATTCAGCCATGACGGCTGCCCGAGCCCAAAACGCAGAAAACTTTAGCACAGATTGCAGGTCATATTTATGAAGGGATTTCATTGTAACTTAGTAGGATGACTCAGTATTATGTCTAGATGAGGAGAGGACGTCCCCTTTTGATTGTGATCAGTCAAGTGAGATGGCTACACAGGCCCGAAGCCCAAAAACCTTTAGCACAGTCTACAGGCGGTATCATTCTCCCGCGTTGTGTCCTTGGGCAATCCACTTAAGCCCGATTATCTACATGGGGGCACGATGACTCTGTGTACTAAGGTGTACTGCACGTCGAAGGTGTGCATGTCTTCAACCAATCTAACTGTGCCGCAGTACACAGTTCGGAGTTACGATGATGGAGAGCTGACAGCTGCTCATCGTTGCTCGGTGGTTCTCTCTGGGAACTCCGGCTTCCTCCACCAGTATAACTATCACCAACAGGATATGACCCTGGCTGTTAATGTGTTGTTAAACCCTAATAAAAAAAAGAAAAGAAAAAAAGAAACAGGCCATATTTGTGAAGGGATTTCATTCTAACTTGATAGGATGACTCATTTTGGAATAATTTCACTGTAAATTGGTAACTTTCGTTGACATTAACTGTGAGGGCCACATACATTAACTGTGAGGGCCACATACATTAACTGTGAGGGCCACATTAACCCACCCCTCAATTCTTTAGTACAGTTTACACCTCATATTATTTTGATTGAAAACATAGATACAGGGAACAGAAATTAACATATTCCCAATTATCACAATTCTTGTCTTATTTCATAATCTTTTCATAAACATTGAACATTATACTTTTCATCAAACATAATACACAGAAATTTAAGCTACAGTGTCATTGACACTTGCATTATTTTTCATATGAGGACTTGGCACATGGCATAGAATTTTCTTCGTTAAATGTTTGTTTTTGAATTGAGTCCCTGTTTTCACCTTACATTTTCACAGTGTTTGTTCTAGGGGAAACACAACAGTAAGCCAAAAACTTTTCATATAGGTCTCCATTTGTGAGTACTCGCAAACTACAAAATCACTTCTCCACAATGTATGCACTAAGAACAGAATTCAAATAAACAAGATGTATGTCATCACTTTGGTATCTTTTAACCCTTTACTTGACACAAAAAGAAAATATTTGCCAAAAATTATCTTGAATAACAGAAAGTTTCCATTTTTTGTTTCCAAAACATTCCTTGTGACCTCTAATTTAAACAGACTCAAGAAGTTCAATCTAGAGAAGGGTCATCAGTTTTGTTATTGTGTAAAAAAAATGATAAAATTTCAGTAGCTATTTATATATATAGCTCTGTCCAGTCATTGCTGTTACATCAGGAAAAGGATTCAGCATTTTTGTAAGCTTCAGCCAACCCTTTGGCCACTTCAGAAAGTTACCCAGTAATTTTTAATTTGATTTATTTCAGGTACAAGGAGAAAAACCAGTACTGAAACAGAAACCCGGCCAACCTATATTAACGACAACATACTTGAAATCGTTAATTGAACTGCAACCTTTTTTTAACACCCTCTGTTATTCATATCAGTCAAACAACAAGTATGGTTTACAGGGGAGTGGCTCTCCTCTTCCAAAATCACAATCAGCACCTGCATTTGGACAGATGTCTCAAACAGATTGTTGGACCAAAAGTTTAATTCCTTTGTGCAGTAAACAGTTTATTGAAGAAATGGTTGAGAGAGACTTCCTAGAAATATTGCCTCATAATTGAGTTGTTCATTTTCAAGACATTGGCCATGTACTCCTCACCTTACACACAGAAAGAAAAACAGCCAACAGCTATTCCTACTTAACTCCACTATTTTTCTACTGCAAAAAAATTTGAAAATCCACATTGAATTATCTCAGCAGGATCCATGTGTTGAGTATATGTCACTTACTATGCTTTCTTTTCATAAAAAAGTGAATAGTTAAGAAGCATTATTGGGCACTTTTGCATGTAATGCTGGTTGATTTCACCCGTTCATTTTTGGTAGAGACTTGTTTATAAAGTGGCAATTTTGCCAGGGAAAATTATTTGTTTGATTGTAATACTCAGTTATCCAGAAGTAGGTTGTTTTAAAGTAAACCAGAATTTGGTGCTGAATTGAGCATTTTATTTTGCTGCCAAACAAGATATCATCTTTTGAGTGTAACAAGGTGCCAGCTGCAATGTTTTAGCATTGCATATGATTCCTTGTTGCACTCCCAGGCCGATATAATAGATAAAATGCTTACATTAAAAGTACTGAAGCCAAAGAGGTCTGTAAAGTTGAAAAACTTGTGTGTGTGTGTGTGGAGGGGTGGGGGGGGGGGGGGGGGGGTGGGGGGGGGGGGAGGGGGGAGAACCCTATCGATATTTCAGTCTAAAATTGTAAGATTGAATGTCACTGGATTGATAGTATAAATAAAACATGTTAAAAACTTAGGGTCCTGTCAGTAAGTTTAGTTCTGTACAGTGGAACCCTGTTAATTGAATAGCGACTTTGCCAATGAAAATTATTCAATTAACAGGAGTATTCAATTAGCAGAGATTGCGTGACTTTCCTGTATTCTAGAGATAATCTTAGCATCTATTCTATTATATCTTATAGATATGATAGATTAAATGCATGTATTGGCCGTACTGAGGCCAAATAGGTCTATAGACAAAGGAAAACTGGGGAGAGTCAGGGTAATTTTTCAAGAGGTTGCAAAATGTTTTATTCAATTAACAGGAATTTACTCTATAACCTATATTCAATTAACAGGTCAAATTTGTACTGGACGTATGGTAAATGATTTTGTGTTGGGAAATTATATTCAGTTAACAGGGTTATTCAGTTAAGAGATATCCAGTGAAGTGAGTGCCACTTTATAAGAAAGGTCAGCCAAACAGAGTCGGACGCTGATGGAAGAAGAAGAACCCTATTGATTTTTCAGGTTTATTGACCAAATTCATGTTATTGAAAATAACAGTTTTTGGTTACCATATCGTTGCGTGAGAACTAGTAAGGTTTTATCTTCCAGTGGAAGATAGAACCATATGGTTCTCACACGACGATATGATAACATTAGCTCTGTTTATCTTGGCACCACCAAACTT
Organism: Pictodentalium vernedei; assembly: GCA_031216915.1. Lineage (NCBI taxonomy): Eukaryota > Metazoa > Mollusca > Scaphopoda > Dentaliida > Dentaliidae > Pictodentalium > Pictodentalium vernedei. The sequence goes on along the minus strand of CM062296.1, from coordinate 303,876,133 downwards.
GCAGAAACTAATTACAGTTGCAATAAGATTCCTAACATGGATCATTAAACTGTTACATGTACTATTAATAGAATTTCAACTCTTTACATGACCAAAATAGAGGTGAAACTTGTTAATAACAATAATAATAAAAATTTAACATCTAACATTTTTAGCTCAACTTTGACGAAGTCAAATTTGAGCTATTGTCATGGCCCGTCGTCCGTCTGTCCGTCCGTCCGTCTGTCCGTCTGTCCGTACGTCAACAATTGGCTATGGCTCGGGCTAGAGGTCGTATTTATGAACCGATCTTTTTGAAACTTCTTGTGTACCTTTGTTATGACCCTGGGACGGGAACGAGTGTTTTTAGGTGTGGTCCGAAATTCAAGATGGCTGCCAGTGGCCATTTTGTACCGATGATGCAAAAATCAGTTTTTTGTACAGAACTTCTGTATGAAAGTTCTGATTTGAATAAAGTTTTGTATAAATGTTTAGTACCATGGGATACATCACATATAATACGGGTTTTTTTCTCGTGCTTAAATTGTGCAAATTAGACTGACTTTGATTTATTTAGTGTTACTTTCAGAGCTGTAAGTGCCAAGCTGCTATGACTCGGGCTAGAGGCCGTATTTATGAACCGATCTTTACGAAACTTCTTGGGTACCTTTGTTATGACTGTGGGACGAGAACGAGTGTTTTTGGGTGCGGTCCGAAATTCAAGGTGGCTGCCAGCTGCCATTTTGTACCGATGATGCAGAAATCTGTTTTTTGTACAGAACTTCCATATGAAAGCTCTGATTTGAATAATTTTTTTATGAATGTTTAGTACCATGGGATACATCACATATAATACGGGTTTTTTTCTCGTGCGTAAATTATGCAAATTAGACTAACTTTGATGTTTTTTGGTGTTACTTTCAGCACTGTAAGTGCAAATTCCAATACGGCTCGGGCTAGAGGCCGTATTTATGAACCGATCTTTACGAAACTTCTTGGGTACCTTTGTTATCACCGTGGGACGAGAACGAGTGTTTTGGGGTCCGGTCCGAAATTCAAGATGGCCGATGGCAGCCATTTTGTACGAAATTTGGTGCAATCAGATTTTTGCACAGAACTTCCATATGAAAGCGCTGATTTGAATAATTTTTTGTGTGAATGTTTAGTACCATGGGATACATCACATATAATACGGGTTTTTTTCTCGTGCAGAAATTATGCAAATTAGATGAACTTTGATTTTTTCAGTGCTGTTTACACACAGTAAGTACACATGTCAATACGGCTCGGGCTAGAGTCTGTATTTATGAACCGATCTTCACGAAACGTCTTGGGTACCTTTGTTATCACCTTGGGACGAGAACGAGTGTTTCTGGGTGCGGTCCAAAATTCAAGATGGCTGCCAGTGGCCATTTTGTATCGAAATTAGGTCTAATCAGTTTTTTGTACACAACTTCTATATGGCTCAGGCTAGATGCCGTATTTATGAACCGATCTTTACGAAACTTCATGGGTACCTTTGTTATTACCATGGGATGAGAACGAGTGTTTTTTGGTGTGGTCCGAATTTCAAGATGGCCACCAGCAGCCATTTTGTACCAAAATTAGTGCAATCAGTCTTTTGTACAGAACTTCTGTATGAAAGTTCTGATTTGAATAAATTTTTGTATGAATGTTTAGTAACATGGAATACATCACATATAGTACGGGTTTTTTTCTCGTGCAGAAATTATGCAAATTAGATGAACTTTGATTTATTCAGTGCTACTTATACTCTGTAAGTGCACATGTCAATACGACTCGGGCTAGAGGCTGTATTTATGAACCGATCTTCACAAAACGTCTTGGGTACCTTTGTTATCACCTTGGGACGAGAACGAGTGTTTCTGGGTGCGGTCCAAAATTCAAGATGGCTGCCAGTGGCCATTTTGTATCGAAATTAGGTCTAATCAGTTTTTTGTCACAACTTCTACACAGCTCATATTTGTGAACTGATCTTCACGAAACTTCTTGGGTACCTTTGTTTTCACCTTGGGACAGGAATGAGTGTGTTTTGGGGTGCCTTTGTTATCACTGTGCTATGAGAACAAATATTTTGGGGTTCAGTCAGACCCACTCTGGGACTCAAAGATTTTTTCTAGTTTAGCATCTGACTGTCACCCACCTTTACAATACTTTACCTATACATTTGTTACAGGCAACGCTCAGTATTTATGTACAGACCGTTACAATACTTTACATGTACCTTTGTTATCAGGTCATTACCTAGTTTGTCATTGCTGTGTCACATACTATACATGTACATGTCTTTGTCTTGACAAGTTGAGCTACAGTGTCATTGACACTTTCATTGTGAAGTGCACTGGCAGATTTAGGCTGCTACGTTAGGTAAAGGGGTAAAAATTAGTTTTCAGGAAATATCATCCTTGACTTGTGGGCCTGTGGCCCCAAAATATAGCCTATGGCCCCTCAGTAGATTTAGGTGTCATAAGCTATGTTTTTGAGGTGAAAAGTGAAAAAAAGATAAAAGAAATTTGAATGGTTATTCTAGTGAACAATACTGGTTGGTTATGGCTGTTACAGAAGGTGAATAATTAATAAGACAGAACACAATTAGGGTGGAGTACGGGGGGCAGGAATCAATGACCAGAGTTGAGTTTTTTTGTTGTATTTCACAAGTACTTTCAGCATCCATGAAATACAGGTGAAACTGCAACAAGGGTCACTGATTCCTGTCTCCCATACTCTTCCCAAGTTGTGTTCTGTATTTACACAATGTTTAAACTTGAAATGAGTGAATGAAGCTGATATTTTTAAAGAAAAATATCACCTTCGGCAGTGTGTTTGCATTCTTGCTCGACTTTATTTTATGTCGAAGCATTTCATTCACGTCAGAACTTCACTCAGATCCATAATGCCCAATCAGATGTCTTCTTACATGATACTCTCACATGTAAGTCAGCTTCCATGCGTGGTATACCTAGCACAATTCTCAATATCCATATTGAATTTGGTAAAGTTGAATACATACTGCATTTGTGGTATAATATACACATCTTGGTATTCTGCACTTTTCAATAGAGCCCAGATATGGACTTCTCTAATGCTGAACTTGATAATATTTAAATCTCAAAGGGTCGTAATATGCTTTCCCTACACTGTGACAGTTTATGTTCAGTGACTTTGCAGTATAGGCAGGCAGGTCTTGTCTAGGAATAACTGCCAATGTACCAAGCTTTTTAACGTTCTACTTATAATATCAGTCCAGTGACATTCAACCTTACAATTTCAGACTGAAAAATCGATAGGGTTCTTCCCCTCCCACAAGTTCTTCTGCTTTAGCCCTTAAGGGCCTGGATAATTGTCCTGAATTCACACCTGACCACAGCCTGTACATGTCCAGTGGCTTAACACTGCCTGTCAAGGCAGCCAAGACTTGACTAGAAACCATGGCCTATGTAATTTGTTGTCAGCAGGACCTACTAATGATGACATGTTAAGGGCATCTGTTATGAGGTCAGAAAAGTTGGAAATGGGCCTTCAAGGGTTAAAGACCTCTTTGTTTTCAGTACTTTCAATGTAAGCATTTTATCTATTATATCATCCCGGGAGTGCCTTCAAGGGTTAAAGACCTCTTTGTTTTCAGTACTTTCAATGTAAGCATTTTATCTATTATATCATCCCGGGAGTGCAACAAGTTATCATGTGCAATGCTAAAGCATTGCAGTTGACACCTTGTTGCACTTAAGTGGTGATATCTTGTAAGTGTACCCAAAGGCTGCATGTTATGGCACTTGTTCTAAGGTAGTAAAAATTGACCATAGTTAGTTGTAGGCCTTTAAAGGTTAAATTGTTAAATCACAATAACTGTAGAGCTGGTTGGTTTAACTGAACCGAAACCAAAACTCGGTTTTAAAGTGGAAACCGAACTGAAAATTGATTAAAAACCATATATTTTTGGTTTTGCTTAACTTTTGAATATTCACATTTAGCACACCATAGATTTTGTAGAATCAACAAAATATCAGCTAAAAAACGTAGTAGCATATATCAATATTTTGTAAGAAGAGACTATAGAATTGCTAAATGCCAATTATGCAATAAGTCAATCTTTGCCCAATGCGGAAATACCTCCAATCTACATCGCCATGTACAGAATCACTCGCTGCAGAGTACAAAACTCTTCTTGAAAAAGAACAGACTGTGACATCTGCAGACTATTGCTGAAACAAATACCAATTTTTGGTATTCGAATATTCGTGAACTATGTGAACTATATTTGATTCGTATTCGAATATTCGATCAAAAAATATCACAGCCTATTATGACCATTATGTATGAAAGAAATATGACGATAGCACTCATAGCAGTATTGATCACACTGAAGACCAGAATGTTTAAAAGACACTGACGCTTGGAATGTTGTGTACTTGAAACAAAATTTGCATGCGCGATTTGTTCACCCTGGCGTGCATTCGAAGTGATGGCCGATTTATTTATATCAGTTAAAAATTCTCCAATGGGTTTGTAAGTAGACATATTTAAATGTAAAGAGCCTCTTACCTTGAGTCGCTTCTGTTTGATCCCGTGATGATGATGTACTCCTATTTTTTTTCTATTCACTGAATCACTGCCAAGATAAATGTCATAAACAGTTCGATGTTTACCTATTTGTACAATGTAGGCTATTCCACTCAATGGGGATTTCTGGCGGGAAAATGTTTCAAGTCATGAAAAGGGTGTGGTAAGAAATTATTATATGCCACATTGATCAACAACCCCTTGTTGACAGTCACCAGGGAAAAACAAATTTTAATGTTTGATTTTAAACTAAGGTGTACTTTTTTATAGCATTCGTTCAAAGTTTTGAGCAGTTTAATAAAACCAGAACATGGTTTTATTGCCATGAGTAGACAAATTATTTTTGAAGCATCATTGCTCACAGTGAGGGATTTTTTCAGTGTTCTAACCTGCAACAAAGAGAAAGGAACACCAGACAGACTTGAGTTCAATGCTGCCCACGTAGAAAAAACAGCACCTGACTGTCGGCACTTGGATACAAAGTTGCGAAAATTTGTCTGAACCGACTTGACAGACCAAGTGATTGAAGCAATCAAAATAACTAATCTATGATTCAGCATTCCAACAACCTCAGTTACCTAACCCTTTCATCATTTCATATCACAGAAGAAAAGTTGAACAAAATGGGCACTCAAAATATCATTTGTGGGATAGCACACCTCAAATGGCAAGTCCTGCTCAGATCAGCATTAAAACTTTTTTTTACAAAACATTCTTCTTGTAAGGCCCCCCCATACACACACAAATGCCTAGCCTCGGTAAAACTCCTTAGTCCTTACTAGCTTAGGCCTTCCTGGACTGTAACTGCAAGGCTTAAGGATGTTAAGGTAGCAAGTAGACTTACCAAAACATGGGACCTGGGCTCACGATTTGCCGCCCCCTGCCCTGTCCTCCCCCCCCCCCTCAAATGCTTAGTCTCGGTAAGACCCCTTACCAGCTTAGGCCTTCCTGGACTGCAACTGCAAGCCCAGATAGGCTTAAGATAACAAGTAGTCTTACTGAAGCATAGGATCTTGGCTCACAATTTCCCCCTTGTCCCCCCCCCCCCCCCACTCCCTCAACCAACCTTGAGACTCAAGCCCTTTGATGGAAGGGTCGGTATATAGCCATCTTACAGAAGAGGAGAGTTCTGACATCCCCAACAGAGAGGCTAGGCCTCCTCGACGAGGAAGCTGTAGCCTTCACTTAAGTTTGTTGACCCTCCCTTGACCGCAAGTTGGCGGCACAACATTCTTGTTTCTACTCTAAATGACTTTCCAATTCCCAAGTGATCATCAGAAAATGTGACGAAATAAAATTCAATGTAATTTTATAATTCTAAAACTTAAAATGGCTGTTATGATCTACAGCATATCAAACGTAACAGTCTAACAGATTACAGAACCGGTGGTTCCATTGTTAATGACTTCCAATCTATCAGTGTGAACTGTGAAGGCCATTAGGTCAAAGCCAGGTATTAATGTATCGAAACTCCACACTGAGGAGAATTTTTTTTTTATCGCACGAGTCGCACCTCAGATATTACGTACAATTCCAGTGTGTAATATCTGAGCCTCTGAGATGCAAATGGTGCGATAAAAAATTCTCCTCAGTTTGGAATTTCGATACATTAATAATTTAATATCCCAGCTTTGACCTTATGACCATCATGGGAAGGAACTTTAATATTTTTGCTGGCTGCACTCAGTGCACTGAAACACGGGAACGGTAGAATCACTTAATGAAATCAGAACATGTAAATTATAAGGCCTTCCTGGCAAGAAACTTAAATGCTGACAAAATCAGTTCAAAGTTTTAGAGCTCCATCAATTCAACATTTAACAAAGATGATGAGCATTCTTTTTCTGTCAAGCTTGGCAATGATGGCAGACTGGTTTCATCATGTTTACGGCATGGCCCCTTTTGTGATGACAGCGAACTGAATGATTCCTCCGGTGGTTCAACATTTTCATCAATGTCGTCTCGAATTCCTTCTCTCAAAGTCTCTCTGACAAATATCAGTTCATTAACAGTTTCAGACTCTAAACAGGCTTTGTTACTGTGTTAGTTGTTGCAGAAAAAATTCTCTCGGAAGGAACTGACTTTCCAGAAATAGATAAGTATTTACGTGCTAGCCTATTTAATAATCTGAACCTATGAGCATTGGCAGAACACTGGTCCAAAGGATTTTGATTCATGTTGCTCTTCGACCACAACACTTTTTCAGCAAAAATATACATTTAGTTCATCTTCACCGGTTGTTTGAGCAGACGCTCTATACTTGCTTCGTAGTATTCACCCAACAGGAATATTTTGTGATTCTTCTAAGATGTTTTTTTCGATCTCATGCTCCTTTTCAAAGCTGACCAATTTCAAAATAATTGTTTGTTTCAATAAATTTTTCTTTGAAACAGTCAAACATTTTAGCGACTTATATCTGGGATCGAGTGCTGTTGCTATGAGACATGGATGTTGACAACACTCCTCTTCATTTGATGACAGAAAGCATTCTCGTAACTCCTGAGATACAGCCATCTTGAACTTTTTAGTAATGGTACTATCTGAGTCTACCGCTGTTAAATGCACATTCAATAAACCAAAGACCACAGGAAGTATCATACTTGCAATGGCGAATGTTTCTGAACACAATACTGCTGTAGCCATTTGAAGTGGTTTCATTATGGGAACCACCTCTTCCATAGTATGCCAAATGTTATCCCTCAGTTCAAGAGTTAGGGCGACGTCCAGTTTCACAACCCGGGAATTGTGAATAACAGCAAAAATTGCTACTAGTCATTGTTCCAGAAGTCGCTTAAACATAAAGTAGCTCGAATTTCATCACATCTTGGAAGCATCTTGTACCAAAGAATGTTCTTTCAAGTCAAGTTGTTTTTGTTGGTTGTGCAATTCGTGCGTTGCAATAGAAGATTTATTAAAATGTCCAACAAGCTTACGCACTGCACCAGTCGCCCTAGACATATCGGTTAAGTCAAGTCCACGTTTAATGGAAACTTGTAGTGTATGTCCGAAACACCTTATGTGACATCATTGCAGGTTTCGAACACAAGCTACCATATTAGCAGCATTGTCTGTGGTGATACTCACTATCGAGTCCGACTGAGGGGATATACAGAACTCATTCATAATATCTTTCAAAGTTTGTAGGAGATTCTCCCCTGTGTGACTTTCTGGAACTTCTATAGTGCATAAAACACGGTGGTGCATTTTCCAACTACTGTCAGTGTAATGAGCTGTAATTGTTATATAGCTCTCTGTTGCAAGGCTTGTCCAGATAGATGTAGTGAAAGCTACATGTGGCTGTTTATTCAGATCCTTGACTAGTTTAGTTTTCAGATCTGTATAATAGTAATTTAGGTTATTTCTCACTGTTGTATGAGAGGGAGCAGAAAACGTTTTGAAGCCCTTTCCATTTACAATGCTTAGCAGCCTCATGTCGCAGGCACACATTTCCACTAAAGCACGTGTGACTGACTTCCATTTACTTTTCTGCATTGTTTGCCTTTTGAAAGCATGCAGGGTTAACTGTCTCCAAGAAAAGTTACCAGAAATGTTTTTAGAGGCACCCGAACTTTGTGACTCGTCACTTGATAAAAGTCTGAATTTGAGGCTTTTGTGTTTCATTTTCAGGTGGTTTCTAAGGTTTGATATTGTTCCACGGCACACAAGCTTAACTTGGCATAATTTACATTGGGCTTTTCTTTCGTCCAACAAATTGTCAAAATGCAGCCAAACATCATTTCGTTGCTGAGTTTCAGTTGATGCTGACAATCCCGACATTATGAATGGCACTGAACGCAAGTCTGATTTGTGCAAAAGTGTGATTCAATGCATTGTTTTATAATTAAACAGCATCTTTCAGATGAATCATGAAAGGGAATTATTCCCAACTGCCTGACAGTTTGTTGTCGATTTCTACCTTTGAGGGTGATCGCGGAACAAAGTATGAATGGTCGTTTGATGTTCTCTATGATTTTTTGGACAAACTGCACGGAGGAACGAATATTTGAATACTGATTCTGTATTCGAATAAGTGTTGTTTGTTATTCTAATTCGAATATTCGTTTCAGCACTACTGCAAACCGACTTGGTGTCGGGATAAGAGAAAAGTATCAATTCACTTCAGCCCTGTTAATGTTGGGAAACCCAGGATTTCAGGAAAAGTGTTAAATTAATATTAATAAAAAGTTAGCGGCATATACCTGTCATACAGTTTGTCAATAGAAAATTTGAAAAGAATGAAAACTAAAAATTCAAAATACCCTTGTACGTGCAAAATGCACATGGCTGTGTTTTATTGTTTTTTGAAGTAATGGGAATTCTCAGAATTCAGTGAATACGCCCTGATAACGATAACTCAGTGCAAACCAAAAGGAAGAATGGACATGGAAATCAGGTCAGGTGATCATCTTGTTGTTAATTTGCAAAAATTCTACAGTGCTTTAGAAATGAATTTTTCTGGGATTTGGAGTTAGCTGTTTTCTAGTACAAATGTCAAATTGTCATGTTAGCTTGTGAAAATGGGTACCTGTCTTTCTGAGAGTAAAATTCTAAAATTCTCAACTTCTCTTTGATTTGGGACAGTTGCTTTCTGGAATTCTGACCGTCTTCACTTATTTTCATGTCAAGAAATACGTCAAATGAAAAACGAATTTGACATGACCGTCGATTCATAAATTATTGGGGTCTAATGACTTTTTATAAAAGCATATGCAGATTGCAGATGTAGTTTTTTTTATCGAATTCACAGGGAAAAACAATCGCAAATTCACAATACAGTTTTTTTTTCATTTCTAGTTCACTTCTTTGTTATTTAACATGCTTTGGTACTATCCTGGCCCAGTTTTATGCGTAAGATATGGAAAATATGTATTGTGTTACAAAAACCGAAACAAACCGTAAACCGACATTTTTTGTCCAAAACCAAACCGAAACCAACCAAGGGAAAATTTAAGTACTCTGGCTTCCTTTACCGTTAAAAATTGTTCAATGACAATGGCTTTTGAAAGTGTCATTACATCCCAGTGAACAATCGAACATCTGTAGATTACTATCGACAAAGTCTGGAAATAACTGGTCTGTCATTTGCTGAATGAGGTCCTCAGAGGGAGAAGTTGGTGATGCTACCCTGCACAGCAGGGTAGCATCACTAAACTTACCTTCTGTGAACATCAATCTGAATATAGGTGTTAGGTCTAAACAGAAAGAGGTACCCAGAGGATAAATTGGCCCACTGTATGGAATAGCACGAGTAAATTCACTCTCTGGGGACCTAATTCGACAAATGACAGATTGCCTATTTCCAGGCTTGACTCCTGATGAAAGCATTCTTTGTAGGTTTTCTCAGCCAATGATGTATCCATTTATTTTAGATTGGTCAAACATTTCATAATTGAATATACCACCTTTGTGATATGTGAGTGCTATAGACATTTGTGAATTAATAATTTATTACTATTGTGCTGAAGAATGTTAAATTTTTTATGGCACACTGACTGAAAAATGACAATCCTTTCAACGTATCATTTCTTTTTAACCCTTGATCTAACATGATGAACAGATGTCACTTGCAAATATTTTTCTAACTAAAAGTTTCACTTTCTGCCAACAAAACATAGCTTATCACCCTCGTTGGAATTAGCTTAATGAGCTCATTCTGATGAGGGATCATAACAGTGTTTTGGAGGCAGAAATTGGACAAAATATTAAATTCTGATTGTTGATTTTTGTGAATAGGGCTGGACTGATATGACCAGATGTTGTGTTAGGTTAAACATCTGTGTACTACTCTGTCAGTGGTTTCTTTTTAAGTCTTGGCTGCTTCACAGGCAACTAAGCCTTAACTAGAAGCCGTTGTCTTGCCACAAAACATACAGGTTGTGGCATAGTGGAACTTGTGAAAAAATGTCCTGATATATGATGCTAAATAATTACCATTGATTTTTCACCAGGCCTCATAATAGTTTGAAATGGTTGTGACATATTTTACATGGAATAAGAAAGTGAATTTTACTCCTATAACTTTTGTCTCGTCACTTTTAGTGAGTAATTTTTCAAAGGTTGTTACTCTTAGCATTCCAATGTTAGTTTCAATCCTTTTGTGCACTTCTATTTTTGTATACCTTAAGACTTCATTTGCTGAATTTATTTTATTGTAATTTTTTCTGAAACAATATACCTTTTACAAATGGATGCTCATGTTGAAATTGTCGCTCATCGATGTTGACTTCCTTTTCATTTTGTGCAACAGTTCAATTATAGTTTAGGTTAGGGCCCTGTGAAGTTTAGAGATTCGATTTTTGAATCTTAAGTTGATATTTGGTTCGATTTGAAATTGGCTGCCCAATTTGTTTCCTCTCAAATCTTTTTCATAGGAATACAACTTGGTATAAGTCATCTTCATCTTCTCACGAAATGCATATTTTAGATGGAAGTCGTACATAAATAATGTTGAAATAAAAGACTGAGTGTAACTTCTGCAACATTAACATAAATAACACCTTCATTCATGCCACCAGCCATACTAATTTCAATATCACTAGTCCCGACCACTGTTAAATGCAAATTTAAGGTTTCCAAGCAATGTCAACATGAACTGTAATCCATACAGAGTAATATTCCAACTACATCATCAAGTCATGCCTTCGACGAAGGCATGCCTTGATTATGTAGTTGGATTATTTTATCAGTCAGGACTTGAGCCATCACAGTCAGAACAAATCAAGTTTATAGCACCCCAACCCCCATCGGTCATCTTCAAGATGCCACTGATTCGGTTTGAGGTTAGATTCGATTTCGAATAATAGACATGATCTGCAGGGCCCTGGTTTATGTCCTTTTTTCCACACAAAATTTCATTTTCATGATCTACCTTTGTTACGCAGAATATTTACGGAAGAGATAGTCATTTAAACAATCACATTTTATGTATATATGAATTTTGTTTTGAATGATCAGTGTTTTTTGTGTATATATTAATTTTTTGTTGTTGTTTAATATACATGATGTTTGACCTTGCGAATAACAGATTAACTTATTACCAAACTTGACCCACTTTGCCTCCAGTATACATATAAATCTAACCCAATAATAAATTGTAAATCTTTGTATACGTAAGAAGCACAAGCAAAGTTCAGCTGTTGGAGCTCCAGGTTGAATTCTGATGTCCATTGGCTGAAATTGCTTGATCTTTTTATGTTTTTTTCATAATATTGAGATAATTTTCCTTTGACTCCAGTTTGTGGTTTTGAAGTAATTTACTTTCCCTGTACTGTTCATAGACATCTGCATACAGCTTTTTATTTTTCATTTTCTCTTTCTAAAATGTGGCGCATGATGTGTTGTTGGAACCAGCTTATTGAGCTCCTTTTGATCTACATCTAGAGTTGTATTTTGTTTTAAAAAAATTCTTTATTTAGTTTAACTCCTTTCCTTACATGCTACTACATATAGCAGGTATTCCTGCTAAGGACAGAATTTCTCTTGCCACTGAAATAAGCATAATTTGGACACATTTAATCAATTTTTCCTCATGTTATTAAAACTGAATGGATTTTTTCACAAGTGATTTCTTAAGTTAAATTTAGATGAATTTTACAGCAGCCATGAGTAGATTTGATGAAAAATATCTTGAATATACTCAACAGGTTAAGAGGTAAGCCTGTTTATTAGAGGGACAGAAGAGCTGTTTCCACAACTGATAATAATGCCTCTACTTGTGCCTATATTATATTTGATGACTTTCATAGTAAAAACTTCATAGCCTGCCCTTGAATACTGCCAAGGGCCTCACAACGTGCATTTTTTTTGGTCTGAAGTCTTTTCCAGGTCAAGGTTTGAACTTTGTACCTCAGCCTCAGAAACCAGTGAAATTAGCCCACTCTTTTTTCGTCGCATCGTATAAACATACATTGAAACTTGTGCTAGTATCCACAAATCATGATATGTAATTGGTTAACAGCACATTACTTTTAACCCTGTTGTTAACAAATCTGCTGAATCTGATCACGTGATTTATAAATTGACCAATTGAAAAAAAATTTGTTTTCAAATATTTCAAAAATTTCAACAAAACTGTATGTGAACCATCATTAGAACGAGCTCGGTCCTATGAATGGCAATATGATATGGTTTTGATGAAATTTTTTGAACAGTTTGAAAAGAAACAATTAAAATGACAGGTTTGGATATTGTGTGCATTGGGTGATAGGTTAACCCATTGCCTGAAAAATAGTATGAATCTGTCCAGTAATGTAAATAGAAATTACCAATTGTAATTTTTTTTTTTTTTAATTTTTGCTTCGAAACCATAGCATTTGTTCCCTGATGAGCACGAATGAGTCATTGAAAGTGAAGAAACAAAATTTAGTTGAATATATGTCTATATTTCAAGTGTCATCTGAATGGCATGTACATGAACAGTGAAATAATTTTTTTTCTTCCTCACTGATGCCAGAGATTTGACATTGATTCTTGGAATGCTCTCTTTGTGAGCATTCCAAGAATCATGGTCATAATTTGGTATAGTGGAGCCCAGTTAATTGAATTTATCTCAATTGAATAAAATGCACAAATACTAAACCATTTCCTTCAGTACAAATTTGACCAGTTACTTTCATATGGGTTATAGAGTAAATGCCTGTTAATTGAATAAAAAATCTTGCAATGTGTTGAGTAATTACTCTGAAAATTCCCAAATTCCCCTTATTTATAGATCCATGTGGTCTCCCTGCACCCAGTACAGGTATTTAACCCTTTACCCAATGCAGACAATATCAAAATTTATTATTTAAAATATCATTTTTTTAAATTTTTCAAAATATTTCAACAAAACCATATCATGTGTCCCCTCATTGGAACGAGCTTGGCGAGCACGTTCCAATGAGGGGTCACATGATATGGTTTTGTTTAATTTTTTGAAAAATATTTTTTTTTCAGTTGCTGAATTTCTATTACGTGAGCGGATGTGGGCGATTTGTTGGGTAAAGGGTTAATCTATTAACAATATATAAATGCTTACCCTATCTCTAGAATACAGGAAAGTGACCAAATTCCTGTTAATTGAATACTCCTGTTAATTGAATAACATTCACTTGCAAAGGGTCTATCCAGTTAACAGGGTTCCACTGTATTAGTACAGAAAACCCCAGAGAATATTTTGCTGTTATTATTCAACTTATTTTCATTAATTGCATATATTCTAATTTGTAAGATTATATTACGCAGCTTGATATAATAACTGGAGTTCACATATTGAGCTATAAAAAAGACACTCTTCGTATCATTTTTGGGATGAATGCTATGGAAGGTTTTGCTATGTTGTGTATGGATGATTTGTTAATTTGTTTATCTGTTTGATATCTAAACTTTATTAATTTTTTTCTTCCTTTTTTTCTTCCCTCTGATAACGTATGATTTTATATTAACTTTTTTATCACTGTAATTTTGATTTGTTTTTCATATTAATAATCTGTATAGCTTGTATCATGGTCTCTTGCTACAGAGTTTGTGTCGATGAGGCTGACCCGATGCATTTATTTATTCTCACCATTCAAGTCAGGTTTGTTTTCCCATTTTTAATTTTTTTGCCTTTACCTTTTTGACATAAAATAGTGATCATTTTGCTTTAATTTTTTTTTGCTAAGGCAGATCTCATCAAGTCAGAAAACTTAGGTCATTAACTGGTAGAGTGCTAAATTATTTTTGGTCATCAAAGTTTGTTCACATGTCTTTGCCTCGTTAAAATTTATGTGAGAGTGCCTGTACTCTCCATAAACTGTAACAAGGCAAATCCATACAGAGTAAATAATTTAATTTCAAAGATAATATGATGCACATCCAGCAAATATGAACCTTTCAAACTGGGGCACCTGCCAAATATGGGCTTCTAGAATTCTACACCAGTTAAAAGATATCCTGTTTATTGGGCACCTCCCTTGTCTATATAATTCTGTCCTTCTTTAGGGATATGACTGACATGAACTGCAAGCTTTCTGCCATCACTCTGCAATTTGTTTAGTGTTAAATATTTGTTATATTGTGAGCTGCTGCACCTTGCACTGTTACTTTTTCTGCTGTTCAGTTATATAATGTATAGCATATTCCTTGAATAAAATATTGTTTAAACAAATTCTGCCCCAAAATTTTATTAATATCCATTAAAAACCTGACTACAGCCAATTCTTTTCAAATGTTGATGTATGATTAATACACTGAGGGGTTGGTGCCGGCATTGCCAGCGTGTCATTTCGTGAAATTTGCAAGACCAAAAAGAAACATCAGAGCTAAAACCTTCAATGACTGTGTCGCGTCAAACATCTTAGAGAAATGAATATGTAATAACATCAAAGGTTTGAAAATCCCAGACAGCAAAACGCCACAGTTTCAACACTCCTTTTTTGTGGACACTGTTATTCAATGGAACCACCTTCCAGATAACGTTGTGCTTGCTGTTTCCATTGAGGCCTTCAAAACTGCCCTAGGGAACCACCACCAATAAGATCACCATCGGCGCTCTCTCTATCCGTTGTATAAAAATCACATTTGGGTTCTACAATGTATCAGATTCAGATACATATGTACAATGGAAACTCTGATGTGTGAAAAACAGCCAATGAATGATTAATGATGTCCAGTAGAGTAAACATTTTGAATTGAGTAAACATTTGAAACAGTTTTCTGTTCTTTTTTCATGCATTACAGGAAATGAACAAAGCTGCTCTCTCATAAAATAAAATCAGAAAAAATTGCCTGCAAATATAAACTTGTATAGCTTATTCCTGGAATCTTTTCCATTAAATGATGATATGATGCTATGAGGACTCAAATCTCTTGCATTTTATCAGCAAAAACAAAGATACACAAAATGCAAAACTGTTTTTCCCATTCCAGAAGAGGTCACACTTCTAGAACATTTAACTGGCAAAATGTTAAATTATTTTATCAAAGGTGATTTGAAACATGAGTATTTTTTTTTTTCCTGTGAAACATTACTTATGGCCCTCTATTGAATGAGCTCATTCCCATTAAGGGTTCTGAGGTATGTTTCAGAATCAAAAATTTAAAAAATAATAAAATTTGAAGAGCGATTTTTTTTGTGAATAATGCTAGCCATTACGTTAAATAAAGGGTTAACTGAATAAAAACTATTAACCATTAAAATATTGCACTGAATTCCTTTGCATTACCTTTGTAATCTCATGGCTTCCACTGTTAGCATTTAACTCTTTTTGCTTGCTGCAGGCAGATTCTTGTGCCTAGGACAAAAATACTCTATTACCTGGTACATGTAAATTGTTAATTGAATAGCCGCTTTTCCAGTGAACAGGAATTTGGTAAATTTGCTATGCAGTACAGCTGCCGTGGACTGATCACTTTCCACGGGTGGGCAATATTTCCGCGGACGAAATAATATTAGATTCAAAACAATAAGTGCTTCATCAATTACAATTTTGATGATGATGATTTTTATTACCTGGTAAATGCATGCATGGACATTACTGTCCACGCATGGATTACAACCAGTCCAAAGCACCTGTACAGTAGTCTAGTGATAAACTGGACATATATTCTATTATATCTTGTTTTACGTAGCCCGGGGATCTGTTTAACTTTCATCACAATCCCTTGGAGATCTGTAAAACAAAATATAATAGATTAACTGCCTATATTGGATTACTGAGGCCAAATAAGTCTGTATAAACATTTGAAACTTCAGTTTTGTTGAGACAATTCTTCAATACTTCACAAGATGTTTTATGCAATTAACAGCTTACTTTTTAGCTCAACTTTGACGAAGTCAAATTTGAGCTATTGTCATGGCCCGTCGTCCGTCTGTCCGTCCGTCCGTCTGTCCGTCTGGCCGTCTGTCCGTCTGTCCGTCTGTCCGTACGTCAACAATTGGCTATGGCGCGGGCTAGAGGTCGTATTTATGAACCGATCTTTACGAAACTTCTTGTGTACCTTTGTTATGAACCTGGGACGGGAACGAGTGTTTTTAGGTGTGGTCCAAAATTCAAGATGGCTGCCAGTGGCCATTTTGTACCGATGATGCAAAAATCAGTTTTTTGTACAGAACTTCTGTATGAAAGTTCTGATTTGAATAAAGTTTTGTATAAATGTTTAGTACCATGGGATACATCACATATAATACGGGTTTTTTTCTCGTGCGTAAATTATGCAAATTAGACTGACTTTGATTTATTTAGTGTTACTTTCAGAGCTGTAAGTGCCAAACTGCTATGGCTCGGGCTAGAGGCCGTATTTATGAACCGATCTTTACGAAACTTCTTGGGTACCTTTGTTATGACCGTGGGACGAGAACGAGTGTTTTTGGGTGCAGTCCGAAATTCAAGATGGCTGCCAGCTGCCATTTTGTACCAACGATGCAGAAATCTGTTTTTTGTACAGAACTTCCATATGAAAGCTCTGATTTGAATAATTTTTTGTATGAATGTTTAGTACCATGGGATACATCACATATAATACGGGTTTTTTTCTCGTACGTAAATTGTGCAAATTAGACTAATTTTGATGTTTTTTGGGGTTACTTTCAGCACTGTAAGTGCAAATGCCAATACGGCTCGGGCTAGAGGCCGTATTTATGAACCGATCTTTACGAAACTTCTTGGGTACCTTTGGTATCACCGTGGGACGAGAACGAGTGTTTTGGGGTCCGGTCCGAAATTCAAGATGGCCGATGGCAGCCATTTTGTACAAAATTAGGTGCAATCAGATTTTTGCACAGAATTTCCATATGAAAGCCCTGATTTGAATAATTTTTTTGTGTGAATGTTTAGTACCATGGGATGCATCACACATAATACGGGTTTTTTTCTCGTGCAGAAATTATGCAAATTAGATGAACTTTGATTTTTTCAGTGCGACTTACACACAGTAAGTACACATGTCAATACGGCTCAGACTAGAGTCTGTATTTATGAACTGATCTTCACGAAATGTCTTGGGTACCTTTGTTATCACCTTGGGACGAGAACGAGTGTTTCTGGGTGCGGTCTAAAATTCAAGATGGCTGCTAGTGGCCATTTTGTACCGAAATTAGGTCTAATCAGTTTTTTGTACACAACTTCTATACAGCTCAGACTAGAGGCCATATTTATGAACCAATCTTTACGAAACTTCTTGGGTACCTTTGTTATCACCGTGGGATGAGAGCGAGTGTTTTTGGGTGTGGTCCAAAATTCAAAATGGCCACCAGCAGCCATTTTGTACCAAAATTAGTGCAATCAGTCTTTTGTATAGAACTTCTGTATGAAAGTTCTGATTTTAATAAATTTTTGTATGAATGTTTAGTAATATGGAATACATCACATATTGTAAGGGGTTTTTTTTCGTGCAGAAATTATGCAAATTAGATGAACTTTGATTTATTCAGTGCTACTTACACAGTGTAAGCACACATGTCAATACGGCTCAGGGTAGAGGCTGTATTTATGAACCGATCTTCACAAAACTTCTTGGGTACCTTTGTTATCTCCTTGGGATGAGAATGAGTGTTTCTGGGTACGGTCCAAAATTCAAGATGGCTGCCAGTGGCCATTTTGTACCGAAATTAGGTCCAATCAGTTTTTTGTCACAAGTTCTATACAGCTCGTATTTATGAACTGATCTTCACAAAACTTCTTGAGTACTTTTGTTTTCACCTTGGGACAGGAACGAGTGTGTTTTGGGGTGCCTTTGTTATCACTGTGCTATGAGAACAAATATTTTGGGGTTCAGTCAGACCCACTCTGGGACTCAAAGATTTTTTCTAGTTCAGCATCTGACTGTCACCCACCTTTACAATACTTTACCTATACATTTGTTACAGGCAACGGTCAGTACTTATGTACAGACCGTTACAATACTTTATCTGTACCTTTGTTATCAGGTCATTACCTAGATGTTTGTCATTGCTGTGTCACATACTATACATGTACATGTCTTTGTCTTGACAAGTTGAGCTACAGTGTCATTGACACTTTCATTTTATGTATATGCTGTTAACCGATGAAATTTGTACTGAAGGTATGGTAAATGGTCTTGTGTTTGGAAGTTATATTCCATTAGCAGGGTTATTCAATTAAAAGATATCCAGTTAGGTGGGTTCCAATGTATAGGTATGTTATTGGCTCTTGTTAACAGAAATTACCCCCAAAAATAGGAGTAGTTCTCTGTAGAATGACTTCCTGATACCAGATTATCTTGAAATGTTTTTATTTAGTTAGGGTGCATGATAGCAGCCAGGCTTCACTTCATGAGAAATCCATGACAAAAATTTAGCAAGTTAACCCTTTACCTAAAAAATCGGTTATGTTCGCCTACGTAATTTACAAATCGAGCAGTTGAAAAAAAGCTATTTTTTTCGCCAGATTTCACCCAAACCATATCATGTGACTCCGTATTGGAACAATGAACTCCTTCCAATAATGGGGTCACACAATATGGTTTTGTTGAAATTTTTTGAAAAGTTAAAAAAAAAATTAATAATTGAATTAATTTTGATATTGTGTGCATTGGGTGAAGGGTTAATACATAACGTCTTATTGACAGAACTCTGTGAGCTCTGTTTATGAAAATTAGATGGCTCCTCTCATGCCAGGAACACAGTATGAGGTGCAGCTATGGGAGGCATTTTTGTATAAGACAAGAGGAGTTTTTTTTTTTTTTTTTTTTGGGGGGGGGGGGGGGGGGGGGGGGTGTTAAGTCAGACATGTTTTCGCACAAAAATCCAGGAAAATAGTTGAATATTTTTTCATTTTGTGACGTTCAGTGTCAAATTATAAGGCTTTGATGCTCCAGTCACAACGAATGGAACAGTATGCATATAAGTGAATTATATTTAATAAAAGAGTCTTTTAATATAAATATTTTACTTGTATCCACATGTTTTTACAATTTTATTCATTTTAATTTAGCTGCATGGTCAATTATGAGTGCTGTAGCAAAAATAGGTGACTTCAGCATATCACCTCTTGATATCCACATTCACGTAAATAGTGATTCCTGCTGAATAAAATGCATGAAAAAGAATTAAACTATATATATCTGTTTATTTAGTTCAAATATCCACTTGTTTTTATTAGCTCAACTTTGGAGAAGCCAAATTTGAGCTTATGCCATGGCCAGTCATCCGTCAGGCCATCTGTCCGTCAACAATTCAATACGGCTCGGGCTAGAGGCCATGTTTATGAACCGATCTTTACAAAACTTCTTGGGTACCTTTGTTATGACCATGGGACGAGAACGAGTGTTTTGGGGTCCGATCCGAAATTCAAGTTGGCTGCTGGCAGCCATTTTGTACAGACTTAGGTGAAATCAGATTTTTGCACAGAACTTCCATATGAAAGCGCTGATTTGAATAATTTTTTGTATGAATGTTTAGTACCATGGGATACATCACATATAATACGTTTTTTTTTCTCGTACATAAATTATGCACATTAGACTAACTTTGATGTATTTAGTGTTACTTTCAGCACTGTAAGTGCAAATGCCAATACGGCTTGGGCTAGAGGCCGTATTTATAAACCGATCTTTACGAAACTTCTTTGGTACCTTTGGTATCACCGTGGGACGAGAACGAGTGTTTTGGGGTGCAGTCCGAAATTCAAGATGGCCGATGGCAGCCATTTTGTACAAAATTAGGTGCAATAAGATTTTTGCACAGAACTTCCATATGAAAGCGCTGATTTGAAAAAATGTTTGTGTGAATGTTTAATACCATGGGATACATCACATATAATACGGGTTTTTTTCTCGTGCAGAAATTATGCAAATTAGATGAACTTTGATTTTTTCTGTGCTACTTGCACACAGTAAGCACACATGTCAATACGGCTCGGCCTAGAGGCTGTATTTATCAACCGATCTTCACAAAACTTCTTGGGTACCTCTGTTATCACCTTGGGACGAGAACGAGTGTTTCTGAGTGCGGTCCAAAATTCAAGATGGCTGCCAGTGGTCATTTTGTACCGAAATTAGGTCTAATCAGTTTTTTTGTGCACAACTTCTATACAGCTCAGGCTAGAGGCCTTATTTATGAACCAATCTTTACAAAACTTCTTGGGTACCTTTGTTATCACCGTGGGATGAGAACGGGTGTTTTGGGGTGTGGTCCAAAATTCAAGATGGCCACCAGCAGCCATTTTGTACCCAAATTAGTGCAATCAGTCTTTTGTACAGAACTTCTGTATGAAAGTTCTGATTTGAATAAATTTTTGTATGAATGTTTAGTAAAATGGAATACATCACATACAGTACGGGCTTTTTTCTCGTGCAGAAATTATGCAAATTAGATGAATTTTGATTTATTTTGTGCTACTTATACACTGTAAGTGCACATGTCAATACGACTCGGGCTAGAGGCTGCATTTATCAACCGATCTTCACGAAACTTCTTGGGTACCTTTGTTATCACCTTGGGATGAGAATGAGTGTTTCTGAGTGCGGTCCAAAATTCAAGATGGCTGCCAGTGGCCATTTTGTACCGAAATTAGGTCCAATCAGTTTTTTGTCACAACTTCTATACAGCTTGTATTTATGAACTGATCTTCACGAAACTTCTTGGGTACCTTTGTTTTCATCTTGGGACAGGAATGAGTGTGTTTTGGGGTGCCTTTGTTATCACTGTGCTATGAGAACAAATATTTTGGGGTTCAGTCAGACTCACTCTGGGACTCAAAGATTTCTTTTCTAGTTTAGCATCTGACTGTCACCCACCTTCACAATACTTTACCTATACATTTGTTATAGGCTACGGTCAGTATTTATGTACAGACTATTACAATACTTTATATGTACCTTTGTTATCAGGTCATTACCTAGATGTTTGTCATTGCTGTGTCACATACTATACATGTACATGTCTTGACAAGTTGAGCTACAGTGTTATTGACACTTTCATTCAATTATCCAGTCGACCTGTGATCCACAACGACTAAGCAGAAGAACACAGTTTAAAAATGGGTCACAATTTGATCACTGAAATTCACCACTTTCAGTGATGGGAAGGTTTAGAACTGTGACAAAACTATCACCACTGAGAGTGGGAAATAATATCCTCTAGCAGGTGCAGCAATGTTAGGGATTAATTGCAATATAAGCCTGAGGGTTTTCATGGGATGATTATGCTAATTTAACCCTATAAGCCTGATGGACGTAGAGGAAAAAGATTGATGAATGACTGGCTGAACATGACTTTGTGTTTTGGCCACAGTCGCTAAAAGTCATCTTTAACCTCCAATAAACATAAAATAAATCTTTTTGAGTGAATGTCCACTTTATTATGTGAATGTAGAAAAATGAAGTCATCTTAAGCCTCCAATAAACATAAAATAAATCTTTTGGAGTAAATGTCCACTTTATTACGTGAATGTAGAAAAATGTCCAGATACTAATCACTTGGTTGACTGTCTCTGTTTCATTCATTTTATAGTTTTTATGGCTTTATTATTCAGTTAACCCCTTCAACCCACTATGCATAAATGTTTGCATGAAGAAAATAGTGGAACCCTATTAATTGAATAACCACTTTGCCAATGAAAATTATTCAGTTAATGGGAGTATTCAATTAACAGGGATTGTGTCACTTTCCTGTAAACTTAGCATTTAAACTATTATATCTTGTTTGACAGAGCTCCATGAGCAAGATATAATAGTTTAAATGCCTGTATTGGATGTACTGAGGCCAAATAGGTCTATAAACAAAGGAAAACTGGGAAGAGTAAATTTTATTCATTTAACAGGAGTTTACTCTATAACCTATATTCAATTAACAGGTCAAATTTGTACTGGAGGTAATTGGTTTTGTGTTGGGAAATTATATTCATTTAACAGGGTTCTTCAGTTAAGAGATATCCAATTACGTGAGCTCCACTGTAGTACTTTTGATAACAAGTTGACACAATTCACAAATCAGTGAGGAAGATTATTAGCTTACCTGACAGAAAGTCAGGGTGAGCTTTTATCACTCTTCGTCCGTCGTCTGTCGTCCGTCGTCTGTTGTCCGTCATGAAGGTGGTGTTTGAGCCTCTTTCTCCTAAACCACTGGCCACATTTTAATTAAATTTCATGTAAGTAGTGCTTATATAGGGGCATTTTGATTTTTATCCAAAATAGGTTTCGGCCCATATTGAGCAGAGGTGTGGGGAAAAAATGGCCATATTTTTTTAAAATCTTCTTCTAATGAACCACCTGTAGCAGAGACTTGATGTGTGGTATAGAGAGTCCTTTTGAGGTTTAGAATCAAGTTTGTTCAAGAGAAGTTTGTCGGGCAAAAATTTTGGTCACGCCTAAAATTTCTATTTTCAGAACCGTCAGGTCGATTTGAACCAAATTTGATATGAGATGATAATGGGTCATAAGTAGTTGATTGATGCAAAAAAAATGTTCTCATTGCCCCGTGGGAACCTCGGGAGCTAAAAATAGGAAAAACCTTAAAACTGCCATATCTCCAAAACTACACGGCACAGAGAATTCTTATTTTGTATAAAGCTTACTTTTATCCAGTAGAATAGAATGGTAAAAAAAATCCCTATTGGTTTGATCACAACGTACTTTTTTTCAGGACTTTTGAAAAAGTGCTGAGTCAGCACTTTTTAACACTGTAGGCAATGGGAAAAAGATTAAAAAATCTTCTTCTCCAGATCCTGCAGGCAGAATCTTTTGATAATTTGGTATGCAACATTGCAGGGTGGATCTGATTCAAGTTTGTTCAAATCAGCCCCCTGGGTTCATATTTGGGCTCAGTATAGGAGCTTGATTTCGAACTTAGTGAATTTCAGGCAAATTTCTTAAAAAATCTTCTCCAGATCCAGCAGGCAGAATCTTTTGATATTTGGTATGCAACATTGTGGGGTGGATCTGATTCAAGTTTGTTTAAATCGGCCCCTGGATTCGTATTTGGGCTCACTATTGAACTTAGTGCATTTCAGGCAAATTTCTTAAAAAAATCTTCTTCTCCATATCCAGCAGGCAGAATCTTTTGGTATTTGGTATGCAACATTGTAGGGTGGATCTGATTCAAGTTTGTTCAAATCGGCTCCCTGGGTTTATATTTGGGCTCAGTATAGAAGCTCGAATTCTAACTTAGTGCACTTCAGGCAAATTTCTTAAAAAATCTTCTTCTCCAGATTCAGCAGGCAGAATCTTTTGATATTTGGTATGCAACATTGAGGGGTGGATCTGATTCAAATTTGTTCAAATCGGCCCCCTGGATTCATATTTGGGCTCACTATAGAAGCTCGAATTCGAACTTAGTGCAGGCAGAATATTTTGATATTTGGTATGCAACATTGTAGGGTGGATCTGATTCAAGTTTGTTCAAATCAGCCCCCTGGGTTCATATTTGGGCTCAGTATAGGAGCCCGATTTCGAACTTAGTGCATTTCAGGCAAATTTCTTAAAAAATCTTCTTCTCCTGATCCAGCAGGCAAAATCTTTTGATATTTGGTATGCAACATTGTGGGGTGGATCTGATTCAAGTTTGTTTAAATCGGCCCCTGGATTCGTATTTGGGCTCACTATTGAAGCCCGAATTCGAACTTAGTGCATTTCAGGCAAATTTCTTAAAAAAATCTTCTTCTCCAGATCCAGCAGGCAGAATCTTTTGATATTTGGTATGCAACATTGTGGGGTGGATCTGATTCAAGTTTGTTCAAATCGGCCCCCTGGGTTTATATTTGGGCTCAGTATAGAAGCTCGAATTTGAACTTAGTGAACTTCAGGCAAATTTCTTAAAAAATCTTCTTCTCCAGATTCAGCAGGCAGAATCTTTTGATATTTGGTATGCAACATTGAGGGGTGGATCTGATTCAAATTTGTTCAAATCGGCCCCCTGGATTCATATTTGGGCTCCTATAGAAGCTCGAATTCGAACTTAGTGCATTTCAGGCAAATTTCTTTGAAAATCTTCTTCTCAAGATCCAGCTGGCAGAATCTTTTGATATTGGGTATGCACCATGCTTAGGGGGGTGAGATTCAAGTTTGTTCAAGCCAAGTCCCTGGGTTCATATTTGCGCTCACTGTGGTAGCCCAAATTATAACTTAGTTCAAAATGAGGAATTTTCTTTAAAAATCTTCTTCAGATCCAGCAGTTGGAATGTTTTGATAGTTGATATGCAGCATCCTTAGGGGGTGAGATTCAAGTTTGTTCAAGCTATGCCCCTATAGGTCCATATTTGGACTCACTGTGGGGGCTTGAATTGTAACTTAGTTCGAAATGAGGAATTTTCTTTAAAAATTTTCTTCTTCAGATCCAGCAGTCGGAATTATAACTTAGTTCAATATGAAGAATATTCTTTAAAAAATCTTATTTTTTTAGCTCACCGAAGGGAGCTTAACTTATCACCGGCCGGCCGTCGTCCGTCGTCGTGAACATTTTTCAAACGACTTCTCCTCTGAAACCACCGGTCCGATTTTCACGAAACTTCACGTGAATGTTCATTACTATATGGCAATTTAGGTTTGTTCAAATGAAATGGCCACGTCCCTTGGGGGCTCTGTATGGGGCATAACTCTGATAGCACCGTATGAATTATAGAAAAATTATTAAAAAATCTTCTTCTCCAGAACCAGTGGGCAGAATTTTTTGATACTTGGTATGCAGCATCTTGATATAGGTCTGATTCAAGTTTGTTCAAATTGGCCCCCTGGATTCATATTTGGGCTCACTATAGAAGCCCAAATTCGAACTTAGTGCATTTCAGGCAAATTTCTTAAAAAATCTTCTTCTTCAGATCCAGCAGGCAGAATCTTTTGATATTTGGTATGCAACATTGTGGGATGGATCTGATTCAAGTTTGTTCAAATCGGCCCCCTGGATTCATATTTGGGCTCGGTATAGAAGCCCGAATTCGAACTTAGTGCATTTCAGGCAAATTTCTTTAAAAATCTTCTTCTCAAGATCCAGCGGGCAGAATCTTTTGATATTTGGTATGCCACATTGGGGGGTGGATCTGATTCCAGTTTGTTCAAATCGGCCCCCCTGGGTTCATATGTAGGCTCAGTATAGGAGCCCAAATTTGATCTTAGTTCATTTCAGGCAAATTTCTTTAAAAATCTTCTTCTCAAGATCCAGCAGGCAGAATCTTTTGATATTGGGTATGCAGCATGCTTAGGGGTGTGAGATTCAAGTTTGTTCAAGCCAAGTCCCTGGGTTTATATTTGGGCTCACTGTGGTAGCCCGAATTATAACTTAGTTCAAAATGAGGAATTTTCTTTAAAAATCTTCTTCAGATCCACCAGGCAGAATCTTTTGATATTTGGTATGCAACATTGTGGGATGGATCTGATTCAAGTTTGTTCAAATCGGCCCCCTGGATTCATATTTGGGCTCAGTATTGAAGCCCGAATTCGAACTTAGTGCATTTCAGGCAAATTTCTTAAAAAATCTTCTTCTCAAGATCCAGCTGGCAGAATCTTTTGATATTTGGTATGCAACATTGTGGGGTGGATCTGATTCAAGTTTGTTCAAATCGGCCCCCTGGATTCATATTTGGGCTCACTATAAAAGCTCGAATTCGAACTTAGTGCATTTCAGGCAAATTTCTTCAAAAATCTTCTTCTCCAGATCCAGCAGGCAGAATCTTTTGATATTTGGTATGCAACATTGGGGGGTGGATCTGATTCAAGTTTGTTCAAATCGGCCCCCCTGGGTTCATATTTGGGCTCTGTATAGGAGCCCAAATTTGATCTTAGTTCATTTCAGGCAAATTTCTTAAAAAATCTTCTCAAGACCCAGCGGGCAGAATCTTTTGATATTTGGTATGCAACATTGGGGGGGGGGGGGGGGGGGGGGGGGGGGGAGAGGGGGGGGTGGATCTGATTCAAGTTTGTTCAAATCGGCTCCCTGGGTTCATATTTGGGCTCAGTATAGGAGCCCAAATTTGATCTTAGTTCATTTCAGGCAAATTTCTTTAAAAATCTTCTTCTCAAGATCCAGCAGGCAGAATCTTTTGATATTGGGTATGCAGCATGCTTAGGGGTGTGAGATTCAAGTTTGTTCAAGCCAAGTCCCTGGGTTCATATTTGGGCTCACTGTGGTAGCCCGAATTATAACTTAGTTCAAAATGAGGAATTTTTTTTAAAAATCTTCTTCAGATCCAGCAGTCAGAATGTTTTGATATTTGGTATGCAGCATCTTTAGGGGGGTGAGATCCAAGTTTGTTCAAACCATGTCCCTAGGTCCATATTTGGGCTCACTGTGGGAGCCCAAACTATAACTTAGTTCAAAATGAGGAATTTTCTTTAAAAATCTTCTTCTTCAGACCCAGCAGTTGGAATGTTTTGATATTTGGTATGCAGCATCCTTAGGGGGCTGAGATTCGAGTTTGTTCAAGTCATATCCCTAGGTCCATATTTGGGCTCACTGTGGGAGCTTGAATTGTAACTTAGTTCGAAATGAGGAATTTTCTTTAAAAATTTTCTTCTTCAGATCCAGCAGTCGGAATGTTTTGATATGTGGTGTGTAGCATACTTAGGGGGGTGAAATTCAAGTTTGTTCAAGCCAAGTCCCTGGGTTCATATTTGGGCTCACTGTGGGAGCCCGAATGATAACTTAGTTCAAAATGAGGAATTTTCTTTAAAAATCTTCTTCTTCAGATCCAGCAGATGAATGCTTTTGATATTTGGTATGCCGCATTCTTAAGGGGGTAAGATTCAAGTTTGTTCAAGCCATGTCCTTAGTTCCATAAAATTTGTCTCTCATGACTTCATTCCTTTGAACCATGTCTATCTGAATGTGACCCCAAATACTTCTTTGAACCACTTTGTTTGAATCACTTTGCCTGGTGAGCGATTAAGGCCCCTTGGGGCCTCTTGTTTTTAGATCCACTGGTCAGAATCTTTGGATATTTGGTATAAGCTTTTCTTAGGAGGAGCAGATGCAACTTGTTGAAATCAATTCTCTGGGTTGATATTTAGGCTACCATGTCAGGTGAGTGCCCTCAGGCCCCTTGGGGCCTCTTGTTCGTTTGTGTTTATTGGGGTTTAACTACACTTTCAACAGCCAGGGTCACATCATTTCAGAAAGTTTCATGAGTGGAGGAAATCGGAGAGAACAAATAGGCAGTGGTGAGCAACTGTTAGACTCTCTAATCCTATTAATTCTGTACAAGCAGAGGAAGCAGCAGTTGAAGGCAAGTGCATCATCGACGTGCAGTATGCCTTAGTACACAGTGCCACCATGCCCCCAGTTAGACTACACGTCTTGCCCAAGGACACAATGCAGTTACTGCTGATCAGGATCAAACTGTCAACCTTTCAGTTTAAAGTCCAAGGCTCTAACCACTGAGCCTCTGTGCACCTGGTGAGGAGAGTTTGCAATAATTTAATCCTACAGCCCTACAGGGTTGTAGGATTAGAGAATTACTAAACCTCCCTTTGCGTACAACAGATTTTGCCCACTTTAAAGTAAATTATATTCTGGTAGAGTGCTGAATTTTTTCTCAAAGGCGATTTGAAACCTGAGTAATTTTTTTTAAAAGATATTGTGCTATCATCAAGGGGAGCTTTAGTATAGCATTGCTTTGATCATATATAATTGTTTTCTTGCAATTTATTGGAGAGTGCCTAATGGCGCTCTCCAATAAATCATAACAAAACAAGTCAACACAAATATTTTTCTTCTACTGATTCAAAATCAGCAAGCTGATGCTTTCTGTGTGAATCCACTAAAGTGTTTCCAGCAATTTTCAGTAAACCCATGATCGTGGCTTCTAGCACTCAACCAGTTAAAATGATACCATTTAGGAGATCAGTGATGAAAGGGTTAACATGGTGAACAATAATATCCAAATCCTGAGATGAAACATTCATAAACAACAAAAACTTGGAAGATTAATCCATGACCTTGAGGCTATATCCTGGTAACACTAACATATTTTAGGCAAAATTTCTTGATTATGAAATTGGACTAATCTGTGGATAACACAGGCATATTATTCATAAAAATGCAGGTTGTGTTGCTCAGAACCCAAACAAATGCATATCTACAACTAAACTGGAAGAAGCGGGTTCCACTGATTTCTGAAAGTCTGGTATCACATTTTGGTGATAGCTTTTAATGGATCCAAGTTATATTGAAATGATCTATGGCTGAAGTTGTCTCAGATATCCAAGAACATAGCTAGGACATCAGACAAGTCAAAGTGGCAGCAGCTATCACGTTTGAACTGACTTTTCACTTCGTTTGGCCTTTGTTAAACGGAAATGCCCAATTGCTTCTGCGGCCATATTTTGAGGTCACATGTGATGCCACATTTAGGCAGCCACAGGTTCTCATGTTCACAAACGTACTCCTTCAAAAATCAAAACAAGAAATTGCTGATGGAATCATCAAGTCAAATGTTAACTACTGTCACCAAAAATGTTTTCCATTGAAAATTCCTGTTTTTGTGATATTCTGGGGAGAACTTCATGGGTAAGATATATCATAGTATGTCAACAAATAATTTCAAAAGATTTCACCATCTGATCATCACATGGTGTGTGTGTGTGACATATGGCTAACTCATGTTTTGTAGTCATGAAAATATTGTCAGTTAGTTTTCAAAGTGCAAAAAAGCATCAGAATATAGGTGTTTGTGATCATGTAATGTGCCAGCACAGATATTACGTAACTAATAGTTATACCCGTATCTCAATCAACTGATTGTTTCCTTAAAAAATAGAAGCCAAAGAAATAGAAAGATGTTTTCCCAAATTCTTGAAAGTTACTAAAACGCAACCGAAAATTCATTCTGGTCTCCCACTAATGTTGCTTGGACATATATCTGAATTTTGGTATATAAATGATACTGTAGATGCCTTAGTCAAGCCTGAAAATAAGTAATGAGGGGTTCCCAGAGGGTGAATTTGCTGATGCTATCCCATACAGTGTGCCAATTTATCCTCTGGGTACCTCTTGCTGTTTAGGTTTGAGACCTTGATTCAGATTGAGGTTCACAGAGGGTAAATTTAGTGATGATACCCTGCTGTGCAGGGTAGCATCACCAAATTCACCCTCGGGGGGGGGGGGGGGGGGGGGAGGGGTCCTCATTCTGAAGATGACAGTCTGCTTATTTTCAGGCTTGGCTTTAGAATGTTTTTCAACATCATTCAACTTGAAGATTGATTTTCCATTGCTTTACTTGGATATAATCTTAACTATGTATATATGTACCAGCTTGTATTTTATTATTAATTGTTTACCTAATGAATTAGTCAAGTTCACATGTTGCTATTCATAAGAATTGTTATTCAAATTTTGTTTATTTTTTCCTTGTTTGTTTCTTACTTCCAAAAGATAACCCATGATCCTTATTGGAATGAGGTCATCGAGCTTGTTCCAGTGAAAGCTGAAGAGCTTTGTTTTGGTTGTAAAACAGGCCCTTTTTTAGTCATTTTGGAGAAGATGTAAGCACTGTCTTCTAGTCATGTTAAGTAAATGGTTAATATTACAGAAAGACTGAAATCCTCACCCTCTGATTGGTTGAGAGCTCACTTATTTTTTTCTTTGTTTATGACTCGAGTGGCATATCTTACTGTCTGACATCACCATGCAAAATATTTGAAAACAGGGTGACAATGGAAGGACATTCAAAGTGCATATTGCCTTTAAAATCTTTTTTTTTTAAGTCAGTGAACATTCAATGAATGTACACTCACAATCCACTTATAAGTTCATGTTTTGAATTGAGATGGAGTAACCTCAACCTTTATCTAAGTTATTGATTGTATGTTGTCCACTGATGTAATAGGGTACACAAGAGGTTTATTTACTAAATTTGTTATCGTTAAGTTGCCTCGCTTATTTCATGATGTGGGTTTTGCGTAGGGTGTTATTGAAACATATATGCATGGTCTGCTGTTTGTGGCTCGAGAGTGTATGTTCATCCTTGGTGCTCTGCATCTCGGTTGAACATAAACTCCAAGCCACAAACCTCAGACCATGTTACCATCAATTTATCACAATAACTTATAATGTGTATCAATACATAGTGTATTTTTCTAATTGTTCAATTGAAAAACTTGATCTCAGCTGGAATTGAACAAAGGCATTTATTCCATCAATGTGCCATACATCTTTTCACACCACCTTGTTTCCAGATAAGCAAGTGAAGTTGTGTTTTTCTCATGGCACAATGCAAATGACTCCAGCTACAATCTGTTTCAGAACTTCTCAATGTGAAGTTTTGACATGCAAATCATAGGGTCAAAGTACCCCCCCCCCCCCCTCCCCAACCCTGCTTCCAGGAGAAGTAAATATGTGATTTGGTTGTAAAGTGTGGTATTTATAGGTATGTAAAATATAATTGTTCAGAATGTATATATCATTCAATATTGCAATAAATGGTAGGTCTTGTTGAAATTGGTGCCAAGTTAATTGTTTTGGAGTATATTGCAGTCTATTTTTAGATGTAATGACTTTGTATATACTTGTCAAATTTTATTGGTCATAAAAGTGTTTAAGATTGAAGTAAATTTGTTTTTGTTTGTAGAATACATTTGTCAAAACAAATTTTTTTGTGGTGTAGTGTTTAACACTTTATCTAAGCTAGCAGCTATATCTGGTCAGTACAATTCAAATAAATTGCCAATCGAGTTTTATTATATTTTTTTCAAATTTTGCTTCAAAAACATAGATCATTTGAACAAGTTGTGCTTGCTCCAGTGAGGCGCTATCATAACTAGGGTTTTGGGTCTCAAAAATCATATTCCTCAGTTATTCAGGAAATTGTATTGCAAGTGATGTCTTCTAGTCATGTATTGTAAAGGGTTATTATCCCTTTACCTAATGAATCGGCCCATCCACCACCGTAATTTCAAATTGTGCCGTTGAAAAAAAAAATTTTTTCAAGCAATTTTAACAAAACCATATCATATGACCCCTCATTGGAACAAGCTCATTCCAATGATGGGGTAGCATAATATGGTTTTGTTGAAATTATATGAAACATTTGAAAAAATATAATTAAATGAACCAATTTTATATTGTGTGCATTGGGTAATGAAGTTAATAAATGATCATGATTATTGTTATATTCTATGGCTGATGTTTGAAATTTCCTGCATGATATTCTGAGAGGAATATAAAGGCAGGTTCATAGTTCTAAAGTTGTTTTTTTGATTCCTTCAGAACATTATTGTATTCTTCATGACATCATTGCTGTATGTCACAGTCACACATCTTTCTTGTTAACCCTTAATCCAACGAACATAATATAAAAAAAAAATGTTCTCCCAAATTGTTTAAAAAACTTCAACAAAACCAAATCATGTGACCCCCTCATTGCAATGAGCTAACAAGCTAGTTGCAATGAGGAGTGAAAGAAAAATTTTTCAACTACTCAACTTGTAAATTACATATGCATATTCCACCTTGAATAGCAGATTGGCAAACAGTTTCTTGAATTAATAAAAATTGTCATTTTGGCCTAAAAAACATCACTTATGACCCCCATTAGAACAAGCTCAGTCAAGTGATGGGTGATAAGAGACAAAAAAAAAAAAAAAATTGGAATGCCAATTTTTAGCTCACCATAGCAAAGCTCAAGGGGAGCTTTAGTGATCACTTTTCTGTCCATCATCCGGCATGAACTTTACATTATCGAATTAAACCAAATTTTGTAGACATGTCAGGACATGTTCTACTTTATATGTCAATTCAAGTTAGTTCAAATAAAGTTGCCAGGCCCACACAGAGCACCAGAAGGGGCATAACTCTGTTAGCACCCAGAAAAATGTTTTTGAAGATTAAAAAATCTTCTTCAGAATCACCAATCAAAATCTTTTGATTTTTTGGTATAAAGCATCGGGGGTAAATGAGTAACATTCTCTAAAAATATTCTTATTTAGATTCACCAGTCAGAATCTTTTGATATTTGGTATGTAGCATTCTAAGGAGTGTCGAATTCAGGTTTCTTCAAATCAAACCTCTCAGTTCATTTACGGCAATATGCATAGTTTTCTTTAAATGTTTTTTTTTGTCCAGAACCACCAATTAGAATCAGAATATTCAGGGTGGAGGGGCTGGGGGTGTTCCAGTTTGTTCAAAACAAGCTCCTAGGTTCATTTTGGTCTCCCTGAAGCCTGAATTTTAATTTAGTCAAATATGAGGAATATTCTTTAAAATCATCTTCAGAATCACCAATCAGAATCTTCTGAAACATGGTATACAATATTCAGAGGAGAGCGGGGGAAGGGGGGGGGGCCTCAGGTTTCTGTTGTTAAAAGCAAGTCTCTGGGTTCCTATATGGGCTCCCTATGGTATGGAGCCTGAATTTTATCTCGCAATATGACAAAATTCTTTAAAATTCTTCTTCAGATCCACCAGTTAGAATTGTTTGGTACTTGGTATACAGCATCCTTGTGGAATCAGATTGTTGTTTGTTCAAACAGAGTCCTTAGCTTCATATTTGGGCTCCCTGTGGGAGCTCAAAAGTTAACTTAGTGAGGTATGAGGCATATCCTTTAAAAATCTTCTTCAGATTCCTCAGTTGTTTGTTCAACTCAAGTCACTTGTTTCATATCTGGACTCCATATGGGAACCCAAATTTTAACTTGGTGCAATATGAGGAATTTTCTTCAAAAATCTTTCTTAGCTTCACAGTCAGAATATTTTAATATTTGACATACACAATATCCTTAGGGAGGTCAGATTCAAGTTTGTTCAAATAAGGTCCTTGAGTTTATATTTATAGGAGCCCAAATTTTTAACTTCGTGTAATATGAAGAATATTGATTAAAAATCTTCTTCAGATCTACTGGTCAGATTCTTTTGATATTTGGTTTTCAGCATCCTTAGGCAGGTCAGATTCAGATGTGTTTAAATCAAGTCTCTGAGTTTATATTTCTGGTATTCATTCAGGAGCCCAATTTTTTAACTTAGTACAATATGAAGAGTATTCTTTGAAAATCTTCTTCAGATCTACCAGATAGAATCTTCGGATATTTGGTATATATCATCCTTATGTTAGTCAGATTCAAGTTTGTTCAAATCAAGTCCCCAACTCTATATTTGGGATCCCTATGGGAACCCAAATTTTAACTGCAATATGAGGAATATTCAGATGCACTGGTCTGAATCATTCAGTTATTTGTATACAGCATAGTTATGGATGCCAAATTCAATTTGTTCAAATCAAGTCCTAAGAAGGTTCATATCTGGCTTTCTCAGGCAAGTCCAAATTTTAACTTAACGCAATGTGAAATGAAGAATATTCCTTGAATAAGTTTTTCTTCAGATCCATTAGTGAGAATCTTTTGATATTTGGTATACAGCATTTGCTTAGGCTTGTCAGATCCAAGTTTGTTCAAATCAAGACCCTGAGTTTATATTTGGGCTACCTACAGAAACATTCTTTTGAAATCTTCAGATCAACCAATAAGAATCTTGATATTTGGTATCCGTCAGGGAGTTACAAGCTTGTTTAAACCAAGTGCCTGTATTCATGTTTGGGCTCTGTATTGTTAACTAGCTATAGATGCTGAATGTTACCTTAAATCCTGCATTTAACAACTTTAGCAGGTGAGTGATTAAGGCCCCATTGGTGCCTCTTGTTGTGAATAGGGCTGACTGGATTTTGTTCAAATATGTATCAGGTGATGAAATGGACAGTTTTCAGACTTGCTCCTTAAATATCAATTGAGGTGAACTGCACACTCATTTCATATCTGCTATTTTGTACTTTTCAGCATCTCCCCCAAATGATAAATAGAGGATATCTATGCTGTTTTAGTGAACATCGGGAATTATCTCATTGGTGTGGACCTGAAAGTTTTATTTTTTATGAGCACTTGCATGAGTGAAAAATTATACTTTCAGGTCCACACAAATGTGATAATTCCCGATATTCACTAAAACAGTATAGATCTTCTTTTTATTATATGCTACGTGACATTTTATGGCGCGATATTCAGCCCAATTTGACAGGAAACAGTTTCAAGACCATAACAAAAAGCTGCTGATCGTTCCCTCAAAGCGATGTTCAAGGCAACGTCATGCGCCGAAGTGTAACATCATTTAGGAAGCTACTGAAAAAATTCATCATGTGGACCGGAAAATATTATTTTTCACGCACGCAAGCACTTGTGAAAAATAAAACTTTCAGGTGCACACTTATGAGATAATTCCAGATTCTGACTAAAATAGAGTAGATTTTCTTTTTTATTATATGCTACGAGACATTTTATGGCACAATATTCAGCCCAATTCGATGAGAAATGCATATGTTTCAAAACAATAACAAAGATCAGCTGATTGTTCCTTCAAGGCGATGTAATGTGGCGTAGCATGACGTCATTTAGGAAGCTACTGAGGAATATTTGTCGATATCTATCGAGTCGATAGATATCGAGAAATATCTTTTAGATAATTTGCGATAATTCACAGGCTAGCATATAATAATAGTAATTAGCTGCTTGATTAACAAAAATCAGTATTGAAATCCCTGAACTCATCACATTGACGTGTTAGTCACTGTATTTAGATTGATCTTGTATGAACTGAACCCTTTTCCTTCTTGGAATAACAGATGACTCTTTCAAAAAACAGTACTTCAGTAACTAAAATTTTCATTTTTACTCCCAAAACATAACTTATGACCTCCTCATTGGAATAAGCTCAACCAGCACATTCCAGTGAGGGGTTGTAAGCCAAGCTTTGATGTCAGATATTGAAACAATAATAAAATTTGAATGGAAATTTTTGTAAATGTTACTGGCCAAATATGGCTGAAACAGTAGTAAAGGGTTAAACTATATTAAGATTGATTATTTGTAGGAAAATGTACTAAATATAGGGTCCTGCAAATTGGACTTGAATACCAGAGTGATGCTCATGAATCAATTCAAATTTTAAATCAAATCACTTGATGTGTCTGTTTATTAAGAAACCAGCAGACCCACCCTTTCTAGAATGAGAAACCCCACCAGTGCAATGGAAAAGAAGCCTACTGAATATCAAAAGGGATAATCAAAGCAGGAATTTCTTGCTTGACAGAGTGACAGACTTGCCATTTTTATTATAGATTGAGAGATAACTAACTGCACTGGGAGTACAATACAGAAATGCTTTGAATCATTGCTTTTGAAAAGGCTTCTTCTGTAGATGGGAATGATTTCTGATACACTCAACTGTTCAGTTGCATCATTTGGAGGGGTATATCTTGAGTACAGAAGTATATTACATTTTTGCAATGAAAATATTCAGATCACATTCTGATTGTATGCCCGGTTTGAATCATCAGCAAGCCAAATGGAGTCTGACCTTCCAGTGCACCAGAAGTCATCTACTGCAAAGAGTGTATTGCATCAGGTGAGTAGGGTGGCTCATTGTTTAGCACATTGGGCTTCAGATCGAAAGGTTGTAGGTTTGACCCTCACCTGTGTCATCTGCATTGTGTCCTTGAGCAAGATACTTAACTCTTTGCATGCTGCTGGCAGCTATTCCTACTCAAGACACAAAATATATTGCCACTTAAATAAGTATAATTCAAACAAGCTATTAAATGAAAATAGAATAGCTTTTCATTTTTAGCTCAACTTTGGCAAAGCCAAATTTGAGGTATTGCCATAGCCCGTCTGTTCATCTGTCTGTCTGTCGTGCCACACACACGGCTCGGGCTAGAGGCCGTATTTATGAACCGATCCTTAAAAAACTTCTTGGGTACCTTTGTTATCTCCGTGAGTCGAGAACAAGTGTTTTGGGGTCCGGTCTGAAATTCAAGACGGCCATTGGCAGCCATTTTGTACAAAATTAGGTCAATCAGATTTTTGCGCAGAACTTCCATATGAAACTCTGATTTGAATAATTTTTTGTATGAATGTTTAGTACCATGGGATACATCACATATAATACAGGTTTTTTTCTCGTGCATAAATTATGCAAATTAGACTAACTTTGATTTGTTTAGTGTTACTTTTAGCACTGTAAGTGCAAATGCCAATACGGCTCGGGCTAGAAGCCGTATTTATGAACCGACCTTTACGAAACTTCTTGGGTACCTTTATTATCACCGTGGGCCGAGAACGAGTGTTTTGGGGTCCGATCTAAAATTCAAGATGGCCGCTGGCAGCCATTTTGTACAAAATTAGGTGCAATCAGATTTTTGCGCAGAACTTCCACATGAAAGCGCTGATTTGAATAATGTTTTGTGTGAATGTATAGTTCCATGGGATACATCACATATAATACAGTTTTTTTTCTCGTGCATAAATTATGCAAATTAGACTAACTTTGATCTATTTAATGTTACTTTCAGCACTGTGACTGCAAATGCCAATATGGCTCGGGCTAGAGGCCGTATTTATGAACCGATCTTTACGAAACTTCTTGGGTACCTTTGTTATCACCGTGGGACAAGGTTTTGGGTGCGGTCCGAAATTCAAGATGGCCACCAGCAGCCATTTTGTACTTTAGTTAGTGCAATCAGTTTTTTGTACAGAACTTCTGTATGAAAATTCTGATTTGAATAAATTTTTGTATGAATGTTTCGTAACATGGAATACATCACATATAATACGGGTTTTTTTCACGTGCAAAAATTATGCAAATTAGATGAACTTCGATTTATTCAGTGCTACTTGTACGCAGTAAGTGCACATGTCAATACAGCTCGGGCTAGAGTCTGTATTTATGAACCGATCTTCACGAAACTTCTTGGGTACCTTTGTTATCACCTTGGGACGAGAACGAGTGTTTCTGGGTGCGGTCCAAAATTTGAGATGGCTGCCAGTGGCCATTTTGTAGAGAAATTAGGTCCAATCAGTTTTTTGTACACAACTTCTATACGGCTCAGGCTAGAGGCTGTATTTAGGAACCGATCTTTAGAAAACTTCTTGGGTACCTTTGTTATCATTATGGGACGAGAACGAGTGTTTTTGGGGCAGTCCAAAATTCAAGATGGCCGTCAGCAGCCATTTTTACCAAAATTAGTGCAATCAGTTTTTTGTACAGAACTTTTGTATGAAAGTTCTGATTTAAATAAATTTCTATATGAATGTTTAGTAACACGGAATACATCACATATAATACAGGTTTTTTTTCTTGAGCAGAAATTATGCAAATTAGATGAACTTTGATTTATTCAGTGCTTCTTATACACAGTAAGTGCATGTGTCAATACGGCTCCGGCTAGAGACTGTATTTATGAACCGATCTTCACAAAACTTCTTGGGTACCTTTGTTATCACCTTGGGATGTGAACAAGTGTTTCTGGGTGCGGTCCAAAATTAAAAATGGCTGCCAGTGGCCATTTTGTACCAAAATTAGGTCCAATCTGTTTTTTGTACACAACTTCTATACGGCTCAGGCTAGAGGCTGTATTTATGAACCGATCTTTACGAAACGTCTTGGGTACATTTGTTATCACCGTGGGACAAGAACAAGTGTTTTTGGGTGCTGTCCAAAATTCAAGATGGCCACCAGCAGCCTTTTTGTAGCAAAATTAGTGCAATCAGTTTTTTGTACAGAACTTCTGATTTGAATAAATGTTTGTGTGAATGTTTACTAACATGGGATGCATCACATATAATACTTATGTCCTATTCTTTAGACCATTGCAGTCACCTTGTGATTGATTTACTATGGTTGACGTGGTCACAACAAAACTCCTTTTTCTCTTATTCATTATTGTTGACTTGGTCACAACATTGACACTTTCATTGGAATTCACATTAAAAATTGTCCACAATCCAGTATCAGTATTTCCATTAGTACCTTGAATCCTGCACCAAATGCAACATGGAACCAACAGACTCTGTGCATTTTAACAGTCTCAGTTAGTGTATATTTTCAGGTTTTGTGTGATATGGCAGTTACTAAAACCAGAAAGCAATGCATAGGTTTAGTCACACTTTCTGGTTATAATACATTTTGATTTTTAACTGAGTAACTAACCCCGTGCATTGTGCAGCCGAAGTGTAAATCTCATCTATATCAATGTTTTACCTAATATAATGGCCCAAACCAGCCAGTACTATTCTCAAAAAACATTCAAAGTTAGCTTATGACCCCTCATTGGAATGGATTGTGTAAACGTCTTTTTTAGTGAATTCCAAAAATGAAAACATATTCTATTTTCAATTAATAGGTTGTTTTGGGCACATTTAACCAAATGTCTCTCCTGTAAAATGAATGGACTTATTGACTAATGATTTCTTTATTTGAAATTACAAATTTTTTTCATTATATTTAGCCATGACTAGATTTTATGACAAATATTTTGAAAATTCTCAGCAGGTCAAGAGTTAATCCTAATTGCCCAAGTATATACACAGTGTGCAAAGGAGTAGTGGACGTCGATGGTACATATACCTTCAGATGATTAAGGTCAGTAAGTTGGAGAGTTCAACAACTACTCAGCACTGTTCTGTAGTTGTCTCTGGGTACTCTGACTTCCTCCACCTGTAAAACTGTTTGACATGATACCAGGGTTTCTACTCAGATGTCAAGTCCCTGAATTTTCACCCCTTTCTTGAAAAGTGATTGAATTTTTTTCTATCTTTGAAAAGTACTCAATTTTTCACCGCCTCCCTTAAAACGTGCTTGAATCAATTTTATCTGTACCTCAGAAACAAGACATTTGTGATGTCACAAAGTCGCTAAGGAACTGCATCGCTTTGATCCCCTTATATATATATAGCTAGCCTGAGCTAGCTGACTTTTCTTGAAATCAGGTTCACGAGACTAAAATTATTTTGGTTGTTCATAGTTTTGTAAGTTTATATCAAAGTTATAATAATCCTTGAAAATCATGAACAAAGTCTTTGAAAAGTGCTTAAATAGTTCTTGAACTTGATACTATATATCGCTGAGAGTCCTGTATACATCCCAGGATGTTGAAAGTGTCATTAAACCCTCAACAAATGAATAAATGCATCAAGTGATCATTTTAGTCTAAATAAGGAGCAAGGGTACATTGGTCATGGAGAAAGAATAAACAAATTTTTCATCACTGATTCAAAATCAAATTGTGAAACGTTTACTGGTAACAGATGACATTTTGTTTATTTTTTTGTTGTAGAGAGATGACTCTGTACTTTCCTACACAAAGTGATGCTTTGGACAGCATGTATCAAATAGTATCACATCCAAAGGTGTATTCTTGATTGGTGCGCCAAACCACTCACTTGGTAAGTCGGAAGTGGGGTAAAAATATTTATTGGGAATACCTGATCTGCAACTTGTTTTATATGAATGTTTCGATCATTTTGATATATGTAAGATTTATATCACTGCAGACATGGTGTGTTATTCAATGGCACGCTCTCTTGTCATTCCTGTTAGATATGTAACTCGACAGAACTTAAATTTTTTTTATATTTCCACTTCAGTATTCTCCTCTATTCATGACTAATCTTTGTCCGATTTGATCTCATATTTCCTCTGCTGATTGTTATGATGCTGGACTGTAATGTAAATTTTTGTTGCTGGTTTTACCCTTTGGCGCCATGATTTTCTTCCCTGTTTATGTATTAAGTGTAATCTTGTGTTTGTAGAATTTACATTGCACATATGCATGATTGTGCACATATCTGCAGAATCAGTGAACTCTGAACAGTTAGGCAGTTAGCAAAATAAATGTTGGTTAGAAGAAAGCCCTACTGGAAAGTGAAATAGTGCTTCTTTACTGTGGTAAACAGGTTAACCATTCTGCTTTACTTGTAAAATTGGACCAGATAACCAGTGCTTGATGCAGAAGTCCTCAAAAGT
This sequence comes from Pictodentalium vernedei, assembly GCA_031216915.1. Classification (NCBI taxonomy): domain Eukaryota; kingdom Metazoa; phylum Mollusca; class Scaphopoda; order Dentaliida; family Dentaliidae; genus Pictodentalium; species Pictodentalium vernedei. The sequence continues at coordinate 303,835,884 of CM062296.1, read as the reverse complement.
GCATGGGCATTGCCAGGGGTTTTGACTTTGATGAAAAAGGTACATTGGGGGTACATTTGGCAGATGCTTTTAATTTAGCATCAGATGGAGCTCTCTGGTGGCTGGTGGTCTTTTGAGGGATTTATTTGCATTCGCCGTTATTAAAAAAAAAACATAAAAGGGGGTTTGTTTGTACTCCCCGAACCTCCCCTGGTGATGCCTATGAATTGGACAGTATAGGTATAAACAATGTGAGTGAAAGTGAGCAGCATTATTGTAAATGATTGGCTGACCATGACTTTGCATTTGTGTAATGATCATGCATGATACAGTCATTGATGCTGACAGTATTCTTTACCCACTGAACTGAACAATTTAGCCTCATATTTTTGGTAGATTACTAGGAGAGTGACGTCAGCATGGACATACATACAGTAAAAATCCAAATATTGTTCCATCAGTATTATTTGCAAATGTGCTCAGCACAGTAGCAATGTTATCCTGTAACCTAATGAATCGGCTGCATCTGCCTACATAATTTGCAAATTAAGCAGTTGAAAATAATATCTCTTTTTCAAACAATTTCAACAAAACCACATCATGTAAGCCCTTATTGGAACGAGCTCACTGAGGTCACATGATTTGGTTTTGTTGAAATTTTTTGAAAAATTTGAAAAAACAAAAATTAAAATAATAAATTTTCATATGTGCTTTGGGTAAAGAGTTAATCAAGATGAATCAAACTGAAAACTAACCAATGAGAATTCCAAACTATTTTCCCGACACAACTTGCAGATGATATGACACACAAATATTTATTACATGCCTGTTCTACGAAATCTCCATCTACAGCATCACTAAATCATGCAGAAAATGAAAATCAGTTCCTCACAAATGTGCGGAATGGAAATCGTTGACAGACTATTTTTATAAAGAAGCAAAATTTCACTGGAATTTTCTGCAAATCGTGCACGGCAATTACAATTTGAATCAGTAGCGATAGCTAAAAATTATCCCGTGAGTTCCAATGTGTTCTATGTGCCACTAGGCACATAGAACACATTGGAACTCAGGGGATGAAATACTAACACGGGTTCCCCTCACAAATTTGGTTGGCGAAAACATGTGTTCTTTTTGTTAATAGTTGTGAATTGAATTGCTGAGTGTCCTTCTAATAATTGTTTTTATGGACATGAAGGCATGTAATAAACACAGAGCAATGCGCATGTGTGAATGGGCTGCAGCCTCTCATTCTATCTTTCCGCACTGGCATTTGTACCCTATTGATTAACCCATTCACACATGCATGTCATTCTGTGTCTATATTATGAATAACCAAAATTGTTATATTGGCTAGACAAGGACTGGTCATTTTAGACATATATTCATGTATTCCTGCAGAAGATCATCTTGCTGCCAACTTTACTTATACAGTGGAGCTCATTTAATTGGTTATCTCTTCACCGAATAACAATGTTAATTGAATATAATTTTCCAACACAAAACCATTTACCATACCTCCAGTACAAATTTGACCTGTTAATTAAATATAGGTTATACAGTAAACTCCTGTTAATCAGGCATGAGAGTGGGCCAAGATGAAATTCGGTGAAAATCAACGATCCCCAGACAACAGGTTAGGGGGGGGGGTCCAAGGCCCCCAGAAGCCCTAGGATTGATTCTAGCCCTCTCCTGGGCTGTTTTACAAAGAAAATATTGGAACATATTCATCAATAAAAACAAGAATTATTAGTCCCCTACTGGCATCGCCGGAGGGGACTCTAGGTTTGCACTCTGTCCATCCGTCAGTCTGTCAGTCTGTAGGTCTGTCAATCTGTCAGTCACACTTTAGTTTTCCGGAGTTTTTTTGGAAATGCTGCAATGGAATGATTTCATTTTTGGTAAACTACTATAGAACGATGACTTTCAGATCAAGTTTGAGTTTCATACTGATCGCATTATTCTTGTGTGAGTTACGGCCCTTGGAAATATGGGAAAAAGCACCAAAATATCAGTTTTCCGGAGTTTTTTTGGAAACGCTTCAACGGAATGATTTCATTTTTGGTAAACTACTATAGAACGATGACTTACAGATCAAGTTTGAGTTTCATGCTGATTGCATTATTCTTGTGTGAGTTACGGCCCTTGGAAATATGGAAAAGCACCAAAATATCAGTTTTCCGGAGTTTTTTTGGAAACGCTTCAACAGAATGATTTCATTTTTAGCTCAACTTTTACGAAGTCAAATTTGAGCTATTGTCATGGCCCGTCGTCCATCTGTCCGTCCGTCTGTCCGTCTGTCCGTCTGTCCGTCCATCAACAATTGGCTATGGCTCGGGCTAGAGGTCGTATTTATGAACCGATCTTTACGAAACTTCTTGTGTACCTCTGTTATGACCCTGGGACGGGAACGAGTGTTTTTAGGTGTGGTCCGAAATTCAAGATGGCTGCCAGCGGCCATTTTGTACCGATGATGCAAAAATCAGTTTTTTGTTCAGAACTTCTGTATGAAAGTTCTGATTTGAATAAAGTTTTGTATAAATGTGTAGTACAATGGGATACATCACATATAATACGGGTTTTTTTCTTGTGCGTAAATTATGCAAATTAGACTAACTTTGATTTATTTAGTGTTACTTTCAGAGCTGTAAGTGCCAAGCTGCTATGGCTCGGGCTAGAGGCCGTATTTATGACCCAATCTTTACGAAACTTCTTGGGTACCTTTGTTATGACCGTGGGATGAGAACGAGTGTTTTGGGGTGCAGTCCCAGATTCCAGATGGCTGCCAGCAGCCATTTTGTACCGACGATGCCGAAATCTGTTTTTTGTACAGAACTTCCATATGAAAGCTCTGATTTGAATGATTTTTTGTATGAATGTTTAGTACCATGGGATACATTACATATATTACAGGTTTTTTTCTTGTGCGTAAATTATGCAAATTAGGCTAACTTTGATTTATTTAGTGTTACTTTCAGCACTGTGAGTGCAAATCCCAATACGGCTCGGGCTAGAGGCCGTATTTATGAACCGATCTTCACGAAACTTCTTGGGTACCTTTGTTATCACTGTGGGACGAGGAGTGTTTTTGGGTCCAGTCTGAAATTCAAGATGGCCGCTAGCAGCCATTTTGTTCAAAATTAAGTGCAATCAGATTTTTGCGCAGAACTTCCAAATGAAAGATCTGATTTGAATAAATTTTTGTATGAATGTTTAGTACCATGGGATACATTACATATAATACAGAGTTTTTCTCGTGAATAAATTATGCAAATTAGGGGTCCGGGTGGGACTTAGAAAATTTTGGCCCAAAATCCGGAAATTAGTTTTTTGGTTTTTTATGCGTTTTGGTCAATTTTAAGACAAAAAAAAAATTTTTTACACTGAAAATTTGGGGTCCGGGTGGGACTTAGAAAATTTTGGACCAAAATCCGGAAATTAGTTTTTTGTGTTTTGATGCATTTTGGTCAATTTTAAGAAGAAGAAGAAACAATTTTAGTCTGAAAATATTTTGTTTGGGACTGAAAATTTCCACACAAAAATAATAATCTACAATGAATGGTCTTAATCTGTAGTCCATTACAGTCACCTTGTAATTCTTTTATTATTGTTGACTGGGCCAAAACAAATACTAATTCCTGTCATATTCATTATTCAGTTGTCTTGGTCACAGCAAGTACTAATTCCTGTCATATCCAAGTTGAGCTACAGAGTCATTGACTCTTTCATTTGTAAACTACTGTAGAACGATGACTTACAGATCAAGTTTGAGTTTCATGCTGATTGCATTATCCTTGTGTGAGTTATAGCCCTTGGAAATATGGAAAGTGCCAAAATATCAGTTTTCCTGACTTTTTTTTGGAAACGCTTCAACGGAAAGATTTCATTTTGGTAGCCTACTATAAAATGATGACTTACAGATCAAGTTTGAGTTTCATGCTGATTGTCTTATTCTTGTGTGAGTTATGGCCCTTGGAAATATGGAAAAGCACCAAAATATCAGTTTTCCGGACTTTTTCTGGAAATGCTTCAACGGAATGATTTCATTTTTGTTGGTAACCTACTATAGAATGATGACTTACAGATCAAGTTTCATTTACACTCTGTCTGTCTGTCCATCCGTCAGTCTGTCAGTCATACTTTAGTTTTCCGGACTTTTTTTGGAAATGCTTCAACCGAATGATTTCATTCTTGATAACCTACTATAGAACAATGACTTACAGATCAAGTTTGAGTTTCATGCTGATTGCATTATTCTTATGTGAGTTATGGCCCTTGGAAATATGGAAAAGCGCCAAAATATCAGTTTTCTGGACTTTTTTTAGGAAATGCTTCAACAGAATTCATGCTGATCACATCTAGGTTATAACATTTGTATAATTATTAATGCTCATTAGTCCAGTAGGGGACATTGTATTGCTTCAGCGATACGTGTGCTCTTGTTTATATAAAAAAATCTATTTACCTCTATCCTGTGCAAGCTTCCTCAAAGTATAAACTTATTTTCTGACAAGAAAAAGTCAGAAAAAATTAAAATCTTGAATTCATGCTCAACAGTTCCAATTTATATACGCGGTACAAAATCTGTATAAATGTACTCAGATGATTAAGAATTATTATCATGTTTCATGTTTTGCTCTCTTTTTATCAAGACCAACTTTGTGACTCTTGTCATCCCTTTTTGTTTTCTTCATCTTGATGAGGTATTTTTTCTGATGAGCCAGTCAGGCTTCCTTTGCATTGGTATCTGAAAGCTTTTTGGCTTGCTTCTTTGATACTGGTGGTTTCTGAATATCCAGAACTAATAGTTTATCAGCATTCTCTTTGCTGGCTTTTTCTTGCTCTTCATTATATTTCCTATAAGTTGATGCCATTTTATTAAATAACAGTGAACTTAACGGTGTGTGTACTATGTCACTTCTGTGGTAACAGTCAACAGCAGATTTTTGTTTGGCCGACAGATTATATTTCACTGATTGCATGGTACTGTATGATTTCACAGTTTATTCTTGCAAATCATTTGTCCAATATGTCCTACATGAAGTTAAATGAACTTTCAATATAGAGACCATGAAATATTGTGAGCAATGCCTTGGCTAAAATTTACAAATTGCAGGATATTTATTTGTTTAATCTACTTTTCCCCACCATCTATCCACTCTGTTTTTCTTCGATTTTTGGTAAATTTTTATCTACCTGAAACTGGTAGATTTCTCTTTTAAAGTCTTCTGCTTCCGAGTTTGTCAGCACATGTTTGGCACGCATTGGCCAATGCTTCATCAGAACTAAGCTATGATGATGTCCATGACCACATGGATCTAGCATGGCTAAAGACTGGATAAATTTGTTCGTTACAGGAAGTGACTTCTTCATTTGCTCACCAGAGTCAATCTATGCTTGTTTATTTTTGTTTCGAAACTCCATAACTCCATGGCTTTCTTTTTTTGGTGCATGAGTTTTTGAGCTGCCAATCCTACAGATATATCCTTCGCATCCAAACTGACAGATTTATAGTCAATTTTGTCACCAAGTAACTCTGTATCTGCCAAGTTACAGAAATTGTCAGCTTTCAAGAAGCATATATAAAATCCCTTATCAACTTTATTTGTTCCTTGTGAATGATATGAATCATAGGTTCTTTTTTTTAGCTCACCTGACTGAAAGTCACGGGGAGCTCAAGTGATCACTTTCTCTCCATCATCCATCTGTCCGGCGTGAACTTTACATTATCAACTTCTCCTCCTAAACCCCTGGGCAAAATTGCACCAAATTTGTTATGCCTGGTCCTTATCATATGTCCATTCAAGTTTGTTCAAATAAAGTTGCCACTCTCACTAGGGAGGGAGAAAATGCTCCAAAATTCTAGAAAAATCTTCTTCTCATGAACCAGTGGGTACCAGTGACTTGATATTTGGTATGGGGCTTCTTTCTGAGATGTAGTATCAAGTTCGTGGAGCTATATTTGCCTTCGTAATGGGAGGGTCAAGATTTTTGCCTCCACCCAAAATTTTTATTTTCTGAATCAATTGTCTGATTTGAACAAAATTCGGTATGTGGTATTATTGAGTCATAAGTACTTGATTCATACTAAAAAACAATTTCCCATGTTCCCCATGGGAATCCCAAGAACTAAAAATAGAAAATATTTTCAAACGCCCATATCCAAAACCACATGGAACAGAGAACTGTTATTTGGTATGAAGCATCCTTAGGACCAGTAGAATCGATTGTTAAAAAAAAATTGTCATCGCTTGTGTTAGGTGCTCTGTAGAGAGCATAAAAAAAATGCTAAGTCATTTGGAAATATAAAAATTTGTTCTCCAGAACCACAGATCAGAATATTCTTATATTTGGCATACAGCATCCATAGAGGGGGGAGGGGGGGGGGGGGGGGGGGAGAGGGGGGTCGGGTCAGATACAAGTGTGTTCAATTTAAGCCTCTCAGTTCATATTTGGGCTCAATACAGGAGCCCAAATCTTAGGGCAATATGAGAAATAAGCTTTAAAAATCTTCTTCAGAACCACTGGTCAGAGTGTTTTAATATTGGGTAAACATCATTGTTCCGAGGGTCAGATTCAAGTTTGTTTGAAGCAAGTCTCTCAGTTAATATTTGGTCTTCCTATGGGGGTCCTGAATTTTAACTTGGTGCAATATTTCTTTAAAATTTTAATCTTCTTCTTCAGATCCACCAGTCAGAATCCTTTCATATTTGGTATATAACATCTCTATTGGGGTCAGATTCATGTTTGTTCAAATCGAGTCCCTGGGTTTATATTTGGGCTCACTATGGGAGCCCAAATTTTAACTTAGTGCAATATGAGGAAATTTCGTTAAAAATCTTCTTCTGATCCACCAGTCAGAATCTAAATTCTATGTAAGCTGTTCATTCTTCACTAAGGTATAAGTGAATCTTGTAAAGGAACAGTGACTACAGACCTTCTGGTTTGTCATGTCAGGTTATCAACACCTCATTGTCACAGCTCTGACCAAGTTGTTACTGATGCCTTCAAACTCACGGGATAATTGAAACAACTGGCCATCACCAGCAGAGGTAATCCAAACCAGATTATGTCTGACAAATTATTTTCATACTCAGTAGATAATAATAATAATAATACTTTTATTGTCTTAAATATCATCTGATGATACATGACAAAAGTGTACACAAAAATACATGACAAAAATATAACAAGACATGTGGCCTTAGCTCATCTTCATCAACCAACTGAATGACACCCACAATATGTGTATGCCTATACACATATACACATATATAGGTACCTAATATACCCCTATACATATGTACAAGAATAAAACAGAGATACATGTGCATATATACATATCACATTGAGATACATGCACCTATACTTACATAAACACACACACGCTTGCGTAACATCCTTGTAAGGACTAAATTAGAGCCCATCAATGAATAACATCAATTTTTGCCAGTCAGTTTAACCAGTTCCTAAGCGCATCACTTAGTTTAAATCAATTTTATGTACTTTTTTGTTATGTTTGAAACCAATCAGGGTTCAGTAAATGAAAACAATTTTTCGGCGGCATATTAAAGAAATGTTTCAGTAGGAAATGTCTGTGTCAGTGCGATTTTTTAACCTCTCTCTCTCTCTCTCTCTCTCTCTCTCACACACACACACACACACACACACACACACAGAGTCTTGTTTACCCTACATACCGAGGTACCCCATTGTTTGTCCTTTGTGTGGACTAAAGGTTTCTACCTCGTTTTGCCGGTACAGTTCTGGGAAAACAACCGAGGTAAAGGATTTCTTTTGTCTTTTGTACCTCGGTAAGACAAAACACGCAAACTCTTTTGTCCAGTTACCTCGTCAAGTTGGTAAGACAAACCCACACACACACACACACACACACACACACACACACACACACCACACCACACCACACCACACCACAACACACCACACACACACACACATTGATCAATGACTAGAGCATATATAAATGATGAAACTCACACCCGTAATACAACATGTGGACACGTACCTACACTTATTTCCCTAATAATATAGATGCAATCGGCTGTCATTAACCCATGCTTATCATAAGAAGTTTGTGTGAGTGCCATGTGCTTAAGATCATACCGTACCACCCATACAAATGTAGTCCCACTTTAAATGCTTAAGCGTGGTTTTTCCTTGGAGGCCCGCAGAGAAGAGAGAAAGGTGGAGTCGGGTGATATTATAGTTTTTTATACCACTGGTACCGATAATACCAGGCGACAGTACCCGGTTCGAAATGATAGTACAACTAAAAATACCACTCACAGGTGTTTCATGGGATCAACTCTCTCTATGTACAGTACACATATCTCTTACAAGTGCACACGAATGCGCGAATGCAGTTCTGTGTGTGCCCAAACATATTCGATTATCTACACATTTCGATTATACAACCACAATTTGATTGCAAGAGGACACTGATACAGATATAACAAAGGGTAGATTGGAAGCAGATACTAGTATATGTCAATCAATCCACTGACATTATTTTCAAAGTAAAGTGATAGGTAAAATTATGTGCCAAAGCTGCCAGCTATAGGCCACGGCCCCTAAAATTAATCATCCTTGAGTGTACGCCACCATAATTGCATGGTCCGAATTATTCACATACATGAAGCTAACTGTTGAAAGACTTTTGCATGCTTAATACATTATTACCAAATTGCATTAGACAACCTGTTATTTCTCTTATCAAAATTACGCAGTAGGATAGTTAGTTTTTCTGGAGTCATAGATAAGTGGTCATTATCTATCATGTTTAGCAGTTCCTTTTTTAAGGCTGCATCTATCGTTTGTATATATTGGACAAAATAAAAGGGAGTGGACCTCGTTCTCAATTTCTGTGGGGCACACTGGACATAAACGTTGGTCTCATGGGACAGGAGGTCTTTTATGTCTGCCTACTTCTATGTTTAGACAGCACTTATTCGCAACCTCACAGGTCATATTTATGATCAGATTGCTTTGAAACTTGGTATGCTTGTTTGGGGTGACCTCCAGATGGGAGCTATCGATTTTCTTCAATTTCTGTCAAAAAATGTTGCTGCGGCCAACGTTCTTAGAACTTAGTTTAGTCTGACCTCAATATTTACCTTTGGCACACCCTACAGGGCACATTAATGATTGGATTGCTTTGAAACCTGGCATGTTTGTTTAGGGTGACATCTAGATGGGAGCTATCGATTTTCTTTCCTTTCTGTCGAAAAATGTTGCCGCGGCCAACGTTCTTAGAACTTAGTTTAGTCAGACCTCAATATTTCCCTTTGGCACACCCTACAGGGCACATTTATGATCAGATTGCTTTGAAACCTGGCACGCTTGTTTGGGGTGACCTCTAGATGGGAGCTATCGATTTTCTTCCATTTTCGTCCGTCAAAAAATGTTGCCACTGACAATGACCTTTGAACTTAGTTTAGTCAGGCATCAATATATTCCTTTGGCATGCCCTACAGGGCACATTTATGATCGGATCGGTTTGAAACTTTGTATGCTTGTTGGGGTTGCCTCTAGATGGGAGCTATCGATTTTATTTGATTTCCGTCAAAAAATGTTGCCACTGGCAATGACCTTTGATGAACTTTGTAAAAACTTAGTGCAGTTAAACATCAGTATTTCCCTTTGACACACCCTGCAGGGCACATTTATGATTGGATCGCTTGCAAACTTGGTGTGTTTGTGTGGGGTGACATCTATATGGGAGCTGTCGATTTTCTTCCATTTCTGTCAAAAAATGTTGCTACTGACCTTTGAACTTAGTTTAGTCAGACCTCAATATTTCCCTTTAACACACCCTTCAGGGCACATTTATGATCGGATCACTTTGAAACTGGGTATGTGTGTTTGGGGTGACCTCTAGATGTGAGCTATTGCTTTTTTTTCATTTCCATAAAAAATTATTGTTGTTATCACCAGCCTTTGAACTTACTGCATTTGTGCATCAAATTATCCCTTTTGTACTCTCTGCAGGGTATATTTATGAATTTCCATAAAAAAACCCCAAAAAACACATTGCCACAAGCAATGACCTTTTACTTAGTGCATGTGTGCATTAACATCTTCCTTTGGCATGCCTCAGAGGGCAAATTCATTATCAGGTTGTTTTGAAACTTTGTATGCTTATGCAGGGTGACAAAGATAGGAGCTATTGATTTTCTTTTCATTTCCATCAAAAACTGTTGCTATTAGCAACAATCTTTGAATTTATTACATTTGTGCATCAACATTCTTCTTTGACATGGCCTACAGGCCATATTTATCATAGGATTGTTTTTGAACTTGGTGTGCTCATTAGGCAAGACCTTCAGATAAGAGCTATTGATTAGCATTTATTTCTGTGAAAAAAAGTTGCCATTTACAATAACCTCTGAACATACTGCACTTGTGTATCAACATTCTGCCTTCAGCCAGTCTTACAGTTTACATTTAAAAATGCATGGATTACTCTGACGTTGTGCACACACAATGCTGTTATGTTGAAATTTCATCAAATAACAAGTACCAATGATCTTCAATTTTGCCATTTCATTTATAACTTACCAATTTCAAGTTTGTCAAGTTGAGCTACAGTGTCATTGACACTTTCATTTTTTATTGAAAATGAAAAAGAAACATAGAAAAACACATAAATGCCAACTTTTACAACAATGATATAAATAGTGCTGGGCGTTTTTTGGTATACCGATTTATATATATGATCAGTACCATGTTCAAAACTGTCATCGGCAAATTAAATCATGATTGGTAATTGTATACCTAAGTTGTTTTAACTCTGGTATGCAAATTTCAACTTGTTTATCATGGTTTACAGGAAGTGAATTTACTTCACTGGTGTGGATTACTATTGGTTTAAATTTGGGTCTTTCCTTTTTTACCACCCTGTCTAACCTCACAGACAATGGGACCTTTCTTTATCACTTTTCATTCCAAACTGTTCAAGTGGTTTGTTTCGATAATCACCATTATTACGAAAACAATAGAACATTGTTTACCTCTAATTTGTCAGAAACAAGTTGAGGTGAAAAACCACAACCACGTGTACTGCATTACACAAAGGTTGCGTAGTCAGTTACATTGAACATTTGACCAATCGCATTCATGCTCTTTAAAACCAGGAAATTTTTCTTGGGGAAACTCCAAGGGATTCCCTGTAGTTTTACACTTGTACTTAATGTGATTGGCTATTTGCACACGGTGACGTCATGATAGCATCTTGCCTTCAAAATAGTATCCATGCAAGTGTTTAATACCAGACCGACGCAAGGTACAATGTTTTCAAATGAACTTAAGCAAGTCATTTGTGCTTCCTCCGCCAAGATAAATACGATTTTACTTAACCAGCCCATCACCACAATCACTTAAAATGTCAATTTATTTCACATGCCGAGGAGCGCTAATTTTAACACTTCCCACAATAAAGTGAGACGTGCGATCGCACAATTCACTTCAGAATCTGAGGATAATATTATCAAGACACCTTCAAGTCCGTTTCAGTTTGAAGTTGTGGAATTACACCCCAAATGTCCGCTGCAATCGTGAATAAAGCTTCTGCTGATAAACTGCCATTTTGGGTGTAATTTTGCAATTCAGACTCAACAGAATATCAAAGCAGTATAATTCAGTCACAACTGTTGGGAGAATTTGGTCCTAAAAATTAACTCAATCACAAATTCAAGGGGGAAAAAAAAAAATCCGACCTACCGACCCTATTTTTTCTGCTATGTAACCGGAACCAGATCCTTAATTTTTTTTGGCCTTAGACAGGTAACTGTGTAAACTTTCTAAGGAGTTCTGAAGGACCTGTTTCATGTTGGATGTAATAAACATATCATCCGCGTATAATAAACAATTAACAGATAAATTGTGTATTTTTACAGGATCACACTGAGAATGAAATATTGAAGACAAGTCATTAATATACAAGTTAAATAGCCTGGGGCTGAGCACGCGGCTTTGTTTTACACCGATATTAGGGGAGAATTTTTCTGTAATGGCCCCCCCCCCCCCCCCCACCCACCCAGGGAGCTTAACTGAAAAATTAACCTCCTTACACATGCATTCAATTATTTTGACAAATTTTCCACCCAATCCATATTTGCTTAGTTTTGCAAGCATACCGTCTTGCCACACTGTGTCGAATGCCTTTTTTTAAGATCAACAAAACAAGTATATAAATGTTTATGCACTTTGATGTGTTTATCGATTATGTGTTTGAGTGTATAAATGTGATCAGAGGTTCTAGATTTAGGTTTGAAGCCAATCTGGTTTGGGTAGATTATTTTATTGGATTCAAGGTAATTCATTAATCTATTATCTAGGATTCTACAAAACAGTTTACTAGCACAGCTAGACAATGCAATGCCTCTGTAGTTACCAGGATTGTCTGCACTGCCATTTTTGTACAAGGGCTTTATTAAATTATCGCGCCATATTTGCGGAAAGGTGGATGTTTTCAGTATGGAGTTAAATAGTTGAAGAAAACATTCCGGCAAAACGGGTATTGAACATTTGATCATTTCATCGGTAATCCCGTCAGTCCCAGCTGATTTTTTATTTTTAAGTGCTGCTACTGCTTTATGTAGTTCCTCTGTTGTTACATCATAATCTAACTCATCTATTGTCATGTCTATATCATTTTTGCATTAATCCTTTGAAATGTTTAACCCACATGTTAGGCCGTATTATGGACGGTTTGTCTGAACCACGATGCAATTCGCTAAAGCAGTTTAGGGTGTCCCAGAAATCTTGCAGTTTTTGAGTGTCAATGGATGACAGTTTCTCTAGTAATGCTTTTTTGTACTGTCGGTATGTTCGTTTAACAAAATATCTGTATTTCTTTTTTGTCGCATAAAATTCACCGACAGCCCCTCTGTCACCATTGCACACTGCATTTTTTACTGCACATGCTTGCTGGTGCATATTTATTTTTATTCTTGACATTCATTGTCAAACCATATTTTGTTCTGCCTTTTTTTCTCCGATTCAGATGTCCTTTTAGATTTCAATTGCATTGGCACTGCTGTTAGAATGATCTCATTTACCTTGTTACACATAGCATCAACGTCTGTATCAGCTGCTGTAACACGATACTGTTCTACAAAGCTGTTAATCTTAACCCCAGTTGAGCTTGATTGGATATGGGATTTGAATAAACTCTCAATTCTGGGGTTCCATTTCAGTTGCCTGGGAACTGGAAGAAGGGTCTCATCTTGCGAAGGAGCATGATGTGTTCCTGTTTGTAGGCACAGTGTTATCGGGCAGTGGTCAGACAAGCTCCAGAAATCCTTCACTTTGAAGTATAAAACACTGGATAGCATTTGTGTACTCATGGCGCACCAGTCCACGACCGATGAACCATTGTATTTGTGACAGGTGTCCTGTTATATGCACAAATCCAGGAGCAGTTTCCCATGCTCATTAGTTCTGGTCATATCTCTAGAATTTCTGCTTAAGAATGACTGGTCACATTGACATGCACTTGTCAGATCTAAAAAATGGTGTGAGTCATCAGTTATGTAATCCTTATCCTGGAGATTGACCCGAGCATTGAGATCCCCGAGTAGAACAATCTACCCCTTCATGCTGTAATTAGCTATATCAGTTTCTGTCCTTCTAAATGGATTGACGTGTGTTGTTTTGTTATACACTGTAGAATTAACTGGTGCTATGTATGCTGCACATATATAAATATGTTCAGGCAAAATAAAAAAATTTCTGCACAGACAGAATCAAGCATAATCCTTTGATGGGCTTTTCTGGAACTTTATACCCAAGATGATATTATTTTTGATAAAAATTGCCAGGCCTTCCTTTTTTTTGTGTCCGGTTGTGGGCCCCCAATGGGAAAGGCTTTATAACCTGGGATGCAAAGCCCATTATCAGTTTTACTGCATGGTGTATCTCCCAGAATTAAGATGTCACTGTTGAAGATATGAAATTGGTCATCTATGAGTTTAGAACTACGAATACCATTTATTCATCTATGAGTTTAGAACTACGAATACCATTTATCCTATGTTACAATCTGTTAATGTTATAGTAGCCAATAGAAAGTGAGCATTTCTCCATAACTGAATGAGAAAATCACATGTAATGAAAATATAGTCAATTGTACATCAATATATACCTGTAAGTTCTTAATGATCAAGCGACCCAGTCACTAATGCTTGGGGTGCAAGTCCTCTAAAATAGGCAACATGGGGCATAAACTATTGACTGACCTTGACTTTATCTCCATGTTGTAGTCACGATTAGCCATTGTGCAGAAGTATGTGACCTTAAACACCAATAAATAATAAATAATGATCAAGCGAAAGCAAATGTGCGTGAAAACGAATAGAAAAAAACAAACAAACCTATAATGACCCTAACACTAGACATTGCTCAAGAGTTTACGTAATTTGTACAAAGTGTCGTTTTGTTCCACTTGTCTGTAGGAGAACCCATTTGGACTCACTTGTTTTGACGCGAAACATGTATGAGCTCTAGGGCTGCGACAATATGCTTCCCTAACGATACGATATGTATCACGATTCAATCTGCACAATACGATATGTATCATGATACACATGATCTCTCATGCCATGCAAGTACGACTATCAAATACTTTGAACAACATGTATTCATTTCCAGTATCTTCCTTTTATTACAAATTTTTGAATGCACTCTTTAAACAATATGTAACTTCTCAAAGTGATGACCATTGGCATTCATTTGTTTGAGGCTTTGATTTTATGACCGGTTTTCCGGTGTTTTTTCCTCTCAGACAATATGTTCAAACAATTTAATCTCTTAAATCTTGTTTGACAGAGCTCTGTGAGCTATAATGATATAATGGATTAACCAAATAAATATTTAGAAAATTAGAGGGAATTCACCAACTTTTAATCAACTGAATTGAATAATCCTGTATTAATGGCATATTTTGCACTGTCAATGCTGGTATGCAAAAAAAATACTTTCACTGCACCAGCTTTCAAAATCTACGAAATTGTTTTGCCTGATTTTATTTATATTTATCATATCGCGATACACAGTGAACAACGATTCGGATTGAATCGTGAGCAATGTATTGCGGTTCGGGCGTATCACGATTAATCGATACAGCCCTAATGAGCTCGCCACTTTGAGTTATCCAGATTGGTCACAGCTTTCGTTTGGAGAATCAGGCTGAGCATGTAAATGATATTGTTTGCCAATCGCGCATTCCCTTGATGAGATAGTTGTCTCCCATCTCTATCGAACAGATGGGGTAAAATCCTTCCCCGAGATGTAAAGTTATTGTTGTTACATAATATTATATTGTCTGTAGTCTTAAAAGCTGTGCGAATTGCCTTATTGAAGGCCACTGTTCCCTCCATTAGAAATTTGTCTTTTTCAAATCATTAATGCCTACATGTGTTATTACCGTGTGGCAATGGTCCAATCTATTAACCCTTTCTCTCAGCTCTGCAGTTATATATACGAACTTGTCCATCAGGTTACTAACTGAAAATCTAGAGAGTAATTTATGACCGTTGATTAGCTTGCATATCGAATCATGCAGGAAAATGACACTTGCTGAATCGTTATCTGCCAAATTAGGTGTTTTATTTCTGGTGTTGCCTGATGATTGTGAGAAAGAGAGAGGTGAATGAGTATCATTTTCTGTGGTGAGTGGTGCATTTTGGCCTCCCGAGATCAACCCATCACTGTTTCTCCAATCCTTTTTTTTTGGCAGTCGCTGGGCTTACTCTATAACACTTGAGTTTTCAGAACTGCTCACGATCCGCGACTCTGCGTTTCTGGAGTTTTCCATGACCCCCCTGTCAAATCATATTGCACGTGGTTCAGTTTGTCAGAGAGGTCTCTTATTTGTTTGTCTTTAAAGAGGATTCCTCTTACAATTGACTGATTTGCATGTCCTTATTTCTGAGTAGGGAACTAATGTCCTTATCGTGTTCCCATTTAAGAGTTTTAATAGCATCTCTGTGTTCATATTTTATTTTGTCATTATAGTTCAGTCTAATCCTATCCAAATCAGAATTCAGTTGTGTTACCATTGACTTGAGGTTATCCATTTGTTTAGTATCTGCCCTTGAGTTCGTCATAGTTAGTAATTTATCTTCTTTCTCAGTTAAAGCTGTATTTTTTACATGACTATGGATATATCTTTCACAAAGGAAGTCACACTAGCCAATTCTTGCATAAATAGAGACCATGTTGTTCTCTAGTACACTAATTCTATTTGAATTGGAGGTAATATCAGACACTGCGAGTAGGGTCTTTGGGGCATTTGTTACATCTAACAGGTCTCTCTTATTGCCTGGGGCTATAGCCAGAGTATCCACAGAACATGGTGTGCTGCTAACTGTATCTGGAGATTTTTCTGTCACTGCATAAGATGTCAGTGACTGTATTTCTATGGTGGAGTTGTTTGTCTTATTGTTCTTAATTTCTGTATTTACTATCAGCGTTTTTTGATCACCTTTTTCCAAATTTGTAAAATCAGTTCTCAGCTTTTGTAAAAAAAAAACAGTCACTAGATACGTTTTCAGGAAAACGAAAAAAAGTGTATCCTTGGCATTTTTTATTTGAATAATGATGTTCGCTATTTTCCCTTGATTCTTTATCCAGCTTATCAAGCCATTCACACTCATATGTGTTAGACGCTCCAATCTGAATATAGTACCATGCACATAAGGCTCTAATCCATGCTAGAAGTTTCTTTTACCGTTAGTTAGTTGAAATGCTACCATTTTAGCCAGATGTTTATAGGCATCAGTATCAATATTTTCATAAAGTGCCACTTGCTTACTTATGCTGGTAAATTTGTTACAAGGTGCATCACTTAATGCATAATCTACAAGATGTTCGTCCACTTCAATTAAAGTGTCAACAGATGAAGGTGGTTAATCAGATATACTGGTGTCTGCCATTTTGATTGGGCAGTTGTCTATATAACTAATCTGAAACTCAAATTGCACTAGATGTTAGCATTGCGTGTATCATTTCAAGAAAAAATAAACAAACATCACTGAATTCATTTAATATAGGTGAAAGAATAATACAGTCAACATTAAATCTCAAGTCTGCATTCCACATCTGGTCTGCATCAAGTGGCCAAGTGTCAGATGACAGGTTATTTCCTCCCACCATCAAGGAGCCATGTGTTAGATTAGCTAATTATAGATAATAATCAAGTCCCACAAACGTGTGTGGAATTTGTCATGGAACAGAAATTAACTTATTCTCAATTATCACAATTCTTGTCTTATTTCATAATCCTTTCATAAACATTGAACATTATCCTTTTCATCAAACAGTACACACAGTCAAATTAAGCTACAGTGTCATTGACACTTTCATTTAGGTTTCTATGGGGGCCCAAATTTTAACTTAGAGCAATGTGAGGACATTTCTTTAAAAAACCTTCCTTCTTCAGATCCACCAGTCAGAATTCTTTCATATTTGGAATATGACATCTCAAGGGGGATCAGATTCAAGTTTGTTCAATTTGAGTCCCTGGATTAATATTTGGGTGCTCTTTGGGAGGGAGGGGGAGAGGACCAGGTTAGGATCAAGTTGGTCAAATCCTTTTCTTAGTGTTTTTTAGCTCACCGAAGGGAGCTTAACTTATCACTTGCCGTCCGTCGTCTGTCGTTGTCCATCTTGAACTTTACATTATCGACTACTCCTCACAAACTACTGGATCAAATTGAACCAAATTTGGTGTGCATGTTCCCCATCATATGTCAATTCAAACTTGTACAAATAAACTTGCCGCACCCACAGGGGGCACCACAAGGGTCATAACTCTGATAGCACCCATGAATTTCTTTCCAAAATTCAAAAAATCTTCTTCAGATCCACCAGGCAGAATTCTTTCCCATTTTGTATACATTATCTCTAGTGGGGTCAGATTCAAGTTTGTTCAAATCGGCCCCCTGGATTCACATTTGGGCTCAGTATAGAAGCCCGAATTCGAACTTAGTGCATTTGAGGCAAATTTCTTAAAAAATCCTCTTCTCCAGATCCAGCAGGCAGAATCTTTTGATATTTGGTATGTAACATTGTGGGGTGGATCTGATTCAAGTTTGTTCAAATTGGCCCTCCTGGATTCATATTTGGGCTCACTATGGAAGCTTGAATTCGAACTTTAAAAAAACTTCTCAAGATCCAGCAGGCAGAATCTTTTGATATTGGGTATGCAGCATGCTGGGGGGGGGGGGGGGGGGGGGGGGGGGGCGGTGAGTGAGGTTCAAGTTTGTTCAAGAAAAGTCCCTGGGTTCATATTTGGGCTCACTGTGGTAGCCCAAATTATAACTTAGTTCAAAATGAGGAATTTTCTTTAAAAATCTTCTTCTTCAGATCCAGCAGTCAGAATATTTTGATATTTGGTATGCAGCATCCTTAGGGGATGAGATTCAAGTTTGTTCAAGCCATGTTCCTAGGTCCATATTTGGGCTCACTGTTGGAGCCTGAATGATAACTTGGTTCAAAATGAGGAATTTCCTTTAAAAATCTTCTTCTTCAGATCCAGCAGTCGGAATGTTTTGATATTTGGTATGCAGCATCCTTAGGGGGGTGAGATTCAAGTTTGTTCAAGCCATGTCCCTAGGTTCATATTTTGGCTCACTGTGGAAGCTTGAATTGTAACTTAGTTCGAAATGAGGAATTGTCTTAAAAAATCTTCAGATCCAGCAGTCGGAATGTTTTGATTTGTGGTGTGTAGCATCCTTAGGTGGGTGAGATTCTAGTTTGTTAAAGCCAAGTCCCTGGGTTCCTATTTGGGCTCACTGTGGTTGCCTGAATGATAACTTAGTTCAAAATGAGGAATTTTCTTTAAAAATCATCTTCCGATCCAGCAGATCAATGCTTTTGATATTTGGTATGCAGCATCCTTAGGGGGGTAAGATTCAAGTTTTTTTAAGCCATGTCCCTAGTTCCATAAAATTTGTCTCTCATGACTTCATTCCTTTGTAGTGTTGATGAACCATGTCTGACTGAATGTGACCCCAAATACTTCTTTGAACCACTTTGGCCGGTGAGCGATTAAGGCTCCATGGTGCCTCTTGTATTTTGAGGTGGTGTGGATTGAGTAAATAATTCTCATTAATGGTGATATGGCCAAAATAATCTGTTGATGGTCTTGATTCAAACTAGGAGTGTTCAGTGACTAACCCAGATTTGTTTGGGACCAGAGAGTTTGCAGGTTACAAATGGGACAATTTTTGTGTAAATTTGCTTTCAGAAAGCTGTCTGAAAATAAGAAGCCCATATGTTTTTTATTTATCAGAATGATCATCTTATGCTGTAAAATCCTCAGTGGAGGAATGAAGAATTCCTATAACACAGTTTTATCACTATCGATGCATGAAAATTGGAAATTTATCCCCAAAATAAGAAAATTTTGACCATTTTTTTTTAGTCATCAGCTGTGTCATTCAGCTAAGTGTATTTGAGTGATATTGTAAGATTTTTATTGTGTGCATTTGTCTCCAGAAAAGGCCATATTCAGAGTTCCAGAAACTGTATACATTGTGAATAGGGGAGGTAATTTAAATGCAAAATATCTTTGGCCATGTTGATGAGAAGGCATGCATTTCTTGAAAAACCAAGGTTTTCACCTGAATAACTGTAACGAGACCTTACAGGAACCCTGTATTCCCCAAAAAACAATTCCAATTTTTTTTTATTTTTTTTTTTTCAAGTTTTGGCCTTGAAAACATGGCTTATGACCCAGCATTGAAATGGGCTTGGTCTAACAAGGGGGCCCCATAAGCCATGTTTTTGATGCAAGAAATGGAAATTTTTAGGGATTTATGGAGATGCAAGAAATTTTCTACGGCAGGGTCTAGACATGTTTTGGAAGAACAGA
Organism: Pictodentalium vernedei; assembly: GCA_031216915.1. Classification (NCBI taxonomy): domain Eukaryota; kingdom Metazoa; phylum Mollusca; class Scaphopoda; order Dentaliida; family Dentaliidae; genus Pictodentalium; species Pictodentalium vernedei. Next base: position 303,816,005 of record CM062296.1, on the reverse strand, counting down.
TCTGAGTGAGATGATTACTGTGAACAGTGATATGGCCATTTTATTAGGTGGAGGGTTCAACAGTTAAAACCGTATTTATGGCCAAAAGTAGCATGCATTGCAAAATTTATATTTATAAGAGCCAAAAAGCTTCTTTCTTTGGCTGAACTTTTTGGGTGGTTTTATTTTGCTGATTTTGTGAATATGAATTTGTATATGCTAATTTATTTAAATGACTTCTGAATAAAAGTTTTCATTCTGCTTACTCACATACTCATTATTTTTGTTGTTACATCATATGCTCCAGTTATCAGAAAATTTTATATTATTCCCCCCCCCCCCCCTCCCTCTACCAGGGAAGGGACATGATGAAGAGCTTTTCTCATCCATCCTGTTGTCCATATGTCAGTAATCCAGAACACCTTTTGTTTGGACCATATAGACAACCACCAATATTTGTATGGAATAAATGGAGATTTTGCCCTTTGTTTGCTGATTTGCACTTAAAGTTTTCAATGTTTATTCTAAAACTTAAGCAGTAATCATCAGTTTTTTATATGCAACATAATATTGTCTTGTATGTGTAAAAAAACTACCAAGTTATCATCCTTGGTTTAACTTATTATTTACCCCTTGCACACTGGTAGTGCAACAGAATTTTCTTCAATCACGCTGTTTTTCTCTTGTTTAACTATGAATTTAACCAACGGAGCTCTGTCAAACAAGGTTTATTTGGTAAATATCAAACTGCATTATGGGAAATATTGGCTATTGAAAACTTGCACATTTTGACATCAGAGTGCAGAGGGTTAATATTTATGTGGTTACTTGTAAATTAATTGAAAGATATTAAAAAAAATTGCAGTCCTGCTTTATATTAACAGTACAAGTTTGAATAAAATACACATTTGTCAAAACTTATTGCCCTTTGTTTATTCTGTTTTACTTCAAATTTTAATATTTATGATAAATTAAACAGTAATTATCAAATTTCAATACATTTTGACTTGCTGCTTCAGATAACAATAACTATAAATAAAAAAATAATATTTGAAGGTAATCATAAATTCAAAGATTATTGTGAAGCTAAAATGCAGGGCTTACTTAACTGCTAGTGGAATAGTTTTGAACTTCGTTCTTCAGTGGCATAAGCCAAAAGGTTATGGTTGCTCACACCCTTTTATACTCTCCTGGTGACATTAAAGTAACTTTGAGTGTTATGATCTGATCTGAGGAAGGGGTTAAAAGGATGGTTGCCGCCAATGTATGATGCCCAACAGTTTAAGGCACTATCATTTTCCAGGGAGGGGCTAATGGGTCAACTCCTGCTGAATGTTGGGCCTGTGGACCCATAATTTCATGATGTGGCCTGCAAATGGCAGGAAAAGCAAGTGCCATTGTTGACATCTATGGATGTTATCTTGTCGATCATGAAGCCTGATGTAAGAAAATTATCTCCCTTAATATTGTTGATGTACATTTATGGATTCATCTGATGTCGAGCAGGAGAGGCAGGTGTTGTAAAAAGGTGGATTGTCTGGGCAAACCGGGACTTCACTTGAAATACCTACTACTTTCACTACTGCACTGGATAGCTGTTGAACTTTATTTGTGAGATAAAATACAAAGGTATCCATACAATAAAGACTTGGAGGTGGTATGAGCAGGGACATGGTGTAGGGGGTGTGTCCCCCCCCCCCCCCCCCCCCCAATCCTGGCCAAAATTTCCTATAGTTGGAAATTCAGAGGGCAAGTTGTGAGTAGTTGTAAATTTCATGTATTTTGGAGCTTCTTTGGTGATACTGTTGTCTCCTTTACTTCCCAAAATTGCAAATCGGTAAAAATTCTAACTGTTACTATTTACAACTACAGTGTATGCAATAATGCAATATTGAGCTTCATTAGTATGCCATGATGTCAATCGGTACGAGATTTATATAGTACGTTTACTTATCATCTTAAAAAAAAATCCTCCAAATGCACTTGAAGAAAATCAAATCGTGTAAAATCGTTATCCTGAGTTAATTCCATCATTCACAGTTACAAAATGATGAAACATTGAAAATTTATCATTCTTGCATAAGATCTGATTTAATGTTAGGGACAGTATGAATTGCTCAAAGTTTTAAGCTTTGAGCATTTGTTTAGCACATATTCAGTTCCAAGAAGAATACCAAATAATAATAACCTGATAATTCTATCATAAATGTGTTGACATTTCAGTTACTAGAATCAATTTATGACCCCTTACATGGGTTGATTTTCAAAATCTTTCTCGGTAGTAAATTTCCAACTAGGGGGAGGGATCAGGATGGGGAAACCCCCATCCCAGTCCCTCCCCCAGTTGGAAATTCACTACCCTAGAGCCCCCAATCGGAAACCTCTAGCCACATTCCAGGCTATGAGATGAATTGCCTAGGTTGTGCCAGTGCTAATAACTGCTGACTCGGTTATCCTCCATATAGCAAACAGAATACCATCAACTTCGTGTGGTCTGAACAAACTCAACATGTTAGCTCACCTGACTGCAAGTCAGTGGGAGCTATTGCCATCACTTGGCAGCCATCGTCCATCAACTTTTGCAAACTTGACTTCTTTTCCACAACCACCAGACCAAATTCAAACATATACTGCACAGACCATCTATAGAGTATACCCTTTCTATTTTGTTCAAATGAAGCAGCTGCCATATTTGGGCTCTGGTTAATGCCCCAAAAGCTTAAAAACCTTTAATGAAAGTGTCAATAACACTGTAGCACAACTTGTTTAAGACATGTACATGTATAGTATATGACACAGCAATGATAAACATCTAGGTAATGACCTGATAACAAAGGTACATGTAAAGTATTGAAACGGTCTGTACATAAATGCTGACCATAGCCTGTAACAAATATATAGGTAAAGTATTGTAAAGGTGGGGTGACAGTTAGATGATAAACTAAAAAAGAAATCTTTGAGTCCCAGAGTGGGTCTGACTGAACCCAAAAATATTTGTTCTCATAGCACAGTGATAACAAAGGCACCTAAAAACACTTGTTCCGGGTCACAAGGTGATAACAAAGGTACCCCAAGAAGGTTCGTGAAGATCGGTTCATAAATACAGACTCTAGCCTGAGCCCCATTGACATGTACACTTACTGTGTATAAGTAGCACTGAATAAATCAAAGTTAATCTAATTTGCATAATTTCTGCACGAGAAAAATCTCGTATTACATATGATGTTACTAAACATTCCTACAAAAATTTATTTAAATCAGAACTTTCATACAGAAGTTCTGTACAAAAAACGGATTGCACTAATTGTGGTACAAAATGGCTGCTGGTGGCCATCTTGAATTTTGGACCACACCCAAAAACACTTGTTCTCGTCCCACGGTGATAACAAAGGTACCAAAGAGGTTTCGTAAAGATCGGTTCATAAATACGGCCTCTAGTCTGAGCCGTATAGAAGTTGTGTACATAAATGAAAGTGTCAATGACACTGTAGCTCAACTTGACAAACTTGAACTTGGTAAGTTATAAATGAAATGGCAAAATTGATGATCATTGGTACCAATGTTATTTTTTTTGCCAGTGGCAACATTTTTTGACAGAAACACGAAGAAAATCAATAGCTCCCATCTAGAGGCCTCCCCAAACAAGCATGCCAGGTTTCAAAGCAATCCGATCATAAATGTACCCTGTAGGGTGAACAAAAGGGAAATATTGTGGTCTGACTAAACTAAGTTCTAAGAACGTTGGCCGTGGCAATATTTTTGGAGGGAAATGGAAGAAAATCGATAGCTCCCATCTAGAGGTCACAGTAAATAAGCATACCAGGTTTCAAAGCAATCTAATCATAAATGTGCCCTGTAGGGTGAGCCAAAGGGAAATATTATGGTCTGACTAAACTAAGTTCTAAGAACATTGGCCGCGGTAACATTTTTTGACAGAAATTGAAGAAAATCGATAGCTCCCATCTGGAGGTAACCTCCAAACAAGCATACCAGGTTTCAAAGCAATCAAATCATAAATGTGCCCTGTAGGGTGTGCCAAAGGGAAATATTGTGGTCTGACTAAACCGAGTTCTAAAACTGTTGGCCGCGGCAACATTTTTTGACAGAAATTGAAGAAAATCAATAGCTCCCATCTAGAGGTCACCCCAAACAAGCATGCCAGGTTTCAAAGCAATCCGATCATAAATGTACCCTGTAGGGTGTGCTAAAGGGAAATATTGAGTCTTCTGACTAAACTAAGTTCTAAGAACGTTGGTCGCGGCAACATTTTTTGACAGAAATTGAAGAAAATCGATAGCTCCCATCTAGAGGTCTCCCCAAACAAGCATACCAGGTTTCAAAGCAATCTGATCATAAATGTGTCCTGTAGGGTGTGCCAAAGGGAAATATTGAGGTCTGACTAAACTAAGTTCTACGAACATTGGCCGTGGCAACATTTTTTGCCGGAAATTGAAGAAAATCAATAGCTCCCATCTAGAGGTCACCCTAAATAAGCGTACCAGGTTTCAAAGCAATCAAATCATAAATGTGCCCTGTAGAGTATGCCAAAGGGAAATATTGTGGTTTTACTAAACTAAGTTCTAAGAACGTTGGCCACGGCAACATTTTTTGACGGAAATTGAAGAAAATCGATAGCTCCCATCTAGAGGTCACCCCAAACAAGCATACCAAGTTTCAAAGTAATCTGATCATAAATGCGACCTGTGAGGTGTGCCAAAGGAAATTGTGGACGTACGTACTAACGAGAAGTGATGGCAATAGCTCAGCTTGACTTTGTCAAGTTGAGCTAAAAATGATTGGAACTAATTTCGGTACAAAATGGCCACTGGCAGCCATCTTAAATTTTGGACCGCACCCCAAAACACTCATTCTCGTCCTAAGGTGATAACAAAGGTACCCCAAGAAGTTTTGTGAAGATCAGTTCAAGAATATAGCCTCTAGCCCTAGCCATATTGACGTGCACTTACAGTGTATAAGTAGCACTGAATAAATCAAAGTTCATCTAATTTGCATAATTTCTGCATGAGAAAAAAACCCATATTATATGTGATGTATTCCATGTTATTAAATATTCATACAAAAATTTATTCAAATCAGAACTTTCATACAGAAGTTCTGTACAAAAAACCGATTGCACTAATTTTGGTACAAAATGGCTGCTGGCGGCCATCTTGAATTTTGGACTGCACCCCAAAAAACACTCGTTCTCGTCCCACGGTGATAACAAAGGTACCCAAGAAGTTTTGTAAAGATCAGTTCATAAATACAGCCTCTAACCTGAGCCGTATAGAAGTTGTGTACAAAAAACTGATTGGACCTAATTTCGGTACAAAATGGCCACTGTCAGCCATCTAAAATTTTGGACCGAACCCAGAAACACTCGTTCTCGTCCCAAGGTGATAACAAAGGTACCCAAGAAGTTTCGTGAAGATCGGTTCATAAATACAGACTCTAGCCTGAGCCGTATTGACATGCACTCACAGTGTATAAGTGGCACTGAATAAATCAAAGTTCATCTAATTTGCATAATTTCTGCATGAGAGAAAACCTGTATTATATGTGATGTATTCCATGTTACTAAACATTGATACAAAAATATATTCAAATCAGAACTTTCATACAGAAGTTCTGTACAAAAAACTGTTTGTACGAACTAAAGTACAAAATGGCTGCTGGTGGCTGCATGCAATATCTCCATATATAAAATTGACAACAATGCTGACAGTATTATGTTGCTAATTTTGTAAGAACAGGGGGTGGGGGCAGGGGTGTGTGTGTGTGGGGGGGGGGGGGGGGGGGGGGGGGGTATGGGGGCACATGCATTCCCTCCCCAAAACATTGATCCAATGCAAGTTTCAAACAACTTAAGAATCCCAAAATGCTCTCCAATATAGGGCTACACATGCTACAATTGCCTCATATTCGATGTTGGAGCACTAAATTTTGCAAACTTTTCTCGGGGAAGGCATTGTCCAAACTAGGCCCCTCTGGTCGTCACCCGCCTCCTCCCACGTCCTTGTCCCAACTAGGGCCTCCGGTCATTACACCCTCCTCCCACTTCCATGAAGGGAAGTGGGAGGAGGGGGGTTACGATGGGAGGGTGCTAGCTTGGACTAGGCAAGGACCCCCGAAACCCCACAACATTACAAATATCATGGTATGCCCCCCACAAAAAAATGGCTAGCCCCCCTCCTCCTCTATTATAGATTTTTTCTGATCGGTTCACAAATACGGCCTCTAGCCCAAGCCGTATTGGCATTTGCAGTTACAGTGCTGAAAGTAACACTAAACAGATCAAAGTTAGTCTAATTTGCATAATTTACGCATGAGAAAAAAACCTGTATTATATGTGATGTATCCCAAGGTACTATACATTCACACAAACAATTATTCAAATCAGCGCTTTCATATGGAAGTTCTGTGCAAAAATCTGATTGTACCTAATTTTGTACAAAATGGCTGCCAGTGGCCATCTTGAATTTCAGACCGGACCCCAAAACACTTGTTCTAGTCCCATGGTGATAACAAAGGTACCCAAGAAGTTTTGTGAAGATCGGTTCATAAATACAGCCTCTAGCCCTAGCCGTATTTACATGTGCACCTACGGTGTATAAGTAGCACTGAATAAATCAAAGTTCATCTAATTTTCATAATTTCTGCACGAGAAAAATCTCATATATGTACTGTATGTGATGTATTCCATGTTACTAAACATTCATACAAAAATTTATTCAAATCAGAACTTTCTTTCATACATCAGTTCTGTACAAAAGACTGATTGCACTAATTTTGGTACAAAATGGCGACTGGTGGCCATCTTGAATTTCGGACCACACCCCAAAACACTCGTTCTCATCCCACGGTGATAACAAAGGTACCCAAGAAGTTTCATAAAGATCGGTTCATAAATACGGCCTCTAGCCTGAGCCGTATAACAGTTGTGTACAAAAAACTGATTAGACCTAATTTCGGTACAAAATAGCCACTGGCAGCCATCTTGAATTTTAGACCGCACCCAGAAACACTCGTTCTCGTCCCAAGGTGATAACAAAGGTACCCAAGACGTTTCGTGAAGATCGGTTCATAAATACGGAATCCAGCCCGAGTCGCATTGACATGTGTACTTACTGTGTGTAAGTAGCACTGAAAAAATCAAAGTTCATCTAATTTGCATAATTTCTGCACGAGAAAAAAACCCGTATTATATGTAATGTATCCCATGGTACTAAATGTTCACACAGAAAATTATTCAAATCAGCGCTTTCATATGGAAGTTCTGTACAAAAATCTGATTGCACCTAATTTTGTACAAAATGGCTGCCAGCGGCCAACTTGAATTTCGGATCGGACCCCAAAACACTCGTTCTCGTCCCACGGTCATAACAGAGGTACCCAAGAAGTTTTGTAAAAATCGGTTCATAAATGCGGCCTTTAGCCCGAGCCGTATTGAATTGTTGACGGACAACCGGCCATGGCATAAGCTCAAATTTGGCTTCGCCAAAGTTGAGCTAAAAATTGATCGGATTCCTGTATGAATATATTTAATTTAACCTTCTCTTGACTTCAGTGTGTTTTTCAAAGATTTTAATTTATGTTTAACCCTTTCAATTCTCTCACATGTTTTTTTCTGGTTTCTTGGAAACATTTGTCTGATTCCTGTATGAATATCTTTAATTTAACCCTCTCAAGGCTTCAATGTGGGTTCCAAAGATTTTATTTCAAGTAATACTGTTAATGAAAACCTATTTCTGATTTCTTTAAAAATATTTTACCTCCCAAAATAAGCCCCCATAAATTCTCTTTCTGTTTTGTTTATTTTTGATGCTTCATCCATTTTCACCGACTTGAATTTACTGGTGGCAGTAAAATTCTGTTTCTCTAGTTTGAAATCTTTCTTATTCTTTAAAACCACTGGGCCAAATTCATTCATTTATGGCACACACCATCTTTGGAATAAACCTTTTCTCCTTTGTTCAAATGAAGCTGCTGCCATCTTCAGGCTGGTGGAATTTACTCTTCTCATCACCCCCCCCCCCCTCCCTCAAATTACTATATCCCTTGGGGTGGGGATATAAGCCTAATATGCTTTTAAAATCCTCTTTTTATAAGCCACTTGCAATAATGCTTAGATTTCTTGTTTGGAACTTACTTTAGTGATGCAGATTCACTTTTTTTTTCCAAAGAAATTCAGTATTATTTATTTATTATTTATTTATTAGCTTAACTTTGACGTAAGTCAAATTTGAGCTTGTGCCATGGCCAGTCATCCGTCTGTCCGTCAGCAATTCAATACGGCTCGGGCTAGAGGTTGTATTTATGAATCAATCTTCACGAAACTTCTTGGGTACCTTTGTTATCACCGTGGGACGAGAATGAGTGTTTTGGATCCGTCCGAAATTCAAGACGGCCGCTGGCAGCCATTTTGTACAAAATTAGGTGCAATCAAATTTTTGCGCAGAACTTCCATATGAAAGCTCTGATTTGAATAATTTTTTGTATGAATGTTTAGTACCATGGGATACATCACATGTAATACGGGGATTTTTCTCATGCGTAAATTATGCAAATTAGACTAACTTTGATTTATTTAGTGTTACTTTCAACACTGTAAGTGCAAATGCCAATACAGCTCGGGCTAGAGGCCGTATTTATGAACCGATCTTTATGAAACTCTTGGGGTACCTTTGTTATCACCGTGGGATGAGACCAAGTTTGTACACAACTTCTATATGGCTCAGGTTAGAGGCTGTATTTACAAACTGATCTTTACAAAACTTCTTGGGTACCTTTGTTATCACCGTGGGACGAGAACGAGTGTTTTTGGGGTGCAGTCAAAAATTCAAGATGGCCACCAGCAGCCATTTTGTATCAAAATCAGTGCTATCAGTTTTTTGTACAGAACTTCTGTATGAAAGTTCTGATTTGAATAAATTTTTGTATGAGTGTTTAGTAAGATGGACTACATCACATATAATACAGGTTTTTCTCTCGAAATTATGCAAATTAGGTGACCTCTTGATTTATTCAGTGCTACTTATACACTGTAAGTGCACATGTTAATATGGCTAGGGCTGGAGGCTGTTTTCATGAACCGATCTTCACGAAACTTCTTGGGTACCTTTGTTATCACCTTGGGATGAGAATGAGTGTTTTCGGGTGCGGTCCAAAATTCAAGATGGCTGCCGGTGGCCAATTTGTACCAAAATTAGTGCAATCAGTTTTTTGTACACAACTTCTGTATAAAAGTTCTGATTTGAATAAATTTTTGTATGATGTTTTTAGTAAAATGGAATACATCACATAAAATACAGGTTTTTTTCTCGAGCAGAAATTATGCAAATTAGATGAACATTGATTTATTCAGTGCTACTTATACACAGTAAGTGCATGTGTCAATATGCCTCGGGCCAGAGGCTGTATGTATGAACCTATCTTCACAAAACTTCTTGGGTACCTTTGTTATCACCTTGGGACTAGAATGAGTGTTTCTGGGTGCGGTCTAAAATTCAAGATGGCTGCTGTGGCCATTTTGTACCAAAATTAGGTCCAATCAGTTTTTTGTACACAACTTCTTTTCGGCTCAGGCTAGAGGCCGTATTTATGAACCGATCTTTACGAAACTTCTTAGGTACCTTTGTTATCAGCTTGGGACAAGAACAAGCCAAAATTCAAGATGGCTGCCAGAGGCCATTTTGTACCGAAATTAGGTCTAATCAGTTTTTTGTACACAACTTCTATACGGATCAGGCTAGAGGCGGTATTTATGAACCGATCTTTACGAAACTTCTTGGGTACCTTTGTTATCACGGTGGGACGAGAACGAGTGTTTTGGGGTGCGGTCCAAAATTTTAGATGGCCGCCAGCAGCCATTTTGTACCAAAATTAGTGCAGTCAGTTTTTTGTACAGAACTTCTGTATGAAAGTTCTGATTTGAATAAATTTGTGTAGGAATGTTTAGTAACATGGAATACATCACAAATAATACAGGTTTTTTTCTCGTGCAGAAATTATCCAAATTAGATGAACTTTGATTTGTTCAGTGCTACTTATACACTGTATGTGCACATGTCAATACGGCTCGGGCTAGTCTGTATTTATGAACCGATCTTCACGAAACTTCTTGGGGTACCTTTGTTATCATCTTGTGACAGGAACAAGTGTTTTGGGGCACTAATCACTGTGCTAAGAGAACAAATATTTTTGGGTTCAGTCAGACCCACTCTGGGACTTAAAGATTTCTTTTCTAGTTTAGCATCTGTCACCCCACCTTTACGGTACTTTACCTACATATTTGTTACATGCTACGGTCAGCATTTATGTACAGATCGTTACGATACTTTACATGTACCTTTCTTATCAGGTCATTACCTCGATGTTTGTCATTGCTGTGTCACATACTATACATGTACATATCTTAAACAAGTTGAGCTACAGTGTCAATGACACTTTCATTGGTGTTTAAGGTCACATATTTTTGCACAATGGGTCTGTCGGTGGCCGAGTGGTGTGCGTGGTTTAGTATAGTTTTGCTAGGCGGTTGGTGTCGAAGGAAACTCTCTCGGCATGGGTTTGAACCCCGGCCATGCCAATGTACATTTTAGTTATATACTCATTGCTTGATGTAAAGCAATATTTTAATGTAAGGTGGATTTTGGAGTCTAATGGTGGTTGCGGCACGTGTGCGGAGTGGAATAGGGGAGGGGGCAGTGGTACCCAAATCAAGATATCTTCCTCATGACCAGTACCCTGGCCTGCCTTAGTAAACTTCTGTAATATTTTTTAAACTTTTACAGAGATGCAATAACATGACTTATGAAAATCCCTCTCACAACCGAAAGCTGCCTTTCAAACACAATGTTAATTTACAATTGAAATTCAATAAACTTTGGTCAAAATCACTGTATGAAGAATTATTTTTTATGAGTTTGGCGAGGTGAATCTGAAGTGAGCTGGATATAGTTTGGATCACACAGCTTGTCAGCCTGAGTGAACATTAGCTCCCCCAGGCATGGCTAAATGTAACTCATGTAAAAAATAATTGGACAGAACCCATATTCGAACTTGGCCTGTATTAGTAACTGGGTAATACACATGCCAACTTTGGTTGAGATCAAATAATCCAAACTGGAGTTCTCAGTTGGAAACCAAAAATGTTAATGGATGGTCAGACTGATTACAGAGTACCACCATTTTTCAAATGGGCATATAAAAATGGCTTTTCAAATTTGTTTTCTTCAATTCTGGCCTAAAAAATATAGCTTATGACACCTCATTGCAATGATCCCATAACTAAAGTTATTGAAATCTGCTTATTATTTTTGTTGTTTTTAATCAATGCACAAGAGATTGCACCAGAAGTGCTGACATACCTCCATCAGGGCCAAGTGTAGGGATAGGGCCGGGTCTGGTTGGACAATACCTCTTGCCCCCACTAGACCCCGGCCAGCTACCCATCTGAAAGGGGACCTATTTTTGCATAAAATCTTTCAAAATTCATCTTAACGCCAAAATAAACCTAAGAGGTCCCAAGGGACCTTAAACGCTCACCTGATAAAGTGGTTCAAGGAAGAATTTTGTCCATATTCAGTTAGTCATGGTTCATCAACACTACACAGGAATGAAGTTATGAAATTATTCATAACTCTAGTGCCCATGTCAGATGATTATTATCATGGGTCTTCCTGACTGCTTCCAGTTCTATCAGCTGTAGACAAGAGCTGCCAAACTTCCAAGGGTTGTTATGTCACTGCAGATTGAAAGGCAGATTTTATGGAAAAACACTAAGGAATGGATGTGAACAACCTTGAACCTAGCCTGCCCCCTCCCACTGCCGCCTCCCTCCCTGCACCCCACCCTCAGACAGCCTAAATATGAAGCCAGGAACTCGAATTGAACAAACTGGAATCTCATCCCCCAAGAGATGTTATATACCAAATATGAAAGGATTCTGACTGGTGGAACTGAAGATTTTTAAAGAAATCTCCTCATATTGTACAAAGTATGAAAGCATTCCGACTGGTGGATCTGAAAAAGATCTCTGAAGAAATTTCCTCTTATTGCACTAAGCTGATATTTGGGCTGCCAAATATTAACCCTGTGACTCGAGTTGAACATACTTGAATCTGATCCCTCTAAAGATGTTGCATATCAAAAATGAAAGGATTCTGACTGGTGGATCTGAAGAAGATTTTTAAAGAAATTTCCTCAAACTGCAATAAGTTAAACTTTGGCCTCCAATACAGAGCCCAAAATATTAACCTAGGGACCTGATTTGAACAAACCCAAATCTGACTCTCAGATATATACCAAATATGAAAGCATTCTGACTGGTGGATCTGAAGAAGAAATTTCCTCATATTGCACTAAATTAAAATTTGGGGTCTCACAGGAAGCCCAAATATTAACTCAGACTCAAATTGTACAAATTTGAATCTGACCCCCTCCCTTGGGATGTTGTATACCAGATATCAAAAGATTCTAATTGACGGTTGTGGAGAGGAAGATTTTTTTATATTTTGGAAAACAATTTATGGGTGCTATCAGAGAAATGCCTCTGTAGGTGCCCTCTGTAGGTGTGGCAACTTGATTTGAACAAACTTGAATTGACATGTGATAAGGAACATGATGAATATCAAATTTGGCCCAGTGGTTTATGAGATAACATTACAGAATCATGTAATTTTAAGAAGAGCAACGCCAAGCATGGCATATGCCCCCTCTCATAATGCTGAAATAGACATTATTTTATGACTTGGTAACCCCCGCGGGAACCCCGGGAAGTGAAACAGGGCTTGTTTACTGTGGTAAACAAGCTCTGTTTCACTGGTAAAATAGGACCCAGTCACTAATGCTTGGAGTGTGAGTCCTCTAAAATAGGCCATGTGGAGTATAAACGATTGACTGACCTTGACTTTATTGCCACGTTGTGGTCACGATTAGCCATTGTGCAGAAGTATGTGACCCTAAACACCAATAAATAAACAAGAGGCCCCAAGGGGCCTGAGGGCGCTCACCTGACATGGTAGCCTAAATATCAACCCAGAGAATTGATTTCAACAAGTTGCATCTGCTCCTCCTATGAAAAGCTTATACCAAATATCCCAAGATTCTGACCAGTGGATCTAAAAAAAAAAAAGAAGATTTTTAAAGAATATTCCTCATATTGAACTAAGTTATAATTCGGGCTCCTACAGGGAGCCCATATATGAACCCAGCCCACCCCACCCCCCTCCCCCAAGGATGCTGCACACCAAATATCAAAACATTCCGACTGCTGGATTTGAAGAAGATTTTTAAAGAAAATTCCTCATTTTGAACTAAGTTATAATTTGGGCTACCACAGTGAGCCCAAATATGAACCCAGGGACTTGGCTTGAACAAACTTGAATCTCACCCCCCTAAGCATGGTGCATACCCAATATCAAAAGATTCTGCCTGCTGAATCTTGAGAAGAAGATTTCAAAGAAATTTGCCTGAAATGCACTAAGTTCAAATTTGGGCTCCTATACTGAGCCCAAATAAAAACCCAGGGGGCAAATTTGAACAAACTTGAATCAGATCCACCCCACAATGTTGTATACCAAATATGAAAAGATTCTGCCTGCTGGATCTGGAGAAAAACATTTTTTAAGAAATTTGCCTGAAATGCACTAAGTTCGAATTCAGGCTTCTATAGTGAGCCCAAATATGAATCCAGGGGGCCGTTTTGAATAAACTGGAATCAGATCCACCCCACAATGTTGCATACCAAATATGAAAAGATTCAGCCTGCTGGATCTGGAAAAGAAGATGTTTGAAGAAATTTGCCTGAAATGCACTAAGTTCGAATTTGGGCTCCTATACTGAGCCCAAATATAAACCCAGGAGACCGATTTGAACAAACTTGAATCAAATCCACCCCACAATGTTGCATACCAAATATGAAAAGATTCTGCCTGCTGGATCTGGAGAAGAAGATTTCAAAGAAATTTGCCTGAAATGCACTAAGTTCAAATTTGGGCTCCTATACTGAGCCCAAATAAAAACCCAGGGGGCCAATTTGAACAAACTTGAATCAGATCCACCCCACAATGTTGTATACCAAATATGAAAAGATTCTGCCTGCTGGATCTGGAGAAAAACATTTTTTAAGAAATTTGCCTGAAATGCACTAAGTTCGAATTCAGGCTTCTATAGTGAGCCCAAATATGAATCCAGGGAGCCGATTTGAACAAACTTGAATCAGATCCACCCCACAATGTTGCATACCAAATATCAAAAGATTCTGCCAGCTGGATCTGGAGAAGATTTTTGAAGAAATTTGCCTGAAATGCACTAAGTTCGAATTCGAGTTTCCATAGTGAGCCCAAATATGAAGCTAGGGAGTCGATTTGAACAAACAAACTTACATTAGATCCACCCCACAATGTTGCACACCAAATATCAAAAGATTCTGCCTGCTAGATCTGGAGAAGAAGATTTTTTAAGAAATTTGCCTGAAATGCACTAAGTTTGAAATCGGGCTCCTATACAGAGCCCAAATATGAACCCAGGGGGACGATTTGAACAAACTTGAATCAGATGCACCCTACAATGTTGCATACCAAATATCAAAAGATTCTGCCTGCTGGATCTGGAGAAGAAGATTTTTTGATCTTTGTCCCATTGCCTGCAGTGTTAAAAAGTGCTGACTCAGCACTTTTTCAAAGTCCTGAAAAAAGTACCTTGTGATCAAACCGTTAGGGATTTTTTTTAACCATTCTATTCTACTGGATAAAAGTAAGCTTTATACAAAATAAGAATTCTCTGTGCCATGTAGTTTTGGAGATATGGCAGTTTTAAGGTTTTTCCTATTTTTAGCTCCCGGGGTTCCCACGGGCCAATGAGAAAAATTTTGTTTGCATCAATCAACTACTTATGACCCATTATCATCTCATATCAAATCTGGTTCAAATCGACCTCACGGTTCAGAAAATAGAAATTTTAGGCGTGGCCAAAATTTTTGCCCCTCCCATAACGAAGGCAAATAATGCCCGACAAACTTCTCTTGAACAAACTTGATTCTAAACCTCAAAAGGACTCTGTATACCACATATCAAGTCTCTGCTACTGGTGGTTAATCAGAAGAAGATTTTCAAAAGATTTGGCCCACACCTCTGCTCAATATGAGCCGAAACCTAACTTGGATAAAAATCAAAATGCCCCTATATAACCACTACTTACATGAAATTTAATTAAAATGTGGCCAGTGGTTCAGGAGAGTGGCTCAAACACCACCTTCATACAGGACGACAGACGACGGACGACAAATGACAGACGACGGACGAAGAGTGATAAGAAAAGCTCACCCTGACTTTCAGTCAGGTGAGCTAATAATACTTGAGCGACACGCAACAGGGGTTTATTGTCTTGCTTTTACAGCAGGGAGAGGAGATCTAACACCCAGCGGCAACTGAGAGATCAATGGACACCTGTTATCGTAGGTTTGTGATGAACTGCCATTCCACATGGCAAGAAATGTAGAACACACACACAATGCCACATTTTTGGAGGGGATTTGTGTATTTTTTGTTTTACTGCAGGCATTCAATTCAACCTCTCAATCACAATTATGAAGTCCACATATACCCATGTGCCAAGTATGGTGATGATCAGACAATCCATGAGGGAAAAGATGCAAACAAACTGTTCTCAAAAAAACTAAGATTCATGGCTAATTTGCATAATTTATGCACAAGAGAAAGCCATGCATACTGTGTTATGTATATTGTGCCAGTTTGGAAGTTCCCACTTGAAAAATGTAATTGCCTTTTTCAGAATAAAAGGTCTCAGGGCAATCATTTTTATGGTTGTCAAAATCCAAAATTTGACATGTCCATCTCACATGCACAAGAGAAAGCCATGCATACTGTGTTATGTATATTGTGCCAGTTTGGAAGTTCCCACTTGAAAAATGTAATTGCCTTTTTCAGAATAAAAGGTCTCAGGGCAATCATTTTTATGGTTGTCAAAATCCAAAATTTGACATGTCCATCTCACCAGCACCAATCTCCCATTGTGTCATACTGTTTGTATGGATGGAAGAATGGGTATATGAACTAATGAATGCAGAGACAAATGTTATCCAGTATTCTCCCTATTCTCTGTGATGTTTAAGTGAGGAAGTCAGTGATATTTCCATAATTTGATGTAATGTTCATCAGTCACTGGGGTATTCAGGATGGGGTTTCTGCAAAGAATAATAAACCATTACGTGTACACTGCATTAAAGACTCCGATTCATCACCCCGATTTTCAAGTGATAAAGTCGGGGTGATCGACCCCGATTTCATTACTATTAATATCCACTGGAGAATCCCATTCAAATACAATTAACTACGATATCGTTACAACCAAGCATGAAGTCACACCACGAGAGTTAATTCTCAAACAGGTGCAAGTGAATTCAAAACTAAAAGACACTTTTTTGTTCAACAAGTTCAAAATGTTATAAAACTATTAATTTGACAGATGTGAATGAAGAAAATCTGTTTATAATATGATGTTTCAATCTGCGGATTGTTTTTCAGATTACCAAACAAAGATACGATTCTAATCCCACCTACAAAACTTGGTCGTCCAATGAGATGCCGGCACAAATAAGACTGACACCCCTGCAGTTTGAACTGAAACACATTGTGAAGCTGGTCACACTATTTGAAGACAGTTTGAGACGAAGAATAGTTGTTGGAAAGTGGAAACTTACTATGAATATATTAAAGATATACACATTTATTTAATGTTATAGGAATAAACAGTTTTGATGATAAAACAAACCACCTGTTTTTTGCGCGATGGAAATGTGAAATAATTTCAAATAAATTCTGCAAGTACGTTTTATTTATGGTCTTTAATAAACTTAACTGTTTTAAAAAATTTACAAAAATCTTTAAATGTCAGTTGCCGATGAAACATTGACCGGAAAAAATCTTAGTAATTTTTAATAAATTGGGAAAAATTCTGATTTACGATTTTATAAGGTCAGTTGAGAGTGGAATTGTATTTTTTGTGAAATCTTTGAAAGTTGCAGTTTACATACAAAATTTAATTACATGAACGAAGACGGAATGTTTGTGTGTGGTGGTTCATGGGACTTTTCACCCCTTGGATGTTTCAGACCTGGTTCGGGGCCTGAGACGTTTCGGCGTCCATATATTGAAATATCAGGGCGGCTTTCACTAGCTGGTCGAGCTAGTGTGTGTGTGTGTGTGTGTGTGTGTGTGGTGGGGGGGGGGGGGGGGTACAGTACGGTACAGAATTACTATATGTTTGTGTGTGTTGGCCTACTGGGGGGAGGGGGGCGGTGCTTCGATACCGTGGGGAGGAAGGAGGATATTATTTATTTCACCATATAGCAATGGTCTGGATGACTGGATCCGTCGCTCAACTCTGGAAAGATGTTTTCCTTAAGAACGTAAAATATTGCCCTTCCATCCTGTTATGTTTCTTTGTATTTTTCTCATCGGAAAAGGGTGTCAGAGCTTCTGCGCTGGCAGGGGGCAGACTAGCTGTAGGCTCACAGGGCCGGCTGCACCCCAAAACTCCGTTTCTGATCATAAAAGGCACCCCCCCCCCCCCCCCCCCCACACACACACGCCCCTTATTTTAAAAAATCCATTGCAAACGTATTATTTGCCTTTGTACAAACGTTTCCTAAATTGCTTATCGGTGTTTTCTATCTTCTACTAGTTAATTGTCATCTTTGTCATAATTAATTTGATTAAATTAACTATTTACTTTCAAAGAGAAAAGACTACTGCAGTAAATTGTTTTGTGTCAGTATCTTCGACAAGGTGTGATAATCTTTTCTTTGTTTCCTCTAACTGCCCATTCACGTTTATTGATTGAGGATAATCGTCTATTAATCAAGAATATACCCATGAATAAATATACAGGAAGTTTTGCATTCAAAACTTGTCCAAATGTCATGTTCAAACTTTTCACAGTTTGTACCAAATAATTGTTGGACCTAAGCCATTTTAGTTCAATTCATCTTCAGCTTGTCACATAGTTATGACGTCACGCCTTTGTTAAAAGTGTGTGATATATTTCGAAGAGTTGGTTAGAGCATGTGTGATATTCAACATATATCGCCACACTTTTACCAATCAAGGAACAATAGACAGTGATTGTGTAACCTGTCAGTTCTAATACAAACACAGCCGAGAGGAAAGATTAAGGGCACCTGTGCTAAAATGTTTTGAACAGAGAAACGAGAATTTACCTGACTTTTGATTTTATTGAAAGAGTTAAAGAAAGAAATCCACACCCGGGTGTAAATGATAAATGGAACGTTTAATTTCTCGCTCAACCTTTTGAGCGCAATGACGAAACGGAAAAAATGAAGTAAGATCACTTGCTTTCCATCAATCTTCATGTGTCTTGCAAGTTTGGCTTAAGAAATTAACTAATTAAACGGGAATGGACACGTGTCAGACAAGGGTTCAGTGGAGTGTTTGATTGTTCGTGTTTTGATTGTTTGTGCAAACATCAATGTGACAAGTCGGTTACAGCACAAAAACTCGTGATATTGAACATACAATCGCTCGAGCTAGTTACACGGACAAGTCCTCGTTAACTAACTCTCGCGATTGTATATTCAATATCACTCGTTTTCTATGCTGTAACCTATACTTGTTCATTTGAAAGATACCAAAAAAGAAGAGAACATATAATAATTAAATATTATTCACTGTAAGACAGTGGCCTACCTTCGGAAAATAGCACTTGTGGTAAGCACTGAAATATAATTAAGTCTCTAACGTTTCGAAAATTTATTTAAAAAATCACCAGTTAAAACATGTAGGTCGACATTTTCTAAAAATTATCAAGAAAACCCCGAAATTGAAAAAGGAAAACATGATTAAGTCTCTAAATTTTAGAAAATTTAGTTTTTAAAAATCACCAGTTAACCCTTTACATAACGCGGATAGAAGACGACACTTGCAAAATAAATTATTGAACAACTTGAAAATTTAAATTTTTGTCTCAAAAACGTAGCTTATGACACCTCATTGGAACGAGCTTGAGGAGTTCGTTCCAATGCGAGATCATAAGCTAAATGGCATTTCTTGTCTGGCCCTCCCCACCTCCCGGAATATCTAGCCCCCCTCCCCCGGTCGGGAATTGTCTTGCACAAATTATTAGGTGTTTGGTGACTCTGAAGAACCATTATTTAACAAATTGTTGGTCCGATCCCTGCCCTGGGTTGTCCAAACTTGGACCTAAAGTAAACAATTTAATTTTTGGTGTGGTACGTTCATGCGTGTGGCCTTGCAGGCCTCTGGCCCAGGTTTGAAAACACAGCTGGATTTTTTATACACCAAAGCTAGGTTTATCAACCTGACAGATAAATTATTAAAACTAATCGAAAATATTGGGGGGCATCCTGACCACCCTCCCCCCCCCCCCCCCCCGAAAAAAAAGAAAATTACGGCCCTGACCCCATGGTACAAATCTGTCTGGTTATTTGTCGAGCGATTTGTTATTGCATTTCCAATGCCCCTCCCCGACTTGCAAACTAATTAAGCATGCTTCCATCTATATTTACAAACATGGCTGGGTTGTTTATTGTCATGGAGATGAAATAGTTCAGTTTAGTGAAGAATCTATTTATAGTCAAAGGTGGGCATTAATTAGCTTGCTGAACTGGACTAAAATTTTTAATGCACTGTACACGTAATGAAAATATAGTTGGATTTAAATATTGTTTGCCCTTACAAGAATTAGTTTTTAACCCCACACACCATTGATTTTATATTTCACTTTCAACCTGTAAATAAATTTTATGCAGGGTTGAATCATTGTTTTTGTCAGAATAAAGTATTTGTATAATTTACAGAAGTCAAAAAATATTGTGGTTGTATTTTACGATGGCAAAAAGATGCCATTGTTAAGCTTTTCAGCAAAGGTATTTACGGTGGCACTACTGATTGCTGGTGGTAATTCAGAATACTGTGACTATCTATGCACTTCATGCTGTTCTCTTGACATTTTGGAAAGAAAATTACCGTCCCATGTGTTGCAAAAATTATAACTCCTAAAAAAGAATGTTGCGGTTATCAGAGAATGCATTGGTTCGGGTTTTATAAAACCTAGACCCGAACCTAAACCAAACAAGAAATTTTTGCAACACAAAGCATTGCATATGCCCCTTCCTGCAATGTCAACTGGGGTGATAAAAAAACCCATCATAGACAGTTTTTCTATGTCTAAAAAGGGGCATAACTGTGGTATGTATGCATGAACGTAACATGCAATACACAGATATCTTTTCCCCCTGAATGGTCTATCATCACACCAAAGGATATGAAAATCCAACAATCGATGCCCGAGTTACAATGCAAAATGTTGGTAATGGAAAGTTTTATAAGTGTAACAAGAGCCATAACTCTGGTCTATGGGCATGGACAAAACCCACAATATGTGGATGTTTTCTCCCCCATGCTAGTCTCTCACCATACCAAAAGACAACAAAATCCACACACAAATGACTAGGTCATAATGCAAAATGTTCGTACATAAGAATTTTTCTAAGTGTAACAAGGGCCATAATTCTGGTAGAAATGTACCAACGAAACCTGTGATATGTGGATATCATGTCTCCCATGCTGGTCTATCAGCATACTAAAGGACATCAAAATCTGACAACCAATGCCAGAGTTATAATGCAAAACATTAATTTTACTATTTTTCTAAGTCCAATAAATGCCATAACTCTCGTATGAATATGTGGCCAAAACCTGCAATTTGTGAATATCATTTGCCCAATTTTGATCTATCAGCATACCAAATCGTAGAACAATCTCTAAAAAAACGATTTAATTTTTTTTTACAAATTCAGTAGCTAAGCACCTGAAGATGCTCTACACCAAATATCACTTGCCTGATATGCAGTATAGGGAAAAAAATGACGTTCAAAATTTATTTTTATCGTTGACCTGTATGGGTCTCCATGAAGACTAAATTTTCTTTCACAGAAATCAAATACATATCACCCACTTAAATGGGCAAACTATTCAAATGGACCTATGAGTTCTGAAACTTAACTGGTTGAGTGCTAGAAGTCACTATTAGGGCTTTCAAAATGAAAGTGTCAATGACACTGTAGCTTAACTTGTGTGTTGTGTTTGATGAAAAGGATAATGTTCAATGTTTATGAAAGGATTATGAAATAAGACAAGAATTGTGATAATTGGGAATATGTTCATTTCTGTTCCCTGTGTGCTATGTTTATGATAAAAATAATATTAGGTGTACACTGTACTAAAGAGCTGAGGGGTGGGTTAATATGACCTCACAGTTAATGTATGTGGCCCTCACATTTAACTGGTAGAGTGCTAAATTATTTTTGGCCATCAGATCTTGTACACATGTCTTTGCCTTGTTACAATTTATGGGAGACTGCCTATGGGCACTCTCCCTTAAATTGTAACAAGACAAACCCTTACAGATTAAATAATATCACTTCAAAGATAATACAAAGCACATGCATTGAATATGAGCCTTCAAGTTGTGGTACCTGCACTTCAGAATAAAGCCCAAATATGGGCTTCCAGCACTCTACCAGTTAACGTTTATCAACAAAAGTTACCAAGTTACAGTGAAATTATTCCAAAACAAATTAATCCTATCAAGTTACATTAAAATCCCCTCATAAGTATGGCGTGTAGACTGTGCTAAAGGTTTTCGGGCTTCGGGCCCCTGTAGCCGTCAGTTTCCCAATTGCATCCAAAGGGGACGTTCTCATCTAGACATTATATGAAGTCAATCTACCAAGTTACAATGAAATCCCTTAATAAATATGACCTGTAGACAGTGCTAAAGGTTTTTGGGCTTTGGGCTCTGGCAGCCATCATGGGGGAATGATCGCAACCAAAAGGGGACATTCTCATCTGGAAACTACTACCAAGCTACAATGAAATCCCTTCATAATTATGACCTGTAGACTGTTCTAAAGGTTTTTGGGCTTTGGGCCGCTGAAGCCGTCACAGTTGCCCAATCGTGTCCAAAAGGGGACGTTCTCATCTAGACATTATATGAAGTCAACCTACCAAGTTAAAATGAAATCCCTTCATAAATATGACCTGTAGACTGTGCTAAATATTTTCGGGCTTCGGGCTCGGGCAGCCATCATGGTTGAATGATAGCAACCAAAGGGGACAATCTCATCTGGGCATCATCTGGAGTGATCCCATGAAGTTACAATGAAATCCCTTCATAAATATGACCTTTAAACGGTGCGCAAGGTTTTCGGGCTTCAGGCACCTGTAGCCATCACAGTTGACCAATCACGACCAAAAGGGGATGTCATCATCTAGGCATTATATGGAGTCAACCTTACAGGTTACAATGAAATCCTTCTATAAATATAACCTTTTGCCTATGCTAAAGGTTTTTGGGCTCGGGCACCCATCAAGGCTGAATGATCATGGCCAAAATGGGACATTCTCATCTAGACATTATTTAGAGTCATCTACCAAGTTACAATGAAATCCCCTCATAAATATGACCTGTAGACTGTGCTAAAGGTTTTCGGGCTTCGGGCACCTTTAGCCGCCAAAGTTGCCCAATCAAGTACAAAAGGGGACGTTCTCATCTAGACATTATATGAAGTCAACCTACCAAGTTACAATGAAATCCCTTCATAAATATGACCTGTAGACTGTGCTAAAGGTTTTCGGGCTTTGGGCTCGGGCAGCCATCATGGTTGAATGATCGCAACCAAAGGGGACAATCTCATCTGGGCATCATCTGGAGTGATCCTAAGAAGTTACAATGAAATCCCTTCATAAATATGACCTGTAGACTGTGCTCAAGGTTTTCGGGCTTCTGGCACTAGTAGCCATCACAACTGACCAATCACGACCAAAAGGGGATGTCATCATCTTGGCATTACATGGAGTCAACCTAACAGGTTACAATGAAATCCTTCCATAAATATGACCTTTTGCCTATGCTAAAGATTTTTGGGTTCGGGCACCCATCAAGGCTGCATGATCGCGATCAAAATGGGACGTTCTCATCTAGACATTATTTGGAGTCATCCTACCAAGTTACAATGAAATCCCTTCATAAATATGTGCTAAAGGTTTTCAGGCTTTGGGCCCTTGTAGCCGCCACAGTTGCCCAATCATGCCCAAAAGGTGACTTTCTCATCTAGACATTGTATTAAGTCAACCCACCAAGTTACAATGAAATTCCTCAATAAATATGACCTGTAGACTGTGGTAAAGGTTGGCAGATCATGCCCAAATGGGGAAATTCTCATCTAGACATCATAAGGAGTCATCCTACCAAGTTACAATGAAATCCCTCCACATTAAACATGACCTGCAGACTGTGCTAAAAGTTTTTGGGTTTCGGGCTTGGGCAGCCATCATGGTTGATAGATCATGCCCAAAAGGGGACGTTCTCATCTAAGCATTATACAAAGGCATCCTACCAAGTTACAATGAAAGCCCTTCATAAATACGACCTGTAGACTATGCTAATGTTTTCGGGTTTTGGGCTCGGGCAGCCATACCGGTTGCCCGATCGCGACCAAAAGGGGACGTTCTCATCTAGACATGACCCCAAACCTGCATATGAAATTTTGTGATGATCAGACAAGAACTGCGGGGTGTAGCCCTTTGCTAAAGGAAAATGTGAACAGACTCACAGACTAACAGACTTCCGCACGCGTGATGGCAATAGCTTATCTTGACTATGTCAAGTTAAGCTAAAAATGAGGGTACCACAGCAAAAGCAAATTTTTTCCTTGCTCATGTTTCATATTCAGTCAAACCCAAATATTTTGATTATATAAATTTGTTCTATTACAAAGTACTGGAGAGTTCCTTCAGGCAGTCTCCAATAATTTGTAATATAACAAATTTTAAATAACAAATTCAGACCACCAAAAATAAACTAGCCCTCAACTAGTTAAACAAAAGCTTCGCATCAGAGATGCTGAGGTCCAGTTGTGGTGGCTAAAAGGGAATCTGTGCTCAAACCTGAAATTATTGAAATAATCTAACAAGCATAGGACAAATTGGGTAACATCAGCTTATGTTTGTTCAAGTTACTGTGCTCACGCATGTAGAAAATTCAAACAAGAAAACAATCTTAAGAGGCATAACTCCTGAAAAAGTTTTCAGCCAGGACTGGTTTTCGAAGTCATCCAATAGATTCTCGAGTAGAACTCGCAGACCAAACAAACTTGGTAAAAATCTGATAATTTTTGGCTTTTCCCTCCGGAAAAGACATTTCGATTATTATTTTTTTCCCCACACATTTTGTCCGTACGATTCTGAAGCTATTTTCAAACCGATTTTCACAAAATTTTGCACACACATAGACAGGCACAAAATCTAAAAATCTACTGAAGCAGAATTTTCGATTTTGCCCTACCTTTGCCAGAAAAGACAAAAAACAATCAAAATTGGGGTTGATCATCACTTTCTCTGAATACATCTTGTAGACATTACACTGAGTCATCCTACCAGCTATCATCTAGACATTATATGGAGTCAACCTACCAAGTTACAATGAAATCCCTCCATAAATATGACCTATAGACTGTGCTAAAGGTTTTCAGGTTTTGGGCATGGGCAGCCATCACGGCTGAATGATCGCGACCAAAAGGGGAGTTCTCATCTAGACATTATTTGGAGTCATCCTACCAAGTTACAATGAAATGCCTTCATAAATGTTACCCATAGACTGTGCTAAAGGTGTTTGGGCTTCAGACCCCTGTAGCCGTCACAGTTGACCAATCGTGATCAAAAGGGGTCATTCTCATCTAGACATTATATGGAGTCAACCTACTAAGTTACAATGAAATCCGTCCATCATAAACACGACCTATAGACTGTGCTAAGGGTTTTCAGGTTTTGGGCTTAGGCAGCCATCATGGCTGAATGGTCGCAACCAAAAAATGGGACGTTCTCATCTAGACATTATTTGGAGTCATCCAACCAAGTTACAATGAAATCCCTTCCTAAATGTGACCCGTAGACTGTGCTAAAGGTTTTCTGGCCTTGAGCCCCGTAGCTGTCACAGTTGACCAATCGCGACCAAAAGGGGACGTTCTCATCAAGACATTATATGAAGTCAACCTACCAAGTTACAATGAAATCCCTCCACAAATACAACCTGTTGACTGTGCTAAAGGTTTTCATGTTTTGGGCTCGGGCGGTTGACAAATCACGACCAAATGGGGAAGTTCTCATCTAGACATCATACAGAGTCATCCTACCGAGTTAGACTGAAATCCCTCCATATTAAATATGACCTGCAGACTGTGCTAAATATTTTGGGCTCGGGCAGCCATCATGGTTGACCGATCACGACCAAAAGGGGGCGTTCTCATCTAGACATGACCCCAAACCTGCATATGAAATTTCGCGAAGATCAAACAAGAACTACAGGGTGTAGCCTGTGCTAAAGGAAAATGTGAACAGACTCACAGACTTCCGCATGCGTGATGGCAATAGCTTATATTGACTTTGTCAAGTTAAGCTAAAAAAACAATCCTTAACCCTGTTTTGAGAGATTAAAGGAGACAGCCCTTAAGAACTTAGAATTCACATTCTCTATGGATTTATTCAATTGGTTCTTACAGATTAAGGATTTTTAAGAAAAAATAGACTCTTGTGAAGAATTATTCTGCCAAGCATTCATTAACCCTCCACAATCTGCCAAGCATCAAAATTTTTGATAAATTTGAGATATGATGGGCTGTTTTCAAATAGCCACAGCACTCAAAGGGTATATGACAAATAAACGAACATAGCTCCTTTTGTCAGAAGTAGACTTCTCGGATGCCAATATTGATATTAACCCTTTCCAAATATAATGATGATTTTAACCTAAACTTTCTTTTATCAAACTGGGTCATTTGAGACTACTATACCCATCTTTCTCAAGACATCAATAAAGGTACTTTAGTGATACAGTTCAAAACAATTCTTGACACTCTGGGTGCACGAAAAATCATGAAATCTTGTCTGGAAAAGCCCGATTCTCCAGAATCATAAAGTATAGTTGTTTATGTTATCATGCTGACGCTTCCAGAACATTAGAAATTAAAACAAGAAAACAATCTAAGCGGCATAACTCCTGAAAAGAATTTGCAGCAGGACTGGTTTTGAAACTCATCCAAAACATTCTTCAGTAGAACCAACAGACCACATCTGGTAATAATTGGGATATCATTTGTTCAAGTTATTGTGCTGACATCACGAGATGGATGGACAGGCAAATGCACCGATGCCTAGACGGACGGATGGACAGACAAATGATGCTCACCGACTTTCATCAAAACAAAGGTCGAATTGTTGACACAACTCAATCAAAATTTGGGTGGGGCCCAAAATCTTGTCCCTCCAAGAATGACAGCAACTATTTCCCCCCTTAACATTTTTTGTATACACTTGAAACCTCAAAAGGTAGATACCAAATATCAAGCCACTGCACTAATCAGTTCACGAGAAAATTATTTTTAATACCTGGGAGGATTTTCACCACACTGTCTCCCCATGGTGGAAGCAACTTGAGTTGAACAAAACTGAAATGCTGCAATACAGCCATCACTCACAGAAAATTTTATTGAAAGACAGCCAGTGGTTTTAGAGAAGAAAACTCACAAAGACCACTTTCACAACAATGTAAAAGACAGGCCTATTACATTCAATCAGGAGAGCTAAAACTGTACTGATTACTTCAAACTATTACAGTGCTGTGATCTCAAATGCGGACACAAAAAATTTTACCAGATCGTCAAAATTATCATTCCGCCTCCCCCCCCCCCCCCCACCCCCCCCACCCCATGCCATTACCGAATCTTGGCCAACAGGTGGTGTAAACCAGATTTGTCCAGACTTGGATGTCACAGATCCAAACTAATTTTCTTTCAGCAAGGCATGCCTTGATGATGTAGCTGGGTGATTAGACAGATGGGATTATAGTTAAAAAAAAAAAAAAAAAGTAGTGAATTAGTAAAATTTACATTAGGGTCTTGCATATTGGACTTTTTCTTTTCAAATCAAATATGAATCGAATTGCATGGTTAAGCTTAACTGAATCTGAATTAAATTGCACATTCAATCACTATATTATATATGGTCAGAGATTTTCATATGCAGTGTTATTGATTCAAAATAATTGTACATATGTGGAAAATAGGCTTTTTGACACAGCAAGTTCCTATGGATCGAGACAGAAGAGATGTGATTGGTAGTTGTATAATATGGAATACATCACAACAGCATTGTTGTCAATACTGTACACATTTATGTAAACAAAAGTTTGTCTGAGGATTAGCACATGCCATGATTACGATACGTTTAAAAATAAAGAACAGGTCAACTGTTTTGACATGAACAACGCAAAACCAATAAAAAATTGGAACTGGTGCTGAAAGTTCGTATTTCCTGTGACAATGACTTATATGTTGATAAGAGTTATCCCGCATAGATCACAGCTGACACATCTCTCACATCCCTTTACAAATCCACACATTGTTGAGCTGTCTGTACAACTGATAAACGAGTATACATTGTGACATAGCATCTACTCAGTTACCTATTATGATTTTCTTCGTGTCCAGCTACTGACTAACCACCTGACAGCTCGTACTGACCAGTTAACTGTAATATTCTTGAACTTCATATAATTGATGAGAAATAATGACCACATATATTGGTTTATTTATTAGATATGAGTTTCTTTCCCAGAATTTCCCATTATCAAGCTCAGCCGATATGACTTTAACTCGGTTGATATGATGCAACCTCTGCCAATGTGAACCAAGCCAGAGTTGTTCCCCATGATGCGTCATTTCTGGGAACAACCAATTTGTTTAGAAACGAGATCATTCACTGTTATTCATTGAATGCAATCACAAAAATTGGCGTTAACAGGCACAATGGAGTAATTTGATGCCAAGTTTTTGCATGGGAGGAATTAATGATCGCAGTAAATAAGGATTAGGTGGATGGAGAGAAGAAAGACAGTTGTACAAAAACTTCAACGCAAACTAAGATTCAGAGTCCTGAGTAGACAGAGTTAATCGAAGTGGGAAAAGAGGGGTACTTCAGCTATCAGGATAGCTGAACTAGAAACTTTAGACTTTATAAATATTTTGTAATTATTTGTTTTGATTTAATAAATAAAGAGGTTATTATTTATTTATTTATTTATTTATTGGTGTTTAAGGTCACATATTTATGCACAATGGCTAATCATGACCGTGACAGTTTTACGGGTGGAGGAAGCCGGAGTACCTGGAGAGAACCACCGAGCAACGACGAGCAGCTGCCAGCTCCCCAACATTGTAACTCCGCACTTCAGCACAGGCAGGGTTAGATTGGTTGAAGACATGCGCACCATCGACGTGCAGTACACCTTAGTACACAGCGTCATCGTGCCCCCATGCGGGCAATGGAGATGAAGTGTCTTGCCCAAGGACACAACGCGGTTGCCGCAGGTGGGATTCGAACCGAGGACCTCTCGGCTTGCAGCCTGCACCTCTACCTACTGAGCCACCGCGCTCCCAAAGAGGTTATTACTTGGTTAGTTTCATATCGGCCGAGATATCAGCCCTTGGTAACTTCAAATCGGCCTTTTCCCTTTCGTCTCTAACTTATATGAGGTTACCTCAGGCTATTAACTTGGCCATTATGTAACTAACCAAGTAATAACCTCTAAATACACAAAAAGAAAGGATATAAGTTTCTGTGATTGTCATCGGGAGATTTGATTTCAGTATTCGGCAGTCAGGTAATCCAAAATCAAATCGAATCTGACAAAGGAATATTAGGCAGTCAGTGTCACCAACTGACTAATATTCCATCTACATCACCAAGGCATGCCTTGATTATGCAGTTGGAATATTAGCCAGTTGGGATAAAAGTTAAAAAAAACTTGGAAATTTATTAATGAATAAATAACATATATATAAGGGAGTCATGACACAACTTCTTATTCAGTTAACTGGTAGAGTGCCGGAAGCCCACATTTGGGCTTAATTTTGAATTGCAGGTACCAGTTTAAAGGCTTCAAATTATGTGGATGTGCTTCAAATTACCTTTGAAGTGATATTATTTTATCTGTGAGGATTTGCCTTGTTACATTTTATGGGAGAGTGCCTACAGGCACTCTCCCATAAATTGTAACAATGGTAAAGACCAGGCACTCTCCCATAAATTGTGACAAGGCAAAGACCCACAAAGACATTTTCAGGACTAAAAATAATGTAGCACTCTACTAGTTAACATGTACTGTACTGGTACTCCAAATTGGTCATGCCAGGCATCCAGCTGTCTGAACCTGGAACTTTAGATCATTTATATGACAGACAGACCGTGTGTGTGCAGAGTATGGCCGACTATGTGTGTGCAGGGATGAGAACAAAAGATTAAGAAAACAGGAATATCCCCCCCCCCCCCCCTTTAAAATCTATTTATACATTCAAACCCCTCGCAAAATGGAACTAAAAGTAATATATCCAAAAAAAAAAATTAAAAATTTGCTAAATAACTGAAAATTCTCATCCCTGGTGTTCGCCACAAATACAAGTATAAATCTAGTCTTTTAAGAAAGTTTATAATTACTAGCAAGAGAGAATTGATATCTTAAGACTCCAATCCCGATGAAAATTAAGGGGGGGGGGGGGAGGGGCTTAAATAGTTACACCTGTGTCCACTCCCAGCACTTTACACAAGAAATGTCATTCAAATTTTGTCCATTTTTGCCTCCAAAACCTTATAAGCCCTCATTAGAACAAGGTCCTCTAATTAAAGGGTCATAAGCTAAGTGTTGGATGTGAATATTTTATTAACAATATTTTCGAGAAGGGAGAGAACTGAGTTTTTTGGTGCAAACCTCAACAACCATAAAGGATAAAGGACTTCCCACAAAAAACAAATGGAATCCAGAAATAATCTGTATATAACAAAATTTTATTCAATGTATACAAATCAACAATAATCTGGGCATGATGGTTAAATTAAATCATGAATATTTACAAAAACATTTAAACCCACATACAAATACAATGTCCATGATAACAATGACTTTATACATAATTCACATAGACTTTTACCCTTTTACCTAACAAACTGTTAAAATGTGTCCAGCATTATACAAAATGAATAATCGCTACACAAATTTTGTATTTTTTTCCAATTTTTATTATCAAACCACAACTTATGACCCTCACAGGAGCTCACTGAGCTTGTTCCAAAAGGAAATTATAAGCAATGCTCTGAAAGTGAAAACTGAAATTTTTTGTTGTTGTTTGTTAAAAAATATTGCACTCCATCTTTCGGTCATGTTAGGAAAAGGGTTATCAGGAATAAATTATATCAAGTATTCTAGTTCGTACCAAAGCTCTTTCTCCAGTTGACAGACACACTTTTGGCTCTTATCAGATTGAGCAGCGAGTCCCTTTATCTTAACTGGTTTGGATCATCATTTGTTGGAAGAAGTTAAGAGAGTTTTCACCAGACCAGACATGATCATAACTTCTTTCAACTGTTGTGGTGCCTGCAGTATCTCCAGAGTTGATTGGTGCTAGTATACCAAAGTATTGGCATTTCCATCCAGGAAAAAACCCAAATTTGGTTCAAAAACATATGTAGCACACAAACAGTTCCAGCCAATGGACCTCTGGGTTAAATGAACAAGCCCATTAGCTGAAACACAGTTGGGTTTCTCTTGCCTTCTGACAAGATACACAAGTAATTACCTGGGTGGAATCTGTACTCTGTGGGTATTTTACTGCTACTGGCAAGGGTCAGAATACTATGTCGGGCTCAATAACCCAGAGGGGGCTTCCTAGAAGTCAAGGTTCAGAAATTGAAGGATTTTTCAAATATCTTCAGAGACCCCAAAAAAGGGTGCTCCCTTCTTAGAGTCACACATAGTTTCAAGAACATGTTTAATGACTCGTTTGACAGGTGTTTGATGAAGTTTCCTTGTCAAAGTCCTGAACATAGCTGTTCTCTTTTTCGTATTTTGAGTTTTTTAAAACGTTGTGCATATTATAGCTTTAACCATTCAGTAAAAAAATTGGGATACCTGGGAAGTGCGTGTCTCCTAGTCCTCTGTCTGTACAGTGGAAAAAGTACTCAATGATGTTAAAACAGAAGTTTCGTGAATTTGTAAAATGTTTGAAGTGTGCCGCCATTCGCCCGGTGCAATTAATTAACAAGAGCACCGCCAAGCAGGACATTATACGCCCGTTTTGTATTTTTGAAGGGTTGGGGTAAGGATGGGGGTGAGGGTGAAAATTGTTCGGACCAACCCCATATTCGAACTTGATCTGTATTTTGTTGTGATTAAACAACATACCAAGTTTGGAACCAATCGGAAAACAAATATTAAAAGTTATCATCTGGAAACCAAATATTTGATGCATTCTATGTCCAACAAGGGCCATAATTCAGGGGAAGTTCGAACTGACCCCATATTCGAACTTGACCTGTCTTTTGTTTTGATTAAACCACGTACCAAGTTTAGGAGTCAATCGAAAAAAAAATACTAAAGTTATCATCTGGAAACCAAATGTTGATGAACGGACAGACAGACGGATGGACAAATGGACAGACAGACAGACTGATTCCATAATTCGACGGTTTTTCAACAGGCGTATAAAAAATCAGTCAGGCCATACTAAAGTTATAATCCGGAAAACACAAAATGCACAAATTCAAGAGGAATAACTCTGGAAAGGTACATGCGATTTTGGCCTAAAGTGAACTTGAGCTGTGCTTTGTGGTCATAAACAAAATCTGAGAATTTGAAACAAATTAGTCAAGGCAAACTAAAGTTATCATCCGGAAACCACATAATTCACAAATTTGCAATCATTCAAGGGGAATAACTATGGAACGGTACATGCAATTATGGCCAAAGGTGAACTTGAGCTGTGCTTTGTGGTCAAAAACAAAATCTGAGAATTTGAAAAAAATCGGTCAAGGTAAACTAAAGTTATCATCCGGAAACGAGAAGTTGGGCTAAATTCCCATAAATAAAGGGCCATAACTCTACTGCAAATGGGCCGCTAGAAACGGAAACCAAACCCATCCTGTATTTTGTCATACTAAATCCACATGCCAAATTCAACTCAGCTCAAACCATTACAACTAAAGTTATCGTCCGGAAACGAAATGTGTCCATGGACGGACAGACAGACGGGTGGAGAGACCATTCACATAATACATCCCGTTTTTCAAATGGGCATATAAAAACAACATCTGAAAAATTTGGTGTCAATCCGTCAAGGCGTTTGGCTTTAAATGAACGGAAACCAATTGTTTTCAAAAATTGTGTTTTCAAAGGGCCATAACTCTGCAGCGGATGGACTGAGAAACACCAATATCGAACTTGACCTGTATTTTATTGCTACAAACAACATCTGAAAGGTTGATGTCGATCCGTCAAGGCGTTCGACTTTAAATGAAGGGAAACCAATTTTTTTCTAAAGATTGTGTTTTCAAAGAGCCATAACTCTGCAGAGGATGGACTGAGAAACACCAATATCGAACCTGACCTTCATTTCATTGCTAAAAACATCTGAAAAATTTGGTGTCAATCCGTCAAGGCGTTCAGCTTTAAATGAACGGAAACCAATTTTTTTTAGAAAAAGTGTTTTCAAAGGGCCATAACTCTGCAGCGGATGGACTGAGAAACACCAATATCGAACTTGACCTGTATTTTTTTTTATTGCTAAAAACAACTTCTGAAAGTTTGATGTCGATCCGTCAATGAACGGAAACCAAATTGTTTACGGACAGGCGGACGGACAAACAGACTGATAACATAATATGTCCATTTTTATAAACGGGCGTATAAAAACTCCCGGGCCAAATTTTGTGACGGACAGTTTCCTCACCTTCATATCCGGTCTTCGCCAGCTCGCACCCAAACCAGTACAGTAATATCATAGAATATGGAGCTATGGCATTGATGTACAACCGATCATTTACCGATGTAATATCTGTTTCTGAGTGTTTCAGGCATGTATTTTATTTTTACATCAATTAAAAAGTGTGGGCGACTTGGGTGAGGGTGATTAAATTAACGGCATCTTTGAAGTTGAGGGCGAGGGTGCATAAATTAACGGCATCTTTGAAGTTGTACATCAAAGTATTTTTCTTCAACGCGTGCCAGTGATTGGTTAGGTGAAATCAGTGCTTGTAATGCTGCTGAAATCCAAGTTGTAACATTATCAGCATCAACAAACGTCAATGATTGCATTGATATCCACTTCTCAATACAATTTAAAATCGGTCCACCACGAAGCAGAAACGTCTCATGTTTGTAATCATTAACCCCCAATATTGGCATTTTACGACTTCATCTTTGAGTTTCCCGACTAGTCGACTGGCAGATTTCAGAGTCGATTTTACGAAAATCAAATCGACTTCTACTAGTTGACTAATCGTTTCAACACTAGTAATTTGTAATAAATCAAATTTTGAATAACAAATTCAGACCACCAAGAGTAATCTATCCCTCAACCAGTTAAGCCAAGGGAATATGCACCCAATATTTCCTTTTTGATTGTCACATCACAATACATTTATTAGATTTGATTTTCTTTCCCAGAATTGTCCATTACCGGATATGATATGGATTGAATCTCGGCAGATATGATGCCAATTTTGGGCAATATGAACCAAGCTAGAGTTGTCCCTCTTGATGCATAACTAAGCACAACCAATTTGTTTACATCGAAATATTCAGTTATTCATCGAACGTTATTAGCAAAATTAACGAGACCAGGCATGGTGGTGTGGTTTGAAGCAGAGTTTTGTATGATGAGGAATAAATGATAGCTATAAGTAATGATTAGGTGGATTAAGAGAAGAGAGTTGTACAGAAACTTCAATGCAAACTAAGATTGAGAGTCGTAAGCAGAGATTCGTTGAAGTGGGAGAAGAGGCAGTTCAGCTATCCGAATGTCGCAGCTTCCCCAATGGGGAAGCCAGAACGTTGAGATAGCTGAACTACGATAGGAGGAAACTTCGGACTTGGTGAAAAGAAGGAGAAACAATAACACAATCAGAAAACTGTAGAACATTTTGTAATTATTTGTTTTTGTTTAATATATGATGAGGCTATAACTTGTTTAGATTCATATCGGCCCTTGATTTATCAGCCCTCTGTAACTTCTTATCAGCCTGAGACCTGTAGTCTCAGGCTGATATGAAGTTACCATGGGCAGATATCTCGCTCGTTATTTAAACTAACCCTGTAACAACTGCTAAATATTTGCAACGTAATACACCATTCTCATTCTATTAGATGTTCTATTAGGCAGAGAAGATCCATTTCGGCAATATTCAGTTCAGTAAATATTGCTGAAATGAATCTTCTCCGATCGCTTGGTATCTCAGTTTTCAAGGAAGGATCCAAAATTTAAGGACTTTCTGGACCCTTGGAAGGTGTTTTCTGAATTCCATGACTTTCAAGGAATTCAAGAAGCCAAGAGTCAAGAGAACCCTAGAGAGATAGAGAAGTTTTCATCATTTCACACACTATAAATAAGAATACTTTGAACAATTCACAAATGGGATGTTGGAATACTTTTCATCAGCAACATTGGATGGCTATCTGGAAAAGAAGAAAAAGCAGTAAAGAAGTCATTTTCTAAATAATTTCTTGATCACACTGTTCATAAAACAAGAAATGCTCACTAAAAAAATACTGCTTAAAATGAGCATTCAGGCAAATCTATCCCATGTTGTTCATGGTTTGATAGCTTCCAAGATTTTGATAATTGTAAAAAAAAATTCTTGTTCCTTTCTGTACTGATGATACTGTCCTAATGATGAAGTGACATTTTCAGTACAGAAACAAGACTAATGGCCTATAATACTGGAATGAAAAGTTTTCTGTTGAATTTGGTGCTCACTACAGTTCATAAGGTTTCAAATTTAATAAAATGCTGACAGGATCACCGATCCAATAACAAGTTGTGACAGCACAAAAGTGGGTTTAATCATTATCAACTTATCGTCGGAAAACCAATTGTTTACGATTTACTATGTGAAGGGTAGCCCATCTTGACCTTGCCCATCCAATATAGATAGGGTTCTTCCTCTCACCAAGGCCAACCTACCTATGAAATTTCATGAATGTGGGTTCAACCATAGTCAAGTTATCATCTGGAAACCAATTGTTTACGATTTAGTATGTTCAAGGTCACTATGACCTTGACCATTGACCTAGCAAGTCCAAAATACATAAGGTTCTTCCTCTCACCGAGGCCAACCTACTTATGAAGTTTCATGAATGTGGGTTCAACCATAGTCGAGTTATCATCCAGAAACCAATTGTTTACAATTTAGAATGTTCAAGGTCTCTGTGACATTGATAGATGACCTAGCAAGTCCAAAATAAATAGGGGTCTTCCTCTCACCGAGGCCAACCTACCTATGAAGTTTCATGAACGTGGTTCGAACCATTATCAAGTTATCGTCCGGAAACCAAATGTTTACACCCACCCGCACAACCGCCTGCCATTCACAAAACTATAAGTCGAGTTTGATTTTTGCATCTGAACACAGCAGCCAAAAGCTGTATTGACCTTATCCATAAGGTCAATACAGCCACTAATATGTTGGAACTTTCTCAACAGAACCATACACATATGGATGTCACTTGAACTAGCATAAAGTGCAAGTTGTAGGATAACCGCTATAAACTATGCATCTTTCTCTTCCTACCCTGTTAAAACCAGAAGCAAACATCATTTTCTGGAGACCTCTCACAGATTCTGGTCTTAGCAGCAGTATACTTTGTTTATTGCAGTTTTGTTACAACTTATTTCGACTTGTACTGTAATGTGCAAGTTCTTTTGACAATGATATCCGAATGGATTTATTGGAAAATAGTGATAAAATTACCCCCCCCCCCCACCCCCCATGAGTGGAATTTATTTAAAAATATAGATATATAATATAGATTAACCTTTTAAATAATGAAACCCGGCACATGGGGATTGTAAATGATGAAAGTGTGAAAGCAGACAACAACTTTGTCAGCTAAGCATAATAGAATAATGACTCGGATAAATAGAGTCTGCGAGAGAATTACATTTTCCCATTCCTGTGACCTTGGTGTCACTCGAGCATGGTGTTGCTGCGATAAAGACCTCGATTGGTCTTAACCCTTGTGTAAAGTTTCATAGAAATCCACCAAAGTATTATAGAGTAATGGCTCTGGACGGACAAATAAAGTCGGACGGACGGACAACCCAAATTTAAGATGCCTCCCTATCGGGGCATATCAAGGGAATATTCTTGCATTTATTAAAGTGTTAATTTACTATACACTCACACGCACGTCATTTGGAAAGAGAATCTTCTTGCATTTATTCTATAATTTATTGCAAACAGGCCTACAAACACATGAGCATCATTTAGAGAAGTGACGGACATACAAAGTAGCACACATGATTGTCAACTATCATTGCAATCTTTCTTTTCTGTCACTGCAGTTTCTTATCCACTTGTTTTACCATTGAAAATATCATGTCATCCTTTTTGTTTGCTTTATACTCAATTGGAAGGGACATTTTTTAAACATCGTGGATTTCTCACCTATCCAATGATTAATAGTGAGCATTTATCTGTACCACTTATATTTGCATACGGCACTGTTGTCAATCTTTCCTTACTTTGCTTTCAACTGTGATAGTCGATTTCTTTAAATTCCATGGTTATATTAGGCAACAGTGTCAATAAGAAGTACATGTTTTAGCTGCATTAAAAATGTCCTCAGGCTTGTACTTTTCCATATCGGTAGTACGCTGGATTTACAATAGTATTACAAATGCACGTCTTTGCAGTTTCATGAACATACAATTTGTCAAAGAGTTGAGTGAACTGTGCATGTAATTAGAATACAGTGGAACCTTGTTAATTGAATAGCCACTTTGCAAATGAAAATTATTCAATTAACAGGAGTATTCAATTAACAGGGATTGTGCCTCTTTCTTGTATTCTAGAGATAAACTTAGCATTTATTCTATTATATCTTGTTTTACAGAGCTCTGTCAAACAAGATATAATAGATTAAATGCCTAGATATAATAGATTAAATACCTTTATTCGATGTACTGAGGCCAAATAGGTCTATAAACAAAGGAAAACTGGGGAGTGTCAGGGTAATTTCTCAACAGGTTACAAGATTTTTTATTCAATTAACAAGAGTTTACTGTATAAACTATATTCAATTAACAGATCAAATTTGGACAGGAGGTATGGTAAATGGTTGTGTTGGGAAATTATATTCAATTAAGAGGGTTATTCAGATGAGAGATATCCAATTAGGTGGGCTCCACTGTAGTCCCTCGTGAGAATTCTAGGACAAAGAGCAGTACTAGTTTACTGTAGAAAGTAAATTCTGTTTTATTGGTGAAACAGGATCTGATAACCAACGCTTAGGATGGAGGTCCTCAAAAGTGGGTAGCATAGGTGTAAATTATTGGCTAAACTTGACTTCATACCTAAGTTGTGGTTAAGATATAGATGCCGAAAGTGACCTTAAAAATAAATAAATAAATGCTACCACAGATAATGCTGTACTCCATGCATATAGCATGTGTCTCCTGTTGTATGGACCATCATAAGCTGGTTTCTTCAAACAAAATTGAAATGACTGGGAATATTCTGGTGTGACCATGTTAAAAAACAAGAGGCCCCAAGAGACTTGAGAGCGCTCACCTGACACTGACAACTATCAACCGAGGGTCCTGATTTGAACAAACTTGCATCTGTGCCATTAAGAAAACCATATACCAAATATCAAAACATTCTGAACGGTGGATCTGAATAAAAAAGTTTTAAAAAAAAATTGCTGACATTGAACTAACTTATAATTCGGGCTCCCATAGGGAACCCAAATATGAACCCAGGGACTTGGCTTTAATGAATTTGAATATCACCTCCCTAAGGATACTGTATACCAAATGTCAAAAGATTCTGATTGGTGGATGTGAAGAAGAAGATTTTTAAAGAATGTTCCTCATATTGAACTAAGTTACAATTCGGTCTCCCACAGAGAACCCAAATATGGACTCAGAGACTTGGATTGAACAAACTTGAATCACACCTCCCTAAGGATGCTGTATACCAAATATCAAAACATTCCGACTGCTGGATCTGAATAAGATTTTTAAAAAAAATTCCTCATATTGAACTAAGTTATAATTCGGGCTCCCACAGGAAGGCCAAATATGAACCCACAGACTTGGCTTGAACAAACTTGAATCTCACCCCCCTAAGGATGCTGCATACCAAATATCAAAAGATTCTGATTGGTGGATCTGAAGAAAAAGATTTTTAAAGAATATTCCTCATACTGCACTAATTTAAACATTTGGGCTCCCACCACAGAGAACCGAAATATGAACCCAGGGATTTAATTTAAACAAATGTGTGAAACAATCTTCCAAAGAGGTTATATGTGAAATTTGAAAGCTTTTGGAGCAGTGGTTTGGGAGAAGAAGAGTCTTAAATGTTTTCCCCATTAAATGAAAGTGTCAATGACACTGTAGCTCAACTTAACAAACTTGAACTTGGTAAGTTATAAATGAAATGGCAAAATTGAAGATCATTGGTACCAATGTTATTTTTTTTGCCAGTGGCAACATTTTTTGACAGAAACCGAAGAAATAGCTCCCATCTAGAGGCCTCCCCAAACTAGCACGCCAGGTTTCAAAGCAATCCGATAATAAATGTGCCCTGTAGGGTGTACTAAAGGGAAATATTGTGGTCTGACTAGACTAAATTCTAAGAACGTTGGCCGTGGCAACATTTTTTGACGGAAATGGAAGAAAATCGATAGCTCCCATCTAGAGGTCACCGTAAATAAGCATGCCAGGTTTCAAAGCAATCTGATCATAAATGTGCCCTGTAGGGTGTGCCAAAGGGAAATATTGAGTCTTCTGACTAAACTAAGTTCTAAGAACGTTGGCCGCAGCAACATTTTTTGATGGAAATTGAAGAAAATCGATAGCTCCCATCTAGAGGTCACCCCAAACAAGCATGCCAGGTTTCAAAGCAATCCGATCATAAACGTGCCCTGTAGGGTGTGCCAAAGGGAAATATTGAGTCTTCTAACTAAACTAAGTTCTAAGAACGTTGGCCGCGGCAACATTTTTTGATGGAAATTGAAGAAAATCGATAGCTCCCATCTAGAGGTCTCCCCAAACAAGCATACCAGGTTTTAAAGCAATCAAATCATAAATGTGCCCTGTAGGGTGTGCCAAAGGGAAATATTG
Organism: Pictodentalium vernedei; assembly: GCA_031216915.1. Taxonomy (NCBI): domain Eukaryota; kingdom Metazoa; phylum Mollusca; class Scaphopoda; order Dentaliida; family Dentaliidae; genus Pictodentalium; species Pictodentalium vernedei. The sequence goes on along the minus strand of CM062296.1, from coordinate 303,776,731 downwards.
TGGTCTGACTAAACTAAGTTCTAAGAATGTTGGCTGCGGCAACATTTTTTGATGGAAATTGAAGAAAATCGATAGCTTCCATCTAAAGGTCACCCTAAACAAGCATGCCAGGTTTCAAAGCAATCCGATCATAAATGTGCCCTGTAGGGTGTGCCAAAGGGAAATATTGAGTCTTCTGACTAAACTAAGTTCTAAGAACGTTGGCCGCAGCAACATTTGACAGAAATTGAAGAAAATCGATAGCTCCCATCTAAAGGTCTCCCCAAACAAGCATGCCAGGTTTCAAAGCAATCTGATCATAAATGGGCCCTGTAGGGTGTGCCAAAGGGAAATATTGAGGTCTGACTAAACTAAGTTCTACGAACGTTGGCCGGGGCAACATTTTTTGCCGGAAATTGAAGAAAATCGATAGCTCCCATCTAGAGGGCACCCTAAATAAGCATACCAGGTTTCAAAGCAATACGATCATAAATGTACCCTGTAGGGTGTGCCAAAGGGAAATATTGAGTCTTCTGACTAAACCAAGTTCTAAGAACATTGGCCGCAGTAACATTTTTTGACAGAAATTGAAGAAAATCGATAGCTCCCATCTGGAGGTCTCCCCAAACAAGCATGCCAGGTTTCAAAGCAATCTGATCATAAATGTGCCCTGTAGGGTGTGCCAAAGGAAATTGTGGACATACGTACTAACGTACGTATGTACGTACGCCAACGGACGAGAAGTGATGGCAATAGCTCAGCTTGACTTTGTCAAGTTGAGCTAAAAATGCTGACTCAGCATTTTTTTCAAAGTCCCGAAAGAGTACCCTATGAAAGTGCCCTATGATGAAACCGATGGCAGTTTTTTCAGACCATTCCATTCTGTTGGTCCCAAGGAAGCTTCACACCAAATAAGAATTCTCAGAGCCGTGTAATTTTGGAGATATGGATGTTGGAAAAATTTTTCTATTTTTAGCTCCTGTGGTTCCCACGGGGTATTTGGAAAAAATATTTTTGGCATAAATCCAGTACTTATGACCCATTAATACTTCATATCAAATTTGGTTCAAATCGGCCTCTCGGTTTGGAAAGTTAAAAAATTTATAGTAATTTATATATTTTTTATACTTACCAATGACCCAGACATAGCTGGTGCTAACTCTTAAAATATAGGGCCAAACACAAATTTTGCCCCCCAATCCCCAAAATTTGCATCTAAAACCAAAGAAAACATGTCCTGAATGGCCCTCCACACTTCACCTCTACTGCGCATGCGCAGTGTCAAGGACGTTCCGAAATTGGCGCCATTAATCATTCTAATAACCAGTGCCTGGTAAGCGCTATGTACTCAGCGGGGAGGTAAGAGTTCCCAACTCCTGGGAGGGCCATCCCCGTCTGGGTCATTGGTAAGTATAAAAAATATGTAAATTACTATAAATTTTTTTAACATTTTTATACTGTACCAATGACCCAGACATAGCTGAATAGTAAAAAGGCTGGAGGGCCAAGGACATAGAGCAAGATGGAATACGCTCAATTATATAAAATAGAGTCATCCCCTCTAGGGAAAAAGAAGTATTAGGCCTTACATGTATCTTTCTTATTTATGATAAATTAGAAAGATACAACACCTTCCAAAATTGAGCATCATACATCCATGTACTCTATTAATATCTAGTATAATCCTTATACTAATAATTTTTAAAGTAAGCCAATAAATAAAGTAAGTCTAGAGAATAGAGACTCTTAATACTCCTTAAAAGTGTCTGAGGATTGTAAAATAATGTCCGTTGACACGTGCTATATTCAAAAGCTATACTTTAAAAACTAAGACCTAAATGAATTTTTAAAACATAAACTTCTCACTAAACAACCATCCCAATAACAGCTCAGAATTACTAACTCCGGAGGAGGTATCCCTTTGTTTTCATAGTATAACAGGTGACCCAAGGGAACACCCTCCCCCCCCCCCCCCCCCCTTTTTCTTGCCCTGGGTCAAATAGCCCAGAGCGGAGAGGGCAGCAGAACGGAGTCACTGCCGAAACAGACAGCCTACCTAGCTATAGTAGCAACTGTTAAGTAAATGACATTCTGAGCAGTAGATAATAGACCTAACAATAGAGGCCTCCAGAAATGAGATAAAAATTCATGAATGTGGATGACTGAGCGCAATGAGCAGCCTTCAAAAATCTATAATAGCGACACTATTAATGTAAGCCCAAGATGTAGAAGAACTCTTACTTCATGAGCCGACATCTCAAACACAACTGCTGAGTGAATGATATACCATAAGCAGTATCGATAGTTAATTGAATCCATTAGCAATAGAATGGAGCGTAACGTCCTTCTATTAGGCATCAAAGACAGAAGAAGCTTACGCCTGTAGTAATAAACAGATATCTATTTATAAATACATAAACTCTAACCGGACAGAGTAAAGGCCTATGCCCGTATGAAGACGGAAGGATCTTAATAACAATAGGTTCCGGATATTAATTAGGAGCCTGACTCTTATGAGAAAATCCAACCTAAATAGTAAAGGAAGTAGTGATTCCGAAACTATGAAAGTGAAAATCATCCACCGATAGTGCATGAAACTCACTGACTCTTCAGTAAAAGAGAAGCCAACAGAATTACTGTCTAAAAGGTCAGAATTTGAAAACTACTGTTTCCAGAGGCTCAAATGATCACTTAGCTAAATAAGAACCGAAGTTAAATTCCGTATAGGAATTTAATCTAATGATTCTAAGTCTATTTATCGAAAAGAAACCAACTGACTTGGATAAAGAGACATAAGACTCAATTGTAAACTATCATAGAGTGCATAGGTATGAGGTAACATAAACCTATAACCTTAATAATAACAGGCTGCAGTAGATCTTGTCAAACAAGTATACTAAAAAGTTGCAATGACTAGTATGGAGGAATCAACAATATCAACATAGTGATCCCTACACCAACGACGGAAGAGCCTCCACTTTAGCCGCATAGTATAGCGAAGAAGAGGTTCTCCTATAGTAAGAAATCGCGTTCAAAGCTCGTCCAGTACAATGCTTACAATGCAATAAGGACTACACAACGGAATACATGAAGGTTGAGACCTTGCGGGTTGTGATAAAGATGACACGATTTTACCCAGCGAAAAAAGATCCTCTCATAGAGGAAGTTTTCACGTTAAGTCCCACAGTAGACCTCAGAGTAAATTTACCCACGGTTTCTGTGAAGACAGAGATACTATCAACAGAAATGTATAGTGGTTGTTTATCTTAGCAATACTTGCTGAAACAACAGCGCCGGAGGATACGCATATCCTATCATTCCGTCCTATTAGATCAATAGAGTGTTAACAACATTAGCTCAGAGATCCGGACAAGCAAACACATACGTCTGCAATTGATTAGTAAGTAGTGTCGTAAATAAATTATCATTGGGCGCTCCCATTGATAGCAAATCTGATTGAATACTTGTTTGTTGAGAGTCCATTCTGACGGCAACAAGCGACCCACAAGTGAACGGGAGTCCGGTAATACAATCAGACGACCCGGAATATGACGGACCGAAGCAGAACTTGGTGTACTATAACAAACAGAAGGATTCTTTCCATTAAATTGAATAACGGAAACGAATGAGTGCCTCCCTGGTTCCGGAGATACGCCACCACTGTCGAATAAACGGACAGGATTTGGACATGCGTTTCTGAATAATGTTCATCCAATGACATAAAGCAAGCCTAAAAAAACATTATTCCGTGGAAGATAAGTACTTGCTTAGAGACTGCGGAACCCAAAGACCCTGGCACTTCGAATCCGTTGGGATCAATATTATATCCCAACCTGTTTGACTGGCAACCGTCATAATTATAAAACTCGGATCCGGCAACTGCAGTGGCACTCTCTGAGTCAACCACCGAATGTTTACCCCAGTCTGAATCTCTTGCTACACTAGATAGACAAGAGAACGTGTAAATCGAGCAATTCATGGATTGCTGAAAAGTTGCCGTCGAAGAGAAGCTTCTCCGAGAACGAAGCGACTCTGAGAGAGTTCTTCACCTTACTATCCACGCGCATGGATGTAGCTAGGGCTGCGTCACGTCTAACCAACTCCAAGCAGCCACTGAAGGGCGGAGTTATACATGAACAAACTACTGCCCTCAAAAGAAATTACATTGAGGATCATATCCCGGAATTCTTTCTGTTGAAGACGTAATGATAATGCCTCAGTAAGGTGGATTACGTATGATAAAGCGTCTAAGTTAAGTCTATTAGACATCATTGTCGTTTCCAACATTGTGGATGGAAAAGACATAGACGGCGAAAAAGATTATTTCCAGTCTTTAACCACGCCGTCTATACGCATATGAACTCTCGGTATGCCCTGATCTGCCAAAATAAATTATTCATATAAATGATAAAAGGCAGAAATGAGCATTGCGGACAAGAAACTAAACCATCATGCTTGGTAGCAGGCTTATATATATAGCGTCGATAAATAATACACATGTTCTAATGACATTATTAGACTGTGTCGGTAAGTCAGGGACAATGTCCCTGAACCGATCCAAAATTCCATGTCCAATGACGCTATAAGTCTCTTATCCAACATCGCAGCAATGTAGTCCGAAATAAGAATCACTGGAAGATAATGCCGGAAGATATGAATGGCAGCTTCCGATGCTACGAAAGGGAAAACTCGAAATCTTTCGAATCCCTTTCGCCATCCTGTCGGACCCTATAAAGCGTTCGGTCGTCCGTACCTGATGCAACCGCGGACCGCACCGACCCAGCGCCGTCGGATAATTCCTGATTCGACCAAGAAACTGTCGATTGCTGGGATGCTGCGAAAAAACTGTGCTTACTCGGATAGCACGTCTGTCACTGAGGCCTGTGGAGAAGCGGTCCTACGATGCATTGCCGCTGGAAGCTCCGTAATCGTTACCCCGTGCATACTACTAATATGCGAGCGAACGGAGTGTATAGGCCTCGTGTCCCTTGGCTACCGGATGGCGTGACCTGTTCGCCATGGAATCACTGAATGACGAAACTGATCGGATACTCGAGGTCACGTAGCCAATGTGCGGTCGTCTGCACTGCTGTGAGGATGAGGAAGCATTATCGACAGTCTCTCGGACTGTCAATATAACGGAGCGTCCTGAGCGACGGACATATGCTCTGAATGTAAAATATCTGAACCACAACATGCGGTCCCCTATGTTGTTGGACGAGAGAGGGACCTCTCTCGCTCACAGCCCGGACGGACCTGGACAAGCCAGGAACCGGACTAACAGGCTTCCTCCGATCTGTCCTCAATCCGCCGTCACTGGGTGAGTACTAAAGTAATTATAGTGCTCGCATCACCCAAATCTCCTTCCTAGACCGCAACGGACGAACCCGGCAGCCGAACCATTCGATGAATGTACGCTACACCGGGTGAGCTAGTGAATGTCACTCCGTCGAACCTACAAGGGACCTCTTAGGCGATAGACATATTTCATGAGCACTTATTGCCGCTAGCTCTTCATTAACTATGACGACAGAGGCACACTTTTGAAAGACATCTCCGTAACTTTGCGTACAAGAAACCAGAAATGCTTGGTAATAGCAAGCATATAATAAAAAATATATAGCGTCGTTCAATAATTCGAAAGTTTGTGTGACATTATTGGACTATGTCGGAACTGAGGGACGATGTCCCTGAACCGAACCAAAAATTTCTAAGTCCACCGACGCTATCAGTTTTTTATCCGGCATCGCAGCATTCTGGTCCGACGAAAGAACCTGTAGAAGATCAAGTCAGATGACATACACAACAGCATATGTTGTTCCGAAAGGGAAAGCTCGAAATCCTCCGAATCCCTTTCGGTATCCCGTCGGACCGGATGAAATTTTCGGACGTCCGTACCCGCTTCCGCGGAGCGTCCCGACCCAGCATCGTCGGATAAAACATTATGCGACAGATTCAGTTGTTGCTGGGATGCTGCGATAAGCTGCGCTATTGGGATAGCACATCCGTCCCCGAGGCCTGTGCAGTAGCGGTCTTACGATGCATTGCCGCCGGAAGCTCCGTGTACGTTGACTCCCGCCCACTTTCCTATGCGAACGTCCGGAGTCTGCAGGCCTCGTGTCCCTGGCTACCGGATGGTGTGATCTGGTCGCCGATGATTCTCTGATTGGCGAAGCTGACTGGATATCCGAGGTCACGTAGCCAAGAGTGGTCGTGTGCGCTACCATGAGAATGAGGAAGCCTTATTGACAGTCTCTACGGACTGACTATATGTCGGAGCGTCCCGAGCGGCGGACGTATGCTCCGAATGCGAAACATTTTGTACCACAACATCTGGGGCCAGATGTTGTTGTACGAGAGAGGGGCCTCTCTCGCTCGCCGTCCGGATGGACCAGAACGAGCTATGAACCGGACTAAAAGGCTTCCTCCGTTCTCTCTCTAATCCGCCGTCACTGGGTGTGCATTAGGTTGATTTATAGTGCTCGCATCACCCCAAAACTCCTTCTAGACCGCAACGGACGAACCCGGCTGCCGAACCATTCGATGAATGGACGCTACACCGGGCGAGCTAGCAGACGTCAAAGGCCGTCGAACCTACTAGGGTCCTCTTAGGCAATTGGCGTATTTACATGAGCACTTTTCCGCTAGCCCTTCATTAATTGTGACGACGGAGGCACACTGTTGGAAGACATCACAGATACATCACCCTAATCTTGATCGTCTGAAATAGAAATTGATAAAGTAGAGTGACCCTGCGGGGAAAGGACCGGAATGTCCAATTCCCCACTAACATACCGTGACATACGCTTCCCATGTTGTCATCGAAATCATCAGATACAGAACAGGAGTTAATGCGAGTACACTGACCACATATAGAATGATTATAAAAGTCAGAGGAAGACTTCCTCTTATTACAATTGATCAAAATCCTTTCAATGTGAAAAGAAAACAAAGTCCTGGTACTCGCACCAACCCCTGACAATCAAAATACATAATAATAATATGATCCATTAACATAGAAAAAATAATTGAAATCAAAATATTTAGAAAAAATATTTTTTCAGAACAGCCCAAGTTTCTGAAAAGTAACGTTCAGCCCCAATGGATCCCAAGCCTAAGTGTGGACAAAAATTTTAAAAATATTTTAAACAATTTATGCAACACTTACGAACAATAATAATGTATCTAGTTATGATTAAATTAACATCAAGATATTATTTTCAAGAAATCCCCCCCTCACACAGAGGGCTGTTGAAAATGTAAACAATGAGTGTAAAAACACTAAAATAAGACTCCAGGCACCCAGGCCCGAAATCAGTTACCAAAAATACACTATCTGATGCAAAACAGAGACTTCCAGGGAAGAAACTGCAGAACATCAGATGGTAGATGCAGAACACAACGCCTAACCACCCGTAGGTGAAGACGTAAACATGGGGAAAAGAACAGAATTCATTCTGTTACTCAGCTAAAACTCCCAAGAAATTTTAGTAATAATAATTACAGAAACTATGCCAAAAGCTTGGGAGAATAGCAAGAGGGGACTTAAAGGAAAGGGAGAGAGGAAAACACTGAAAAATCAGTGTAACTAAATAACAAGAATGACAACAAAATGGCTGCTGCCTCGAAAGTTAAAAAATTTATAGTAATTTATATATTTTTTATACTTACCAATGACCCAGACTTAGCTGGTGCTAACTCTAACAAAACCAGGGCCAAACACAAATTTTGCCCCCCAATCCCCAAAATTTGCATCCAAAACGAAAAGAAATCATGTCCTAAAGGACCTCCATACTACGCCTCTACTGCGCATGCGCAGTGACGCAGACGTCCCGAAATTGGCGCCAATTATCATTCTTACTGGCAGTGCCTGGTCAGCGCTATGTACTCAGCGGGGAGGCAAGAGTTCTCAACTCCAGGGAGGGCCATCCCCGTCTGGGTCATTGGTAAGTATACAAAATATATAAATTACTATAAATTTTTTAACATTTTTATACTGTACCAATGACCCAGACTTAGCTGAATAGTAAACAGGCTGGAGGGCCTAGGACATAGAGGAAAATCCAATAAGCTCAACTATATAGTAAAGAGGTAACCCCTTAAGGAGAAAAGGAGTATTAGGCTTTACATGTATCTTTCTTATTTAATATTAAATTAGAAAGATACACTACCCTTAATAATTGAGCACAATAACATTCATGTTCTCTATTAACATCCAGTATAACCCTTATACTAATTATTTTTAAAGCAAGCCAATAAATAAAGTAGTCCAGAGAATTGAGACTCTTTATAGTCATTTAAAAGTGTCCAAGTATTGTATATTAAAGCCCGTTTGACACTTGACATATACAAATGCTTCACACCGAGCTACACTTTAAAAATAAGACATGAATGAATTTTAACATTAATATTACACTTTAAAACCATCCCGGAAGCGACTCAGAAATACTGACTTGGAGGAGGCATTCCCTTGCTTTTCACTATAAAGCAGGTGACCAAAGGGAACACCCGCCCCCCCCCCCCCCCCCCCCCCCCTTCCCCTTGCCCTGGGTCAAATAGCCCAGAGCGAAGAGGGCAGCCGGACGGAGTCACTGCCGAAACAGAAAGCCTGCATAACTATAGTTGCAACTGTTTAGTGGACGACATTATGAGCAACAGATAACGGACCTAAACAATGCAGGTCTCCAGAAATGGACTCAATATTTCTGAGATAAAAATTCGTAAATGTGGATGGCTGAGACCAATAAGCAGCCTTCATTAAATCTGTAATAGCAACACTATTAGCATAAGCTCAGGAAGTAGAAAGAGCTCTTACTTCATGAGCAGAAATCTTAAGCACAGACTGCTGAGAAGAAGATAAATCTTCATAAGCAGCACGGATAGTTAATTGAATCCATCTAGCAATAGAATGGACTGAAATGTCCTTTCTATTAGGCATCAAAGACAGAAAGAAACGTTTCCGTCCCTTTCTGATAAACTGAGATCTCTGTTTATAGATACGTAATGCTCTAACAGGACAGAGTAAAGGCCTACGCCCGTCTGAAGACGGAAGAGCCTTAATAACAATAGGTTCCGGATATTTATTAGGAGCCTGATTCTTAGCTAAAAAAACCCACATTAGTAGTGAAGGTGATAGTGTTCCCAACACTACGATAATGAGAATCATCCACCGATAGTGCATGAAGCTCACTGACTCTTCTAGCAGAAGAGAAAGCTAAGAGAAAAGCTGTCTTATAAGATAAGAATTTGAAATCTACTGTCCCAAGAGGTTCAAATGGCTTTTCCTTCAATTTAAGAAGAACCCAAGCTAAATTCCACTTAGGAATTAATCTAAGAGTTCTGGGTCTATTTATCGAAAAGTTTCTAACCAACTTAGATAAAGAGACATTAGATCCAATTTGTAAACTATCATGATGTGCATAGGTATCAGATAACATAGATCTATAACCCTTTATAGTAACAGGCTGCAGTTTGATTTCGTCAAACAAGTATACTAGAAAGTTTGCAATGTCTGGTATAGAGGGATCGAATATATCTACAGAATGATCCCTACACCAACGACGAAAAACCTTCCACTTAGCCGCATAGTTTAGCGAAGAGGAGGTCCTCCTACAGCTAGAAATCGCATCCACTGCTCGTCCTGTAAAGTGTTTGCCATGCAAGAAGGACCGCACAAGGGAAAAATGTGAAGGTTGAGACCTTGCGGGTTGTGATGGAGTTGGCGCGATTTCCCCTGCGAAAGAAGATCCTCCCGTGGAGGAAGCTTTCGCGGTAGGTCCCACAACAGACACCTGAGTAGATTTATCCACGGTCTCTGTGGCGACAGAGATGCTACCAACAGAATCTTGCATTGAGATTGTTTTATCTTTAGCAATACTTGTTGAATTAACGGCGCTGGAGGATACGCATATCCTATCATTCCGTCCCAAGGGATCGACAGAGCGTCTACTGCAAATGCTCTTGGATCCGGACACGGAGACACATACGTCTGCAACTGATTGTTGAGATGTGTCGCAAATAAGTCTATCATTGGCCGTTCCCATTGGTAGCAAATCTGATTGAATACTTGTTTGTTGAGAGTCCACTCCGACGGCAACAAGCGACCCTTTCGTGAAAGGGAGTCTGCTAGCACATTCAGACGACCCGGTATGTGACGGACCGAAAGAAGAACGTGATGTTCTAGCGCAAACAGAAGGATTCTTTCCGTTAGATTGAACAACGGAACTGAATGAGTGCCTCCCTGATTCCGTATATACGCCACTACTGTCGTATTGTCGGATAGGATTTGGACATGAGCATTGTGAATAATGTCCATCCAGTGACGTAACGCAAGCCAAATTGACATCATTTCCTTGATGTTTATGTGCTTGCACAGGAATTGCGGATCCCAAAGACCCTGGCATCTCGAATCCGTTGGGATTAATGATGCACCCCAACCTGTTTGACTGCCATCCGTCATAATGGTAAAACTCGGATCCGGCAACTGCAGCGGAACTCCCTGAGTTAACCACTGAATGTTTGCCCAAGTCTGAATCTCTTGTTTCACTTGATCTGACAAGAGAACGTCTACATCGAGCGAATGAATTTTCACACTCCAATTCTGAGTCAAGAAAATTTGAACAGGACGTGTGCGTAACCGCCCCATCGGAATGAGATCCGCGGCGGCTCCGCACAGACCTATCAGTCTCATAAATTCTCTCGCCGTGACTTTGTCTGCGTGCAGACAATAGCGAGCGTAACAACTGACTAATTTCGCTCTGGTTAACGGCAGACGAACGAGATTGTTGTGCGTCTCGAAGCTCATTCCCAGATGAGTGAATGACTTGGACGGCACCAGATCCGACTTCTCCTCGTTTACTATAAAACCGAGACGTCGGAGCAATAGAAGAAGATTCTGAACATCGTTCTGAAGCGGTAACTCGTTGCCGTACCTCTGAAGAATGTCGTCCAGGTAGGCCGACGTTACCGCAGACGAATGAGCTCGGAAGTAGATCATTACCGAGTTCATTACCCGAGTGAAAGCCCAGGGTGCTAGATTCAATCCGAAGCACATCGCCCGGAATTGATACACCACTCCTAGGACTGCGAAGCGTAGATACTTTCGGAATGTCGGATGTACCATGACGTGAAAGTACGCATCTTTGAGATCTATGCTCGTTGCATAATCATTCACCCGAATACTCGCTCTGACCGATCGAATCGTCTCCATATAAAACTTCGGAGCGACGATCAGCTTGTTTATCCAGCTCAAATCTATGACTGGACGGAACGAGCCGTCTGGTTTCGGAACCAGAAACAGATGGCTGTAGAATCCCGGAGATTCCTGGTTTTCTACGACCTCTACTGCGTTCTTCATTAAAAGAGACTGCACCTCTGATAACAGAGCGTCTCTTTTCTGCGGATTTGACGGAAGATGAGTCCACTTTGGACTTCGAGTTAATGGAGGCTTTCGTTTGAAGGATATCTTTAGACCTTCCGAAGTCACTCCTCTCACCCAAGGGTCGTCCGTAATCGACGCCCATTCTTGTGAAAAGCTCGACAACCTTCCGCCAACCAGAACGCGGTAGAGGTTTAAGCCATCACCTCCTGGACCTGCGAGGCCTGCGGTAGGAGAAACCACGTCTTCCACGGCCCGCACCTCGCCCCGTCGACCTCGGGGCGTCCGACCGATTGTCCCGGCCTGAAGGACGTCCCGAACGAGAGTCGCTATCCTGACGGTCTCTCGAATAAGACCAACAGGACGCACCGGAACCTCTATAGGAACCTCTCTTGGGCGCATTAGACCCTGAAGTGCCTGTCTTATTCGTGTCTGCTGTATCCGACTTCTTAGGAGCAGATTTGAACAGAGAATCCTTAGCTTTCTTTGTAATTTTATCATAAATAGCGGAAAGCTTGCCGTCAAAGAGAGTTCTTCACCTTAGAATCCACTAGTGTGGATGTAGCTAGGGCTGCGTCACGTCTAACCAACTCCAGATTTGCCACTGAAAGGGCGGAGTTACACGTGGAATAAGCTACTGCCCTTGAAAGAAGTCTTAAAGAGGATTGTATATCCTGAAACTCTTTCCCCTGAAGGCGCAGTGATAACGCCTTAGTAAGGTGATCTGCGTAAGATAAGGCATCTAAATTGGCTCTGTTAGACGCAATAGCTGTTTCTAACACCGCGGTTGGAATAGAAGCTGACGACGGTAATGATAGCTCTAAGTCTTCCGCCTCGTCGTCCATACGCAGAGGAACTCTCGGTATACCCTGTCCTGCCGTATCGAATTTATTCCTTGCATTAATGAAAGGCAGGTTGAGAGTATTAGCGGACAAGAAACCTGCTTTCCCCGTCCTGGAAGCAAGTTTAAATATAGCGTCGTTCAATAATTCAAATGTTCTTGCAACATTATTGGACTGCGACGGAAACTCGGGAGCGATGTCCCTGAACCGCTCAAAAAATTCAGAGTCCAATGACGCTATAATTCTCTTGTCCGGAACCACAGCAGTCTGGCCCGACGGAACAACTTGAGGGAGAAAGTGCCGGATGAAGTCCACGGCAGCTTTATGTTGTTCCGAAAGGGATAGCTCCAAGTCATCCGTATCCCTTTCACCATCCGGTCGGACCTCATGATGTTCCTGGTCGTCCGCCCCCGATGCTTCGGCGGAGCGTACCGACCCAGCGCCGTCGGATAATTCTCGATCCGACACCGTTTCTGTCGGCTGCTGGGATGCTGCGATAAGCTGTGCTATCTGCACAAGAATGTCCGGCGTCGAGACCTGCAGAGGCGCAGTCTTTCGCTGCTTCGCCGAGGGCAGCTCCGCATCAGATGGCTCCCGCATACTTTTCCTATGCGAACGTCCGGAGTCCATCGGTCTCGAATCCCTGGCTGCCGGATGGTGTGACCTGGTCGCCGAAGAATCCTTGATCGGCGAAGCTGGTAATATATCGGCGGTCACGCAGCCAAGGTGCGGTCGTGTGCGCTGACGAGAAGAGGAAGCCTTAACAGTCTCTGCGGACTGCTTATACAACGGAGCGTCCCGAGCGACGGACGTATGCTCCGCTAAAGACACATTTTGTACCACAACATCTGGTCCCAGATGTTGTTGTACGAGAGAGGGGCCTCTCTCGCTCGCGGCCCGGCTGGACCTGGACGAGCTAGGAACCGGACTCAAAGGCTTCCTCCGTTCTCGCTTACTAGCCGCCGTCACTGGGTGTGCATCTATTATGTTTATAGTGCTCGCATCACCCAAAACTTCCTCTTGGACTGCATCGGACGAACCTGGCTGCCGAACCATTCGGTGAATGGACGCTACACCGGGCGAGCTAGCGGACGACATTTGTCTAATCTCCATGAGCACTTTTGCCGCTAGCTCTGAATTCATTTGTGACGACGGACGCACACTTGTAGAAGATAACATGGAAACATCACCCTGTTCTGGTTCCTCTGAAATAGAAACTGAGAGAGTAGAGTGACCTTGCGGAGAAAGAGCCGGCATCGCCCTTTCTCCAGAAACAACATATTGTGACACACGTTTCCAATGTTTCTCATCCCAATATTCACATATAGGACAGGGATTAATGCGAGAACAGTGACTACAATTAATACAATGATCATGAAAGTCAGAGGAAGATTTCTTCCTATTACAATTTGAACAATGTCCCTTCATTGTGAAAGAACAACAATAAGTCCTAGTTACTCGCAAAAAACCCTGACACAAAGATACATAATAACATGATCCATTAATAAATGAAAAAACAATTGCAAATCAAAATAATTTTGAAAAAATATTTTTTCAGCGAAGCCCAAGTTGCTGAAAAGTAACGCTGAGCCCCGATGGATCCGATGGCAAAGTGTGGTCAAAAATTTTAAATTTATATTAAATAATTAATGAGACACTTACAGATAATAAAAATGTATCTTATAATGAGATAAACTACAGCAAAGGCAAACAGCCCCCCTCAAAAAAGGCTGTTGCCAATGTAAACAAACAGTGTAAAAACACCAGAAAACATGACTCCAGGCACTGAAAAAACTGGCCCGGAATCAGTCATCAATTACACTCTATCTGATGCAAAACAGAGACTCCCAGGGGAGAATCTGCAGAACATCAGATGGAAGATGCAGAACACAAACGTTATACACCCATGGGTGAAAACGTAACTATGGGGAAAATAACAGAAAACATTCTGTAACCAAGCAACTCTCCCAGGAAATTTTAGAAATGAAATTTCTCAAAAATATGCCAAAAGCATGGGAGAATTGCAAGGGGGGACTTTAGAAGGCTAGGGGAGAGGAAACACTGAATAAGCAGTGCAACAATTAGCAAGAATGACAACAAGAGGCCCATGCCTCGAAAATAGGCAACTTAACATAATTTCATCAAAAAATTTTAAGTACAGCCCTGATTATTTTTTGTCACTTCTTTTTCCTCTCCTCCTTCTATCCTCCTTAGAATCACATTTTCTCCAAAAATTACGTGTCTGGCATCCTTTAAACTGAGATTTACAAGCACAAAGATCAGTGAGATGTTGACTGATGAAGGGCCAAACAGAGAATGAAAATTGGCGCCAATTTCGGGACGTCTGCGTCACTGCGCATGCGCAGTAGAGGCGTAGTATGGAGGTCCTTTAGGACATGATTTCTTTTTGTTTTGGATGCAAATTTTGGGGATTGGGGGGCAAAATTTGTGTTTGGCCCTGGTTTTGTTAGAGTTAGCACCAGCTAAGTCTGGGTCATTGGTACAGTATAAAAATATAGGTAACTTAACATAATTTCATTAAAAAATTTTAAGTTACAGCCCTGATAATATTCTGTCACACATTTTTCCTCTCCTCCTTCTCTATCCTCCTTAGAATCACCATTTCACTAATATTTATGTGTCTGGCATCATTTAAACTGAGATTTATAAGCACAAAGATCAGTCAGATGTTAACTGATGAAGGGCCAAACTTAGAATGATTAATGGCGCCAATTTCGGAACGTCCTTGACACTGCGCATGCGCAGTAGAGGTGAAGTGTGGAGGGCCATTCAGGACATGTTTTCTTTGGTTTTAGATGCAAATTTTGGGGATTGGGGGGCAAAATTTGTGTTTGGCCCTATATTTTAAGAGTTAGCACCAGCTATGTCTGGGTCATTGGTACAGTAAAAAAATATAGAAATTTTGGGCGGGCCAAAAATTCTTATCCCTCCTGTAACGACAAATATTGCTCCTCGAACTTCTCTTGAATAAACTTGAGTCTTCACCTCAAAAGGCAGCTGTATACCAAATATCAAGTCTCTGCTACAGCTGGTTCATGAGAAGAAGATTTTTAAAGAAATTGAGGCATTTTGGCCCACACCCCCTCCTCAATATGAGCAGAAACCCAATTTGAAGATAAACACAAATGCCCCTATATAACCACTACTCATGTGAAATTTCATTAAAATGTGGCCAGTGGTTAGGGAGAAAAACACCCAAACGCCACCTTCACGACGGACGATGGATGACGGACGACGCACAAAAAGTGATCAGAATAGCTCACCCTGACTTTCAGTCAGGTGAGCTAAAAAAGCCATCGAAGCATCACAATGACAACCCATTTTCACAAATTAATGCCAGGGAGGAGAAGAAGATTTTTAAAGAAATTGAGGCATTTTGGCCCACACCCCCTCCTCAATATGAGCAGAAACCCAATTTGAAGATAAACACAAATGACCCTATATAACCACTACTCATGTGAAATTTCATTAAAATGTGGCCAGTGGTTAGGGAGAAAAACACCCAAACGCCACCTTCACGACGGACGATGGATGACGGACGACGCACAAAAAGTGATCAGAATAGCTCACCCTGACTTTCAGTCAGGTGAGGTAAAAAAGCCATCGAAGCATCACAATGACAACCCATTTTCACAAATTAATGCCAGGGAGGCCCCCCCCCCCCCCCCCCCCCCCCCTGGATACACACTGATAATAGAGGGACATCATTTTTCATGCGCCTCCCAAACTCGCTGTTACAGAAATCAGCTAATGCTTCACATCACTCCCAAACTCTAAATTCCCATCAATTCATCCCAGGATACTGAATACCTGTGAAAAATAAGGTTGGTTAATTTGAATTATGAAACTTGAGTATTTGACACTTTCTGGCCTTCAGGGTCATGCATCTAATGAAACTAGAGGGGTGTCATTTGTGTGCAAAGCACACTATATTATATCCCCGCATTCGCATTTGTGATTATTGTCGGGGCCGAATCAAAAATCCAAAACCTTTATGCACATCTACAGACGCTATTGATTAACATGAACACACTTTTAGTGTTTTGAATTGAAACCCCTAGGAGTTTTTCTCTGGAAACCATTCCTCTAAGGACAAAAATGGTGCCCCTTGCACACCTCGGGGCCAAATAAAAAATCCAAAACCTTTATGCACATCTACAGACCCTATTGATTAACATGAACACACTTTCAGTGTTTCGAATTGAAACCCCTAGGAGTTTTTCTCTGGAAACCATTCCCCTAACAACAAAAATGGTGGCCCTTGCGCCCCTCGGGGCCGAATCAAAAATCCAAAGCCTTTATGCACATCTACAGACCCTATGAATGAACATGAACACACTTTCAATGTTTCGAATTGAAACCCCTAGGAGTTTTTCGCCGGAAACCATTCCTCTAACGACAAAAGTGGTGCCCCTTGCATCCCTCAGGGCCGAATAAAAAATCCAAAACCTTTATGCACATCTACAGACCCTATTGATTAACATGAACACACTTTTAGTGTTTCGAATTGCAACCCCTAGGAGTTTTTGTCTGGAAACCATTCCTCTAACGACAAAAATGGTGCCCCTTGCGCCCCTGGGGGCCGAATCAAAAATCCAAAACGTTTATGCACATCTACAGACCCTACTAATGAACATGAACACACTTTCAGTGTTTCGAATTGAAACCCCTAGGAGTTTTTTGCCGGAAACCATTCCTCTAATGACAAAAGTGGTGCCCCTTATGCCCCCGAGGGCCGAATCAAAAATCCAAAACCTTTATGCACATCTACAGACCCTATGAATGAACATGAACACACTTTCAATGTTTCGAATTGAAACCCCTAGGAGTTTTTTGCCAGAAACCATTCCTCTAATGACAAAAGTGGTGCCCCTTATGCCCCCGAGGGCCAAATCAAAAATCCAAAACCTTTATGCACATCTACAAACCCTATTGATTAACATGAACACACTTTTAGTGTTTCGAATTGAAACCCCTAGGAGTTTTTCTCCGGAAACCATTCCTCTAATGACAAAAATGGTGCCCGTTGCGCCCCGACGGCCGAATCAAAAATTCCAAACCTTTATGCACATCTACAGACCCAATGAATGAACATGAACACACTTTCAATGTTTCGAATTGAAACCCCTAGGAGTTTTTCGCCGGAAACCATTCCTCTAACGACAAAAGTGGTACCCCTTACGCCCCCGAGGGCCAAATCAAAAATCCAAAACCTTTATGCACATCTACAGACCCTATGAATGAACATGAACACACTTTCAATGTTTTGAATTGAAACCCCTAGGAGTTTTTCGCCGGAAACCATTCCTCTAATGACAAAAGTGGTGCCCCTTACGCCCACGAGGGCCGACTCAAAAATCCAAAACCTTTATGCACATCTACAGACCCTATGAATGAACACACTTTCAATGTTTCGAATTGAAACCCCTAGGAGTTTTTTACCGGAAACCATTCCTCTAACGACAAAAGTGGTGCCCCTTACACCCCTGAGGGCCGAATCAAAAATCCAAAACCTTTATGCACATCTACAGACCCTATGAATGAACATGAACACACTTTCAATGTTTCGAATTGAAACACCTAGGAGTTTTTCGCCGGAAACCATTCCTCTAACGACAAAAGTGGTGCCCCTTATGTCCCCGAGGGCCGAATCAAAAATCCAAAACATTTATGCACATCTACAGACCCTATGAATGAACATGAACACACTTTCAATGTTTCGAATTGAAATCCCTAGGAGTTTTTCGCCGGAAACCATTCCTCTAATGACAAAAGTGGTGCCCCTTACGCCCCCGAGGGCCGAATCAAAAATCCAAAACCTTTATGCACATCTACAGACCCTATGAATGAACATGAACACACTTTCAATGTTTCGAATTGAAACCCCTAGGAGTTTTTCGCCGGAAACCATTCCTCTAACGACAAAAGTGGTGCCCCTTAAGTCCACGAGGGCCCGAATCAAAAATCCAAAACCTTTATGCACATCTACAGACCCCAAGAATGAACATGAACACACTTTCAATGTTTCGAATTGAAACCCCTAGGAGTTTTTCGTCGGAAACCATTCCTCTAACGACAAAAGTGGTGCCCCTTATGCCCCCGAGGGCCGAATCAAAAATCCAAAACCTTTATGCACATCTACAGACCCTATGAATGAACATGAACACACTTTCAATGTTTCGAATTGAAACCCCTAGGAGTTTTTCGCCGGAAACCATTCCTCTAACGACAAAAGTGGTACCCCTTACGCCCCCGAGGGCCGAATCAAAAATCCAAAACCTTTATGCACATCTACAGACCCTATGAATGAACATGAACACACTTTCAATCTTTCGAATTGAAACCCCTAGGAGTTTTTCGCCGGAAGCCATTCCTCTAATGACAAAAGTGGTGCCCCTTACGCCCCCGAGGGCCGAATCCAAAATCTTTATGCACATCTACAGACTCTATGAATGAACATGAACACACTTTCAATGTTTCGAATTGAAACCCCTAGGAGTTTTTTGCCGGAAACCATTCCTCTAACGACAAAAGTGGTGCCACTTATGCCCCCGAGGGCCGAATCAAAAATCCAAAACCTTTATGCACATCTACAGACCCTATGAATGAACATGAACACACTTTCAATGTTTCGAATTGAAACCCCTAGGAGTTTTTCGCCGAAAACCATTCCCGGACGTACGGACGGACGAAGACGACCAATATATCCCCACATTTTTTCAAATGCGGGGATAAAAAAAGATTGGGCTTATTTTTGCCTAGGAGAAGTATGCATTATATATATTTATTATTTATTTATTTATTAAGGTTTAACGGCACATTAACAGTCAAGGTCATATCATGTCAGTGACAGTTTTAAGGGTGGAGGAAGCCGGAGCACCTGGAGAGAACCATCGAGCAATGATGAGCAGCTGCCAACTCCCCAACATCGTAACTCCGCACTGCAGCACAGGCAGGGTTAAGATGGTTGAAGACATGCGCACCATCGACATGCATTACGCCTTAGTACACAACGTCATCGTGCCCCCATGTGGACACTCAGTATTAAGTGCCTTGCCCAAGGGCATCGATCGCTCAGATGGTCACCCATCCAACGACTATCATAGCTTTCCATTTCACTCTGAAAGTTTGAAAACAGAGGGCATTCACTGTTTAACCAAATCTGAAACTACTTTCACAATGCTTAGATACAATGGTGCCATCTTTCATTTGATTCCTAAAGATAGTGATATAGAGGGACAGATGGATGTACGAATATATAAACATTCAACAGCACTCTCCACAAAATATCTGTAGGCAGCATAAAGAATTGTCAAGATTTTTAGACAGTGGAGAAGAATTTAACCCTTAACAAATCCGCTGCATCTGTCCACATAATTTACAAATTGAGCAACTGAAAAGAATTTTTTTTTTTTAAATTTCACCCAAACCATATAATGTGACCCACACTGAAACAGACTTGTTCCAACGGGGGAATAAATGATATAGTTTTGTTGAAAGTTTTGGAAATTTTTTTTTTTAAATAATTAAATAACAAATTTTGATATTGTGTGCACTGGGTAAGGGATTGACTACTTTCTTGTGCGAATAATTCAATTCCCTAAAAACAATTATACCTGTAGTAGCATGTTTCCCAGAAAAGTTAATGAAAATGAGTTATTAATCGTAAGGTCATGTTTTTGTGAAGTTAAGGTCTTGAGATTACAGAAGCAAGCAGTTCAAATTATATTATCAGGAGCAGAGTGGCTCAGTGGTTACGGCATTGGACTTCAAACTGAAAGGTTCACAGTTTGATCCCCATCAGGGGTAACTGTGTTATGTCCTTAGGCAAGGCACTTAATCCCGATTGCCCATGTGGGGGCACTACGGCAATGTGTACTAAGGCAAACTGCCCGTTGATGGTGCACTTGTATTCAATCGATGCTGACCCTGACTTTGTTGGGGAGTCTGGCTTGCCACCAGTCGGTGGTTCTTTTTGGGTACTCTGGCTTCCACCACCCATAAAACTGTCCCGGTTCAATGCGGTGACCCTGGCTGTAAAAAGAGTCGTTAAACCCCAATAAATAAGTAAATAAATAATTAAAAAAATAATCTCACCTTCAGATATACCACCACCGTCACAGTGTGGAGGCTGCAATTCTCCAATTGGAAGTGTGTCCATATCACTTGGCTGCTCATGAGAATCTTCTAGATCTTCAATCACTAATGAATTATTTTCATCTTCGATGGTAATGTTCAGATCTGAGACAGAATGTTTCGAGACTGTTATACTGTCTTGTGAGTTGGTCACCATGGCTGTTGGCGAATTTGAGGACATCGACACACTTAGCCCAAGCTCATGTTGACTAACACTTGTTAGAGGAGTAGAAAATGACTCACAAAGTGGTTCAGTTTTAACACTTAATATTTGTTGTTGTTCTGTACTATTTAAAAATTCTTGCCCATCCTGTTGCGAAGACTGCTGTGATAAAGACTGAAGCTATAATTAGAAGGAAAATAGCATGGAATACACAAGTCCACATCTAAGTAAAATACTGAAAAAAAGCATTCTGTAAATAGTGTAATATACTGGTTTACTGTTTGGTACAATTTCAATGTCACATCTGAAGAGGTTCACAAATGTAACTTTCCCATCGTTTCAAGTGAAAATGATAAATTTAAAGTAATTTGTATATTTTTTATTCTAACCAATCGCTCAGACCAGCTGGTGCAAATTCAAAGTTATCAAGGGCCAAACACAAATTTTGAACCCCCAATCCCCAAAATTTGCTTGCAAAACCAAAAATTAAAAGTCCTATCTGGTCCTCCATACATTTACTCTCTGCACATGAGCAGCCATCAGGAAGTGACCGGAATTGGCGCCAACATCATTCTTTGTAGAAGAGAGTACTACATAATAACTCAGTGGGGAGGTACGAGTGCCCACTCATGGGAGGGCCAAACCCGTCTGGGCCATTGGTAAGTAAGAAAAATATACAAATTACTTTAAATTTATCATATTTTTATACTATAAACCAATGGCCCAGACTAGCTGAATCGTAAAAAAGTGGGGGGCCTCGGACTTCAGAATTAGCAGACCAGCAGTTCCCAAGCTTGCAATCCAAGGTGAAAGGAAATTAAATTTAAAAGGATTACATGTCTTTCTATACAGTAATAGAGAAGACATATCATAAACAAGAGGCCCCAGAGTGCCTGAGGGCACGAACCTGACATGGTAGTCTAAATATCAAACCAGGGACTTGAATAAGCTGCATACGCCCCTCCTAAGAAAAGCATATACCAACTAGATGAAGCGATTGTGCCCACACAATACACAGGATTTTCCTACTATTTTCAGTTCCTGCACTTTTACGTCCCAAAATTGAGATAAACGCATAAAAAACAGATTTTTCCGCCAAACAAAATATTTTCAGCCTAAATATTTTTTTCTTCTTAAAACGCATAAAAAACCAAAAAACTAATTTCCGGATTTTGGTCCAAAATTTTGAAAGTCCCACCTGAACCCCAAATTTTCAGTGTAAAAAAAAAAAAAATTTTTTTGTCTTAAAATTGACCGAAACACATAAAAAAGACAAAAAAAAAAATTACAGATTTTGGTCCAAAACTTTCCAAGTCCCACCTGGACCCCAAATTTTCAGTGTAAAAATAATAATTTTTTTTTGTCTTAAAATTGACCGAAATGCATAAAAAAGACAAAAAAAAATTCCGGATTTTGGTCCAAAATTTTCTAAGTCCCACTCGGACCCCAAATTTCCAGCGTAAAAAAAATGAAAGTGTCAATGACACCGTAGCTCAACTTGTCAAGACATGTACATGTATAGTATGTGACACAGCAATGACAAACATCTAGGTAATGACCTGATAACAAAGGTACATATAAAGTATTGTAACAGTCTGTACATAAATACTGACCGTAGCCTGTAACAAATGTATAGGTAAAGTATTGTAAAGGTGGGTGACAGTCAGATGCTAAACTAGAAAAGAAATCTTTGAGTCCCTGAGTGGGTCTGACTGAACCCCAAAATATTTGTTCTCATAGCACAGTGATAACAAAGGCACCTCAAAACACACTCATTTCTGTCCCAAGTCGAAAACAAAGGTACCCAAGAAGTTTTGTGAAGATCAGTTCATAAATACGAGCTGTATAGAAGTTGTGACAAAAAACTGATTGGACCTCATTTCGGTACAAAATGGCCACTGGTAGCCATCTTGAATTTTGGACCGCACTCAGAAATACTCGTTCTCGTCCCAAGGTGATAACAAAGGTACCCAAGAAGTTTCGTGAAGATCGGTTGATAAATACAGCCTCTAGCCCGAGCCGTATTGACATGTGCACTTACAGTGTATAAATAGCACTAAATAAATCAAAATTCATCGAATTCGCATAATTTCTGCACGAGAAAAAAAACCCGTACCGTATGTGATGTATTCCATTTTACTAAACATTCATACAAAAATTTATTCAAATCAGAACTTTCATACAGAAGTTCTGTACAAGACTGATTGCACTAATTTTGGTACAAAATGGCTGCTGGTGGCCATCTTGAATTTCGGATCACACCCAAAAACACTCGTTCTCATCCCACGGTGATAACAAAGGTTCCTAAGAAGTTTCGTAAAGATCGGTTCATAAATACCGCCTCTAGCGTGAGCCGTATAGAAGTTGTGTACAAAAAACTGATTTGACCTAATTTCGGTACAAAATGGCCACTGGCAGCCATCTTGAATTTTGGATGGCACTCAGAAACACTTGTTCTCGTCCCAAGGTGATAACAGAGGTACCCAAGAAGTTTCGTGAAGATTGGTTGATAAATACAGCCTCTAGCCCGAGCCGTATTGACATGTGTACTTATTGTGTGTAAGTAGCACTGAAAAAATCAAAGTTCATCTAATTTGCATAATTTCTGCACGAGAAAAAAACCCGTATTATATGTGATGTATCCCAGGGTACAAAACATTCACACAAAAAAATTTTCAAATCAGCACTTTCATATGGAAGTTCTGTGCAAAAATCTGATTGCACCTAATGTTTTACAAAATGGCTGCCATCGGCCATCTTGAATTTCGGACCGCACCCAAAAACACTCGTTCTCGTCCCATGGTGGTACCAAAGGTACCAAAGAATTTTCGTAAAGATTGGTTTATAAATACGGCCTCTAGCCCGAGCCGTATTGGCATTTGCAGTTACAGTGCTGAAAGTAACATTAAATAGATCAAAGTTAGACTAATTAGCATAATTTATGCACGAGAAAAAAACCCGTATTATATGTGATGTATCCCATGGTACTAAACATTCATACAAAAAATTATTCAAATTAGCACTTTCATATGGAAGTTCTGCGCAAAAATCTGATTTCACCTAAGTCTATACAAAATGGCCGCCAGCGGCCAACTTGAATTTCAGATCGGACCCAAAAACACTCATTCTCGTCCCACGGTCATAACAAAGGAACCCAAGAAGTTTCGTAAAGATCGGTTCATAAATACGGCCTCTAGCCCGAGCCGTATTGAATTGAAAAGAAATTCTAAGTCCGAAACAGGGCCCCAAATTTTCAGCCTAAGTATGAACAAACTTGAATCTAACCCCCCTAAGGATTCTGCATACCAAATATCAAAAGATTCTTATTGGTAGATCTGAAGAAGATTTTTAAAGAATATTCCTCATACTGCACTAATTTAAACATTTAGGCTCCCATAGAGAGCCCAAATAAGGACCCAGGGAATTGATTTCAATAAACATGTGAAACAATCTTCCAAAGATGTTATATGTGAAATTTGAAAGCTTTTGGAGCAGTGGTTTGGGGGAAAGGTAGTCTTACATGTTTTTCCCATTACCCACAATGTTAAAAATGCTGACTCAGCACTTTTTCAAAGTCCCCAAAAAGTACCCCATGATAAAACCGATAGCAATTTTTTTTTTTACCAATCCATTCTGTTGGTCCTAAAGAAGCTTCACAACAAATAAGAATTCTCAGTGCCGTGTAGTTTTGGAGATATGGGTGTTTTAATTTTTTTCTATTTTTAGCTCCAGCGGTTCCCATGGGGCGACAGGAAAAAATTTTTTGCATAAATTAAGTACTTATGACCCAATGAGCCCTCATATCAAATTTGGTCCAAATCTGCCTCTCGGTTCGGAAAATAGAAATTTTGGGAGGGGCAAAAATTCTTGCCCCTCCCATTACGACGCCAAATATAGCCCCACAAACTTCTCTTGAACAAATCTGAGTCTACACCTCAAAAGGAAGCTGCACACCAAATATCAAGTCTCTGCTATTGCTGGTTCATGAGAAGATTTTTTAAGATTTCAGCACACTTTTTGGGTGTGGCCCTACCAATGGGTGAGGCAACTTGATTTGAACAAAATCAAATTGCGATGTCATAACAAACTACTATCTCATATAACAATTAAATTGGTTCAGCGGTTTGGGTGGAGAAGATGCAAACACCATGTTCACGGACGACGGATGGTGAGTGATCACTATAGCTCTCCTGACTGAAAGTCAGGTGAGCTAATAAGGAGCCAAATTTACGTAATTCCATATTCTTTGCATGAATGACTATACTAATTGGATGTAACGAGTTCCCAATTTTAAGGCTAGTCCAGACTAAGCCCTAAAAAGTAGGATGGCGTATTTGAGAGTGAGAGGTTAACCCCCCACAAACATATGCCATATACAATAATACACAAGCTGTATCCAGGATATAATCTACAGTCAAAACAGCTTCACTCATAGTTACATACTTATCAAGCCGGAGATTTAAAAAAATCCCCCCCCCCCCCTTTTTGAAGGAATCTTCTTCAAAAACAAAGAGGGGAGCACTCTGGAATCTGTAAAAGCGGTACCAAATAACAATATATATTCGTCGAACAGGTACCCAGATATGAATTATTATTAATAAATTGGTGCTCAATGCCACTTCAGAAGCTAAGGCGACAGCAGTGATCCTGGTAATTAATAGCGCCCGCTCGTAAGATATACTGGAGTTGGCATACATAGATAGATTGAAAACCGGTAATATATACAACATACACATGTCCAATAGAATCACAATGGACGAGAGAGTAAACACACTTCCAAGGTAACCCACAGGCGAACCCTTTCAGGTGTACAATAAATTTCAATAGATAACACTCCCAGACATGTTCCATCCGATATCTATGCTTCCAAACACGTACTAATATACGAGAATGTATAGACAAGTTATATTCGATTGGGTACCGAAATTAATGGAAACCTGGATTTAGAAATGGAACGAGCTATGATTAACAGTCTCGTCATGGACCGCCCCCAAAATAATTCATTGTTTCTAAGGTCCATAACATACAATAATGCACCTGCCTAATAAATCACTTATTATGCACGCGAACATTGAAATCCCGCATGTAAACATCTGAATACAAGTTAACTGACTAGACAGCCTTACAGGTACCCAAAGGCTAGCAATTTATTGATGATGAATCATATGCTCGTATATGACATATAGATAACAATAGGAGACAAACCAACTAAAAAGTGGATGTGCCCATGAGGTCGCCATAGAACATGACCAAGCCGCCAATCGAGAAGTCATGAAAAGCATATATATACTTGAATGCATACAAAGCTTACGGGAAGAAAACTATGTCTTGCCCGGTAATCGCCTCACAACACATTGGCGGTGGTGGTGGTGGTGTTACTGGTGGTTCATTAGAAGAAGATTTTCAAAACATTTGGCCATTTTTTCCCCACCCCTCTGCTCAATATGAGGCGAAACCTAATTTGCATAAAAATCAAAATGCCGCTATATAACCACTACTTACATGAAATTTAATTAAAATGTGGCCAGTTGTTTAGGAAAAAGAGGCTCAAACACCACCTTCACGCAGGACGACAGATGGACCGACGGACGACGGATGAAGAGTGATCAGAAAAGCTCACCATGACTTTCAGTCAGGTGAGCTAAAAACTCCAATCTGCCCCCTTCCTGCCTTAAAAATGTTGCATACCAAATATGAAACCATTCTGACTGGTGGATCTGAAGAAGAAGATTTTTAAAGATCATTCCCCATATTGCCCTAAGTTAATAATTCGGGTTCCTGCATTGAGCCGAAATATGAACTTCATTTTAACACAATTGTATCCCCCCTCCCTCCCCCATGGATGCTGTATACCAAATATCAAAAGATTCTGATCAGTGGTTCTAGAGAAAATTAAAAAAAAATTTGTTTGCAAATATGCTGACTCAGCATTTTGTCGATGCCCCCCCCCCCCCCCCCCCCCCCCCCCTACAGAACACTCCGACTCAACCGATGGCAATTTTTTTTACCATTCAATTCAACTGGTCCTAATGATGCTTCATACCACATAACAGTTCTCTGTTCCATGTGGTTTGGGAAATATGGGCATTTTTAGCTCCGGGGGTTCCCACGGGGACACGGGAATTTTTTTTTTGGCATGAATCAAGTACTTATGATTCAATAATACCACATATCAAATTTGGTTCAAATCGGACCATCCATTCAGAAAACAGAAATGTTGGGAGCTGTCAAAAACCTTGCCCCTCCATTACAACGGCAAATATTGATCCACGAACTTCGTCTGAACAAATTTGATTCTACACCTCAAAAGGAAGCTCCATACCAAATATCAAGTCATTCTACCCACTGGTTCATGAGAAGATTTTTTAAGAATTTTGGAGCATTTTTCCCTCACCCCCTCCCTATGGTGTTGGGCACGTTTATCTGAACAAAAACAAAATACGATGTAAGAACAAGCAATCACCTCAAATTTAACTAAAGTTAAAAAATTTATAGTAATTTATATATTTTTTATACTTACCAATGACCCAGACTTAGCTGGTGCTAACTCTAACAAAACCAGGGCCAAACACAAATTTTGCCCCCCAATCCCCAAAATTTGCATCCAAAACAAAAAGAAATCATGTCCTAAAGGACCTCCATACTACGCCTCTACTGCGCATGCGCAGTGATGCAGACGTCCCGAAATTGGCGCCAATTATCATTCTTACTGGCAGTGCCTGGTCAGCGCTATGTACTCAGCGGGGAGGCAAGAGTTCCCAACTCCAGGGAGGGCCATCCCCGTCTGGGTCATTGGTAAGTATAAAAAATATATAAATTACTATAAATTTTTTAACATTTTTATACTGTACCAATGACCCAGACTTAGCTGAATAGTAAACAGGCTGGAGGGCCTAGGACATAGAGGAAAATCCAATAAGCTCAACTATATAGTAAAGAGGTAACCCCTTAAGGAGAAAAGGAGTATTAGGCTTTACATGTATCTTTCTTATTTAATATTAAATTAGAAAGATACACTACCCTTAATAATTGAGCACAATAACATTCATGTTCTCTATTAACATCCAGTATAACCCTTATACTAATTATTTTTAAAGCAAGCCAATAAATAAAGTAGTCCAGAGAATTGAGACTCTTTATAGTCATTTAAAAGTGTCCGAGTATTGTATATTAAAGCCCGTTTGACACTTGACATATACAAATGCTTCACACCGAGCTACACTTTAAAAATAAGACATGAATGAAATTAACATTAATATTACACTTTAAAACCATCCCGGAAGCGACTCAGAAATACTGACTTGGAGGAGGAATTCCCTTGCTTTTCACTATAAAGCAGGTGACCTAAGGGAACACCCGCCCCCCCCCCCCTTCCCCTGGGTCAAATAGCCCAGAGCGAAGAGGGCAGCCGGACGGAGTCAGATCAGAAACCCTGCATAACTATAGTTGCAACTGTTTAGTGGACGACATTCTGAGCAACAGATAACGGACCTAAACAATGCAGGTCTCCAGAAATGGACTCAATATTTCTGAGATAAAAATTCGTAAATGTGGATGGCTGAGACCAATAAGCAGCCTTCATTAAATCTGTAATAGCAACACTATTAGCATAAGCCCAGGAAGTAGAAAGAGCTCTTACTTCATGAGCAGAAATCTTAAGCACAGACTGCTGAGAAGAAGATAAATCTTCATAAGCAGTACGGATAGTTAATTGAATCCATCTAGCAATAGAATGGACCGAAATGTCCTTTCTATTAGGCATCAAAGACAGAAAGAAACGATTCCGTCCCTTTCTGATAAACTGAGATCTCTGTTTATAGATACGTAATGCTCTAACAGGACAGAGTAAAGGCCTACGCCCGTCTGAAGACGGAAGAGCCTTAATAACAATAGGTTCCGGATATATTATTAGGAGCCTGATTCTTAGCTAAAAAACCCACATTAGTAGTGAAGGTGATAGTGTTCCCACCGACAGTGCATGAAGCTCACTAACTCTTCTAGCAGAAGAGAAAGCTAAGAGAAAAGCTGTCTTATAAGATAAGAATTTGAAATCTACTGTCCCAAGAGGTTCAAATGGCTTTTCCTTCAATTTAAGAAGAACCCAAGCTAAATTCCACTTAGGAATTAATCTAAGAGTTCTGGGTCTATTTATCGAAAAGTTTCTAACCAACTTAGATAAAGAGACATTAGATCCAATTTGTAAACTATCATGATGTGCATAGGTATCAGATAACATAGATCTATAACCCTTTATAGTAACAGGCTGCAGTTTGATTTCGTCAAACAAGTATACTAGAAAGTTTGCAATGTCTGGTATAGAGGGATCGAATATATCTACAGAATGATCCCTACACCAACGACGAAAAACCTTCCACTTAGCCGCATAGTTTAGCGAAGAGGAGGTCCTCCTACAGTTAGAAATCGCGTCCACTGCTCGTCCTGTAAAGTGTTTGCCATGCAAGAAGGACCGCACAATGGAAAAACGTGAAGGTTGAGACCTTGCGGGTTGTGATGGAGTTGGCGCGATTTCCCCTGCGAAAGAAGATCCTCCCGTGGAGGAAGCTTTCGCGGTAGGTCCCACAACAGACACCTGAGTAGATTTATCCACGGTCTCTGTGGCGACAGAGATGCTACCAACAGAATCTTGCATTGAGATTGTTTTATCTTTAGCAATACTTGTTGAATTAACGGCGCTGGAGGATACGCATATCCTATCATTCCGTCCCAAGGGATCGACAGAGCGTCTACTGCAAATGCTCTTGGATCCGGACACGGAGACACATACGTCTGCAACTGATTGTTGAGATGTGTCGCAAATAAGTCTATCATTGGCCGTTCCCATTGGTAGCAAATCTGATTGAATACTTGTTTGTTGAGAGTCCACTCCGACGGCAACAAGCGACCCTTTCGTGAAAGGGAGTCTGCTAGCACATTCAGACGACCCGGTATGTGACGGACCGAAAGAAGAACGTGATGTTCTAGCGCAAACAGAAGGATTCTTTCCGTTAGATTGAACAACGGAACTGAATGAGTGCCTCCCTGATTCCGTATATACGCCACTACTGTCGTATTGTCGGATAGGATTTGGACATGAGCATTGTGAATAATGTCCATCCAGTGACGTAACGCAAGCCAGATTGACATCATTTCCTTGATGTTTATGTGCTTGCACAGGAATTGCGGATCCCAAAGACCCTGGCATCTCGAATCCGTTGGGATTAATGATGCACCCCAACCTGTTTGACTGGCATCCGTCATAATGGTAAAACTCGGATCCGGCAACTGCAGCGGAACTCCCTGAGTTAACCACTGAATGTTTGCCCAAGTCTGAATCTCTTGTTTCACTTGGGAACGTCTACATCGAACGAATGAATTTTCACACTCCAATTCTGAGTCAAGAAAATTTGAAGAGGAAGTGTGCGTAACCGCCCCATCGGAATGAGATCCGCGGCGGCTCCGCACAGACCTATCAGTCTCATAAATTCTCACGCCGTGACTTTGTCTGCGTGCAGGCAATAGCGAGCGTAACAACTGACTAATTTCGCTCTGGTTAACGGCAGACGAACGAGATTGTTGTGCGTCTCGAAGCTCATTCCCAGATGAGTGAATGACTTGGACGGCACCAGATCCGACTTCTCCTCGTTTACTATAAAACCGAGACGTCGGAGCAATAGAAGAAGATTCTGAACATCGTTCTGAAGCGTTAACTCGTTGCCGTACCTCTGAAGAATGTCGTCTAGGTAGGCCGACGTTACCGCAGACGAATGAGCTCGGAAATAGATCATTACCGAGTTCATTACCCGAGTGAAAGCCCAGGGTGCTAGATTCAAACCGAAGCACATCGCCCGGAATTGATACACCACTCCTAGGACTGCGAAGCGTAGGTACTTTCGGAATGTCGGATGTACCATGACGTGAAAGTACGCATCTTTGAGATCTATGCTTGTTGCATAATCGTTCACCCGAATACTCGCTCTGACCGATCGAATCGTCTCCATATAAAACTTCGGAGCGATGATCAGCTTGTTTATCCAGCTCAAATCTATGACTGGACGGAACGAGCCGTCTGGTTTCGGAACCAGAAACAGATGGCTGTAGAATCCCGGAGATTCCTGGTTTTCTACGACCTCTACCGCATTCTTCATTAAAAGAGACTGCACCTCTGATAACAGAGCGTCTCTTTTCTGCGGATTTGACGAAAGATGAGTCCACTTTGGACTTCGAGTTAATGGAGGCTTTCGTTTGAAGGATATCTTTAGACCTTCCGAAGTCACTCCTCTCACCCAAGGGTCGTCCGTAATCGACGCCCATTCTTGTGAAAAGCTCGACAACCTTCCGCCAACCGGTACGCGATAGAGGTTTAAGCCATCACCTCCTGGACCTGCGAGGCCTGCGGTAGGAGAAACCACGTCCTCCACGGCCCGCACCTCGCCCCGTCGACCTCGGGGCGTCCGACCGATTGTCCCGGCCTGAAGGACGTCCCGAACGAGAGTCGCTACCCTGACGGTCTCTCGAATAAGACCAAGAGGACGCACCGGAACCTCTATAGGAAGCTCTCTTGGGCGCATTAGATCCAGAAGTGCCTGTCTTATTCGTGTCTGCTGTATCCGACTTCTTAGGAGCAGATTTGAACAACAGAGAATCCTTAGCTATCTTTGTAATTTTATCATAAATAGCAGAAAGCTTGCCGTCAAAGAGAAGTTCTCCTGAGACCGAAGCGACTCTAAGAGAGTTCTTCACCTTAGTATCCACTAGTGTGGATGTAGCTAGGGCTGCGTCACGTTTAACCAACTCCAAATTTGCCACTGAAAGGGCGGAGTTACACGTGGAATAAGCTACTGCCCTTGAAAGAAGTCTTAAAGAGGATTGTATATCCTGAAACTCTTTCCCCTGAAGGCGCAGTGATAATGCCTTAGTAAGGTGATCTGCGTAAGATAAGGCATCTAAATTGGCTCTGTTAGACGCAATAGCTGTTTCCAACACCGCGGTTGGAATAGAAGCCGACGACGGTAATGATAGCTCTAAGTCTTCCGCCTCGTCGTCCATACGCAGAGGAACTCTCGGCATACCCTGTCCTGCCGTATCGAATTTATTCCTCGCATTAATGAAAGGCAGGTTGAGAGTATTAGCGGACAAGAAACCTGCTTTCCCCGTCCTGGGAGCAAGTTTAAATATAGCGTCGTTCAATAATTCAAATGTTCTTGCAACATTATTGGACTGCGACGGAAACTCGGGAGCGATGTCCCTGAACCGCTCAAAAAATTCAGAGTCCAATGACGCTATAATTCTCTTGTCCGGAACCGCAGCAGTCTGGCCCGACGGAACAACTTGAGGGAGAAAGTGCCGGATGAAGTCCACGGCAGCTTTATGTTGTTCCGAAAGGGATAGCTCCAAGTCATCCGTATCCCTTTCACCATCCGGTCGGACCTCATGATGTTCCCGGTCGTCCGCCCCCGATGCTTCGGCGAAGCGAACCGACCCAGCGCCGTCGGATAATTCTCGATCCGACACCGTTTCTGTCGGCTGCTGGGATGCTGCGATAAGCTGTGCTATCTGCACAAGAATGTCCGGCATCGAGACCTGCGGAAGCGCAGTCTTTCGCTGCTTCGCCGAGGGCAGCTCCGCATCAGATGGTTCCCGCATACTTTTCCTATGCGAACGTCCGGAGTCCATCGGTCTCGAATCCCTGGCTGATGGTGTGACCTGATCGCCGAAGAATCCTTGATCGGCGAAGCTGGTAATATATCGGCGGTCACGCAGCCAAGGTGCGGTCGTGTGCGCTGACGAGAAGAGGAAGCCTTAACAGTCTCCGCGGACTGCTTATACAACGGAGCGTCCCGAGCGACGGACGTATGCTCCGCTAAAGACACATTTTGTACCACAACATCTGGTCCCAGATGTTGTTGTACGAGAGAGGGGCCTCTCTCGCTCGCGGCCCGGCTGGACCTGGACGAGCTAGGAACCGGACTCAAAGGCGTCCTCCGTTCTCGCTTACTATCCGCCGTCACTGGGTGTGCATCTATTATGTTTATAGTGCTCGCATCACCCAAAATTTCCTCCTGGACCGCATCGGACGAACCCAGCTGCCGAACCATTCGGTGAATGGACGCTACACCGGGCGAGCTAGCGGACGACATTTGTCTAATCTCCATGAGCACTTTTGTCGCTAGCTCTGAATTCATTTGTGACGACGGACGCACACTTGTAGAAGATAACATGGAAACATCACCCTGTTCTGGTTCCTCTGAAATAGAAACTGAGAGAGTAGAGTGACCTTGCGGAGAAAGAGCCGGCATAGCCCTTTCTCCAGAAACAACATATCGTGACACACGTTTCCAATGTTTCTCATCCCAATATTCACATATAGGACAGGAATTAATGCGAGAACACTGACTACAATTAATACAATGATCATGAAAGTCAGAGGAAGATTTCTTCCTATTACAATTTGAACAATGTCCCTTCATTGTGAAAGAACAACAATAAGTCCTAGTTACTCGCAAAAACCCCTGACACAAAGATACATAATAATATGATCCATTAATAAATGAAAAAACAATTGCAAATCAAAATAATTTTGAAAAAATATTTTTTCAGCGAAGCCCAAGTTGCTGAAAAGTAACGTTGAGCCCCGATGGATCTGATGGCAAAGTGTGGTCAAAAATTTTAAAATTATATTAAATAATTAATGAGACACTTACGGATAATATAAATGTATCTTATAGTGAGATAAACTACAGCAAAGGCAAACAGCCCCCCTCAAAAAAGGCTGTTGCCAATGTAAACAAACAGTGTAAAAACACCAGAAAACATGACTCCAGGCACTGAAAAAACTGGCCCGGAATCAGTCATCAAATTACACTCTATCTGATGCAAAACCGAGACTCCCAGGGGAGAATCTGCAGAACATCAGATGGAAGATGCAGAACACAAACGTTATACACCCATGGGTGAAAACGTAACTATGGGGAAAATAACAGAAAACATTCTGTAACCAAGCAACTCTCCCAGGAAATTTTAGAAATGAAATTTCTCAAAAATATGCCAAAAGCATGGGAGAATTGCAAGGGGGGACTTTAGAAGGCTAGGGGAGAGGAAACACTGAATAAGCAGTGCAACATTTAGCAAGAATGACAACAAGAGGCCCATGCCTCGAAAATAGGCAACTTAACATAATTTCATCAAAAAATTTTAAGTACAGCCCTGATTATTTTTTGTCACTTCTTTTTCCTCTCCTCCTTCTATCCTCCTTAGAATCACATTTTCTCCAAAAATTACGTGTCTGGCATCCTTTAAACTGAGATTTACAAGCACAAAGATCAGTGAGATGTTGACTGATGAAGGGCCAAACAGAGAATGATAATTGGCGCCAATTTCGGGACGTCTGCGTCACTGCGTATGCGCAGTAGAGGCGTAGTATGGAGGTCCTTTAGGACATGATTTCTTTTTGTTTTGGATGCAAATTTTGGGGATTGGGGGGCAAAATTTGTGTTTGGCCCTGGTTTTGTTAGAGTTAGCACCAGCTAAGTCTGGGTCATTGGTACAGTATAAAAATATTGGTTCAGCGATTTAGGAGCAGGTGCAAACACCATGTTCACAGACGGACAGGTGAGCTAACAACCTTGTTCTAATGAGTGGTTCAGTGGCTACTATAGTGCGATTACAAAAGCAGTCTCTTTTTTTATCTTGTGACACATTTACACCAGAGGGGCATGATTTCATAAATTAAATATTGCGAAATCAAGATCGAATAAGAAATACAAACAATATTATAAGAGCATCTGGGTCTCAATGATTTCACATTTCTTTTTTGACAGATCAGATCCTATAGTCTTGAGGGAAGAAAAGCAGACACGAGTGTTAAATTAGCTGTCATCCATCAAATTCTCTGTCCACTTTCATATCACAGTACTGTATATTTTTCCAAGCAAAAAATGAAAATACAGTGAAGCCCACTTAATTGGATAACTCTCAATTGAATAGCACTTGCTTTCAAAATATAAGGGAGTCAAATTTTGTTTACACATGTACTCACTCTAAATCCTGCAAAATGTATTTTGGAGCAAAGAAAAAAACTGCCTTATTGGCACTGGGATAGGGGTAGGGTGGAGTGGGGTGGGCAGGGCAGGGCAGGGCAGGGCAGTGCAGAGCAGGACATTATTCCCAAAGGGATATATACCACAAAAAAATTGATATTTGGTTACTAATGCTTAAGTTATTATATAAACAAGCATTTCACAATATTTTTTAACAAAGGGCGATAACTCCCATAATTTTCATCGGATATCGCTGGTCATCGAACTTGATGTAGACATTGTTGCTATAGAGACATATATCCAAAAGAATTGAAATCCATTAACTATTGTTCAAGCTATGCCATAAACAAAATTTGGACGGACAGAGGTCTTTGCTATATCCCTCCCTTGGGGGGGGGGGGGGGGGGGAGGTGGGGGGGATAATTATATACATTTTAGACATTAATACATGTGCTTATGGCAATATCAATTAGTGAAAGTGAAAACTATTAAGGAGTCAAACAGCATAAGTACTAAATAGGATGTTTGTTTAGGTGGGTATTTGTCTTAGACTGGGGATTATTTTTTTATATACCTTTTTTTTGCACTTATGTACATGAAATACTAATTAATATATATATATTTATTTATAAATATCCTCCCTTCAATCCAACAACGTGCTATCTGCAATGCTAAAGCATTTCAGATAGTACCTTGTTGTACTCAAGGGACAATATATATTGTTCAATTCTAAAAAAAAATCAACTTTTTTCTAGCAATCATATAAAAACTTCTTTGTAATAACTGTTCTGATTCGTGCTTTGAATTGTCATTGTGATTATCAGCTCATTACCAGTTATCGCCGATTAGTAGTAAACACTGCTGAGAAATGGAGGATCAACGTCTGTGAATATCTATCACTAATATTAATACAGACTATAACAGAGGTGTGAAATGTTCTTACTCCAGTCTGCTGGCAAAGTGAGAATACACCAATATAACATCAAAAAAAAAAAAAAAATTTACCATACCTGCATTACAAATGTGACCTGTTAATTGCATTTTGGTTATAGATTAGATTCCTGCCAACTGAATGAAAAATCTTGTAATATTTTGAGATATTAACTTCACCAAATTTCCTCTGTTATTTATAATTAGTTATTTATTTATTGGGGTTTAATGACACTTTTGACAGGCAGGATCACCTTGTGTCACAGTTTTACGGGTGAAGGAAGCAGGAGTACCTGGAGAGAGCTACTGAACAATAACAAGCAACTAACAGACTTCCCAACGTACTAACTCCACACAAGCAAGGTTAGCATTGGTTGAAGACAAGTGCATCATCGACATGCTGTACGCCTTAGTATACACTGCCACAGGATTAAGTGCCTTGCCCAAGGACACAACGCAGTTACCCCTGCTAGGGATCGAACTGTAGACCTTTCAGTTTGACGTCCAATGCCTTAACCACATTTCCCTTATTAAAAGACCTATCTGGCCTCAGTAATCCAATACAGGCATTTAATCTATTAATTGGTAGAGTTCTGGAAGCCCATATTTGTGCTTTAATCTAAAGTGCCGGTACCATCACTTGAAAGCTTCCAGAGCATTGGCTGAGTGGATAAGTATGCTGATCTCTCATGCCAGAGGTCCCCGGGATCAATCCTCAGTCGGGGAAAGTTCTCGAGATGTCCAAACACTCTCTGTCAGCATCAATTGTGGGGTTAATGCTGTCACAGCATTCTGTCCTATCAGGTGGGGACGTAAAATGGCAGTCCTTTGTGCAGAGACACTCCGTGCAGGCTAAAGATCCCTTTGTAGTATTCAAGAAGAGTGAGGCCACAAATTTGCTGCTACAAAGGTCTTTCCACACACCTTCGTCATTGCACCAAGGAATGGCATATAAGTTGCATAACTAGTTTGCCGATCGTTGTAAAACAAATAAGCTTAAAAAAGTTATGTTAACTTGAAGGCTTCACATTTTGTGGGTGTGCTTCATCTACTCTTTGATGATAAATTATCTAGTATGCATTGATTTGTCTTGTTACATGTTATGGGAGTGTGCCTTTAGGCACTCTCCCATAACATGTAACAAGGCAAAGACAGGTGAACAAATTTATTCTCCATGAGCTGGTAAGCTCATGGAGAATAAATTCTCTTTACTTCTAAAATACAGGAAAGTGACCAAATCCCTGTTAACTGAATATTCCTCAATAATTCTAACTGGCAAAGTGGCTATCAATAAACAAGGTTCCACTGTTTAGGTTATACAAAAAACATTTTTGTCTACCTCGACCTGTGTCAGATAAAAGGATAGTGTGATGATAGACTGTTTTCAACAATGTATCACATAACAGCAGGAGGAGAATAATAAAAAAAAATATTGACAAATCATTACCGTGACTAGATTGTTTACAGGAAATAATGATGGATCAAGTTTTGACAGAAGTTGTGCTGTCTCTGGTGTTAATGATGTGCTGATTTGTGTGGTCCCATCACTGAGATGTGTTTCTATTTTTGATATGATATGATGCCCATCT
Source organism: Pictodentalium vernedei (assembly GCA_031216915.1). Lineage (NCBI taxonomy): Eukaryota > Metazoa > Mollusca > Scaphopoda > Dentaliida > Dentaliidae > Pictodentalium > Pictodentalium vernedei. Next base: position 303,739,658 of record CM062296.1, on the reverse strand, counting down.
GCAAAATAAAACAATGATAAAGCAATAATCATATTAAGAACTAATGTTGTCACCAGACATATTAACCTCCAGAATAATTTTTCAGGGAACCTGAGGGTTGTTTTCAGGGAAATGGGGTGGATTTCAGGGAAAAGTTCGCGCAGGGACAAAACAGAAGATAAAACTTGCAAATTTTCAGCTCACAGACCACCATTAATACCAGCTTATATCCAGATCTATTTGTCAATTAATCTGATGTATTTTGCTGTTAAAACATCATAAAATAATTGATTTGACCCCCCCCCCCACACCCCCACCATCCTCTTCTTCATAACCACACACCACACATCACCCCCACCCCAGAGCACACCACCTGTGGTTTGCTTTTATCAAAGTCTGCTCAGATAATAATTCCAAAGTCTAGAAATGTTAACAGGAAAAGATGTCCTAATGTTCAGTTACTTAACCCTTAAGTCCTCAGATTAATTTTAAAGTATTTATGGCCTTTTTCTGCTTACATAGTTATTGATGACTTGGCAGTGGTTCTACATCACTGCTGGCTGCCTATACAGGCAGCCAGCAGTTATGTAGAACCACTGCCAGGGAAAATTCAGTCTAGACACAAGAGTAATAAAAAAGATTACACAAGGGATCACCTGCTTCAATGCAATATAAAAGTGGCGGTTTGGGGCTATATGGGGTCTTAAGGGTTAAAGAAGATTTGTACTTGGCAAGTATTTTTAACGTTTGTGCCCTAAACAAAACTTTTCTTTTCATCATTGAAGGATTTTGTTTTTTTTTCAATTCCATTTGAAATTTTCTGGGTACAGACAGCCAACAACAGTTAACAGTTGTGTTGTCAGCACAGCGGCATACACGTATTGTTAGAAAATAATAATAATTGTGTATTAATCTGCAGGCATAATTTTTTTTCGGCATCCTAAGCGACTTTAACCTATTTTCAAACTGTATAATAGTCGAGGTCAGGGTGTTGTTTACGTTTTGATTGTGTTTGGAAAAGGGATGAGAATTAAAGCCATTCTGGGAACAAATAAATATATATTATTTAGTCCCTTTTCATATATTTTATTTACCAAAAAACTGCATTTAAATGAAGGTAGAGTTTTCAATTTTTTTAAAGTAAGTCACCTATTTTCACTTCGACGTTCGCACATTGATCAAGAATCTCCGATTGCGAAGAAAAATACAGAAATAAACATGAACACAGCTGAAATATATATCATAAAATACCGTTTCCTTAAATAAATTTAACCGAAATCCTTATTTTACTTCTTTGTGAGTTTTTACCAGAGTTTGAAATGCATGTGATTTGACTCTGAACGTTTTACATAAGTTACAACGGGAAAGAAATATTCGACTGTTGTTTTCCGGGATTTTTGGTCCAAAACTGATTCTCGTCTGGGAGGCCGGGAACTACACTGAAAATTTGGGATTTTCCCGGGCATTCCGGGAGAGTTAACATGTCTGGTTGTCACCCAGAGCCTGAAAAGTTCTATATTTAGTAACAGTGACCTTGATCTCTGGTCAACAAACCTGAAAGTTGATGGTTTCTTCTCTTCCATGAGGGTTATCAACCCTGCAATTTTAGTGGAACAAAGCAATTGTTTATGCCCACCCACCCAACCTTCATCAAACAGTTTGAGTTTGACACACCTCGGTTGATAATACTTGGCCTGCTCGAGTTTGAAAATAAAGACTCAAAACCTTTAATTGAAAAAATGTTTGAAACTGAATTTCATTTTTAAAATATAACTGACGACCTCTCACTGGAACAAACTCATTAACTTCATACCACACTCATGTCCTAAGCAATGTCTCAAATGAAATGAGGAGTAACAGAGTGTCAGATAAACTGTTGAGCAAATCTGACTGTTTACAAATCTAGCTGTTTTGTTGGGAAAAGTACATAAAACAATACAGAGGAGCTCACTTAATTGGATATCTCTTAATTGAACAACCCTGTTAATTGAATATAATTTACAAATACAAAACCATTTACCATACCTTCAGTACAAATTTGACCTGTTAGTTGCATACAGGTTACACAGTGAACTCCTGCTAACTGACTAAAGAAGCTTGTAATATGTCAAGAAATTATTGTGACATCACCAAATTCCGCTTTTTTACGGACCTACCAGGCACCTAAACAACCAACAGATGAATTTAACCCTATACCTAACAAGAAAGCCATATGCCACTTGCAAACAAAATTCTTGAATAATTAAATTTTCTTCATTTTTTGCATCAAAAACATTGATTATGACTCCTCATTGGAATGAGTTCAATGAGCCTGTTCCACTGAGGGGTTGTAGGCTATGTTTTTGACGAAAAAAAAGAAAAAAATAATGAAAATTGAATGGTGATTTTTGTAAATAGTGCAGGGAGTTTTTCCATTGTGTTGGATAAAGGGTTTATCCATTAAATTTTGTTTGGCTATCCAAACATAGATGTAATAGATTAGGCCTAAAAAAAATAAAAATCAGTTTCTCAGGCCCTCCCGCATGGTCCTTTTGACTGCCGCATGCTCTCTTTTTATAACCTATTCAAACTTAAAAAAAACAAAATCGAATTGCTTTTGTCTGATATTTTACCCAAGTTAATAAAATTGTCCCTTGAGTGCAAGAAGGCTTTGCAATGCTTTCGCATTGCAAAGCCTTCTTGCACTCCAGGGACGTAATACACCACCACCCATGCTATTAAGTAGATTATGGGGCCTATAGCATAAAACAAACCAAGAACATGAACTTTTTAATGGCAAAGAAATAATTACAAAAATAAAAAAATAAAATAAAAAACCGCCCGCATGCATGCAATTTTACAAAAAAATGGCCTGAGAAACAGAGTATCTACTTTGTGAGGCCTTAAAAGTTCAGTTTATCTCTACAATGCAGGAAAGTGTCCAAATTCCTGTTAATTGAATACTCCTGTTACTTTAATAATATTCAGTAGCAGAGTACTTTTTTTTTAATGTTTTGCTATTTACATACCATCTCCAGGATTTTGAGTCAGTGTTACTGTTACTGTTTCGGGTGTTGGGGTATCTGTCATTGTCATATTGGTTTGCCATAATAACTGATCTACCTGCATGTCATTATTCTCATCCAGGTCCTCATTACTACCAGATACAATCTCAACATTCACCTATAAAATGATTAAATAAATAAATTATAAATTAAGTTACTGCTAAAATACAACTAACAACTGCTTTGGAAAAATAGCTAATTGCCTGAACTGAAAAATTCTGCTGCTTGCTTGAAAACAGTCCAATTTTAAGAGGCCCAGAGTCTAACAGTTAACCCTTTACTGGCCAGCACCATTCTCAAAATTTGCAAATTAATTTTCATTATTTTTTCATTTTTTGTCTCAAAAACATAGGTTATGACCCCTTATTAGAACAAGCTCGTTGAGCTTGTTCAAATGAGAGGTCATAATGACACCTTATTGGAATGAGCTCGTCGAACTTGTTCCAATGAGGGGTCATAACCTATGTTTTTGAGACAAAAAATGAAAAAAATTAGTTATTCAAGACTTTGGTTTGCAAGTGTCTTCTGTTTTTCATGTTAGGTAAAGGGTTAACAGGGCCAAATCTAGGAGTGTTAAAAGATGAGATGAATATTTGAATATCAAACTGTCAAAGGTAATATTAAAATTAAATTAACATTTAATTACTTGTCCCCCTTCCCACACACACTCTTTCAAACACAGTTTTTTTCAACTCCTTGAGGAATGAAAAGGAACAATATTCCATAAACACATCGTTTGTGGGCATGAGTAGACTAGAGAAGTAATTCTATATGACATAATTTGTAAACACTGTTAAATTCTTGTGCATCCCTCATGACATTTCCATCACAAACCTGTCATGGGGAACATGTATTTGGGAAAATTTTCCCAACCATTTCAAGGCCATCAAAAAAAGAACCTCTGTTTCTCAGGCCCGCGCGCATGGTCATTTTTGGTGCGCATGCAACCTTTTTATGACACAAAAAAAAATCTTCAAAAAATTTGAGATATTGTGCTCATTTCGGTAAATCGATATCGATGCGTTCGCAAATTTTAAATTAACACACTTCAAGCTTTTTCTACATCATACCTTAATGAAGTGGGTGGGTTCTAGCAATATTCACGACAGAAAGTGTTTTATTCTGTAAAAGGTAAGTCATAATGACAGCAAGAAGGAAGGTGTCTTTCAGTCTGACAACAAACAGTCACAAAGGGGAATGGTCGATTCGCACCACGTTTGATTCGCACCAACCCTCAGAAAGTCTGCAAAGTCAGGTGCTATGTTGAATGGAACACAGTCTCCTGGCATTTATTTTTAGTAACATTTGTATTGTAAATGGCTGTCATTGGGAATTTGTGTACTGTTATTTGAAACCGTTACGAGTTTCCCAGTTAATTTAAATAAATGCATTTGAGATGCAGGATAATTGGATAACTAATAGTAACCGTTGCTTGATATAAAAATAACAGTCATAGTTGAAAATAAATCGCATATAGGCAGGTATGTGCGGTCGAATTGGTTAATAAAAACACGCAAACATTCGTTTTGTATTTCATTTTCAGATTTCAAAAAAATATGATTTATGGATGAACTGCCCGTTCAAATGGGTTGTGATAATTTTGAATATAATGGGGAAAAATGGCGATTCACGATTTTATTAGGCAGGTTGTGAAAGGAATTTTTTTTTTTGGTCAAATAAATCTCTGAAAGTTGGCACTTCGACATTTGATTTGTCCCAGAGACGTTTCAACCCAAGACGTTTCACCCACGAGGCGTTTCGTGACTTTCGTCCTGTGTTATAATTTTCATGCTTCACTGAAAAAACAAACATTCAAACCCCACTTCATTTACGACCCAACACCCCTGTGGTGAATAACCAATATATTTGCGAAATTTTGCATGGTCCACCAGGCGTTTGGGTGGGGGTCAAATTACCACAAACAACTTCTCGGGGAGAAAATTAAAAGAAAAAAAAAAATCCGCCCGCCCGCATGCTTTTTTGGAAAAAATGTCCTGAGAAACAGACAATCAACTTTGTATGGCCCAATGTACAATATCTCAACATAATCAACAGGTTGCGAGTTACCCACAACAATGAGATTTAAATGGAGAAGTATGATCCCAATGAGTTATAAAATGGTGGAAGAATGACAACTAGTCTTCCACACTTGAAAAGATAATAAGATAGACTCAAGTTTTGTGCATTCACCTAGGTGAATTTGACGATGGTACCCAACTTGTAGTGAAGTTGTCACTCAGTTCTTAGTCTTTTTGATTCAAATCACAGGGAATGTTTGTGAATTAATGTTGAAACAAATAGACTCATTAAATAGATACATATAGATACAAATAGATTTGACTGCTAGAACAAATTGAAGCGAAAAGACAATCAAAGTTAACTGGTAGAGTGCTAAACTATTTTTCAATGTGTTTTGTAACAGTGATATTGTTTAGCTGCAACCAGCAACTCCATATTTGGCAATTAAGTCGGTCTATCTGTTGGTCGGTCTGTTACCAACAAGGTTTAAACCCCAATAACTTTTAAAATACTTGGTTGAGTGACAGCATATTTGGTATACAAGTTTATCATATGACTCATCCGTTTTGTTCACTTTAAAACATTTGATATTTTGTTTTCATATTAATCAGTGATAAATAAAGCCTTCCGTCAATTTCATTCATAACCTATGTTTTGGAAGCAAAAAATGAAGATTTTTAGTTACACAAGGATGTTTTTTCCAAGTGCCGTCTGCAACTCATATTAGGTGATGGGTTAAAAAGTCATACTAAGTGGCTAATTTGTGCGTGTGTGTGTCATATGATAAATAGAATATGAAATGAGTGTTTTTCTCATATAATATTTATGAAACTCGTCTGAATTTTCCGTTTGGGCTCGCCAGAGGCTCACCCAAACGGAAAATTCTTAGACTCGTTTCATAAATATTATATGAGAAAAACACTCATTCCATATCCTCTATGTATCTTACTGATGTCTAGCCCCAGGTATTATATGTAGTATTTTTGTCAGCATTATTGCCCTTTATGGACTTGGAATTTGTTTCATTTTCCCCATCCATTTATTTCATTTTAACCATTCATTGCATTTAAGGGGCGATCTTGTAATTTTTCAGATACCATGCTTCCATCAAGAGAAGCCATAATTTAGCAAGATTTTGACCAAAAATCTTTGTTTTGTTACAATATATTGGAAAGTACTCTCTACAATAAATTATTACAAAACAATTTTCTATCACACCTTTTTTCCACTGCTGAGCAAAGAAGCTAATGTATCCAGTATAAAGCCACTCAAGTGGCTATCAGCACTTCATGTGCAAGCACTCAACCAGTTTACCCTTAGACTGCCACTAATGATTTGGTACCTGTAGTGAATTACTATTAAGTTTTGGCTGACTTTATAGACAATAATTTTATAACTGTATGGAATTTTATAATTGTATGGAAGACTTTTGAATGATTTTAGTGTACTTGTTCTGGCTGCTAGCCGATATTCCTGCCCGGGACAGCAAAACTCTTGGAACAAGAATAAGTATAATTGGGTAGTTTTAACAAAATTTTCCTTTGTAAATTGAAACAACTTTCAACCAGCAATTTTGTTTTGAGTTAATTTTGATAAATTTTTCAGCAAATCTAGCCATGGCTACTTCAGATTGGATTTAACCCTTTACCCAACTAATGACCAGTGCTATTCACAAAAATCAACATTAAATTTTTTAATTTTTTTTCTCCATTTTTTGTATCAAAAACATAACTTATGACCCTCATTGGAACAAGCTCATTGAGCTTGTTCCAATGGGGGTCACAAGCTATGTTTTTAATGCAAAAAATGAAATAAAAAAGTCATTTAAGAATTTTGTTTGCAAGTGTCGCCTGCCTTTCGCGATAGGTAAAGGATTAAAAATACTTTGCAGGTGAGAGTAAACATGCCTAAATCACTGATGCTAAAGATTTTATGTTGGTGAAAAGTGCTACCAAATGTGCAGAATGAAACTGGTCACTCATTCAATCAACACACCTTTAGAGAGGTGGAAAAGAGAATAATCTGGTGTACTTACTGTAAATGTGGAAATTCTAAATAACACTTCCCATCTAACTGTAGGCAAAAAATAGATATTATTTGATAGCCTGCAATAAAAGGAACTACAGAAGAAAAAAAAATTACCGTTGGTGCTGTAACTGGAAGAGTTCCTGACTCAATATCCTTTAATGCTTGATGTATGTGATTTTTAATGTCATTAACAGTAGGGAAGTATGTCAGATCATGTCTTTCTGGAATGTTGTCATTTCCAAGGAATAGTTCTCTAATGACATAAATTCTGGAACAAAAAAATATTATAAAGAAATCTTGAACAATTGTTCACTTGAGATTGCTTTCCTCATTTCACAGGTGAGAATAACACAACATACATTTTCCTGACGACATTAGGAGTGAAGACCAGGCCTCCACAAGTGGAAAATTGTCCATCACTGCAAAAAAATGATAAATTTAAAGGAATTACTTTTAGTACTTGCGCATGCGCAGTACCCAGGAAGAGACAGGCACCAACATCATTCTTCCTAGTTGTGCCTACTAAAGTTATAATTCAGCGGTGAGGTATGAGTGCCCACTCATTGGAGGACCATTGGTAAGTATAAAAAATATACATATTACTTTAAATTTATCATATTTTTATACTAAAACCAATGGCCCAGGCTTAGCTGAATCATAAAAAGGCAGAGGGCCTAAGCCTTAAAGGAATAGCAGACCAAAATTCAGCTCCTTAGCCTGCTTTAGGACTCCAAGGTGAAAAGGAGATTAAAATTTTAAGGAATTACATATATGTCTCTCTATATAACAATAGGGAAGACATACCACCAAAATGAGGAGCAATATCCAAGTAATTTCCTTATTACTTTGCATAAATGATTATGCTAATTGGGTGTAACAAGCCCCCAATTTTAAGGCTAGTCTGGAAGACACTTAAAATTAGGAAAAGCTTGTTCGAGAGTGAGAGACTAATGCCCACAAACACACGCCATATATAATGTAACAAGCTCTACATAATATCAGAATAATCTGCAGATGATAACAGCTTCGCTCATAGTTACACACTTAACATAAGGGCAGAAGAGGTACAGAGAAATCCTCCCCCCCTTTTTTTTGAAGGAATAATCTTCAGAACAAAGAGGGAAGCAGCCTGGAATCGGTGAAAAAGCAGTACAGAATAATATATAAATATTAGCATAAAAGGCACCCGGTTAATAATTATTATTAATTATTGGTGCTTAATGCCACATCAGCAGCCAAGGCTATATCGTGGCAATCCCGGTTATAAAAATCACAAGCTTCTAAATGTATACCGCATCCGGAATACGTAGATAGGTTGAAAACCTGTGATATAAATATATACAACCTTAAACTTGTCCAATTGAATCCCAATGGAAACTTATCCGATAGAACTGATACATTTCTGAGCCAACCAACAGGCGACCATCTTCAGGATTACAATTAATTCCAATAATAAACTTCAAAATTGTAACTGTTCAATTCTATGGGAATAGGAATTCCTCTTGTGTACCGCTTCCAGTTGAAGACTGGATTCATAACCTGGAACGGGACACAAATAAAACGACCCGTCACGGACCGTCCTCAAATAATTTATAGTTCCCTTGGTCCGTTAAAACCAATAACTGTTCAGAGAACCTATGCATAGACGGCTTGTAGGAAACTCCATAACTGATCCAACTTGCCCCAAAATTCTCATAAGCTCTGTACTAAAGCAGAGCAAGAATTTGAGAGAATCTATTTAACATGTATGCCTAATAATAATACCTATTATGCACACAATCAACAGAATCCCACATGTACCCTCATCTGAATACAGCCTGTATCAACAACATGACCGAGCGATACAAAATCTAACCAAGAAACTGAAGGTATAACGACGTTAATGCAATTAGCATGAGTAATAGACTCATACGTCACAAGAATAGCCGACAACTCTGAGCAAAACTTCTCAGAGTGGACTAATTGCCACATTTGGAGAATGTCGTCCAGATAACCAACATGCCTGCCACACAGGTACACAAAGGCTAGCAATATCAACCGAATTCAGAATAAAAAAACAGTTACTGTTTAGGAATCATATGCTCGTTTTCAACTTATGATTGACCAACCACCGGAAACAAACTAACTAAAGAGTGGATGCGCTACATTCACAAAGCTCTACTGCTGCTGCTATTCTCAATAAAGAGTAATACAGCTAAAAAGTTAATAGTTAGTCAAAGCAAGCATAATCACACTAACCCGGTGCGACTCGTAATTCTTCAGTGTTAGTTATCTGGAATAGAAAAGAAACCGTAGGGATCACTCACGTCTGACTGACTCCATCATGCCACTAAGGACGGAGGGGGATGTTATGAACATTTAAATTTCATAGTAAATTTCCTTTCTTATTATGCCTACCACAATTGTTTACTACAGGCTTGCACTACAGTGGAAGACCCTAACTCGGAAAATATACTCTCTATTTTGATCTTTCCCAAGGGATTTGGGAAAGAAAAGTGGTGCAAAAGCACCAAGAAAAAATAAGCCAAAACTGGGTCGAGTGCTACTGGCACACACCCAGTAGGGGATGCTCTTCTCGAAGTACATATCCACAGCTTCCAGTAAACCAGTGCACAGGCAGTAACCAATGAATCATTCTTTTGAATCCGCCAACAATATAGTTATGTGATCAGCGGGGAGGAAGGATTCTTACCCGAGTAAGAAGACCGGAGGGCCTCCATGTAAACAATTGTGGTGGGTATAATAAGAAAGGAAATTTACTATAAAATTTAAATTTCTTATCAACCTACCTTACAATTGTTTACTACAGGTTGAATAGACAATAGGATGGAGGGAATCACATAACCAACCCCCACATAACCCAATTACACTGGAACCGTGGACAGAGGAAGAGGTCCCTAGGCCTATCAAACCATAGCTTCACAATCATTAGTAAAAGACAATGAGAGATGAGGCGTACGGTTCTGTGTGACCCACAGACAGAAAGGACAGTAACAACACAGAGCTGGAACTGACCTTGTAAGAAGCCTAATGACTCCTGCAACTGACACAGATGAAAGGTGGAGAAAGTAGAAGCATTTCTCCAGTAGGCTACCTGCATAACATCCGACAACTTAACAGAGTTAGCAAAAGCCCAAGAGGTAGACAATGCATGCACCTCGTGGGCAGAAATATGATAGGTAAAACAATCGTCAGTCACTAGACGAGCGTAAGCTGCACGAATAGCAAGACAAATCCATCGAGAAAATGGATTGAGGAGAGATCCTCTGTCGACCAAAAATAAGAGACAGACAAAATTGTTTCCTGCTTTTCCTAATGAACTGCGTCCGATTGAGATAAATGCAAATTTCATGAACCGGACAGAGCAAAGGGCGATTACCGTCAGCAGAAGGAAGAGCCCTGATACCGAAAGGAGGTGGAGTCGTTTCTGGCATCTGACTCTTGGCCAGAAAGGAGCAATCAGTGGTATAACGCAACACTGTTGGGAGAGCTCCTGAAAAAGGCCGGATCAACCGAGAGGGCGTGAAGCTCACTAACCCGTCTGGCTGTGGCAAAAGCCATCAGAAAACCCGTCTTGTATGTGAGAAAACGCATATCCACCTGGGATAAAGGTTCGAACAGTGCCCCCCCCCCCCCCCCCCCCCCCCCCAAGCAAAGCAGCACCCAAGAAGGATTCCATCTTGGGGTAAGCTGCAAAGCTTCAAGGAAAAGTCCCGAACAAGCTTGGAGAGATATGGATTAGTGCCGATATGACGCTGTCCTACATACGAAAAGGTCTCCAAAAGCATGCACCTGTACCCTTTGATGGTAACAGGCTGGAGACCCCCGAGAATCAAACAGATATACCAGAAACTCCACAATCTGTGATATCGAAGGATTGGCCTAATCTATCAGCACACCATCAACAGAAGACAGAAGACCCTCCACTCAGCCGCATAGGCTAAATCAGTGGAGTGCCTCTTTGAAGAAGAAATGCACTCCATTGCTCGTCTCAAAAAAACCTCTACGGAGGAGACAGGACCTGACAAAAGATATGCATGAAGGCACAATGAAGTCGGGTCGACGTGAAACCTCCTTGGGTGACATTGGCAAAGGTCGCGGTGTAGAGGAAGACGTGCCGGAACCGCCGCCAACAGAGAGCGGAGCAGATTGATCCACACCCGCTGAGACCACAGGGGAGCGATCAGAATGATTCGACAACTGCAGGTTCGTATCTTGGCTAGAACTAAGGCAGAATCGGAACAGGTGGGAAGGCGTAGCTGACAAGACCGTTCCAATTGAGTGACGGAGCATCCACGGCGAACGCCAGAGGATCTGGACACGGAGACACGAAAGTGTCCACCTGATGGTTCCAACGAGTCGCAAAGAGATCGATGTGAGGACGACCCCCCAGAGATCGCAAAGCGCCTGGAACACCTCCCTGTAGAGCATCCACTCGGTGGAAAAGACCCTGCCCCAACGGGGCAGGGAGTCGGCTAGGATGTACAAACGACCAGGAATGTGACAAACCACCACTCCAGCGATGACATCCTGAGCGAGCAGTAGAAGATCCCAAGCCAATTCGTACATGGGAAATGAGTGCGTGCCACCCTGGTTCCGAATGTAAGCAACCACTGTCGAATTGTCGGACAATAGAAGGACCTGGCGATTCGAGAGGTGGGGGGAGGTCAGAGGCATTTAGTGCTATTGTGGATGCCATAGTAGCCTTATGTACTGTTAGAGCGGTCTTTTCTTATACATTAGCATTTAGTCAGCTGTCTAAGGCCGCAGGGTAACACACAGATATCTGATTTTCACCGATATGTGACTTCTAGGCTGTGTAAGCTATGCTGAGACACTAGGTTTTTGGAATAAGGCCATCCGAAGGAAAGATTATTTTTTCCTTCTCGCTGTGGTATTCCTAGGCATCACATGCAATTAGTCCTATTGTTGTTGCCTTAGTTTGGCTTATGTGAATTAAGAGCGGTCTGTGTTTATATATCATTAGCGGCCAACGTCATAGTGGCCTTATATATTTTACAGCGTTTTTTTCTTATACATTGCGGCTAAGTCTCCATTTAGTAAGCTTTCCAAGGCCGCTGGTGACAAAGATATTTGTCTTCATGGAGATGAAGATTAATAAGCTGCGTTAGCTAAGCTGGGACTACTGTCTCTTTGGAATTACAGCCGTTAGAAGTGCGGTCCTTTATTCCTTACCTTGAGCGACTATTGTTGTAAGTCTCTGTTTAGTGAGCTTTCAAAGTCGCAAGTTTCAAGTTTCACGGGATGAAGACTTATAAGCTGCACTAGCTAATCTGAGACTGCTGTGTCTTTGGAATTAGGGGCGTTAAAAGGAAAGAGTATGTTATTTCTTTCTCGGTGTTGTATTCTTAGGCGTCTGGGGGCTTTTAGTCCTTATAAGAATCAAGTTCAGCCCTTTTTCCCTTAACTTGAGCGACTAACATGGTAAGTTTCTGTCTAGTGAGCTTTCTAAAGTCGCAAGAATTCCACCGAGATATCTGTCTTCAGGGAGATGAAGTCTTCTAAGCTTTGTTAGCTAGGCCGAGACCGCTGTCTTTTGGGGAATAGATCCGCTAAGGAAAGAGAACATTTTTTCCTTCTCCGTGTTGTTTTCTTTAGTGTCACAGACTAGCCAAGCTAGAATGATGCACATTGTTTTTTCCCTATCATTGGCGGCTAGCGTTGTAAGTCTCCTTTAGTGAGACATTCAATTGTCTTCACGAATAGGAAGACCTTTAGCTACTTCCGCTAGGCTGAGACCACTGTCCCATCGGACAAGGTACAAGAGAAGAGTTTGTTCTCTCCTTAACTGTATTGTCTTTGTGTTAGTTGTCTGAGGATTTTAGCCCTATTGATGTCACCATATTAACCTAGTGTGATTAATGAGCATTCTTTCGAACGCTTATAGTTAACTCCTTTTCAGGAATATATTTCAGGGATATAATCGGAACGAGGCGCAAAGAGTTCATCTAGGTTTTTTTGATCGGGTTCCGGAACATAGTTTTTCATCTCCCGCTTCATTTTTATCCAATTTATTGTGGTGGATTATATTTCCACTTGGTGGATTGAATATTATGTCTATATGGTGTATTATTTGGCGCCATGATGTACTGTCTTGATTTCAAAGGATATGTCCACCCTGTTTCAGCGGGTATATTCCTTGCAATAGTGCCATTTCTTATCAACCTACCTTACAATTGTTTACTACAGGCTTACACTACAGTGGAAGACCCTAACTTGGAAAATATACTCTCTATTTTGATCTTTCCCAAGGGATTTGGGAAAGAAAAGTGGTGCAAAAGCACCTAGAAAAAATAAGCCAAAACTGGGTCAAGTGCAGCCGGCACACACCCAGTAGGGGACGCTCTTCTCCAAGTACATATCCACGGCTTCTGGTAATCAGTGCACAGGCAGTAACCAATGAATCATTCTTTTTCCGTCTGCCCACATGGCGATATGTCCATTTGTATTCAGAAACAGTGATAATTCAACTTGTTGATAATGGTTACCTGCGATTGGAATTATGGATCTGAGGATCGTATAATAACAGGACTGTGTTTATATATTCTCGTTATTATTTTCAACCACATTTTCATTGTATTTTATATATTCTCCTTGTTCGCAGACAATTTTCGCGTACTGTGAGGTTCGGACCTAAAATTTTTTGGTTGATAAATTTGATTATTATTGGAGTTAGGTGTCAGTGGGGGGCTGTATGGACAGGATTTCTCCTCTCTGTTGAGGGCAGAATTTCTGTTTTTTGGGTCCCTGTTGGCCGCCTGGGTTCAGTTGTGTTCCCACCAATCCTTTATTTTCTGCCACATTCCTCTCATAGTTGGGGGTGTTCTACTTTCTACATTGGTTGAGTTCACCTTTTCTTCTACTGCTCTCACCTCTGTTATGCCCAGGGCTGTTCTTTGAGGGCAATGCCTTTTGCCCAAGCACGTGGCGCATTCTCGTTGCCATTCCTCCCGCACCCGCAGGGAGGGGGTACGCTGTCGTTCGAGGCCTCCCGACACGACCATGTCTGGTGAGAGTTATATCCCCTCTGTGGGGGATGTGCAGTCTAATTGTGGTGGATACTGTGGGAGCTGTTGAGTTGTCTGGTGAAGAGATGCCTGGTTCCGAGACTGTGGCCCCTCTCCAGTCGACATCAGAGGCTGTCACAAGGGTTGTGACTCCTCCTTTGGAGCCGAGCTCGATTGCTCTCTCCACTTTCTCACCGGTTTCAACAGCTCCTGTCATATCTGCTGCTACTGCAGTCTGCTGTTCCGTCTGCTACGTCATCAGTCACGGTTTCAGCCGAACTCGGCTTATCCCTGCAAGGGTCTGCAGAGATGTCTGGTAGTGTGGACATGGGGTACCAACCTCAGCCTTCCCTGACTTCAACTCGGCGAAGTTGGAAGGGGCTGCCCGCAGAGTCCTTTTTTGTGCAGCCTGGACTTTCCTGTTTTTCTGTCTGCTATGCCTTCAGTGACCGTTTCAGCCTGCCTCAGCTTATCCCTGCAGGGCTCTGCAGCGATGTCTGGTAGTGTGGACGTGGGGTATCAGCCTCATCCTTCCCTGACTTCAACTCGGCGAAGTCGGAAGGGGCTGCCGGCCGAAACCTCTGCTGTGGTCTCTCAGCCTTCGAGCCCAGTAGTTTTCTCATTGGATTCGGATGTTCATAGTGGGGTCACCATGGACTCTGTTGCATTTCCGTCCACACACTCTGGTCCCATGGCCAGATTTGCGGGACCGACGCTTTTTGTGCAGCCTGGACCTTCTGTCCCTCAGAGGTCCGTGGTAACTCTCCTGAGTTCCTGCACTGCAGATCCTCGGGGTATGTCATACCCCTATACGCATCTGCCTTCAGATGTTTTGGTTGCCACCCGTCGCCCCGCATCGAGTGTATTTGAGGATTGTGACCCTTCGCTGGTTAAAAGGGTCAGGAGTGAAACCACTTTACCATCGAACCGGCCGACACAGGCTATGAGCTTAGGGAGGCCCCTCTCCTTGCTCACTCAGGTTCTTTCCAAGAGCCTTCCCGTTGCCTCCAACACGGCTACTAGTGGTTTCCAGGTGCCCCCCGTGGCGCCGCCTCCTGAGATTGGAAGCAGGCCGCTTTCTGATCCCTCAGGTGTGCCTACACCATGGGAGGCATCGGCTGGTTTGCCCATGATGGGCTATGTGTCTTCCAACTCAGAGGATGGGTCAGACATACCTAACGTCGAGAGCTAACAGTCTTCTGACTTGGGGGCAGCTCTGGACTTGGTGTTTGAGTTCCTTCCAGATCTCAAACCTTCAGTCTAGCTGACGGTGTCAGCCAGCCTGCGATCATTGGACGTGCGCCTACAGCCTGTGGAGCAAACCGCTTCCGGGTGCCTTCGACCGTGCCAGTTGGTACAGGTGGTTGAGGCCTTTACAGCTTTGGACTCAAAGCTGAGTTCCAAGGCTATGAGGACTTCGTCCCTCATCAGGGCTGACACTTTTTTACCTCCAGCGCATTATCGTTCCTACGATTCTGGTAATCCGTCAGTCGGCCAGACTCTGACGGTCTTGGATCAGGACCCCACCTCCCTCGGGCTTTCCAAGCCCAAGTCGGCCGTTATTCCTATGGCGACTCTGGAGTAACCTGTTGGGCTTATCGAGAGCAATGCCTGACACGGCCAACGAAATAAAGGTATTATTTTTAAGGTTCAGTGAACACAAAAGTTCAATTATCCGACGAGAAAAACACATGGATTATCAGTTTTCAGCCTAAAAAGCCGCTACAGCGAAGGTCAAAATTCATCACCCATTTTCGTTGTATCGGAGCTCGTGTCTGCACCTTCAATTACTTTTTGGAGGATTAGAGTACAAAGCTGAAATAAACTGACAAGTGTTGGGGATATAATTCATCACATCCCCGGCATACTCATATGTATGATAAGTGAATATAAATGTACTTACCGAATGGTTTTCTCTCTCATGGCTCACCAACAATTCCTGTTTTTCGCCATATTTAACCAACTGCAACATTTTTCCTGCCTAAAAAACTGATTGAAGCACTACACGTCCTCTCTCTTGCCAAAGTCAGTAACCGATCAACAACCACCTGATGCAAAGCTAGATCTTCATATGAAGAAAAAACAATGCATCTGGTAGAAGACGTCCTGAACAGTAATGAACAGGATGTAAACATAGGGGCTAAACGGAATACCTATTCCGTTTTACAAGTTAAACTCCCAAGAATTTAATAAAAAATTCCGAAAGAGCTTAGGAGTATAACAAGAAGGTTCAGGAGAGTAAAGGGAAGTAATACTAACAAAACAACAGTGGAGTCATATTATAATGACGACGTTCAGAAGCATATCCCAAAATTGGGGAACATGAATAATTTTACATAAAAATTATAAAGTACAGCCCTGAACATCCGAAACCACCGTTATTCACTTCCAGCCTCCTGCTACACTGTTGATTCCATGAAAACCATCATTGATTTGTGTCTGGCATCTTCAAAAATGAGAATTTATTACATAGATGTCAGTTCAAATGTTTACTGACTTGTGCCAAACAAAAGAATGATGTTGGCACCAATTCCGGTCTCTTCCTGGGTACTGCGCATGCGCAAGTACTAAAAGTATGGAGGGCCAGATAGGATTTTTAATTTTCGGTATTGTATGCAAATTTTGGGGATTGGGGGGGTTCAAAATTTGTGTTTGGCCCTTAATAATATGGAGGATGCACCAGCTAAGTCTGGGCCATTGGTTTTAGTATAAAAGTTAAAAAATTTATAGTAATTTATATATTTTTTATACTTACCAATGACCCAGACATAGCTGGTGCTAACTCTTAAAATATAGGGCCAAACACAAATTTTGCCCCCCAATCCCCAAAATTTGCATCTAAAACCAAAGAAAACATGTCCTGAATGGCCCTCCACACTTCACCTCTACTGCGCATGCGCAGTGTCAAGGACGTTCCGAAATTGGCGCCATTAATCATTCTTATAACCAGTGCCTGGTAAGCGCTATGTACTCAGCGGGGAGGTATGAGTTCCCAACTCCTGGGAGGGCCATCCCCGTCTGGGTCATTGGTAAGTATAAAAAATATATAAATTACTATAAATTTTTTAACATTTTTATACTGTACCAATGACCCAGACATAGCTGAATAGTAAAAAGGCTGGAGGGCCTAGGACATAGAGCAAGTTGGAATACGCTCAATTATATAAAATATAGTCATCCCCTCTAGGGAAAAAGAAGTATTAGGCCTTACATGTATCTTTCTTATTTATGATAAATTAGAAAGATACAACACCTTCCAAAATTGAGCATCATACATCCATGTATTCTATTAATATCTAGTATAATCCTTATACTAATAATTTTTAAAGTAAGCCAATAAATAAAGAAAGTCTAGAGAATAGAGACTCTTATACTCCTTAAAAGTGTCTGAGGATTGTATAATAACATCCGCATGACACGTGCTATATTCAAAAGTTATACTTTAAAAACTAAGACCTGAATGAATTTTTAAAACATAAACTTCTCACTAAAAAGCCATCCCAGTAACGGCTCAGAATTACTAACTCCAAAGGAGGTATCCCCTTGTTTTCATAGTAAAACAGGTGACCCAAGGGAACACCCTCCCCCCCCCCTTTTTCTTGCCCTGGGTCAAATAGCCCAGAGCAAAGAGGGCAGCAGAACGGAGTCACTGCCGAAACAGAAAGCCTACCTAGCTATAGTAGCAACTGTTAAGTGAATGACATTCTGAGCAGTAGATAATAGACCTAACAATAGAGGCCTCCAGAAATGGACTCGATATTTCTGAGATAAAAATTCATGAATGTGGATGGCTGAGCGCAATGAGCAGCCTTCAAAAATCTATAATAGCGACACTATTAATGTAAGCCCAAGATGTAGAAAGAACTCTTACTTCATGAGCCGAAATCTCAAGCACAACTGCTGAGTCAATGATATACCATAAGCAATACCGATAGTTAATTGAATCTATTTGCAATAGAATGGAGCGTAACGTCCTTCTATTAAGCATCAAAGACAGAAGAAGCTTACGTCCGTAGTAATAAACAGATATCTGTTTATAAATACGTAAACTCTAACCGGACAGAGTAAAGGCCTACGAAGACGGAAGGACCTTAATAACAATAGGTTCCGGATATTAGGAGCCTGACTCTTAACCAAAAATCCAACCTAAATAGTAAAAGAAGTAGTGATTCCGAAACTACGAAAGTGAGAATCATCCACCGATAGTGCATGAAGCTCACTGACTCTTCAGTAAAAGAGAAGCCAACAGAATTACTGTCTAAAAGGTCAGAATTTGAAAACTACTGTATCCAGAGGCTCAAATGATTACTTAGCTAAAAAAGAACCGAAGTTAAATTCCATATAGAAATTTAATCTAATGATTCTAAGTCTATTTATCGAAAAGTTACTAACTGACTTAGATAAAGAGACATAAGACTCAATTGTAAACTATCATAGAGTGCATAGGTATGAGATAACATAGACCTATAACCTTAATAGTAACAGGCTGCAGTAGATCTTGTCAAACAAGTATACTAGAAAGTTGCAATGACTAGTATGGAGGGATCAACAATATCAACATAGTGATCCCTACACCAACGACGGAAGAGCCTCCACTTTAGCCGCATAGTATAGCGAAGAAGAGGTTCTCCTACAGTAAAAAAATCGCGTCCAAAGCTCGTCCAGTACAATGCTTACAATGCAATAAGGACCACACAAAGGAATACGTGAAGGTTGAAACCTTGCGGGTTGTGATAAAGATGACACGATTTTCCCCAGCGAAAGAAGATCCTCTCATAGAGGAAGTTTTCGCGTTAAGTCCCACAGTAGACATCTGAGTAAATTTACTCACGGTCTCTGTGAAGACAGAGATGCTATCAACAGAAATGTATTGTGGTTGTTTATCTTAGCAATACTTGCTGAAACAACAGCGCAGGAGGATACGCATATCCTATCATTCCGTCCTATTAGATCAATAGAGCGTTAACAACATAAGCTCAGAGATCCGGACATGCAAAACACATACGTCTGCAATTGATTAGCAAGTTGTGTCAAAATAAATTATCATTGGGCGCTCCCATTGATAGCAATCTGATTGAATACTTGTTTGTTGAGAGTCCATTCTGACGGCAACAAGCGACCCATACGTGAAAGGGAGTCCGCTAATACAATCAGACGACCCGGAATATGACGGACCGAAGCAGAACTTGGTGTACTATAACAAACAGAAGGATTCTTTCCGTTAAATTGAATAACGGAATCGAATGAGTGCCTCCCTGGTTCCGGAGATACACAACTACTGTCGTATTACCGGACAGGATTTGGACATGCGTTTCTGAATAATGTTCATCCAATGACATAAAGCAAGCCTAAATAACATTATTTCGTGGAAGATAAGTGCTTGCCTAGAGACTGCGGAACCCAAAGACCCTGGCACTTTGAATCCGTTGGGATCAATATTGTACCCCAACCCGTTGACTGGCAACCGTCATAATATAAAACTCGGATCCAGCAACTGCAGTGGCACTCTCTGAATCAACCACCGAATGTTTGCCCCAGTCTGAATCTCTTGCTACACTTGATAGACAAGAGAACGTGTATATCGAGCAATTCATGGATTGCTGAAAAGTTGCCGTCGAAGAGAAGCTTCTCCGAGACCGAAGCGACTCTGAGAGAGTTCTTCACCTTACTATCCACGCGCGTGGATGTAGCTAGGGCTGCGTCACGTCTAACCAACTCCAGGTTGCCACTGAAGGGCGGAGTTATACGTGGAAAAACTACTGCCCTTGAAAGAAATCACATAGAGGATCAAATCCTGGAATTCTTTCTCTTGAAGACGTAATGATAACGCCTCAGTAAGGTGGATTACGTATGATAAAGCGTCTAAGTTAAGTCTATTAGACATCATTGTCATTTCCAACATAGTGGTTGGAAAAGACATAGACGGCGAAAAAGATAAATTCCAGTCTTTAACCGCGCCGTCTAGATGCATATGAACTCTCGGTATGCCCTGTTCTGCCAAAATAAATTATTCCTAGAAATGATAAAAGGCAGAATAGAGCATTGTGGACAAGAAACTAAACTATCATGCTTGGTAGCAGGCTTATATGTATATATAGCGTCGATAAATAATACACATGTTCTAATGACATTATTGGACTGTGTCGGTAAGTCAGGGACAATGTCCCTGAACCGATCCAAAATTCCGTGTCCAAATACGCTATAAGTCTCTTATCCAACATCGCAGCAATGTAGTCCGAAATAACAATCACTGGAAGATAATGCCGGAAGATATGAATGGCAGCTTCCGATGCTACGAAAGGGAAAACTCGAAATCTTTCGAATCCCTTTCGCCATCCTGTCGGACCCTATAAAGCGTTCGGTCGTCCGTACTTGATGCAACCGTGGACCGCACCGACCCAGCGCTGTCAGATAATTCCTGATTCGACTAAGAAACTGTCGATTGCTGGGATGCTGCGAAAAAACTGTGCTAACTCGGATAGCACGTCCGTCACTGAGGCCTGTGGAGAAATGGTCCTACTATGCACTGCCGCTGGAAGCTCCGTGATCGTTACCCCGTGCATACTACTAATATGCGAGCAAACGGAGTGTATAGGCCTCGTGTCCCTTGGCTACCGGATGGCGTGACCTGTTCGCCGTGGAATCACTGAATGACGAAACTGGTCGGATACTCGAGGTCAAATAGCCAATGTGCGGTCGTGTGCGCTGCTGTGAGGATGAGGAAGCATTATCGACAGTCTCTCGGACTGTCAATATAACGGAGCGTCCCGAGCGACGGACATATGCTCCGAATGCGAAATATCTGAACCACAACATGCGGTCCCCTATGTTGTTGTACGAGAGAGGGACCTCTCTCACTCACAGCCCGGATGGACCTGGACGAGCCAGGAACCGGACTAACAGGCTTCCTCCGATCTGTCCTCAATCCGTCATCACTGGGTGAGTACTAAAGTTATTATAGTGCTCGCATCACCCAAATCTCCTTCCTAGACTGCAACGGACGAACCCGGCTGCCGAACCATTCGATGAATGGACGCTACACCGGGTGAGCTAGCGAATGTCACTCCGTCGATCCTACAAGGGACCTCTTAGGCGATAGACATATTCCATGAGCACTTATTGCCGCTAGCTCTTCATTAACTATGACGACAGAGGCACACTTTGAAAGACATCTCCATAACTTTGCGAACAAGAAACCAGAAATGCTTGGTAATAGCAAGCATATAATAATATATATAGCGTCGTTCAATAATTCGAAAGTTTGTGTGACATTATTGGACTATGTCGGAACTGAGGGACGATGTCCCTGAACCGAACCAAAAATTTCTAAGTCCACCGACGCTATCAGTTTCTTATCCGGCATCGCAGCATTCTGGTCCGACGAAAGAACCTGTAGAAGATAAAGTCAGATGACATACACAACAGCATATGTTGTTCCGAAAGGGAAAGCTCGAAATCCTCCGAATCCCTTTCGGCATCCCGTCGGACCGGATGAAATTTTCGGACGTCCATACCTGCTTGCACGGAGCGTCCCGACCCAGCATCGTCGGATAATACATGATGCAACAGATTCAGTCGTTGCTGGGATGCTGCGATAAGCTGTGCTATTTTGGATAGCACGTCCGTCACCGAGGCCTGTGCAATAGCAGTCTTACAATGCACTGCCGCCGGAAGCTCCGTGTACGTTGACTCCCACACACTTTCTTATGCGAACGTCCGGAGTCTGCAGGCCTCGTGTCCCTGGCTACCGGATGGTGTGACCTGGTCGCCGATGATTCTCTGATTGGCGAAGCTGACTGGATATCCGATGTCACGTAGCCAAGAGCGGTCGTGTGCGCTACCATGAGAATGAGGAAGCCTTATTGACAGTCTCTCCGGACTGACTATATGTCGGAGCGTCCCGAGCGGCGGACGTATGCTCCGAATGCGACACATTTTGTACAACATCTGGGGCCAGATGTTGTTGTACGAGAGAGGGGCCTCTCTCGCTCGCCGTCCGGATGGACCTGAAAGAGCTAGGAACCGGACTAAAAGGCTTCCTCCGTTCTCCCTCTAATCCGCCGTCACTGGGTGTGCATTTGGTTGATTTATAGTGCTCGCATCACCCCAAAACTCCTTCTAGACCGCAACGGACGAACCCGGCTGCCGAACCATTCGATGAATGGACGCTACACCGGGCGAGCTAGCAGACGTCAAAGGCCGTCGAACCTACTAGGGTCCTCTTAGGCAATTGGCATATTTACATGAGCACTTTTCCGCTAGCTCTTCATTAATTGTGACGACGGAGGCACACTTTTGGAAGACATCACGGATACATCACCCTAATCTTGATCGTCTGAAATAGAAATTGATAAAGTAGAGTGACCCTGCGGGGAAAGGACCGAAATGTCCAATTCCCCACTAACATACCGTGGTGACACACGCTTCCCATGTTGTCATCAAAATTATCACATACAGAACAGGAGTTAGTGCGAGTACACTGACTACATATACAATGATAAAAAAAGTCAGAGGAAGATTTCCCCTTATTACAATTGACCAAAATCCTTTCAATGTGAAAAGAAAACAAAGTCCTAGTACTCGCACCAACCCCTGACAATCAAAATACATAATAATATGATCCATTAAAATAGAAAAAGTAATTGAAATCAAAAAATTTTGAAAAATTATTTTTTCAGAACAGCCCAAGTTTCTGAAAAGTAACGTTGAGTCCCAATGGATCCCAAGCCTAAGTGTGGACAAAAATTTTAAAAATATTTTAAACAATTTATGCAACACTTACGAACAATAATAATGTATCTAGTTATGATTAAATTAACATAAAGATATTATTTTCAAGAAATCCCCCCCTCACACAGAGGGCTGTTGTAAATGTAAACAATAAGTGTAAAAACACTAGAATAAGACTCCAGGCACCCTGGCCCGAAATCAGTTACCAATAATACACTATCTGATGCAAAACAGAGACTTCCAGAGAAGAAACTGTAGAACATCAGATGGTAGATGCAGAACACTACGCCTAACCACCCATAGATGAAGACGTAAACATGGGGAAAAGAACAGAATTCATTCTGTTATTCAGCTAAAACTCCCAAGAAATTTTAGTAATAAAATTACAGAAAATATGCCAAAAGCATGGGAGAATAGCAAGAGGGGACTTACAGGAAAGGGAGAGAGGAAAACACTGAACAAGCAGTGTAACTTGATAACAAGAATGACAACAAAATGGCTGTTGCCTCGAAAATAGGTAACTTAACATAATTTCATTAAAAAATTTTATGTTACAGCCCTGATAATTTTCTGTCACTCATTTTTCCTCTCCTCCTTCTATATCCTCCTTAGAATCACCATTTCTCTAATATTTATGTGTCTGGCATCATTTAAACTGAGATTTACAAGCACAAAGATCAGTCAGATGTTAACTGATGAAGGGCCAAACTAAGAATGATTAATGGCGCCAATTTCGGAACGTCCTTGACACTGTGCATGCGCAGTAGAGGTGAAGTGTGGAGGGCCATTCAGGACATGTTTTCTTTGGTTTTAGATGCAAATTTTGGGGATTGGGAGGCAAAATTTGTGTTTGGCCCTATATTTTAAGAGTTAGCACCAACTATGTGTGGGTCATTGGTACAGTATAAAAATATATTAAGAATTTCGTCAATTTTAATTATGAAGAGTTACATGTGTTTGAATGAGAATGCCATGTAAGATTTCATCAATATCATATCATTATCAACTGAGTTACAGACGTACACACAAAAATTGCATTTTTCTCTATGGAAAAGGGGGCCTGACTCTCAGGTAAAAGGGGCGTACAGTATAACTTGATATGTGTCTGAAAGGGCATATCATGAACAGACAATGTCAAAAGGAATAAACAGCTGCTCCATGAGTGCATGATACGCCCATTATTAATTACAAGAGGGAAGCACACAATATGAGTATACATGTGTACTTGTCAGGTTTTCTTTATATTCTTGTACAATAATCATAACCAACAACATACTGTGTTCAATAATTTGGAAATAAAATTGTTTGAATTTCATGTATATATCTTATGTCTATAGAGATCATAACTTCAAGAAATGAAAGTGTCAATGACACTGTAGCTCAACTTGTCAAGACAAAGACATGTACATGTATAGTATGTGACACAGCAATGACAAACATCTTGGTAATGACCTGATAACAAAGGTACATATAAAGTATTGTAACGGTCTGTACATAAATACTGACCGTTGCCTGAAACAAATGTATAGGTAAAATATTGTAAAGGTAGGTGACAATCAGATGTTAAACTAGAAAAGAAATCTTTGAGTCCCAGAGTGGGTCTGACTGAACCTCAAAATATTTGTTCTCATAGCACAGTGATAACAAAGGCACCCCAAAACACACTCGTTCCTGTCCCAAGGTGAAAACAAAGAAGTTTTGTGAAGATCAGTTCATAAATACGAGCTGTATAGAACTTGTGACAAAAAATTGATTGGACCTAATTTCAGTACAAAATGGCCACTGGCAGCCATCTTGAATTTTGGACCGCACCCAGAAACACTCATTCTCGTCCCAAGGTGATAACAAAGGTACCCAAAAAGTTTTGTTTAGATCGGTTCATAAATACAGCCTCTACCCTGAGCCGTATTGACATGTGTGCTTACATTGAGTAAGTAGCACTGAATAAATCAAAATTCATCTAATTTGCATAATTTCTGCATGAAGAAAAACCCCTTACAATATGTGATGTATTCCATGTTACTAAACATTCATACAAAAATTTATTCAAATCAGAACTTTCATACAGAAGTTCTGTACAAAAGACTGATTGCACTAATTTTGGTACAAAATGGCTGCTGGTGGCCATCTTGAATTTCGGACCACACCCAAAAACACTCGCTCTCATCCCACAGTGATAACAAAGGTACCCAAGAAGTTTCGTAAAGATTGGTTCATAAATATGGCCTCTAGTCTGAGCCGTATAGAAGTTGTGTACAAAAAACTGATTAGACCTAATTTTGGTACAAAATGGCCACTGGCAGCCATCTTGAATTTTAGACCGCACCCAGAAACACTCGTTCTCGTCCCAAGGTGATAACAAAGGTACCCAAGACATTTCGTGAAGATCAGTTCATAAATACAGACTCTAGCCCGAGCCGTATTGACAGGTGTACTGTGTGTAAGAAACACTGAAAAAAATCTAAGTTCATCTAATTTGCATAATTTCTGCACGAGAAAAAAACCCGTATTATATGTGATGCATCCCATGGTACTAAACATTCACACAAAAAATTATTCAAATCAGTGCTTTCATATGGAAGTTCTGTGCAAAAATCTGATTGCACCTAATTTTGTACAAAATGGCTGCCATCGGCCATCTTGAATTTCGGACCGGACCCCAAAACACTCATTCTCGTCCCACGGTGATACCAAAGGTTCCCAAGAAGTTTCGTAAAGATCAGTTCATAAATATGGCCTCTAGCCCGAGCCGTATTGGCATTTGCACTTACAGTGCTGAAAGTAACACCAAAAAACATCAAAATTAGTCTAATTTGCACAATTTATGCACGAGAAAAAAACCTGTGTTATATGTGATGTATCCCATGGTACTAAACATTCACACAGAAAATTATTCAAATCAGAGCTTTCATATGGAAGTTCTGTACAAAAAACAGATTTCTGCATCGTCGGTACAAAATGGCAGCTGGCAGCCATCTTGAATTTCGGACCGCACCCAAAAACACTCGTTCTCGTCCCACAGTCATAACAAAGGTACCCAAGTAGTTTCGTAAAGATCGGTTCATAAATATGGCTTCTAGCCCGAGCCGTATCCAATTGTTGACATACAGACAGACAGACGATGGCCATGACAAAAGCTCAAATTTGGCTTCGCCAAAGTTGAGCTAAAAATCAACGATTTTCTAAGTAATAAAGTCCCATAACTCTGGAATGACTACTCGAACGGCGACACCTACCGGAAGGGAGCTTTCTTCTATCAACATAAACCACCTACCAAAAAATAGTGAAAATCTCTCGAAGCGTTCTCGAGTTATCGTACAACGTGTAAAAAATCAACAATTTTCTATGTAATAAAGTCCCATAACTCTGGAATGACTAATCGAATGGCGACACTAAACGAAAGAGAGCTTTTCTCCACTGATATTCACCACCTACCCAAAAATCACGAAAATCTCTCAAAGCATTCTCGAGTTATCGTACGACGTGTAAAAAATCAACAATTTTCTAAGTAATAAAGTCCCATAACTCTGGAATAACTAATTGAACGGCGACACTAAACGAAAGGGAGCTTCCTTCTATTGATATACACCACCTACACAAAAATCACGAAAATCTCTCAAAGCGTTGAGTTATTTACGACGTGTGACCGGACGGACAGAGATATACCATAATACGACCCGTTTTTTCAAAACGGGTGTATAAAAACCAGAAACTAACCAACAACAGGCACAACAAAGGCCCAAAGTCAGTAACTGATCAACAACCACCTGATGCAAAGCTAGATCTTCATATGAAGAAAAAACAATGCATCTGGTAGAAGATGCAAGAATAAAAAACATCCTGGGCCAGTCTGGTAGGTATGATAAATACAGAAATTACTTGAAACTTCCATTATTTAACCAACATTACCACTGGCCCAGACATGCTGAATAGATAATAGGATGGAGGGCTAAAACAGGACTGAGAGAAAACAACAATAACAAGCAGGTTATTGCTTACTCCAAACGGTAGAAATCCTTAAACAGCTTAAGGATAAAATAGGATTTATTTACATCCAAGCGTGATAGATAACCTTCCTCAGTAACAGTTACCACCAATCCACCACAAATGAAAGTGTCAATGACACTGTAGCTCAACTTGTCAAGACAAAGACATGTACATGCATAGTATGTGACACAGCAATGACAAACATCTAGGTAATGACCTGATAACAAAGGTACATGTAAAGTATTGTAACGGTCTGTACATAAATACTGACCGTTGCCTGTAACAAATGTAAAGGTAAAGTATTGTAAAGGTGGGTGACAGTCAGATGCTAAACCAGAAAAAAATCTTTGAGTCCCAGAGTGGGTATGATTGAACCCCAAAATATTTGTTCTCATAGCACAGTGATAACAGAGGCACCCCAAAACACACTCATTCCTGTCCCAAGGTGAAAACAAAGGTACCCAAGAAGTTTCATGAAGATCAGTTCACAAATATGAGCTGTGTAGAAGTTGTGACAAAAAACTGATTGGACCTAATTTCGGTACAAAATGGCCACTGGCAGCCATCTTGAATTTTGGACAGCACACAGAAACACTTGTTCTCGTCCCAAGGTGATAACAAAGGTACCCAAGAAGTTTTGTGAAGATCGGTTCATAAATACAGCCTCTAGCCTGAGCATGTGCACTTGCAGTGTATAAGTAGCACTGAATAAATCAAAGTTCATCTAATTTACATAATTTCTGCACGAGAAAAAAAACCGTACTATATGTGATGTATTCCATGTTACTAAACATTCATACAAAAATTTATTCAAATCAGAACTTTCATACAGAAGTTCTGTACAAAAGACTGATTGCACTAATTTTGGTACAAAATGGCTGCTGGTGGCCATCTTGAATTTTGGACCACACCCAAAAACACTCATTCTCATCCCACGGTGATAACAAAGGTACCCAAGAAGTTTTGTAAAGATTGGTTCATAAATACGGCCTCTAGCCTGAGCCGTATAGAAGTTATGTACAAAAAACTGATTAGACCTAATTTCGGTACAAAATGGCCACTGGCAGCCATCTTGAATTTTGGACCGCACCCAGAAACACTCGTTCTCGTCCCAAGGTGATAACAAAGGTACCCAAGACGTTTCGTGAAGATCGTTTCATAAATACAGACTCTAGCCCGAGCCGTATTGACATGTGTACTTACAGTGTATAAGTAGCACTGAAAAAATCAAAGTTCATCTAATTTGCATAATTTCTGCACGAGAAAAAAAAACGTACTATATGTGATGTATTCCATGTTACTAAACATTCATACAAAAATTTATTCAAATCAGAACTTTTATACAGAAGTTCTGTACAAAAGACTGATTGCACTAATTTTGGTACAAAATGGCTGCTGGTGGCCATCTTGAATTTTGGACCACACCCAAAAACACTCGTTCTCATCCCACGGTGATAACAAAGGTACCCAAGAAGTTTTGTAAAGATTGGTTCATAAATACGGCCTCTAGCCTGAGCCGTATAGAAGTTATGTACAAAAAACTGATTAGACCTAATTTCGGTACAAAATGGCCACTGGCAGCCATCTTGAATTTTGGACCGCACCCAGAAACACTCGTTCTCGTCCCAAGGTGATAACAAAGGTACCCAAGACGTTTCGTGAAGATCGGTTCATAAATACAGACTCTAGCCCGAGCCGTATTGACATGCGTACTTACAGTGTATAAGTAGCACTGAAAAAATCAAAGTTCATCTAATTTGCATAATTTCTGCACGAGAAAAAAAAACGTACTATATGTGATGTATTCCATGTTACTAAACATTCATACAAAAATTTATTCAAATCAGAACTTTTATACAGAAGTTCTGTACAAAAGACTGATTGCACTAATTTTGGTACAAAATGGCTGCTGGTGGCCATCTTGAATTTTGGACCACACCCAAAAACACTCGTTCTCATCCCACGGTGATAACAAAGGTACCCAAGAAGTTTTGTAAAGATTGGTTCATAAATACGGCCTCTAGCCTGAGCCATATAGAAGTTATGTACAAAAAACTGATTAGACCTAATTTCGGTACAAAATGGCCACTGGCAGCCATCTTGAATTTTGGACCGCACCCAGAAACACGCGTTCTCGTCCCAAGGTGATAACAAAGGTACCCAAGACGTTTCGTGAAGATCGTTTCATAAATACAGACTCTAGCCCGAGCCGTATTGACATGTGTACTTACAGTGTATAAGTAGCACTGAAAAAATCAAAGTTCATCTAATTTGCATAATTTCTGCACGAGAAAAAAAAACGTACTATATGTGATGTATTCCATGTTACTAAACATTCATACAAAAATTTATTCAAATCAGAACTTTTATACAGAAGTTCTGTACAAAAGACTGATTGCACTAATTTTGGTACAAAATGGCTGCTGGTGGCCATCTTGAATTTTGGACCACACCCAAAAACACTCGTTCTCATCCCACGGTGATAACAAAGGTACCCAAGAAGTTTTGTAAAGATTGGTTCATAAATACGGCCTCTAGCCTGAGCCGTATAGAAGTTATGTACAAAAAACTGATTAGACCTAATTTCGGTACAAAATGGCCACTGGCAGCCATCTTGAATTTTGGACCGCACCCAGAAACACTCGTTCTCGTCCCAAGGTGATAACAAAGGTACCCAAGACGTTTCGTGAAGATCGGTTCATAAATACAGACTCTAGCCCGAGCCGTATTGACATGTGTACTTACAGTGTATAAGTAGCACTGAAAAAATCAAAGTTCATCTAATTTGCATAATTTCTGCACGAGAAAAAAAAACGTACTATATGTGATGTATTCCATGTTACTAAACATTCATACAAAAATTTATTCAAATCAGAACTTTTATACAGAAGTTCTGTACAAAAGACTGATTGCACTAATTTTGGTACAAAATGGCTGCTGGTGGCCATCTTGAATTTTGGACCACACCCAAAAACACTCGTTCTCATCCCACGGTGATAACAAAGGTACCCAAGAAGTTTTGTAAAGATTGGTTCATAAATACGGCCTCTAGCCTGAGCCATATAGAAGTTATGTACAAAAAACTGATTAGACCTAATTTCGGTACAAAATGGCCACTGGCAGCCATCTTGAATTTTGGACCGCACCCAGAAACACGCGTTCTCGTCCCAAGGTGATAACAAAGGTACCCAAGACGTTTCGTGAAGATCGGTTCATAAATACAGACTCTAGCCCGAGCCGTATTGACATGTGTACTTACAGTGTATAAGTTGCACTGAAAAAATCAAAGTTCATCTAATTTGCATAATTTCTGCACGAGAAAAAAACCCGTATTATATGTGATGTATCCCATGGTACTAAACATTCACACAAAAAATTATTCAAATCGGAGCTTTCATATGGAAGTTCTGTGCAAAAATCTGATTGCACCAAATTTTGTACAAAATGGCTGCCATCGGCCATCTTGAATTTCGGACCGGACCCAAAAACACTCGTTCTCGTCCCACGGTGATAACAAAGGTACCCAAGGAGTTTCGTAAAGATCGGTTCATAAATACGTCCTCTAGCCCAAGCCGTATTGGCATTTGCACTTATAGTGCTGAAAGTCACACCAAAAAACATCAAAGTTAGTCTAATTTGCATAATTTACGCACGAGAAAAAAACCCGTATTATATGTGATGTATCCCATGGTACTAAACATTCATACAAAAAATTATTCAAATCAGAGCTTTCATATGGAAGTTCTGTACAAAAAACAAATTTCTGCATCATCGGTACAAAATGGTGGCTGGCAGCCATCTTGAATTTCGGACCGCACCCAAAAACACTCGTTCTCGTCCCATGGTCATAACAAAGGTACCCAAGAAGTTTCGTAACGATCGGTTCATAAATACGGCCTCTAGCCCGAGCCGTATCCAATTGTTGACGGACAGACGGACGACGGGCCATGGCATAAGCTCAAATTTGGCTTTGCCAAAGTTGAGCTAAAAATAGGATCCATGCTGTATTTCAAGTTATTGTGCAGACAAGCAGAAATGACAAAAAATCCAAGATGGCTGCCATGGTATGATGATGTGTTTGAGGTGCTAATACAAACTTAGAAACCCTCTCAATGTTCAGGGTGGTATCCAACTTAATGAAATCAGTTTTACTTTCTCCAGTAAGTATAACAACTCGTACCAGTTGTTGTTCACACTGTGACACATATTGTTTGAGTCTATTAAATTTTTCTTGGTGTACAGAAGTGAAGTGTCAACTATCATGGACACATCTGTTGATACAAGAATATTCTTGCCATTCAAAAATAAACTCATGCCTCCAATTTTCAACTCATTAATATTTTGATTTAGTTTGGAAATATTGCATATTCATAATCAGAATTACATTGACATCACTGTTTTCATGTACAATCAATTGGAACAAGTTCGGAAATAAAAATATGGCAGAATTTCCGATGTTCTATAAATTTAATGTACAATTTTAATCCATTATCAAACATGAATAAGGGACATATGCAAATCTTCTTTTTTTTTCTTGAATAACCAAAGATTTTCAATTTTTGCCTCCCTCAATGGAATTAACCTGATGAGTATTTTGCACACAAATCACAATTCATAATTTTCAGTTTTCGCTTTCAAAAAACAACTTAGGCCATCAAAAAAAGAACCTCTGTTTCTCAGGCCCGCGCGCATGGTCATTTTTGGTGCGCATGCAACCTTTTTATGACACAAAAAAAAATCTTCAAAAAATTTGAGATATTGTGCTCATTTCGGTAAATCGATATCGATGCGTTCGCAAATTTTAAATTAACACACTTCAAGCTTTTTCTACATCATACCTTAATGAAGTGGGTGGGTTCTAGCAATATTCACGACAGAAAGTGTTTTATTCTGTAAAAGGTAAGTCATAATGACAGCAAGAAGGAAGGTGTCTTTCAGTCTGACAACAAACAGTCACAAAAGGGAATGGTCGATTCGCACCACGTTTGATTCGCACCAACCCTCAGAAAGTCTGCAAAGTCAGGTGCTATGTTGAATGGAACACAGTCTCCTGGCATTTATTTTTAGTAACATTTGTATTGTAAATGGCCGTCATTGGGAATTTGTGCACTGTTATTTGAAACCGTTACAAGTTTCCCAGTTAATTTAAATAAATGCATTTGAGATGCAGGATAATTGGATAACTAATAGTAACCGTTGCTTGATATAAAAGTAACAGTCATAGTTGAAAATAAATCACATATAGGCAGGTATGTGCGGTCGAATTGGTTAATAAAAACACGCAAAATTCGTTTTGAATTTCATTTTCAGATTTCAAAAAAATATGATTTATGGATGAACTGCCCGTTCAAATGGGTTGTGATAATTTTGAATATAATGGGGAAAAATGGCGATTCACGATTTTATTAGGCAGGTTGTGAAAGGATTTTTTTTTTTTGGTCAAATAAATCTCTGAAAGTTGGCACTTCGACATTTGATTTGTCCCAGAGACGTTTCAACCCGAGACGTTTCACCCACGAGGCGTTTCGTGACTTTCGTCCTGTGTTATAATTTTCATGTTTCACTGAAAAAACAAACATTCAAACCCCACTTCATTTACGACCCAACACCCCTGAGGTGAATAACCAATATATTTGCGAAATTTTGCATGGTCCACCAGGCGTTTGGATGGGGGTCAAATTACCACAAACAACCTCTCGGGGAGAAAATAAAAAGAAAAAAAAAAAAAACGCCCGCCCACATGCTTTTTTAGAAAAAATGGCCTGAGAAACAGACAATCAACTTTGTATGGCCTTATGACTCCTCACTAAAACAACCTTGATGAGCTCCTTCAAATAAGAGGTCATCGGCTATTTTGTTTGCAGAAACAAAAGAATTTTTGGTTATTTAAAAAATTAATTTTACAGTCTTCAGTCTGTATTAGGTTTGTTTGTTTGTTTATTTGGGTTTAACTGGTAAATTATTTTCAGCAGTCAAAATTTGTTCAAATGTCTTTTCCTTGTTACAATTTATGGGAGAGTGCCTATAGGCACTCTTCCATAAATTGTAACAAGACAAATCCAAAGGACTAAATAATTTATTTGTTTATATTTATTTATTGGTGTTTAAGGTCACACACTAATGCACAATGGCTAATTGTGACCGTGACAGTTTTACGGGTGGAGGAAGCTGGAGTATCCGGAGAGAACCACCGAGCATCGATGAGCAACTGTCAGCTCCTCAACATTCTAACTCTGTTCAA
Source organism: Pictodentalium vernedei (assembly GCA_031216915.1). Classification (NCBI taxonomy): domain Eukaryota; kingdom Metazoa; phylum Mollusca; class Scaphopoda; order Dentaliida; family Dentaliidae; genus Pictodentalium; species Pictodentalium vernedei. The sequence goes on along the minus strand of CM062296.1, from coordinate 303,706,602 downwards.
GCTCCGCTCAAGCAGGGTTACAGTGGTTGAAGACATGTGCACCATCGAAGTGCAGCACGCCTTAGTACACGGCATCATCGCGCCCCCATGTAGGCAGCTGGGATAAAGTGCCCTGCCCATGGACACAAGGTGGGACGTCCCGGACGGGGATCGAACTTGGGACCTCTAGCAAAGAAGTCCAACAGTCTACCACAGAACCACACCGCTCTGAATAAATGATATATTCAAAAGGAATATGAAGCACATCTGCATTCTATTAAGCCTTTTAATTGTAGTACCTGCTCTTCAGAACAGAGCCAAATATGGACCTCCAGCACTCAACTAGTTAACAACACTTTCAGATGTGATAATTAAAGGGTTACTTTATTTATTGGGGTTTAATGACACTTTCAACGGCCATGGTCACCTCTGGTCAAACGGTTTTACATGTGGAGGAAGCCTGAGTACCCAGAGAGAACCACCGAGCAACTGTCAAGACTCCCCAACATACTAACTCCACACAAGCAGGATTGGCATTGCTTGAAGATAAGTGCACCATCAACATGCAGTACGCCTTAGTACACAGTGCTACCATGCCCCCACATGGGCAAATGGGATTAAGTGTCTTGCCCAAGGATACAACGTGGTTGCTGCAGGTGGGATTTGAACTGAGGACCTTTTCGGTTTGCAGCCTGAAACTCTACCTACTGAGCCACCGCGCTCCCAATTAAAATTATAAAGTGTTAAACTGTCTCCACAAGATATATAAAATAATCTAAATACCTTAATAATTTTCTTATAATATAGACTCTTGTCTCTCCAGCTGCCACAATTTCTCTTATTTTTTGTACAATCTGGGGATGTATCCTTTGCAAGGAAGACAAGTCTTTTGATTCAAAACCAATAAGATTTTCAGAGGGTGGAGGAGTATTTTCTGCATGATATTCATGTGCAGACTCCGTTGGCAACTGTACATAAAATCTGTAACAAACAAAGAAATTTCACATTGCTAAACATTTTTTTCAATGAGATATTTTCAAATGCCATAAAAATTATACCAGGGTTCATATGCATATTCAAATATAAAATTCTACAACTTATTTCTATTTATCATTACCTGTTAATTTTTAATGACCTTGTTTAAGTCCCCACAAAGTATATCTTCTATTTTCAGGCCACTTTTTTTGTTAAACTGCATGTGGGCGGGTGTTTCTTTATTTTATTTTTTATTTTTGTAATTATTTCTTTGCCATCGAAGTTCATGTTCTTGTTTTAGGCCTCATAATTTACAGAATAGTATGGGTGGTGGAGTATTCTATCCCTTCGAGTGCAAGAAGGCTTTGCAATGCTAAAAAGGACTATGCAGGATTGCCTGAGAAAAAGATTTTTTACTTTTTTAGGCCTTACAGTTAATTTTTAATGACCTTGTTTAATGTTTCTCATAAAGAAGCAGCTAGTCCTGTCCAGACCTCCACACAAAAATCAGCTTCCGAAATACAGCTTATCAGGCCTCGAAATAAGAGGCGAACGCTCGTACCGCTCGCCTGTCGGTTACGCAGATTTGTTTTCAGGCAAACGCTTGATCGGTTAACCAAAAATCGCGGCGATGGCCGACGAAGTCAGTTCTTACGGGATGAGAAAATTTTTCAACATTTTTCCTCCCACTGATATAAAAGAAGCACCGCAGTGAACAAAATGAGAACAAAATGCTCATGTGGTTATCATACAGCATGTTCCAATCCTTACTGTACTTGTGGGGGTATAAATCTATAGTATTAGCAGTACTGAAGATATGCAGTACAAACTCACGGTGCCCTCTGGCTCTCGAAACAATTAATTTGTTTCGATTCTGAAAAAGACGATTGTCTGTTACAGCTAAAAGGAGCCAACTGCTTTCTTAATACATTAACCGCATGAGGTATTAACTCTCGCACTGCGCGAAGCTGAAATAAGTCTTCGATACAATAAAAAGGGAGACATATTGAAAATCCAATGAGCTGTTGTTAATTATTTGCATTCCGCCCCTTTTTACCCTACCAATCCATGAGAAAAATTTTCGAACACATTATGGAAACGTCTTTTATTCACCAATGCTGACTTCTTATTTACGTGCTTATTCATTTGAATAAACAGCCAGCACGGTTATGAACATGGGTTTTTCCAAATGATTTCGAACATTGTGGCACAAAAAAGTTTTAGGTTGGAACTTTGGATTACGTTCTCCGGATTCCAAAATGATGGGGAAGGTAGATACGATTTACAATTGTTTCTTTTCCAATGTTAATCAGGGACTGTCAATGCAACTCCAAGCCCTAAAGTTCAATGTATTCGTAATACAGACGTCCATCGACGGTATTTGACCCCATCCCCACACAAATGCCCAATTCCCACTCCCAGTTTCGAGACAAATGTGTTTGAGTTCATTCTGAAATAATAAGCCACACAGCAAAATAAACAATTAAAATTCTTTAATTTTTATTTGACACAAAAATCATATAAAGCAAAGAACAACAAAATGTTAATGCGTGCATACATGAATGTGCGTGTGTATGTGTTGTGTGGTGTTGGGGGGGGGGGGGGGGAGGGGTGTGTGTGTATGTACCTGTTTTGTACTGCGCCTACCTTGGGTCCCTTGTGTCTAACTAATTTGGGAGGAACTGTAGTTGGGTATGTCAGAAGCTTGGTCAGTATTAATACTTTTAATGCAATGGTTAACCAATAGGTTTATGAACCAAGAGGGCCCCAGAGGGCCTGAGGGCGCTCACCTGACATGGTAGCCTAAATATTAACCCAGAGAATTGATTTCAACAAGTTGCATCTGCTCCTCCTAAGAAAAGCTTATACCAAATGGGCCATGAGCTGCGAAAAGGTACCTTAGGGGTTAAAAATTCGAAATTGAGTTAGAGTTTCACCTCTACTCTCCGGAAATCGAGGATTCCAACAAAGTTTACTTTAGGTTCATCTGACATAAATAAATGGGTCAACGCGACGTGTAAAGTGGGATGTCCAAGAGCCCCATTACTTGAATCGACCGTTTGACGTTTCAACGTTATACTTATATGATACATATGTGCAACATTATCTCTCGTGAAAATGTGAACGTTTAGCGAACAGTAACAAGTTATTTCTTTTTGACGTGAGAGGAGCAATCTGCAAAGAAAGTTTTGAAAAAGATTTGTTTTCCTGAGATGTCAGGTTTTTCATTTTTGTTTATTTTCTGTTCATTTTTTTGTTTTTGTTTTTTGTTGGGGGGGGGGGGGGGGGGGGTCAGAGGTGATGCTTTTTGTTCGTTTTCGGCTGCTTTCCATGCATTGGCAAATTGAATAAAGAAAATCCATCAACACGGGACCCTCCTCACCAATATAACTAGTAGGCTGAAAAACAGACAATAATACAGCAAAAAAACACAAAAAGCAGAAGAAGAAGAACGGGACCACCAGAAATTTTACAGTGCTATCTCCAATAATGGCAATATGGACAACGTGCACAACGTCGGAAAGGCATCAGAGCATGGATGACAAATTTTTCTCGAGAGAACTACAGTACGTGGAGAGTGGACTGTAACTAAATCACCCGCGGAGTGAAGTTATCACCCAAATTATCACTTCAAATTCTGTACATATGGACATAAAACACAAGCAATGTTTCAGCTAACCCGGAGGTCCATTGGCTGGAACTTTGCTTGTGATTGTGATGGTTATGCTTTCCAATAAATGTGTAATTATTGCTTGGGTGGGAATCTCCACTCTGCGGGTGATTTAATAATACACTCTCCAGGTACTGTAACACCGAATCTCCAACCAATGGTAGTGCGTACTCACTCCCACCGCCGTCCAGCCAGCGTGATATATTATGCCTATAACATATCCCGTCCAACTTAATGACGACTTCAGGAAAACAATTCTTTGATATTTATTCATGGATGGATTCACATACAACACTACTGCATTAAAATTCACCCTGATAATTTTGTGGTAAAATTTTATTATTCTCTATGCAGTACCAGTGACTCTTAGGTCTTCCCTTTTGCACAGCTCTGCATAGAGAATAATCTAAATGTACCACCCCTGGCATACCATACATACATTCGTTCGTATCTTTTGCCCCCCCCCCCCCCCCCCCCCCCCCCCCCCCCCCCCCCCCCCCCACAATTAAAAATCCTGGCTACGCCAGTGAGTATTTATCCCCCCCCCCCCCCCCCCCTCATGCGCACAGGCCTATTCTCGGACCACTATTAAAATTATTAAACAAATACAGGTTGGGTTTTTGTTTGTTTTTTGCTAAATATTAATGTTGTTGCCCATTAATTTTAAATTGTTATTTTCTCTTATTTTTTGTTCCCCTAACAAGCTTTTAGATCAACTAATATTCACAAGACAAAGACATGATTTCTGAGTGTCATTTATGCAAAGCACGTATTTCGGTTTTGAATTTAAACACCAAAATGCTTACAAAATCTCGTTTTCAATTTCTAAGCACCTTCTAAGTGCAAGGATTACGTGCAAAAGTGTTTTGTCTCGTCAGTTTGTGTCCAATTCCGAAACGTGTTGAGATATTCAGTTTGCTCCAAAACACAACTTCGTGTGGAATTTCTAAACGCATTTAGTTGTGGTGAAGCGTAACTCTAAAATGCGTCTCGATTTTAAACATAACATTGAAACACGTTTGGGGTCTGAACATGTAGGCCCTATGTAATTCGTGGAGCGGGCCATCCAACTGAACAATTTCAATTTTAAAATGTCTTGAAATCAAATGTAGATTCAGACAAGATCTATGTGAGTTTTCCTTCGAAAGTTGCCTGAGTGTCATTAGTCTAAATCTTTTGCCGGGAGGGGATTATCAAGCTCAGTGTGTTTGACAGCATGTTGGGGTATGTGTATCAATCTCATAACTTCTTCCCGTGGGCCTTCCAGGGTATAAAAGTCTGCATGTCCACCTTTGTAGATTGTTCTCCTCCACCTGTCTCCATTGGTAAAATAGGGACTTGGTAACCAACGCCACTGGGTGCCATCCCTCAGTAAGTGGGAAACATAGGCATAAATGATTGGCAAGACTTGGCTTAATAGTTATGTTGAGTCATGATATAGCCTTGATGCTGGCACCATGAATCGCAAATTGTATTTAATCAAAGTTAGGTTCAGCTAATGGTCCGTATGAGACTTCTACACAAGAAACCTAAAATGGTGTCTGATTATATACTGTCACAAGTTTTACTCCTTTTGTCGGGGAGAGGCTGCTATAGGCCACAATAGGTCATATATCCCTTTATTCGATGAGAAAAACTGAAACAAATGATGAGAAAAACTGAAACAAATATTCCCAGAGCAGTCAGGTAACCTTAGGGCCGTATTTAAGAATGGGTAGACTGGGCGGACGCACAGGGCCTCACATTTGAAGGGCGCCCACATTTGGCAGGGAATTTTGTTATATTGTTCAAAATACCCATTTTCCATGTTGAAATGCTCCACATTTTGGAGCTCAGAATGCATTCAGAAACTTCCTGAGAGCCTCCAGAAATCCAAATTTACCTGGGGTACCCCCCCCCCCCCCCCCCCCCAGACTCCAATTATGCCAGCCCGTCGGCCAGGCCACTTCAGGATCTGGATGTTTTGAGTGTAAGAAAAAATTGAGCTTCTACTCGAGGCTGCCCAGGCTACCCATATTTCTGAAACCTGACGTCTCTGGACAGGTTTGTTTTTGTTTTGTTTTTTTGTTTTGTTTTTTTGTTTGTTTTTTTTTTTTGGGGGGGGGGGGGGGGGGGGGTTCACCGACACTTACTCTAAAGTTAGAAACAATGTGTGGGAATGAGCAATCGCGTATCTCATCTTGGTGACAACATTTCTTCTTTTAATTTCTCAGTATCAACCAATAAATACATGTAATTGGAAAAAAAAATTGGAGGCGTTATGATTTTTCAGTAAGTATATTTGTCGGAGGCTCTAAACACTAATCTGGAAGTGGATCGAGGAGTCAGGATCAACCAATACACGCATACATGCACAGAGAGTCACCTGTAATATTTTGTTGCCTAGGCTGACAAACACAATAATTTTCTTTGAAATGAAATGGCATGAAAAGAATTCTTGAAGACAACAACATAATTCTACGCAAAAACTGATTTATTTATTTGAGCTTCCATTAACAAATTATCTTGAAGTACAATGTACTGCAACACTGTCTTCCCAATTCTAAATGTTGTTGCCATTCAGTACTTTTTGACACCTCCATTAACACTTTTTGCAGAATCACAATTCACATGCTGAGTCGAAACACGAAGTTTACGGGACCGACCTATAACTTCGACTTATCCCGGTCTTCGAGTTATGCACTTCAGATATATTTGAGGGATTTGGAAGCCTTGAACACAAGAACACAGAAACTTGTAATCTGGACAAAGGAACCACCTTCCACACCTCCCAGAAAATAAATTTTTGAACAGCGACAGTCTATA